>OZ020312.1:28472388-29722388 GCA_963971305.1 Arcuatula senhousia | reverse complement strand
GCCTTCTGGTCTTATTGAGTTCTTGTTCAAAAGCTTGAAATTTAGGATCTTGCCTTCTGGTCTTATTGAGTTCTTGTTCAAAAGCTTGAAATTTAGGATCTTGCCTTCTGGTCTTATTGAGTTCTTGTTCAAAAGCTTGAAATTTAGGATCTTGCCTTCTGATCTTATTGTATTGTTGTTCTAAATTTTGATATTTAGGATCTTGCCTTCTGATCTTATTGTATTGTTGTTCTAAATTTTGATATTTAGGATCTTGCCTTCTGGTCTTATTGAGTTCTTGTTCAAAAGCTTGAAATTTAGGATCTTGCCTTCTGGTCTTATTGAGTTCTTGTTCAAAAGCTTGAAATTTAGGATCTTGCCTTCTGGTCTTATTGAGTTCTTGTTCAAAAGCTTGAAATTTAGGATCTTGCCTTCTGATCTTATTGTATTGTTGTTCTAAATTTTGATATTTAGGATCTTGCCTTCTGATCTTATTGTATTGTTGTTCTAAATTTTGATATTCAGGATCTTGCCTTCTGGTCTTATTGTATTGTTGTTCAAAAGCTTGAAATTCAGGATCTTGCCGTCTAGTTTTATTGAGATTTTTCTCGAAATCATTATACTCCTTGTTTTTTCTCCTTTTCTTGTTCAACTCTTGTTCAAATTGTTTATATTCTGGGTCACTCCTTCTTTTCCTATTGTATTCTTGTTCAAATCTAAGAAATTCTGGATTTTGTCTTCTACCTTTATTTTTCAATTTAGATACTTCATTGTAGTCATTCATTTCCTTCAATAATTTCTTTCGTTCTTTCTCTTTTTCTGCGAAATCTATATTTGATCTTTTCATTTTCATATAATTGTTCATGTAGAAATTTCGTTTAGCATTATCTTCAGATGTTTTGGAGGATATGGGACATTTTAGTTCTGTGTTGTTTAACTTGATATTTTCATGGCTATAAGTCTGTTCATTGATTGTAGTTGTAGAAAGTACAGCATCATAATGATTTCCATTTGTATGGTTTAAATAGATTCCAAGTGAATTTGTGTTGTTATTCCCTTGAAGAAAATTTCTTCCAAACTTTGACCATCTATAAAAGTTTCCACCTATTCTAACAAATGTATAGATATCAGTTTGTAAAAGGTCAGCTGCTGTGAAAATTTCAACTTCAGATGCCCAAGTGCCTGGTTTACTAATTTCTGATCTTTGAATATATTCATTGAATGACTGTCCTGGTGGCAAAATATAATTTAATCTGTTTCCTAGACTAATCATATGATTGACAATTAATTCTCGAATTTTCAAATGATTGTCTTCTGATCCTGTAACAACATATGATATTGAACGAAAGAAACAATTTCCATCACCAATAATTCTTTTTATATTGTCAGGATTTCCAATATGGATTGGATGTTCAAAACTGTATAACGGGTAGGATGGTCCATGTAATCTAATAGACAAGTTCTGACATTTTCTCATTTGCCATGTTAGATTAATTGGAGAAAATGTAAAAATCTCTTGAATTTCTGTATTTGCAATAATGACCTCATTATCAGGATATGGTGTTTCTGAGTGATGAAAAACAGGTTCCTTCTCTTTATTTCTGATATCCTTGCTTGATGTTTTTACACTCTGACTTTGGCTTTTGATGTTTAAATTTTTAGTATTCAAAGTAGTAACATCATGTTCTTTCTCTTTAATGATGATTTGTTCATTTTTGTTCTTGCCATTTTCTTTACAATTATGAATTTGTAATTTCTTATATGTATTAAATATCTGCTTACATTTATCACAATATCTACATTTATGATTATCAAGTCTTTTTTGACTTGAATATTTATTGTTACATTTATCACATCTATATTTTTCCAGCTTTTTTTCTAAACTTTGACATTTGTGACGTTTTAAGTTATAAGCACTTGGAAATATTTTCAAGCAGTATAGACACACATTACATTTATGACGTTGAAGACCAAGTCTGGTTTTGAAACTTTTTGCACATTCAATACAAGTAAACATTTTCACCTGTAAAAAAAACATGATATCAATAATAATCAACATTCTGAGATTATTACAAAACAATTGAAACATGATGGTGACATGTACTAAATGTCCCCTTACAATTAAACGCTGCAAAAAGTTGAAAATTTCAATATTAGCAAAATCTTTTCAGTAGTCTCAGAGAAGCCAATGGCATACAAATTTCATCAAATGAATAAGATCCATATCTCCTACTGATATAAAATTTATCAAATTAAAATGATGTAGCAATATGATCAACGACATAAAATGACAAACAATTGTGCAAAATTTCTGAACAAAAACATTGTTTAGGCTCAGTAGAGTTACTTCTACAAGGAGTACCTTATATGACACAAAATAAACAAAATAAATCAAGACCTATAACTTCTACAAATTTTGTCAAATCAAAAAAGTATTTCAATATAATCAAGTACATATTGTAAACAATGTTACTTAATTTCATGAAAATCCCTTTAAAATTCTCAGGAGTTAATTCTACAAAGTGTTTGAAACAACTAAAATAAACAAAGAAGATAGATTCCCATAACTTATATATATAAAAAGCTTCATCGAGCGCAGCATGATACGACTGCAACATGTCGAGCACTGTACGTTTTAGGCCCAATATGGATAGTCAATTGTTCTGGACACATGCAGCTCATGGTGGACTGACAAAGTTTTTTGACACATGCAGCCTTTGATGGACTATCCATCCAAATTTCACAAGAAGTTTAATTTTTGTTCAAAAGCAAACTAAAATAAATTACAGTTACAAAAACATCACCCCTTTTGACCCAAAACTAATGGTATTTTCTACCTTTCACTTCCGCTCCTTTTGGCCCCTAGCAGCAATTAGGGGGAGGAAAGTATTGCAAAATAAACATTCAATTTTGTTAATTCACTACATGAATTTATTTGCGAAAAACAAAAAAATGAAATCGGACAAAATAAAAAAGTTTCAATAATGGCCCCTTTGGCCCCTATTTCCATAATGGGGTGGGGGGAGTGGTAAAGCAACGAATAATCCCCCATTTTCTATCCACCACTTGACAAGACTTAACTTGCAAAAAAAAAAAATTCAAAATAGGACCAAAAATAAAGCAGACAAATTTTTTGCCCCTTTTGGGGCCCTTATATCTAAATGAACAAGAGGCTCCCAAGAGCCTGAATCGCTCACCTGAACTACACAGATACATTTATTTGTAGATATTATTGTGTTTAACCATATGCGATTTAAATTTATGTAATATCAGAGGCGGATCCAGAGATTCTGAAAAGAGGGGGCCCACTGACTAGCCTAAGAGGGGGCCCGCTTTGGTCACGCTTCAATGATTTCCTATATATTCAACCAAACTTTTCTGCCAAAAGGGGGGGCCCGCCTATGAATATCTTGGTTAGTTTTCAAGATATTGGGCTTAATAAGTGCAAATTTGGCAAAAATTAGGAAAAAGAACAATAACTCCCACATCAGCAGTCAGATCTTTTCCGAAATTTCAGGACAGGTAGATCTTAATATGCTGATCACTTTTGATTCTTGCACAATTTTGATATCTGAAACCAGTTTTGAGTTATTAGCAAAAAAATGAAATTTGCCCCTATGTTCTATTTTTAGCCATGGTGGCCATGGTTTTTTACGAATCAAAAATCTGAACGATAGAGTTGTAGCATATAAGCTATCAAACAGTGTGCCATGTTAAGATGCAGTTGGTCTTACCGTTTCAGACAAGTCAGGGGAAAAGTGATGAATGGTAAATTGATGCTTTAAGGGCCATAACTCCTAAAAGAAATGGTTCTACAGCTTTGACCTTATTACATGAATCGTAGATCTTGATGTGCTTAATCATATGCAATTTGAATTTTTGAAATATCTTGTATAGTTTTCAAGATATAGGGCTAAATAAGTGAAAAATTTTGAAAAAAATCCAGAAAAAGGGCAATAACTCCTATGTCGTTTGTTAGATCTTCTTGAAAATTTCAGAGCAGGTAGATCTTGAGGTGCTGATCACTTTTGTCTCCCATCAGAATTTTGATATCTGTTACCGTTTTTGAGTTATTTGCAAAAAACTGTAATTTGACCCCTATGTTCTATTTTAAGCCATGGAGGCCATATTTTTTGACGAATCAAAAATCTGAACGATAGAATTGTAGCATTCATGCTATTAAACAACTGTGCCAAGTTTGGTTGAAGTTGGATGTATGGTGTCAGACAAGTTAATCTTTGAAATTCAGGGTAAAAGTAATGAAAAATGGTAAAATTTGACGCTTTAAGGGCCATAACTCCTAAAAGAAATGGTTCTACAGCTTTGACCTAATTACATGAAATGTAGATCTTGATGTGCTTAATCATATGCAATTTGAATTTTTAAAATATCTTGTATAGTTTTCAAGATATAGGGCTAAATAAGTGCAAAATTTTGAAAAAATCCAGAAAAAGGGCAATAACTCCTACATCGGTTGTTGGATCTTCTTGAAAATTTCTGGGCAGGTAGATCTTGAGGTGCTGATCACTTTTACTTAGGCCAGAATTTTGATATCTGTTACCGTTTTTGAGTTATTTGCAAAAAACTGCAATTTATCCCTATGTTCTATTTTTAGCCATGGCGGCCATGTTTTTCAACGAATCAAAAATCCCCACGCTAGTTTTATACTACCTATGCTAATTAACAACTGTGCCAAATTTAAAAGCCATTGGACTTATGGCGTTAGAGGAGTTAACGTTTGAAAAATGTTAACGACGACGGACGACGGACGACGACGGACGCCAAGTGATGGCAATAGCTCACATGGACCTTTGGTCCAGGTGAGCTAAAAAAGGGGACCCCCCAAAATCAATCCCATTTATAGTATAAGAGTAATGCATATCATTGTCAAATTTCATAACAATTGACCGACCAGAACCAAAGTTATAGTGAGAACAAATTAAATATTTGATTTGTTTGCCCCAAAATCAATCCCATTCATCCTTTTATGGTATGAAACATTATTGTAAAATTTCACATTTGGTTAACCAGAACAAAAGTTATTGTGGGAACAAACAAAAAAGTAGCAAATTTGGCCCCTTTTCGTCCCATAATTTCTGAATGAAAAAAGGGGGGACCCCCAAAATCAATCTCATCCATCCTTTAATAGTAAGGAACATCATTGTCAAATTTCATAGCATTCGGATAACTAGAACAAAAGTTGTTGTGTATACACTATTTTTTTTGCGGTCATATAAAAAATTCCAGATCAATCAAGATCATGACAAACAAATGAACAAAATCTCATTCAAATCCATTGTGGGATTTAAAATGAGTTGGGTCCACAAAAGTGTGAGGGACGAATGCAAGAACAAATACTATTACTAGGTCTCGATCATGTTGCAGTGGGTGACAACAATGAATTATGCATGAGCACAATTGGTGGCCGTGAATCATAAAGTATTAATTTCTAATTTTTTTGTTTATGTACATTTGTATTGCCCATGAATATGATCATATTGGGAATGTAACTTTAGCTTTCAAAGTTCAATTCCTTTTGAGAGACCTTCTCTTTTGTAAGACCACTTTTCTGTTGCAAACAAGGTGGTTTTTCAAGAGGGGGGCTACTGTATAACATTTGCCCAGAAATGGGTCCAGTCACTTCTCAATACAATTATTCTTATTCCAATTCATATATGGTTATAGTATGGGAACTCAATGTTTTATTTGGAATATTTAATATTTGTCATTTCAGGGGATGGGGCATGAACCCAGCCCCCCCCCACCCTCAAACCCCCTATGGTACCATATGATTCATCTTATCATAAAAAACAATAATTTATATGGTTATAGGGTGGGGATGTCAATGGTTTTCAAGAAATTAGGGATTTGGTAATTTGACGGGGCGGGGCATGATCCCCTGGGACCCCCTATGGTACCTAATAATTCTTCTTATCATAAGGAGTAATAATATATATGGTTATAGGGTGGGGTTCTCAATGGTTTTTAGAATATTTAATTTTTTGTCATTTGAGGGGGCGGGGCTTGACCTCCCTCAGTCCCCCCTATAGTATCAAATGATTTGTCTTATCATAAGGAGTAATAATATATATGGTTATAGGGTGGGGATCTCAATGACTTTCAAGATATTAGGGATTTTGTAATTTGAGGGGACGGGGCATCACCCCCTGGGACCTCCTATGGTACCAAATGATTTGTCTTATCATAAGGAGTAATATTATATATGGTTATAGGGTGGGGATCTCAATGGTTTTTAGAATATTTAATTTTTTGTCGTTTGAGGGGGCGGTGCATGATCTTCCTCAGTCCCCCCTATGGTACCAAATGATTCGTCTTATCATAAGGAGTAATAATATATATATGTTTATAGGGTGGGGATCTCAAAGGTTCTATAGATATTTGGGATTTTGTAATTTGAAGGGATGGGGCATGACCCCCTGGGACCTCCCTACGGTAACAAATGTCTTATCAAAGGGAGTAATAATATAAAAGATTACAGGGTGGGAATCTCAATGGTTTTTAGATCTGAATATTTAATATTTTTTTCATTTGAGGGGGCGGGGCATGACCTCCCTCAATCCCCCCTATGGTACCAAATGATTCCTCTTATCATAAGGAGCAATAATATATACCATTATAGGGTGGGGATCTCAAAAGTTTTCAAGATATTAGGGATTTTGTAAATTTGGGGGAGGGCGGAAAATGACCCCCTAGGACCCCCCTGTGGTACCAAATGATTTGTCTTATCATAAGGAGCAATATTATATATGGTTATATGGTGGGGATCTCAATGGTGACTAGAATATTTAATTTTTTGTCGTTTGAGGGGGCGGGGCATAACCTCCCTAAACAACCCCCTATGGAACCAAATGATTTGTCTTATCATAAGGAGTAATAATATATGTGGTTATAGGGTGGGGATCTCAATGGTTTTTAGAATATTTAATTTTTTGTCATTTGAGGGGGCGGGGCATGTCCTCCCACAGTCCCCCCTATGGTACCAAATGATTCGTCTTATCATAAGGAGTAATAATATATGTGGTTATAGGGTGGGGGATCTCAATGGTTTTTAGAATATTAAATTTTTTATTGTTTGAGGGGGCGGGGCATAACCTCCCTCAACCCTCCCCCCCCCTTATGGTACCAAATGATTTGTCTTATCATAAGGAGTAATAATATATGTGGTTATAGGGTGGGGATCTCAATGGTTTTTAGAATAATTATTATTTTGTCATTTGAGGGGGCAGGGTATGACCGGATCTAAGACAATGAAAATGAGGGTATAACAAAATACCTTGTCACTTTCTATAGTAAAATTTGGTAAACTTCACTCCCATTTGAGACCCCAAAAATATATGTTCCCTCCCACAAATTGATTTTTTTTTCTGTCATGCCCATCTAGGAATATGGGCCTATCATGTCATATGATATCAAGCAATTCTGTAATAAGAATAATAAGAACGGATCACTACAAGGAATTCGGTGAGCAAGCTCATGGAAACTCTAGGGATGGGAAAGGAAACCACGTTTTAAAAATTAAAAAAGACAAATTCCAATAATATCCCTTGATTATATCCAACAGCAACGAAAACTGTTGCTGTTGATCTACACATGGTATATAATCATCCATTTAAGTTCAATAGGTTAAGAAATGTGCACTTGCTATGGTCATATTAAGCCCTAGGTCGAAAAAGATCTCCTCATAGTTTATGTCCTTCGTGTAAACTTTCAAAAACATCCATCAATAGTTTTAGGAGGAGTTCAGCTTACGATATATGTGGACATCCGGACGGACAGATAGAGAGACAGAGTGATTTCTATATACAATCCTTATTGTTTTTTTTTTGGTTTTTTTGGGGGGGGGGTATTATAAGTTACATTTTTAGGGCTCCCCATTGTAAATAGGGGTAGAAAAAATTCTAAATTATAGGTGAATATATTAAAACTTAAAAAAAAAAAAAAATAGGATTTTTAAAAGTTATATAGAGAATGTAATTGATGTAATACTTATCTAAATCAAAAATTTAGGCAAAATGAATTTCAATATTCTACAATTGATGACAATTCAATTCTTACTATCTACATGAAAACAATTCACTGCATGTTCAGAGTAGCTAAATGTATTTTAAGCATAAAATTTGCATATGTAAATGATCAATAAAACAGGTTTTTAAAGGCCAAACATAATCAATAGTTGTTTTTAGGTTTCCTTAATATTCATTGATTTTAATACTACTGGTGTTTTAAATGCTATTTTACCTTCATATTGTAAATAGATCAGTCCAAATAAGAAAATGCATTTTCATTGGAAAGAAAAAGTGAGTTGATTTAACAAAGTATTCACTATTTAAAAAAGAGATTTGCAATTTTTTCTACATTTCCAATTTATTCCTGGAAGAACTTCAGAAGTTAACATAAATTAAGGTAAGGAAACATTATTTATTAGAAATGTTAAATAAAAGTTTCATGTAGACATCATAAGTTAAATCTAATTTTCAGTATTCAAGTTATACTCCAATAATAAAAAAGTTAATATTCTTGCATATTAGTCAAAACTTAATATGTTATCAAACACAAAGTGTACTTCTCTTTATTTATATTATTTACTTTTTTGCCAGGTTTCTTATTTCTATTATAAAGTCAACTGTAAATTAGTTTTGGATAAGAATTATATCAATCCATTCTAATCAAGTATTTTTCATGATATTGATTTAGCAATACATATGAGATAATGATTTTTAAAATTTCACAATTAAAAAAAAATGTATTTGTTTACTGATGGAAGGGAGATAACTCAATTTCCTTAAAAAAATGACTATGAAAAACTGAGTATTAGGTATCAGTGATATGCCAAATAGATTTTAAGCATTTAACAATTTATACTATTGCTTATTTTCAACATTCCTGCTATTTTCCAGCCCATGCTTCTCCCCTCCCACCTCCAAAAAACTTGCTCCAATTTTAAAGAAAACTGTTTTATAAAGTAATAGTATTTATGCAAAGATCAAAGATGGTAACAAATATATTTTCTCTTCGACCATTAAAAAATATCCTGCTAATATTTAAACTTGTTCATGTTTTATGAAAATTAGTATAAAAAGAAAATAGCGGTATGCATTGTGTGATTTTGGTTACATACATTTTTAATCATTGACCATTTGAAAAAATAAGATAATGGTGTTGCGTACAGCTCTGTATAGTAATTACTATACTGATCCAGCTCAACCCGGTCGGACGGGCAGACAAACAAACGGACAAGGGTAAAACAGTATACCCCCTCTTCTTGGAAGCATTGGTATAAAACATTTAAATTTCATGAAATTATATCACATCATTTACATTATACAAAATCTTCAACATTTTTGATATTTTCAAATAGTAGATATCAACATAGTACTATTAAATAAAATTTGCCAAGATATTTGGAAAAAATTGTCAGGGTTCCTCCTAATATATACACTTGGCCATAAGTTAGGGACCACTACCTTTTTATATCAAGTACCATTTTAGATGTGTAATATTGGCAACACTTTAAAGCATAGGCAGCAATTTCCAAGTAAAGTACTAATTTTAGAACATTTTGAAGACAAATTTACCACTGGATATTAAAAACATTCATATAGTGGCATTTGATTCCAGTTTGAAAAATGTGGACAAAACCCAAAAAATCTGACGTCAAAAATGTTTGAGTTTAAAAGCTCAACATTGCCTGGTGTAAAATGCTAGAATGTTGAAACCTTTTGGAAGATAAAAGGAATGCATTTGTTGACATGTGTTCGGCGCACTTTGTTAGAAATGAGCTAGACATTGGCACTTCCGGTTACTTTTCTAAAATTGCCTCCTAATAACATACACAATGATGAAGGCTGTTACTAAAGGCATTGGTGATTGTTTTTTAATACAAGCGATACTTATCTCGCTTTTATAACACCATTTTGGGTTATATTCGTCAATTTGCACCCTGCATTTACTGCAAATGCGCCGCCAGGATAACATTTTCTTGTTTTGATTGGTCCCGTTTAGGTCATTATCAGTAAACCTCTCGACTAACCTAATGAAAAACCGTCATTTATGTGAACAATCATTATCCTGCATGACCACGTACGGTATTAAGTGACTTTGACATGATAAAAGCACAACAAATAGTGAAAAAAGCTTATTTCTAGAGATTTTACCAGGTAAAACTGTAACAAAAGGAAACCATCCCAAAGAGGTTAATTGCCAGAATGAGGCCAGAACATGGTGAATTTACTACAAATATTCCATATTTTCACTAGTAAGTTTGTTTTAGGCGTTTTTGCTCTTTAGCACTTCCGGTCGCACATAAACGTTGAACTTGTTTCTTTATGGTCATATGCTTGCCATAGAATTTTAAAATTGTGCTCCATAACTTTTAAACAGACAAATACCTACAAATCATTCAAAAACCTTAAGGTAATGAATTACCATTATGAAATGTGTTCCTTAAATGATAAAATTAGTCCACTGTATACATGGAGATGGAAAGTTTAAAAAGCGAACCAAACTTGGTTTTTTAAAGCATAGTGGTAGCATTTTTGCAACGGGTATTTAAATAATGGAACTTGTTTAAATTTGAATATTTTAAGGATAAAAGTATACATTTAATATTCATATCCAAGTACAACATCTTGCTTTATATAAAGTAATAATTTACACATTTTTTTTAATCACTCAAACTTGGTGGTCCCTAACTTATGGCCAAGTGTATACATACTAGAATTAGAACATTCTGTTCATATCCTTTTCAGACATGGCAAATATACTTGTGTTTGCTGATAGCAGAGGTAGAGATATAAAAATTAATACACCCAAGGCAATAATAGAGGTCTACCCAGGGTACTCCATGGAATCTATATAAGATCAAATAAAATTAAGAATAAAACAAGAAACATACATACCTACAGATATTTATGTTATGGCAGGAATAAATAATATGACAACATTAATACGAGAGGAAGATTATGAGGAATTAATTCTTAATGAAGGGTTTGATTTCGATGAGTTTTGTGACCAGCTATGGTTAACGAAAATGCAGGTTGAGGATGATAAGAAAACCAGACTAATATTTTGTACTATTCCTACATTAGACATCAAGAAATGGAATGAAACAAGATTGACCCAGAAGAAAACCAAAGTACTCATGAAACAAACAGAGTATGAGGAATGGCAACAAACCATTAATAAAACACTAATGCAGATGAATTATTGCATTAAGAAACTTAATGCCTCAACAGGGTGTTACACACCATGTTTGCATAGCTTGATTGAAGTTAATGTTTGCTATAAAAACAAGAAAGAAGGAGACCATCGCCACAGATATTATTATTTTAAGCTGGCTGATGGTCTACATCCAACAAGAAGTCTAATTCAAGGATTTGAGAAGAAACTTGAAGTTGCAATGAAAAAAAATGAAAAGAAAATTGAACATGATGAATCATCAGAAGAAGACGATGAGCCGAAAAGATGGTGGCTACCGAAATAATTTAATTCAAGATAACAAAAATAGTAAAAAAAAAAAAAAAAATAAAAAATTAAAAAATAAATAAATAAGTTTTACATAATTTCTTAAAAATCTCTAAATAAAAAAAATCTTGAAGGTAGGCCCATGTGACTCATATTGAGCTGGGGTCTACTTTCATATTAAAAAAAAGCATTTGCATGGGGACCACATTTTCTTGTAGGTTGAAGGTTCAAATCCTTCCAAATGCACATCTTGTTAGATAGCTTGATATATTGTAATAACATATTGAATTTGTTTCAGAATTAAACATCAATCTAGGTACAAAATAACTCTTATGTTTTGTTTTTATTAATTTCAGATCATGGAAAAATTAAGAAAAAGTATTTCTAATGCGGAAGAAGAATTGGAAAAAACCAGGTCAGAAATAAAAGATCTGCACACCATTCGGCATACAAAACCAAAGAAAACAAGCGAAAGTATAAAAAGCATTTCAAAGTCTTTTAAAAAATCAAAGGCTTTAATGAACACATTTTTTTTTCAGTTACGGCATTCGATTTTCAGCGATTTCGATTCTCTTGTGTTAAATTTTGAGTATTTGACAAAAAAATTAAATGAGGCAAAAGAAGAGATGAATACAGTTGAAATAAATATCATATTAAATGATATTGAGAAATTGGAAAATCAGATTCCTGAGATTATTTCGAATCTGAGCAAAATCACCTCAACTTTATTGAAAGACAAACAGTCTAAGGTATGTTATTTTTATCACTTATATTTGACTTACCCTAAAATAATTGAGTACCTCAGTAAAGAACACCCAATGAGTTTACAATAGACGATATTAAGATGTGGAATAAGTGTACATGACACAACAAACATAAATAAACAGTAATTTTAAAAAAATTTAAAAATTTTAAAAAATAAAAAAGCTGGGATCTAGCAGTCTTCAACATGACCAGAGGCCACTGCTTGTCACCTTGCATTGGCCCAAGACTTATAATATAATACAAAAGTTTCAAAATCAATCCCTAACTCATCAATGAAATATCCAATTCTTGACATAGAACAGCTTACACAGAATGAAGGACACACAAAGGCTTTCGTAAAGTTTACTGGATTAGGACAGGTACATATAAAATGTGTCAGGGTTAAGCTAGTTATTGTGGATCCAACCTTCCCCCTTTTTGACAATCTCCAACAAAGCAGACAAACACACAATAACATAGAACAAGCAACATAATAATGACATAATACTATAGTTTAGTTACAATGAATATAAATATGATGTCTCTGATACTAAGACAATATGTTTTTGATGCATTATAACTAAATTTGTTCCATTAAATGACAATGTTTAATTAATATCATTAGTGTAATAATGTTCTTAAATCACATTTATTGGATATTATTGATATATATTTTTAAGAAACAATCTGAAGAACCAAACATGCCAAACAAAGAAGTAATTGACCAAAGCAGTGAGGTATAATAGTTTCTATAAAGTTATTAAAAAAAACATACATAATACATTGAAACCTGTCTAAACCAAACTCTGAATAAACCCAAAACCTATCTAAACCAACAATTGACCAAACTTGATTTAAAGTACTTTTTCACAATGTAGCCTGTATAAATCAATTGCCAGTTTTACATAGTTTCATTGAAAATGCTACGTGCAAGAAAATTAACCAGCACAAATATATTTGACTTCCATGGTGAACTATAGGCCATAACATTACAGCACAAAGTTGATTCAGGACTGTATTTGAATTGTATACATTTTTTGTGATCTTGAGCCAAGCCCCGATTTCTAAATTACCGCTGTTTATGTGGGTTGTGTGGCTTACACATATTCCACATCTCATTATTTTCTTTGTAAAGGAAAAATCATTGGAAATAATTTTCAAGAAGCATAAAATTTTCCTAGTTAACAGTAGCTAACAATCAATAATCTGATATCTCTGATAAAATAAGATTAAAAGTGCATTTATTTTATAAAATTATTTTATTTATGTATAAAACAAAATAACAAAAACATAATTAAAGTTATGTATATTTAATTCTTCAGTAATTCATTTTCTTACACTCATATAACTAAATATTACCTGTATTATAATATTTAGAATAAACGGAAAGAAGAAGACAAAAAGGACAAAGAGGTACAAATATAAAATAAGCCCATGTTTTATTAAAAATACCATTATATTACAATTTAAATATTATAACTGTTCTCAAGTTTTGTCAAACTAGATTTTAAAAATAATTTAAAAGAGCCAAAACTAACAAGAAGGAACATTTTCAAAATTGTGACACTTGTATTATGCTTTTAAATTTTAATAATGATATAAATAATTATAAAATGTGGAAAACATTTTTTTTATTTTTATATACCATAACTGTAGGAATTTGATGATTCAGACGACCAAGAACTTAGTCAAATGAAGTTTGAAGAAGTAAAAGAAATCCCAGAAACACAAGAAGTAACAAGTGACGACGAATAAATTAAAATTGGCTTTGGTAGTGGGGGGTGGGGTGTTGAGGAAGCATTAAATAATCAAATAAAAAATCAAATGAGTAATGTTACAATATTTTCAATATATATAAGATTCATGTGACTCATATTTCGAGCTGGGATCTTATAAATAAATAAATTAAATATAAAAATATAAATATATATATAATATATATAAAATCAAATGAGTAGTTTGACAATATTATAAATAAATATAAGATTCATGTGACTCATATTCCGAGCTGGGATCTTATAAATAAATGAATTAAATATAATATAAATATAGATAATAAATGTTCCATGAGACTCATTTTTGAGCTGGGATCTTCAAATTTTGAAAATGTCAAATATTAGTTTATAGGAGATTTAATAGATATATTTTAAAAAATACATATAAAATGAATTTAAAAAAAGATTCATGTGCCTCATATTGAGCTGTGATCTTATTACAAAAAAAAAAGATCCATGTGACTCATATTGAGCTGGGATCAAAAAAAAAAAAAAAAAAAAAAAAAAAAAAGCATTTGCTTGGAGAACCACATATACATACATATGCGAGTTGAAGGTTCGATTCCTTCTGAATGCACAATATTTTGGTCTGACAACTTTAATCTACAATAACTACATTACATTGCTATCTATTCATTGAAAATGGTCAGTCACGCAACCGGAAAATCAAAGTCAAGGTAAAAAATGAGAATGCAAATGTACTAAGCTACTACTGGGGCATATGCATACCAAGTTTCATTAACCTAGGACTCTAACCTAGGTTCTTGAGAGATGGAGGTGCTTGCAAAACTTTACCCTTGCTATTATATGTATTGAAAATTGTCAAAGTCACTTGACAGGAAAATCAAGGTCAAGGTCAAAAGATGGGGATGCAACTGTGCTAAGCTACTACTGGGGCATATGCATACCAAGTTTCATCAACCTAGGACTCATAGTTCTTGAGATATGGAGGTGCTCATAAAACTTTTCCAAAAAGTTAACGCCGCCGTCGCCGCCGTCGTCGCCGCCGGTAAAGTAACACCTATGTCCCGCTCTGCTTCGCAGGCGAGACAAAAACCACAATGGACAACCGCCAGCAGCCTTCAACTAACCCTCTACTTTGCTCCTTCTTATTAAGAGAAACAATACAGAATTGCAATATAAATAAGACCAAAGTTGCAGTTTGGTATCATTATTTCGACCTATCTTTTTTTTCAAACCCCAGACTGCTACAATAATATTTTCAATATCAAACTGCACCGTTCTACATTTATAACCCTGGTAACTCCAAAATAATGGATGAATAGAAGCCAATAAACTTCCGGAGCACCTAAGTTTACTCTTGTTTCGACTGGAGTTCGCGTTGTTGATTGATATTCAGTTATTGCGTGTTTCCATGTTTTACATGTTGTCTGTTTTTGTCCCGTTCTTGTTGGTGTTTAGTAGTTTTGTCTCTGCCCTTTCTGACTTTTGACATTTGGATACCCCATTGGTACCTCAGTCTGCTTCTTACAATAGTTTTAGATATTATTACTTGTACCTACAAATGTATTATCCAATACAGCAGCAAAACTTCGTGAGTTGGGTTGATTGATCATTCTGTTGTAGCAGAAAGGAAGATAATCGTTCCCTCCATAGACATCCTCCGGTTTCCTTATTGACAGAACCTTATTTTTGTTCTCTTCACTACACGTAACACGGACAATACGCAAACGTCCCAAAAGATCGTCCATTGCTCTGAAATTAAATGTCTCTAGTCTTCCCAAATTTGGACCAGATTATACACATGTAGTAGGTGTGTAACTTACAAGGTCAAGATAAGTGTCATAAAGGATCTATTATATCGTTAAAGATAATGGTTGTGTAGTTTTAAAGTTCCGGCATTCTATGTTGGTAAAAAAGACCACTTAATCTGTGATCTGAACGTTGTCACTGTGCACACTGATAAAAGTGAAAGTTAAATCTGATGTTCGGTTGTCACAATGAGTCTGCTGAGCTTTTTGACAAACAAGATGTCAAATTTGGACCCGATTAATATTAAAGGGGAGCAATTGACAAAACACCGATTCTAAATGACGCCAAATGTTTATAAAATGGTCAAAAATGAAAGCAGCCATGTTAAACGTCAACAAATCTGAATGACAAAATTGGTTGACATTTCATAATAAAAAGAACAACACCAATACCATCGTTTTCATCATCATCATCATCATCATCATCATCATCATCATCATCATCATCATCATCATCAATCATCACATCATCATCATCATCTCATCATCATCATCATCATCAACAACCGTGATCATCATCATCTAATCTGAAGTGATCATCATGAACAACATGACATGAATAGACAGTGGTGCGGCCAGAAGCACCTGTTTGATATCAAATATCTAAAAAGACCGTAATATTTAGTAAATATATGATATTTAAAAAATCATTGCTTCTTCCAAAAATGTTTGATCAATGTTTTGCTATATCTGTTGTTAAAATTCGTCATTTAGAAAACAATGTTTGTATATTTTATGGTGAGCCGTTGTGATAAAATTATTATTAGGACTATTAGAGAAATTAATTTATGTAGTTTCGAATGATTATTTTTTGTTAATTTATTTCATAATTTGAGATACACCTACTAAAATTGTATACATACATATAGGATCATATAGTGAATTGGTAGTTCATATGGATAATCAGGGTTTGTGGCAAATAATACACAAGTTTAAACAAGTATTCATTAAAAATTATAATATGGAAAACATGCCATAAAAACTCTGTCATAATTTAAGCTTTTTTTAAAAAAAAGTATTTTCCTTTAGTTTTAAAACTTGGTTTCGAAGCTTATACAACCACTAACAGACAATGGTTTCACTGAGAATCCCATCTCTTTAAATATTTTGTCCATAAAACCATGCGATACATTTTTGTCAAAATAAAGCCTCAATATAATTGCGTCACGACCACGTGGCAGAGCATGATGGACGTGCTTCTCAATATGAGCTTTCATGTTCTCTTTGACAACTCCATATATGTCAATCGATATCATAGTGCCTATGAGAGAATCAAACACAAATCCAAAAGTAAACAACATGTTTTCCTCGTCATCGATATTGGAGCACAAAATTAAGGATGTTTCTTGGAGAATGTATGGAACATTTGATTTCATTGGTCGGAATGGTACCCCATAGACAAGAATCCTTTTGCCAAATAAAGCATTTACTCTGCCTCTACTTTCCAAAAGATCCGTTAGATTTTCTGGACTAATGACTTGCAATGATTCCAGATCTTTGTGAGGATGTTCTTTTGAAAGATATACATCTTTAGTTGTTTTAAAATCCAGCATGTCCTAAAAAAAAGTTCAAATTACACTATAGCTAAATATGGGTAAACGTATTCTGATAACCTAAGAAACGCCATAGTCTTTAGCATAAATGAAATAGAAAATATTAGCTCTGATATTGATGTTAACAATAGAAGCAGAGGCATCCGAATGTCAAAAGACCGAAAGGGCAAGAAACAAAACCAGTAAACACCAACGAGAACGGGACGAAAAACAGACAGCATACAAAACACGGAAACACAAAAAATACCGAATATCAATTAACAACGCAAACTCTAGTCTTCTTCTTCTTCTTTTTGTTTTGGAATGTGGCTTACTACAAGAGTAATTGCGCCATTTTACTTATTGCATTTTATGTCTGCAAATTAACGACTAGATTATATAAATTAACTCATGGTGAGTATTAGTGTGTGAAAAAAAATATAAAGTTTAGAAAAATAAAGAAACAAAAAAGAAAAGTAAATAGTAATAATAATAATAATAATAATAATAAAAACATAAAAAAACCATAATGATAAATACCCCTCCCCCCAAAAAAAAAATATAAGAGTGTGACAAGAGTCCTAATGCCTATATTTGTAAATGATAAATGTTTAGAGATTTTATTGGGTAATGGGAAAATTAGATCTAGGAAAATACCAAGTATCAATTAAAGGTCAAATATGTACGATAATGAAAAGATGGGGTGAAAATTGGCTTCTGTGCTAAGACCAGTTTATGCATTCGACAACTATGTCTTAAAATTTTGATACGTTTCCCATTCGACCCTCGATTTACATCCCTTATTTTGAAATATTCCCACCAGTTTATTTGATTTTGTATCTTACTTGAAGACTAACATAATCATTCTTGTAAATTTGTTCGGAGAGTTTGGGCATATGGTAGGAATATATTTGTTTATAAATAATTACCCATAGGAACCTGAAATTCCCGTCCCATCGAAAGGTCGAGCGGGTTCGAAGAGAAGTTTGCTTACCATGTGCAGACATTGCATATATGTCATAAAGACAATATATACAAAATTAAGAAAATATGTAGAAAATAATTTATTTTATTTTATTTATTTATTTATTTAATATTTATTGCTATGTTCTGTATATTAAAGTGAGTTTTGAGTAGCTAAGTTATTTAGTGTAAAGAGTTTGATTTTGTTCATATAACAAGTATAGTTATCTAAGGAAGTATTTGTGTAGTATATACATGGAATATAATATGTTATTGTTTTTGTTTGTTTGTTTGTTTGTTTGTTTGTTTGTTTGTTTGTTATTTTTCCTGTAAAGATGACTTGGTTCGGCAGACTGTTATTATATATTGTTAAGTAATATTAAAACCAATATATCGTATTTTGTGTACAAGTCCTATACTTGAAGTACCGCCTCCCCCTCTAAATCGAGAGTTAAAATTTTTATATACTGATATTTGTGACCCTTCCATTGTAGGTGATACTCTAGTCGTAACGAGAGTGAACTCAGGTGCTCCGGGAAAAAAGGGAGTACCTGCTGCTATAACACACCCACCGGAATGCCAACAGTCAATTCAGTGTGTCAAATCCGGTGACAAACCAACATCATGCACTCATCTGAGAGATCGAAATGCCATATTTGTCTGTGAGCGCATGATGCTTTCCTAACAATTTCTTGAGTGAAGACAGCAACTGAGGAGCATAACCCAGTGTAAGCAACTTTTGTATCAGACGTGACGCTCTGCCAATTCAGATGATAAAAACATAAATGCAGTCCTTAACAATCATTTTGGGTTTTAATTTAAGATAGCTGTTACTTATTAAGGCAAAGGCAAAAAATCACAATCGCAAGAAAGATTGCACTTTAGTTGTTATATATTTTGAGATAATAGAATGGCATGCAGCTTGATAAACTAATTTTGATGGATAATTGATATAGTAGGGTACAGCTGCTAACTGGAACGTGTGTCATGTTTTACAGTACTGCTTGACGACAGGTGCCGCAGAGGTATTTATTCGAATCCAGGTTGTGTGTTTTTGTTTGATTGTTTTTTGCTTGTGATGTTTTGGTGATTTTGGTTATGTTTTGTGTCTACTGATTTTGTCTTTGCCTTTTAGACTTACATTTTTATGGTCCCCGGTATTGGGACACCTCTGCTTGAAAGTGTATTGTAGACATATCAAGAATAAAAAAAATGGTTGAGTTTTAAATTCATAAATTTATATAATAAGTTTCTTTCCAACAATGAAGCACCTACCTTATCTACAATTCTGTAACATTTTCCTTCGTTTTCCCGTCGAACGGCGTCTTTATCTTCACGGACTGTTGTTGAAACGGTAAAACGGACAGACGAAGTTGTCTTGATTATGTTTTCAATTTTGCCTAAAAACCATCTAATAATACCTTGTCCTTCGAAATCCTTTGAAATCCTCATGGCTCGTAGTATATAGGTTTGTCTTCATCGAATATATTCACTATAACAAAGGCAATCTGAAAGGAACAAATGTACATCTTCGGTAGTGAGAAATAGAATTAAACGAACAGAGAACTACAGATTTATTTTTTCTAACATGCATCAGTGACGGCGAGTGCTGCTGAGCTGATAGAGTTTTAACCTCCCGAGCATGCCGAGGTTGTCCCGCTTCAGCTTCAACGCTTATCCGTTAAAGAACACACCAAAGTCGTGTTAATTTCAAAATTGTCAAAACTCAAAAGGTTTAACGTCTTCAGACAAAGGTTGATCTTTAAGTCATAACTTGGGGTTCCAGTTCGACATATTCTTAGCTCTTCAAATTCATTGGCCTTATTCTGAGTAGAGTACCTCCGATAAGTATATTGAATAGACAAAATGCGCGTCAGACGTAGCACAATTTTTTTGTTTGGAACTTTTCTTTATTTGGTTCTAAAGTTTTGTGGTAAAATACTAAAATAGTAATGGGCAGCTAGATTAGTTCTACTTCTATAAGTGTTGTTTTCTTCGGTGCATGGGAATCAAGTACCTTAGTTGTCTTTTTGATTTTGGTAGCCACTGATAAAGACCCTTTGGAGAATTCACACGAGAGGAACAAAATTGACCGACAGTGTTAAGTTTACTTTTAATAAGTAATGCTGCGTTCAAGACAATAGAACAAATTTTATTCGGGTTTTCTATTTTCTAATTTAGTATTCAATTATCTGCTCATTACACGACAATGTAATTTCGTAGCTTGCATGGGGATATCATCAGGAATCTGACGTTTGTTATCGTCGTTTTTATTACAGAAGGGGTAACTTTGGCCAAAGAACTTGTTTAAAATCTTAATTATCTTTAATATTAAGGTTTAACTCACAAATTTTTCACCGTCCAACGCTGCTACAAATCCCTGACAATTTGGACTATTCATCATCTGGATGTATGTACACGGGAGGTAGTCCGACCCCTTGTAGACATCTTCTGGTTTTCTTATGGACAAAACTTTTTTACGATCCACCTCATTAGAAGCAACGCGTAGAATACTCAATCGCTGTAAAAGGTCCGCCATTTCAAGATTTTTCTTTTAATTAATTTTCCTAATTTTGATTGATCGATAAACTAGTGTCCACTTAACTATGATAAAAATGGTCAAACTCTAGATAAAGTTTAGATGACCTTTGATATGGTTGAAGCTATACAACTTTAATCTTGTCACCTACATATTCGTTGGTCACTCTGACATTGGGAACAAATCTTTTCATTAAAGGAGCAACCATTCGATTTTTATAGGGAGCTATTGATAATTTCTTCGTCCTGCCTTTTTATTTTTGGAAAAAGTCGAGCCTGCCTTTTTTTACTCAAAGCACTGCCCTGCCTTTTTATTTCTGGATTTTTGCCATCCTGCCTTTTTATTTCTGGATTTTTGCCATCCTGCAATTTTATTATCCTGCCTTTTTATTTCAAATTTCACCACACCCTCCCCCATAAAAATTCAATGGTCGCTCCCTAACTTATACATTTCACAATATTCGTATGTTATATTCTTCTGTGTGAGGTTCCCTGAACACTTCGAGTTTAATAGAAATAGTTTGATCTATGAATATAAATACATGTAATTAAGAACCTAAATGGTTTATTTTTCAACAACAAACTTTATTGTTGTTCAGAACTGAGGTTTTGTCAATGATTGGCATTGATGTTGTACCGGGAGAGCTGACGGTTTTGTCAACGATTGACTGTGATGTTGTACAGAGCTGAAGGTTTTGTGAACGATAGTCATTGTTGTTGCGCAAACTTTGGGTTTTTGCCAATCATTGACATTGTTGTTGTTTAAACTGAAGTTTATGTTAACGATTGACATTGTTATTGTTCAGATGTTTTTGTCATCGACTGACATTGTTATTGTTCTGATCTGAGGTTTTTATAATTGATTGACATTGTTGTGTTATCAATGATTTACTTTGTAACTATTCTGAGCCAAGGTTTTATCAAAGATTGATGTTGTTGTTGTTAATTCTGAACCAATGTTTTATCAACGATTGATATTGTTGTTCTGAACCATGTTATTTATGAACGACTTGCATTGCTGTTGTTAAGAACTGATGTTTTAACACGATTGACATTGTGATTGTCCTCAATCAACGATTGACATTGTTGTTGTTCTGGGCCAAGATTTTCATCAACGATTGACATTGTTATTATTCTAAACAGGTTTTTATCAACGATATACATTGTTGTTGTTCTAAACCGAGGTTTTTTTTTATCAACGATTGATATTTTTGCTGTTCTGAACTGATTTTTTTCAATGATTGACATTGTTATTGTTCTGAACCGAGGTTTATATTAAAGATTGACATTGTTGTTCTGAACTGAGGTTTTTTTCATTGATTGACATTATAATTGATTGAACAAAGATTGTTTTTTTTATCAACAATTGACATTGGTGTCGTTTTGAACTAAGTTTTTTTTATCAACGGCTGATATTGTTGTTGCTCTGAACTAACGCATTTTGAAGCAATTGCCATTGTAACTGTGCTGAATCGAGGTTTAACCAACGATTGATACTGTTGATGTTCTAAACTGAGTTTTTTTTTTATCACGATTGGAATTGTTATTGTTCTGAACTGAGGGGCTTTTTTTATCAACGATTTGTATTGTTGTTTAGAGCTGAGTTTTTATCAACGATTGACATTTTTGATGTTCTGTTGTTCTTAACCATGTTTTTATCCACGATTTGCATTGCTGTGTTTTGACACGATTGACATTATAATTGTCCTCAATCCACGATTGACATTGTTGTTTTTCTAAACTAAGGTTTTTAACTACGATTGATATTTTTGTTGTTCTGAGCCGAGGTTTTTATTAGAGATTGACATTGTTGTTCTGAACTGAGGTTATATCAACGATTGACATTGTGATTGTCTTCATTCCACGAATGACATTGTTGTTGTTCTGGGCCAAGATTTTCATCAACGATTGACATTGTTAATAATTATTCTAAACAGGTTTTTATCAACGATTGAAACTGTTGTTGGTATGAACCGAAGTTTTTATCAACAATTGATAATTTTGTTGTTCTGAACCGATTTGTTATAACGATTGACATTGTTATTGTTCTGAACCGATGTTTTTCATATAGATTGGCATTGTTGTTCTGAACTGAGGTTTTTTCATCGATTAACATTATTATTGTTCTGAACAAAGATTTTTATATCAACATTTGACATGGGTGTTGTTCTGAACTGAGTTTTTTTTTTATGAAAGGCTGATATTGTTGTTGCTCTGAACTAACGCATTTTGAAGCAATTGCCATTGTAACTGTACTGAACCGAGGTTTAACCAACGATTGACACTGTTGATGTTCTAAACTGAGTTTTTTTTTTATCAACGATTGGCATTGTTGTTTAGAGAACTTTTTTTTTCAATGGTTGATTTTGTAACTGTTCTGGACCAAGGTTTTATCAACGATTGATATTGTTGTTGTTCTGAACCAAGTTTTTATCAACGATTTGCATTGCTAATTCAGAACTGATGTTTTGACACGATTGACATTATAATTGTCCTCAATCCACGATTGACATTGTTGTTTTTCTAAACTAAGGTTTTTAACTATGATTGATATTTTTGTTATTCTGAACCGAGGTAATCATTAGAGATTGACATTGTTGTTCTGTACTGAGGTTATATCAACGATTGACATTGTGATTGTTATTATTCCACGAATGACATTTGTTGTTGTTCTGGGGCAAGATTTCCATCAACGATTGACATTGTTAATAATTATTATAAACAGGTTTTTATCAACGATTGACACTGTTGTTGTTCTGAGCCGAAGTTTTTGTCAACAATTGATAATTTAATTTTGTTGTTCTGAACCGATTTGTTTTAACGATTGACATTGTTATTGTTCTGAACAAAGATTTTTATATCAACATTTGACATGGGTGTTGTTCTGAACTGAGTTTTTTTTTATCAACGGCTGATATTGTTGTTGCTCTGAACTAACGCATTTTGAAGCAATTGCCATTGTAACTGTGCTGAACCGAGGTTTAACCAACGATTGATACTGTTGATGTTCTAAACTGAGTTTTTTTTTATCAACGATTGGCATTGTTATTGTTCTGAACCGAGGTTTTTATCAACGATTGTCATTGTTTAGAACTAATTTTTTTTCAACGGTTGACTTTGTAACTGTTCTGGACCAAGAGTTATCAACGATTGAAATTGTTGTTGTTCTGAACCAAGTTTATATCAACGATTTGCGTTGTTGTTGTGAAGAACTGAGGTTTTTATCAACGATTGACATTATAATTGTCCCAAATCAACGAATGAGAGTGTTGTTGTTCTGATCTCTGTTTTTTTTATTTACGATTGACAGTTGTTCTGAACTGAGATTTCATCAAAAATTTACATTATTATTGTTCTTAACAAAGATTTTTATCAACGATTAGCGTTGTTGTTGTTTAGAACTGATTTTTTTTTAGCAACGGTTGATATTGTTGTTGTTCTGAATACAAATGACAACAAAGTTCCAGACAATAAATTTTGCTACGCCTGACGCGCGTTTCGTCTATTCAAGACTCATCAGAGAACTAACGTTTTTTTTTGTTGTGATTGTCATCGTAACTGAACCGAGGTTTTTATCAACGATTGACACTGTTGAAGTTCTGAGCTGAGCTTTTTTTTAATCAAAGATTGGCATTGTTGTTATGAAATGAGGTTTTTATCAACGATGACCATTGTTATGGTTCTGAACTGAGGTTTAATCAACGATTGACATTGTAATTATTATATTATACTAAGGTTTTTCTTCAACGATTGACATTGCAATTATTATATTATACTAAGGTTTTTCTTCAACGATTTACATTGTTGTTCTGAACTGAGGTTTTTATCAACGGCAGACGTACATTGTTGTTGTTCTGATCACTAGTAACTTTTTTGTAGCGATTGCCATTGTTACTGTTCTAAACCGAGAATTTTATCAACGATTGGCATTGTTGATGTTCTGAACTGACCTTTTTTTATCAACGATTGGCATTGTTATTGTTCTGGACGGATGTTGTTATCAACGATTGGCATTATTAAGAACTGAGGATTGTATCAACGATTGACTTTGTAACTGATCTGAGCCAAGGTGTTATCAACGATTGTCATTTTGTTGTTCAGAACTGATTTTTTTGTCATTGATTGATATTGTTGTTGTTTAGATCTGAAGATTTCGTCAACAATTGACATTGCTGTTCAGAAATGCGGGTTTGTCAACGCTAGACAGTGTATTTGTTCAGATCTGAGGTTTTGTCCATGGTTGACATAACTGTTGTTCAGAAATGAAGCTTATGTCGACGATTGACATTGTTGTTGTTCTGTACGACGGTTTATGCCAACGACTTACGTTGTTGTTGTTCTGAACTGAGGTTTTTTACAACGACTAACAAAATGCTTTCGTTTGTATCATATGGTATGTTTACAATTGTCATGATTGCTTTTTCTACTTTACTACTTTTACTACAGGATGGACATTTTACTTTAACAACTGCATGTGTCCATAACTGTTGTTGGTGCATTACCAAATGTCAACAAAGACAACCACCTAACCGTTCGTCTGTGAATCAAGACTTATATTTCGGCAAATATAATATCATCAATCTGGTATCAACTATAACGACAAATGGTCATTGAAGGCACAGCTTAATGGTATAATGACTGGTTTTAGTTTTTAAATTTTGTTTCAAAACATACACAGCCCGTAATGGCCAAATAACTCTCTGAAAATCCCATATCTTTGAAAGTTTTGTCCATAAAATTATGAGATATACCATTGTCAAAGTAAAGTCTCAATATAATTGTGTCACCGGCACGCGGTAAAGCCTCGTGGACGTGCTTCTCAATGTGAGCTTTCAGGTTTTCTTTCACATTTCCAAATATATCAATAAATATGAAAGTACCTATTAGTGAATCAAACACATAACCAAAAGTAAACAACATGCGTTTTTCGTCATCGATATTGGAGTACAACATTAATGACGTCTCTTGAAGAATGTATGGAATATTTGATTTGATTGGTCTGAATGGAACGCAATTTACAAGAATCTTGTCTCCAAATAAAGCATCCACTTTGTCACTGTTGACCAGAAGTTCTGTCAATGTTTCTTCACTCACGACTTCCAATGACTCCATATTTTTATGGGGATGTTCTTTTGTCAGATATACATCTTTAGTTGTTTTAAAATCCAGCAAGTCCTAAAATGAATTTAAAAAATCACAGTATTCACTATAAATTAATAACCGCGAAGCTAGGTAAGAAGCCGATTCAAAGCATATTGCTGCAGATGTATTTATAGGTAGTCATGAGAGTGGACTCTCCAGGTATTCATGCAGCTTTCTTAATCACTTTCAACTCTTGGCAAAAAAGTCTGTAGACTTGCTCTATTCTGTAACCTCACTTTCTGTCGCATTGATGAAGTCACCTGACCAAACGCTCTTCGATTTTAAAATTAAGGACACTACAGATTCGTAGGGGATTGTCACTTACTAGTATTTGGTTTTAAATTTCAAAATTGGAACTTGGAGACTTTTAACAAAGCTCTATGACAAACTTGATAAATTCAAAACCTGTGTGTTATATCAGTATTTCCTAGAGAGAGTATCGTGATGTCTGGTACAAAAAATGCTTACATCGGAGTTATGTTGTTCATGTTGTTGCATTCTTTCGTTCAAGAATAAAAAGCTTCGCCGAGCGCAGCATGATACGACCGCAACATGTTGAACCCTGTACGTTTTAGGCCTAATATGGATAGTCTATTGTTCTGGACACATGCAGCCCATGGTGGACTGACAAAGGTTTTTGACACATGCTTCTCTGATGGACTTTCAACCCAGGGGCTAAAAATATAAATTTTGAATGTTGTATTCTACTCTTTAAAAGAATAATGTTTGGGGAAAAAATTAAAAATCGAACCAGAATTTTTTTTAAATTATGATTACAGCCCAAAAAATTTATTCTTAAATTTAGAATCGCTACCTGACAAGAATAAATTTGCAAAAAAAAATTTCAAAATCGGACCACAAATAAAAAAGCCCCATTTGGCCCCTAATTACGTAAAAGGGGGAAAAAAGGGGGGGGGTCGCAAAAATTAATTCCTAATTTTGTATTCGCTATTTGACAAGAACAAACATGCAAAAAAAATTTTCAAAATCGGACCAGAAATAAAAAAGGTTCAATTTCGGCCCCATTTGGCCCCTAATTACGTTATAAGGGGAAAAAGGGGGGGTCGCAAAAATTAATTCTTAATTTTGTATCCGCTATTTGACAAGAACAAACATGCAAAAAAAAATTTCAAAATCGGACCAGAAATAAAAAAGTTTCAATTTCGGCCCCTTTTGGCCCCTTATTACGTAACAGGTGAAAAAGGGGTGGGGGTCGCAAAAATAAATTCTCAAATTTGGATTCGCTACTTGACAAGAACAAACATGCAAAAAAAATTTTCAAAATCGGACCAGAAATAAAAAAGTTTCAATTTCGGCCCCGTTTGGCCCCTAATTACGTAATAGGGGGAAAAAGGGGGGGGTCGCAAAAATTAATTCTTAATTTTGTATCCGCTATTTGACAAGAACAAACATGTAAAAAAAAATTTCAAAATCGGACCACAAATAAAAGTTTTTATTTTGGCCCCTTTTGGCCCCTAATTACACAACGGAGAAAAAGGGGGGGGCGCAAAAATTCATCAGGTTCATTCTTTTATTGTAAGAAACATTCATGACAAATTTCACAGCAATAGGCCAACTAGGACCAAAGTTATGGTGGAAACAAGTAAAATATTTGAATTTTTTTCCCCTTTTGGGCCCCTAATTTCGAAACAAAAAAAGGGGGACCCCCAAAATCAATCCCATTCATCCTTGTATGGTAAGGAACATTACTGTCAAATTTCATAGCAATTGGATAACTAGAACTAAAGTTATTGTGGAAACAAACAAAAAAGTAGTATTTTTGGCCCTTTTTTGGCCCCTAATTTCTAAACGAAAAATGGGGGGACCCCCAAAATCAATCCCATGCATCCTTTTATGGTAAGGAACATCATTGTAAAGTTTCATAGCAATCGGATAACTGGAACTAAAGTTATTGTGGAAACACTAAAAAGTTAACAGACAACGACGACGACGACGACGACGACGACGACGACAGCATCATACCATAATACGTCCGCAAATTTTTTGCGGTCGTATAAAAAGTACGAACTCATCCTCGTGTGATGATTGATAACTATCTAATCTCTCAGACGAGTACATCACTCAATGGATCCCGATCGTATGCAACAAGAGAGGATGTGGATGGGGTTGTCCCCAATTCATTACTCTGTAAAAACAAATTGGCCCTTTATTGGTTTTGGCCACTTTTTACATTATTCTTCATTCTGTAAGGGTCATAATTCTCTATTATTTAGTTTTAAGGGTCATTATTCTTTATCTGTTATCTTTGTTGGTCATTTTTCTCTATTTTCGAAACCCCATCCACACTCCCACAAGAACGAACAGGAATTTCTTTCCTCTTGGTGCACCTGTGATCGCTCACGTTTCTTTCGGCTTGAATTCGTGTTTTCGATTCAAGTTTTTGACATGGTAATTTGGCTTAAAAACTCATTAAAGAAAGGATACAAGTTGGAAATTATAGTAACATCTTTAAATTTGGTGTTTTTTGGTAGAAACATTAATCATTAAATTTTACTTTTTGACTATTGTGTTGTTTCGAAGCATTACAGCGATCAAATATGTCGATTTGTGTGATGATATAATACTAAATCATTAGTTGCTTGAAGTGTTATGTTGGATTTAGAATCGATATGTTTGATTTTTTACATCAGTCGATAAATGCTTCCTAGCTAGCTGTCAGTAACTGCGAGTGTTTTCAAGGGAGTTCCTTTACCATGTTTACGTTTCGTTGTTCTCGTATAGTACTCTTGTCTCAGGTTCTCTCTTGGTGAATTGAACTTTTATCGATTTAATTTTCAAAGTGGATTATTTTTTGTGCTTTGTACAAGATAAACAATAGGGGAAGGTTGGGCCCAAAAAACTAGTTTAACCCCGCCACATTTTATATGTGCCTGTCCTAAGCCAGGAATCCTTGTCAAAGCTTTTGTTTGTCCTTGTCTACTATCTGTTTTTTTGTTTATGTCCAGAAATGGGTCTTTCTTTGATAATCTAGGGATTTGTTTGAATCTTATGTATTGTATTTTTAGTCTTGGTCCAATGCAAGACAGCGAGCAGTGACCTCTGGTCATGTTGAAGACTGCTGGCTGTTTTCAATTGTGATTTTTTAAATTGTCGTTAATGTTGGTTGTGTCGCGTACACTTATTCCACATCTCTTTATCGTCTATTACATGTATATGTGTGTGTTATAGTTTTTTTCCCTCTTATCTACAGTAACTGCAATGTGTTTGCTTTTTTGTGTTGTTTTTGGTTTCGTTCTGTCAACTGATTTTGTGTTTGTCTTCTCGTATTTTCGACATTCGAATGTCACATTACGTCTTGCTAAGACACAAAGAAAGTTTTATTGTCTTCTATACAATCAACCAATGTGTTCGATTTGTCCTGAGACAATAATTACATAATTGAGATGATTTTCTCAGATTTGTCACGTGAGTTTTACCTTGTCTACAACTTTGTAACATTTTCCTTCCTTCTCACGTCGATAGGCAGCCACATCTTCACGGACAGTGGTAGAAACCGTGAATCTCACAGTGGGATTTTCCTTGATGAGGTTCTCAATTTTGCCCAAGAACCATTTAATAACACCCTGCCCTTCGTAGTCTTTTGATATCCGTATTGCTCGTAGTATATAGGTAATACCGTCATCAAATATATTCACTATTGCAAACGCGATCTGAAAAAGATATTGTGTCGTTTATAAAAATCAAGTGAAACATATCAAATGATATTACTGTAATTATTAAAAAGCAACAACAACAAAAATTATAACAACTTTTGTAGATCACATTGGTAAGGTCGGACATAAGGGTGTACATTGAAAATTATGGAGGATAGCTATATATATATATAAGACATAAACTGGGTGTCATCATAATGTGCAAGATCGACGTATTTTTTATTGCTATGTATATGGCAAGCCGTTTTTACATTTATTCTTCTTTATAGATATCTCATAAACTTTATAAGATATCTCATATGCTTTATAAGTTGTTTATAAAGTTTATAAGATATCTTATAAACTTTATAAGATATCTTATCAACTTTATGAGATATCTTATAAAAAATAATTTATAAGATATCTTATATATTTTATAAGATATCTTATAAAAATTTTTAGAAAAAAATAATTTATAAGATATCTTATATATTTTATAAGATATCTTATAAAATTTTTGAGATATCTTATAAATTTTATAAGATATCTCATTTACTATATAAGATATCTTTAAAAGAAAATGAGATATCTTCTTAAAACAATGTTTATAAGATATCTAATAAAGTTTATAAGATATCTGATAAACTTTATGAGATATCTTATAAATCATATGAGATATCTTATAGATATTTTTATAAGATATCTTGTAAAATTTATCAGATATCTTATAAACTTTATGAGATATCTTATAAAGTATATGAGATATCTTATATTTTATGAGATATCTTTAAAGAGGTCTTATAAAAATATAAGATATTTTATAAAGTTTATAAGATATTTCATATACTTTATAAGATATCTGATTAAATATATAAGATATCTCATATAAATGGGAGTTTATAAGATATCTTATAAAACATATGAGATATCTTATAAAACATATAAGATATCGTATAAAACATATAAGATATATTATAAAGTTTATTAGATATTGTATAAAGATTATGAGATATCTTATATGAAATAATTTATAAGATATCTTTTAAAAGTTATAAGATATCTTATAAAGTTTATCTCTTGAACTTCATGAGATATCTTATAAAAACTAACTTATAAGATATCTCATAAAATATATAAGATATCTAATAAACTGTATGAGATATCTTATAAACTTTATCAGATATCTTATTAGTTTTATAAGATATCATATAAGCTTTATAAGATATCTTATAAATTATTTTATATTAGATATCCAATAATCTTGATAAGAGATCTTATAAACTTTATTTGTTTTATAAGATATCTTATTTAATTGTTTTATAAGATAGCTTATATATTTAACAAGATATCTCATATGTTTATAAGATATCTTATAGCCTCCCATTTATATGAGATATCTTATATATTTGATAAGATATCTTGTAAAGTATACGAGATATCTTATAAATTTTATGAGATATCTTTAAAGAGGAATAAATATAAATATGGCGTGCCATATATGTAGGCTTATATCATCATATTTGTGCTTTTTAGAAGTCGAGTCATGCAATGCAATAGATCGCTCTTGGAAAGCAATAGACCGCCTTGTCTTAAGCAAGTGTTGTAGATTCAGGCGCGGATCCAGGATTTCCGATTAGAGGGGGCGCGGGTATTGATTATTCGCAACATTCGATAATTTTTTACCTTTTTCGTTGATTTCATTTTTTTTTCCCCATTTTTAAGTGCGCCCCAGCCTGAATCCGCGCCTGAGATTAACTGGCAAAATCAACGCATTGTAGTGAAAAACATATTTTAAAATTAAAAAATGTTAATCCCTTTCACCACCATAAATCAATTAATTAAGGGGGTATTCTTCTGAGGTTTCAGTCTCGTTGAAATCTCGTTTGTGAATCATTTTTAAACCTTGCCTTGTAATTGAAAACTTTTGGTGGATATATATTAAATGATGATCCATTTAAATTTTGTCAAAAAATTATGAAGATATGATTAGTAGTTTTTGAGATATGCAACATTTTAATTTTTGACCAAATTTGACCATTGATCTCAATCTGAATTTAGCCAATTTCAGAGTAGGGGTTGTAAAATTCATTTTTCCAACAAAATATTCATGCAATTCATATAATTTCTTTTCTAAATTCAAAAAGATATATTTTTCCAATTATTTCAAACGAAAATAGAGAGTTTTGAGGTTTTGGTATTATAGAAAATATGAAAAATCTTGATTTTTACCGGTTTTATGGTGTCTTGAAAATGACCTAAAAAGGCACATTTTCGGGACTAAACTTTCTTATATCATCACGGACATAGACTTTTTATAAGTTAAATTTGTTCAAAATCATGACATCTATCAATATGGAAACTTTGAGAGAAAACTTTATTTTGAAACTTGATATTTTAAAGAAAATTACCTCAAAATAGGCCAAAAATGATGAAATTTTGGGAAAATTGTCAAAATAGGCCCTTTTTAAATGGCTGTAGCGAACTAAAATGCACACTGACATATTATTTTCTTGGTAAATTTGATTTTCTCAGGGTCTTAGCATTTCAAAAATGTAGCTAGGTTTGGGAAGAAACTTGATTAAGGAAAATTTTGACCCCTCAGAATAATACATCCTTAAGTCTTCCAAGGTGTTTTTCACACCTTTACAGCTTATTTAATAAGATTATCAAGCTCTTTAACACATTAATCATTGATAAATACATAATGAGGACGAACATTAACTGGCATATGTTTATTTAAGAATAAAAAGTCAAATTTAATATACAAATAAAATGCTCACTTTCATGTGCTGAAATCGTGACCAGATCAACATATACATTGTACCAACATTTTTTTTCTTCAAGCAAAATTAAAAATCCACGAATTTATGAATCCACAACTAGCAAAATTTGGTCAAACCACGAAAACTGATACCCACGAATTTAAGTACTTTCACTTTATATATAGGTCTATGATTCTACCAATTAAAAGAAGATTCAGAATAACTCTTTATCATAATAGTGTTAAATTTGTACTTACAAACTTTTCACCATCCAATGCTGCTACAAATCCCTGACAGTTTGAACTATTGATCATCTTAGAGTATGTGCAAGGGAGATAGTCAGAACCCCCGTAGACATCTTCTGGTTTTCTTATGGACAGAACTTTCTTACGATCCTCCTCTTTTGAAGTAACACGTACAATACTCAATCGCTGTAGAAGATTCGTAGCCATTTCAAAATACTTACATGTCCATGTGTATTTAATTATCCAAATGTTTACAGCGGAAGTTTTATTGATCGGTCTAGACGTGGTCATGTAACATAAAATAGTGTCCACTGTGAAATATTGTCTTGAGTGGCATTCACTCCTATGATGAAGTCCAAGGACGGAATAAAACGCTTAAGAGATATGAAATTTGTCCTCTAGATTTTTCAGTGTTAAGTATGGCAGTCACTTTAACCCAGTCAAAAGGCCAAAGATTAAAATGTCGGAAGATTCTATATTTGTGTTGTGGTCACATCTGGGGGCCGGGTCTGGGGGTCACATCTAGATAATCTATATAATTATGAGCAATGTCAAGCAGATTCATCCCGCCTCTCAGGATTCACCCATACGATAATACATGGTTAGCGTTTGATATGTATTTTAGTCAGTATGAGAGGTAAAATATTAAAGGGATGTGTAAGAAAGTTCATTGATCATTGATGCGCTCTATTTAAAGATTTTGTATTGAGCATGTTCGTAATAAAGTGTGCTTCTTAAAAAACTAACTTGACACTTATCCGTCTTGTTTAAACCATTAAGCTTCGCAATAATCCATTAAAAAGTGATAGCTTTATATTGTTCAAATTAGTACATTCAGTAAGTCAAATTTAACGGCATACATATTGAAAGATCAAACAATGCAAGATTTAAGTTTATATTACTAATATTCATTTTTTCTAGAGATTATTCAATTTTTTGTCTATTTGAAGCATTGACTTGCGGTCAATAGCGCCAAAAAAAAAAAAAAACACCGCAAAACACGCACACCCACACACATACCTCCCTTAACAAGAAATCAAAGCACATTATTTAAAACGTTCGGCGAGGAATTAAATCTTGCAAAATCGTATGCATGAGAAACAATTAAATGTACGCCTAAAACATGCACACACAAAAAAGAGGCTTATTTAAGGTTTATTGGGATATGTAATGTTCGGATTCTTACTGACTCAATCATGGGACGCCAGCAAAACTTACTAGGATATTGGATATTCGAACACATATGGGATATTTGAGACACGTTCTTTTGCAATACGGGATAATTGATGAAAAAATTACGGGGATATTGGACAATGGGATAATTCAAATTGGGACCCCTCCCCTAAATAATCCCCAACCTAGATCCCAGCCCCGATCCCAGCGTCTTTAATATCGCCACCATCTTAAACACCACATGGAACTTTTAGGTAGTATCACATATTATACCGTGATGTTGACAAATGTACAAGATATCTTATCATTATAGAAAAAGAGTTAACGGTCAAGAGTGAGTATTAGCCGGGTCTGCCAATTTTGGCGGGAAACTTTCAGGACGATAAAGTTCAAAATTTGTGCCGTTCAATTTCTTCAGCGATGTCGGTGACATCAGATGACCGACATCAGATGGTAACTGAAGCTTATATTCTTACATGATGGAGAGGGTGTAATTCAAGGAACCTGTAGATTGTTTAAAATGGTACATCCAATCGTGCTCTGATATAAGATCACCAAAACTTGTTAAACTTTTTGTTTTCTGACTCTGTGATGCATGATGTGACACACAGTGGTCCAGAAATTTTTGAAAGTGGGAAAGTGTTTTGCTAGCTTATAGTCTTTACCAAGTCAATTTTGCAGAAAATCTGCATGTACATTACGATGACCGAATGGAAAGGGGCTTCAAAGTCACACTACACCCCCTCAAAACAAGTTTTCCATGGAAATTGTGAAAAATATCTTATAGTTTTTTTTATAAGCACATTTTATCATAGATCTGTATATTTAATATACAGGTCTATGATTTGATTTTGATTTTGTATTAATTACAAAATCTAAGTAAATGTGACAAAGGAGCAGTGGGTTAACAGTCTGCACCAAAAACTTTTTCAATAACTAGTCCGACAACAAGTTTTAAAGGTTTTTCCTTAAATGTCTATATAAGAGGCTTGTTTAGGGTATATTGGGATATGGGATATCCACACATTTTCTTAATGGGATACAAGATATTTGAGGCAAAACTTATTGGGATATGGGATATTTTTGTCAATTTTATTTACAGGGATATGGGATACTGGAAAAACATTTTTTGGGATACAGGATATTTGATGAAAAATTTATGGGGATATGGGATATTGGTACCCCCCTAAACAAGCCCCATATAAAATCTTGGCTATTTTCAATAGTCCGAACAAATTTTTACTAGTCTGGGGCATCGTACTAGTGGCTAACGGTGCAGACTGGTTAATAACTTGAAGAACATGTTTTTTTTCCCTAAAAAATAGAAATATTGTGAATTTGATTTGTGATGAAAAAAATATTGTGGCACCAGAGGTTAACATGTAGCCTGTAAATGTAACAAAGGAGCAGTGAGTTAATAACTTGGAGGACATGGTTTTTTTCCCTAAAAAAAATTGTGAATTTGATTTGTTATGAAAAAAAATATTGTGGCACCAGAGGTTAACATGTATATATTTTTTGTATACTGTATTAGATTACTAAGCACAGCATTATATTTATAATTTCAAATTGTCTTATTTAACCTGTAAACCAGTTATGGAAAAATATATCTCACATCTAGAGAAAATTTTGTTCTCAGCAAAATTGCACCTGCATTTTTAAATTTTAATCACTCGGCAAGCCTCACCATTCCCTTGATGTTAGAAATTCCACAATCAATTAAATAAACATTTTCATAACTTGGATTGTCTCCCTTAGATCATTATCATCTAAACCATTTAAATTAGTAAGATGTGGACTCATTGAAATCTAATAATGGAAAATGAAAATTAACTAATTTGACATTCCATGTTAAATATTTTTGATAAAAAATCTAAACAAAATCAGGCCTGAATTATCTTAAAAGGAGATCTTCACTCATTTCCTTTATTTTCTCTTTGATATAACTGTATTTAAATGCCTTGTATTGTTTGACTTGAAATAAGCGGGAAAGAAAAAGATTTGATAAACATTAAGATTTGTAGTTGAACAGGTAAAATTGTATTTGCTAGTCATTTTTCTCAGTGTAGCAAAAAATTGGAGGTGAAGCATATTTAAGGCTTACAGGTTTGTTTAGACTTAACAATATATTTATTTAGGATTTGTATGTTTCAAATTCATTTTATCTAAAGAACAAGTACAGTATTTAACCTTTTCTAGACACTTATACATTTATTTGTTTATGATGGTATTTTGCATGTTTGAATGACATGAATGAAGCATGATGCATAAACACACGGGCAGTTTATTCTTTTGAATTGCAGTTTTGGAAGGTTTAATAAACATGATTAAAGACAAAGTATTGCTGCACTTCATATTTATGACTTTTCAGCTTCATTCAGAATACTGGTAGATACTTTGTTCAAAGTCTTTAATTTAATCAGGACAGTGTTTCTCTGTTCGTTAAAAGAAGAAATAAAAAAAGAATAAAAAAAAAAAAAAACACTATTAAAGACTTGCATTTTAGTACATACCTTTCTTCAAAGAAAAGTGAGTAGGTGTTAATGTTTACCTTAGAAATAATTAAATACTGCATTAGTACAAATAAAGTTATTGGTTTTTTGACAAAAAGATATATTTGTTTGAAAAATTGAAATTGATTTTTCAAAGTTAGTTGGTTTCGTGTAACTTTAAAGAGTTAAAAGGCAACTTTTAAAACTTTTAAGTAGCTTTTATTTAAGGTAGGACATTAAGAATGTTTAAGATCTTCCTATCTTAAATGCAATTAGTAAAGATACTTAAGAAAATCACATTTGTTATCCTAACTCTTTTGTTGAATGTATATGAAGAAGTCATTTGACAATATTTAAAGCTAAGTAAGATTTTCATATAACCATTTACATTAATGGCCACTGCTAATGGCTCATGTTATGAACAGAAAAGTTGATATTTTTATCATTTGACTTTGAAATGCAATAAGAAATCTATTTCTAAGAAGATAGCCCCTTCTAGCTTGTTATTGTACTCAAGCAATATATTGAAAAAAAAAAATAACATCCAAGTTTATTAACTTATAGTGAATATTTTTCATATGAAGTAATTTTTGATGTTTTCATTAATTTTTCTTCGAAATGACGTCAGCGTGTAACAGTTAATTGTTTCACTCTTGGAACGAACTGTTCCATGCACGTGAACGATGCGCAGTACAGAGCGACGTCAAGGGTATTTTACGCTTTTAAATTATTATTTTTCTATATATTTCATATCAGCAATTAAAATTATTCCCATGCCATTTCTCAACAGATTTTCATGCATAATTATCTGTAGTTTATTTATTTGGAAATCCGAAAAAGAACCTCTTGATGCATTTTTATGCGGTAGAACACACAGGAAAATTATGGAAAAAGTAGGAAAAACATAAGTTAAAGCGCAAAATTCTTTTGACGTCGTACTGTTGAACGAGCGCACACTCTCTCTATGTATTCTATAAGTTAATAAAACAGTTATTTAATGCCTGTTCATGGGGCAGTCAAACTATTATGCCCTCGGTGCGCAGGAGATGATTTAAAAACTGTTGCCTTCGGCCTGCGGCCTCAGGCAACAGTTCCTAAATCATCTCCAGCACCTCGGGATAATAGTTTTGACTGCTCCATGACTAGGCATTAAATAACTGTATAATGAGACCCTCATGCAGGAGAAGATCTTCGTAAAACTTTTAATACACACACAGTCCCCTCCAATAAATAAAACCCCAAAATGCTGCTGCTTTAACCATTGTTTTGTCAAAACTATGCTTAGATGTGTATGAAAAAAAAATCATTGCCCTTGGATATCACTTAGGGAAAAAATTAGAGATTACTTATTTTCCAAACAAGAAAATATAGGTCTTGTGCAGCACTCCTAAGCTTCTATAATGACTGTTAGATGATTTGATGAAACTTTGCATCATATGGAGATGAAACTTCATTGCTTTCGGATATGAATTCAGTTTTTCTAGCTTTTGTAAGTTTTCCTTTTTTTTCTTATGAAATCTTTGAACTTAAAGGAATTTGCTTCTATTTACTATGATTCATATTTGTCTTACAAATGTTATAATAATCTACCTGATGATAGATAAGCAATGATATAAAATGCAGGTATTCTATTCAGATTCAAGATTCACTTCATTACTTGAACTATTAACACCTTAAATGCTTTACCATCTCACCATAAATCATAATGTATCAATTGTTCATTGTTATAAGATATTTGGCATACATATCTCGCCTTAGGATATTAAGCTTACATCCTCAACTGGGTTTTTATATGAAGATCAGACATATTTTTGGCTTGTGTGCTGGAAGTTTTGAAGAGGGGCTAACTCTACATGTTTTATGCACTACAGATACGTAACATTTGGCATTGAGAAAGAAAATGTTTATGAAAACAATCTTCTGTGAGTGTTCTATATATTGTGACGGGCTGGACATGAGCCAGACCTACAGGGGTAAACGACAACCTGTTGCTCTTGCTAGTTAATTGAAGGCTAATCAGCATAGCATACTTGATGTAAGTACTATTGCATGCATTACATAATATGGATTTTTTTTGCTGCATAAGAAAAAATAATAAACATGAAAAGAACAAAAAGATAGATAACTGATATAAATTAATTATGACTGATTGGTTATTTGCTTTTTTGGTATAATTTGTAAAAAAATACTATAGAGTGGTTCAAATCCAAATAAGGGTGTATTTTTAATTTTTTTTTATGGAAGAACTAAATGTGAAATTTGCATGTTATGGATTAAATTTAGTATGTTTTTTTAAATTAGAAAAAAACTACTAGAATTTTGACTGAATGCCCCCCACCCAATTGTCAGGTTTTGAAGATAATTTACAAGAAGAATTTAATAAAGAATAATATGGAAATGTGCATAGAGAAATTTTATATATTTCAGGGGAGATAATTGTAATTTTCCCAATTAAAAAGTCTGATATAAAGAGGGACATTCCTCAATTAGGTTTCTTTACAGAACATCATTGGTTAAAGTTATAAGTAACTGAAGTAGAAAGTACATTAAGAAAATTAAAATATTTTTTATGAAATTGTATAGGGGAGATAACTCACAAATCAATAAATTCAATTCAATCTGCCATCTAATACACAATCATAGATGATCGTAATGGGTTTCTGTTATGTATAAACTATTCTACTGAAATTGGTTCACTGTACGTCAATGATTTAATTGAGTTATAAATGGCTGGTTTATATTGGAAATCAATGATATTTCAGTGACAGTCATCATTTGCATCCAACGATCAGAACTACGATTAAAATTAATTCAAATATACAATATAATTTTCTCTTATGTGTTTTATGGATTCCAATTAATTTGTTTTAAGCATAAAGAGTATTTTTTATTTTTTTTATTTTGTTGTTTTAAAAACAAATTATGGGCACATTGCTAAAATTTAGTATCAGACCACATTGCTAAAATTTAGTATCAGACATTTTAAAAGCTATAAACCATGAACATTAAAGTTGGTTAGATGCATGCAGTTTTATCTTAAACTTATGTCTGTAAGTCTTTGCCAAAGTCATAGTAGACAATGTTACAGTACAAATGTTGTAGGAATTTTAAGAAGCACCCTCCTTATTATGCTACTATTAATATGCATCGATAAATCACCCTTTTTGACATTTTCAATTTTTCGACAATACTGAATAGGATTTTGGGGTGTGTATTTGAGCTTTGCCATAAACTATACCTGTACATAAAGTATAATAATGTTCTATTATTTGTTATCACTTAGACCAGACGCAGATCAAGGATTTGATGTAAGAGGGGGCGGCGCACTGAAAAATGTTAGAAAAATTGAGGGGTACATTTCTCCAGAAAAAATTTTCAATTATAAATACTGGGGGCCCACGTCTGAATTGGGGCCTGTAATAAGCAATCTTAATATTTGCTTTTAAGACCCTATTTAACTTAATATACTTTAGAGTTATTTTTCATTACTAAAAGTTGTCCATTAGTTTGCTTTGCTATCAAATTTTAATATTTATGATCATGTGTGTTTGTCAAAATGATAAACCATTTATCTTTTTGAATACATTAGGGAGTAAAAACTGTACATGTACTTGCATTTAGTATTATCATTTACCATAAATATGGATTTAGTTGGATAAGAATAATTTATAAAGAATGTTGTTTTGCTCAAAACATATGTTGCCTAGAAATGTGGATTATACATGTTTATATGAAGGTTCCAAATAGTTTTGTATTGAAACCTCCCCCTTTTTGTGGAAATTCAAAAACTCAATGGAATAATTGATAAATTTTAAGTTTTTAGTTTGCAATGAGTAAAGATCAATGAGATCAGTGAGTAAGTGTCAACTCACGTCTAGATATTACTCTGGAATTGATTGATAAAAAAATGGCTGTTTAAGGAACACATTCTGATTAGTGTTCAGAAAGATCAATATACTTGCACATATTTTATGAGATACAAGGACTTAACATCACTGAGAGAATTAATTTGTTTATCTTTCGACATTTCTGCAGTTGTGCATCCTTGATGCATATTTTCGTCTTAGCCAAGAATTGTTGTTTATTATTATCATACAGGAAAAGATTCAGTAGATACAACTACATGTTAATTTTCTTCTGATTTGTGTCTCTACATTTTTCGTAGCCTCTGAAAACAGCTTGTAAATATATCGGAGACAGGGAGTTTGATGGGACGATATTTATAATTTGTTAACAACTGACCAAACTGGGATGGACATACATGTAATTTTCTTGTTTGCGGAGGCGATTTATTGTAGGATTATTATTAGATGATAACCCCTCATGGACAAATAAACTTTCTACCTGTTTCGTTAGTTCAGGAGTTATAAAATGGTATAATTCAGAAAAGATTAAAAAATGGTAAGGTTACAGATTTATACTATTTTAATGAATTTTTGTAATTTGAATTAAATTTTACGGAAATAATCTTAAATTTAATTGATTTTATCATAAATGGTTCTTATTTATCAAAGTAAATACACATCCAAGTCGACAGGTACTGCCTTTAAACTGATAATCTTTTAAGATAATGTTTATGTATCATATAAAGATAGTGTCCCAAGGCAGGTGTGAAAATCCCTTCACATTCGTAGGTAGATTGTTATTGAAGGATTCCTTCAATTAATTTAGGGGTAGGTTGTTTATTTTTTATTCATATTAGCAAAAGGATGGTTTAATGTGCAAATATTTTATCTAGGAAAAATGTATATATAATTTATGTTAGCCTATAGTCGGTATTGTCATGTACTGTTCAAAAATGGGAAAACATCAAGATGGCATTAATCATATAATATTATGTAGCTGCTTCAGTGCTTGGCTTTGATATGACATAAAATGTTCATGAATAAGTAAAAGAGATTGACCCCCCCCCCCTAATTGACACCAAATAGTTCTTTTAAAAATTTCAATCATTTTTTTTTCACCATTGAGTTTAAAACAATGAAAATAGATATCAAATTCACAAATATAGACATTGATATGTTTTTGTTTGTATTGAAATAAACAGCTGCTAAGTTTTTTTATGTTTGCTTGACTAAGTGTTCCTTTAAGACAGACACCCCACAAAGTGAATGTTTTACTCTGGAAAACATTGACATGTACAGTAGAGTTGTTTCATAATGTTGCAAAGAATGGACCATATAGATTTTGTGGGAGTTATTTTTGTTCATAGATTTTATTCTGTGGTAAGATTGATATAAATATGTATACTATTTTTGTCTCATTGAAAGAGTTTATGACCCCAGTAGTCAGTTTTTGTAATATTCTACCCCCCTTTTCATTGATAAAATGATAGAATTTTGACAATTCAGTGGTTATTTTGGCCTATAATGTGTGTCCCTATCTGAAGGGCCATAGTAACTTGGTGTTCTTCTGTCCTTTTGTCACTATAATATCTACCATTTTTATTGGACTTTCATGTCTACCTTTAATTACCTTTATGAGCAATTTTAAAATTCAGTATTGGTCATTGATTTTTGTGAGAGTTATGTACCTTTGGTCTTATTTATAAATAAAGTCCCTATGGTTTAGTGTTCTCAACAAGATTTAGATTTAGATCTTGGAATTTCCCTAAAAATCCTAAAAAAATAATGAAAATGGTCCCCTGTATGTTTTTCCCTCTAGAAAATTATCGGATCCAGAAATTTTTTATAGAGCTCATTTGAGCAAGAGTCCAATATGGAAAATGAGTTGTCAGGTCAATTATGTCATACCCCCCCCCCCCCCGTTTTGTGGGAAGACATAATGTATTTGTCCTGTCCATCCATCTGTCTGCCTGTTCTGCACAAAGTTTGTCAGCCCAACTCCTCTGAAACTACTTAACCAAATTCAATGAAACTATGTAAATATATGAAGGACACCATATGTAGTTGTGCATATTAACAGGAAATTTGATCCTCAAATTTTTGTGGGAGTTATGGCCCTTTGAACTTAGAAATTTGCTGAAAATCCTCTCTTATCACCACCTTGTTAGCACAACTCCTCTAAAACTACTCACTCACAGAATTCATTTAGCGAAAATTTGGTATGTAGGAAGGGGACCATGTGTAGTAGTGCATTTTACCAGGAAATTTTGTTCCTCAAATTTTTATGTGATTATTGGACCTTTTGAAATTAGAAATTTTGGGGGAAACAGGGGAGGGGGGACATTGTTTTTGCAGGCAAACACAAACTTTAATTTAGGACTCAATCTTGCCAAAACCATCTGCCCCAGACACCTCTAATTTCACAGGAAAAAGTGTCAGACAAATGGTAAGGCAACCCCCTCCAACCAATATTATCCCTCTAGATCTGCCTTCAAAATTTGTTTCCTTATATACATCAATATTTTTTTTCTAATCAATAAAAATTTATGAGTCAGAATAGTATGTGCTGTAACCAAGGCAAGGATAAGACTTCCTCAAGTGGAATCCTGACAGTTTAAAAGCATAAATTGACAGAAATCAATAGGATACTAACCAAACATGTCTAGGGCTTATATATAATTGAAGATACAGAAGCTGAACATGATTTTTTATCTCTTTGTATATAAGTATTTTACTAATTAATAAAAACCAGTGGCAGCTACGGACAGGGCTTGAAAATCCCCCCCCTGTAAAAAATATTTATTGCATCAAATTTACCATTTAAGGACAACCTTCCCTATTATGCCCCCACACCAACATGTCGGGGGGGCATTAAGTTTAACTCATGTCCAACCATCCAGTAGCCAGTCTGTACGAATTTCCTTCAAGCTTTTCTCAGAAACCGTACATGAGAATGATTTGAAACTTGGTAGGAATTTGTGCAGTATGATATGCTGTATATCCTATTTCTACTTCCTGTTAGGGACTAAATGGTAGATACATGTATAAAAATTTACATGAAAGTTTCCTTCAAGCTTTTCTCGAAAACCGTACAGGAGAATGAAATAAAACTGGGTTGGATGGTTCAGTTTGACAAACTGTAGCTCCTAAATGACTTTAAGACCTGTCGTACACCTACTTCCTGTCCCACACCCTCGGATACCCAGGGTCGATTGCACTCCGCTCACTAGGTTTATCACCGGGTGGTAAGCGTAGCCGAGGTGAAGTGCGACCAACCGTGGGTTTCCGACAATGCCCAGTCCCATGGACACATTCCTTCCTTATTTTGGTGGTAAATTTTGACCATTCTGTCCCCTCCAACATCAGAATCTTTATTTGTCCCTGAAAACAATTATTATATTTTAAGGAAATAAAAATCAAATAGTGGCCCATGATAATCTTATTTGTAAAAATATACAAAAATGGAGATATGTGTTTATACATCATAGATACTTGTTTCTAACAATTTGGCTTGGCTCTCCTACCATTGTGCCACCACAAAAGTTCGAAAGCTTTAAGGATAATTAAAGCACTGATATTAGGTCTCAGGTCTTAATTACATTACACATTGATACCCTGGTCCTAATTTTATTGATTTTTTGATAATTTCAAATAAATTCTATTTATGTTCTCAGAACCTTAGCATGTCCTAACAAACACACTCCAAATGCCTTCTTCAACCCTTCACTGGTTTGATACATGTTGGTTATTCAAACAAGCTGTTTCATTATTGATTGAGAATCGTCTATAAATTTTAACAATGTTGTATCAGGTTGAGGAAGGAATGTTTATTATTTTGATTAAATTGGCATGTCTCCTACCTTCTAGTTCTTTTATAGATTTTGTAATAAAATTGATCTTCTTGAATCTTCTAATTAATTTGCCCCAGAAACTTGATGTACAAGAAGTACTAGTAAATATACCATCCATTTAGTTGGCTACTACTCAAATTTATTATACCCCCACATAAAAGTTTTTTGGGAGTCCATCTGTGCACATTTTTCTTAAGCACAATCTTCTCTTTAACCACTTGATGTAATTGGATTAAAATTACATGAAAATCTTGCTCTTCATAATGGAGATGTGCATGAAATTTCTTTGCCCTTGAATGTTACTCAAGGGAGATAATTGAACTCAAGTTTTTTTTTTAATGTGGAAATCAATAATGAAGCAAGGGGTATCTTTTTGTCCAAGTTTTCTCACAGTATTCCTAAGTTTTCAAGTGAGGTTAAGATTTATATAGTGATGAGGCTGTTTGTCTATATTCTTCCATACATCCATCTTTTAATTATTTCTACAACTAACACCATACCCGTAGGCATAATTTTTTTAGGGGGGGTTCCATTGAGGGTTCGATTAACCAAATACTCCTCTTTTTTAATTGTGCTTAACCAAATTTCAGCTTGTTTTTACCTATATTTTTCAATTTTTTTCGTCCAAGGGAGGCTTTGTCCAAACTCCTCGAACCCCCCCCTGCCTACGGGTATGAACACTGCTAGGATTTTGATGAAACTTTCACAGAATCTTTGTTACAAACCACTCATTCAGATGCTGTATGAGATTTACAATCCTGGTCATTTGATATTCCCTGTTCAGAAGAAAATATAAATGAATATTTTAGAGTTTGACAACAATTTCATGAAATGTTAAAATTTGGATGTTAATCAATAACTTATCATGTAACAGTCTTGCACAATCATGACAATAATTATATTTTATGGCCGCAAACAAATTTTCAATTCCAATAAATATCAGAAATTAATGGTTTTGGTTTGAAATTTAAACCACTTTTCCTTTCTCATGGTGGAAGCTTTTGTTCAGTATTTTGATTAAATGGATTTAAAGATACAATTACCAATTTTTTAGTAGGGTAGTACTGAAACATTACAAAGATGTTTATCACAAACTTTTATTTTGATGTGTTATTAATTTTAGGTCTTCAATAATAAAATTGAAACAATTTTTCAAAAGTTTAAATGTATCTCTTTTCAGAGCTATCAGAATCGTGGTATACCTGTACCAGAAGGGAAGGGTAAAGAGAAAAGACGATCATTTCTACCAACGCCCAAAAGTTTTGGATTTCAAAAAGAGACACAAGAACCTCGAGTGTTTTCCCCTCCGCCGGAGGATCAGAGTGCAGATGATTTACGGGTCGGTGATAGGATAACGATTAATGGAGTCAAATCAGGGACGTTACGTTACTTTGGGAAAACTCACATAGCGTCTGGTTTTTGGTGTGGTATTGAATTGGACGAACCTGAAGGCAAGCATGATGGTTCCGTTGAAGGTGTGAGATATTTTGAATGTGAATTTGGATATGGAATATTTGCACCGCTTGACAGAGTTGCTAAACTTGAAGAAGTCGCAGATCCAAAATTTCAGCAAGCGAAGCAAATAGCCCAACCCAAACCTAAAAGAAGATCTCTGCCTCAACCCAAAACTCAAGCGAGCAATGTAGATTTACTCAGATACAAAATAATTGAAGAACAAGAGGAAGCGAACCAATATTTCGACCAACAACAACAAGTTGGCAGATCTCAGTTTCAGCATCAGGATCATTTATACGATCGTAAAAATCTCAACATAGATGATTTGTTACAGGAACAATATGGTGATGCCACTGAGAAAAAATTATCTTCAACATTTACAATAAGTGACGAGGCTAGAGGTGCGGAATCTTATGACCATTCATACTCTGCACAGAAAAGAACCCCAAGAAAATCTGGTCAGAGAAATCATCGAAGTTCTGTAAGTACTGACTCTCAGCTTGAGGTGGATGGGAATGCTTTAAATTATACATATACTCTCCCTAATGAAAAGATTGAACAATTGTCACGTACATTTAACGATAGTGCATCCAGTGGGGATGATTCAATTGGCCCCGAACTTAAAGAGTGCTTAAACTCCGATGGAAGACAATATTTTAATTTAACGTTTGATACAGAGAGCAATAATTCACCTAAACAATCCAATATTTTGAAAGATTCAGAAAAACATGATTCACTAGAGTTACAGGATGACCTTGACATTATTAATACAAAACCTGATCTTATGAGTGTGAGCATGACCTCTAGTTTAGGTGTCCTTGACCTTGAAGATGTTTTATATAGATCAGATCTTTTAACAGATGACTTAATTCTTGACTGTTCAAATTTAACGGACTCAGAAAAAATTGTTCAATCTTGTGAAAAGTCAAAACGGGTTGCTTCATTAAATGAAACATCTGAAAATAAGAGTGTAATCACATCCACACCTTTGGTGACGGAAAAGTCCCGCTCTCAGCTTGATCATACTCAAACGCTTGCAAAATCACGCATGCAATCCAATGATCCTATCCTGGAAGAGGCAGATGAATTGTCACAAGAGCAAGCACTTGAGGATTTGCGTCAAAATTTAAATTCCACTTTTCAGGTCAATTCCAACAAGCACTCAGATTTGCCGATTGTTGGCGAGGACACGCTTGACTGGCGACACGAAGCCTCAGACTCAGAAAACCAGCAGTCTGATGATAGTCTAGAGGAATCATTTAACAGTGTACATAAAAACATTTTCAAACAGCAACTTAGAGGCAATAATCTTAATACTACATTTGGTTTGGAAAGTCTAACGGACAAACTTGAGAATTTAGAATTAAATAAACGAGATAGCTTACATGCTGATGAAAGCTTGAACCTAAAAAGTCAGCATCTTAATCTTGATAGGCCTATGATAGATTCTGGCATTTCTGTCAAAGGTCTTACAGATTCGACAGCTTCACTCCAAACTTCTACAGAAGGCATAATTTTCCGTCAGCGTAAACCGATGACAGATTCTGGCATTTCTCTACAAAGTGACCAAGGGATGGGGGATTCACAGGAGATGAGATGGTCACAGAACTTAGACAGTCTTCAAGAGCTGAGCGAGACTGGATGTTTTACGGAAAGGATTCAGGTCGATCCTTCTCAGCTGGCCAAAGATTTACAAGCAGGGCATGACAAGAGAGGTCGTCCTCTGTCACTGATTTCTACAACTAGTGCTGATACAGGTATGTCAAATTTATACATTTGCTAGATTTTGAATAGATAGTTTTCAGAGTCAATTGTACAAATGCACATGAGAAAACATGCTAAAGAAACTAAGATCTACCAAAGGAGCATTTAAATCTTAAGTTGATGACAAGATCAAGGACAAAACACTACAAAAACACAGAAAGCTGTAGTGGAAGCCATACCCTTTTATGTCATTTTTAAAAAATTCTTTGCATGCACTTTAAAATTTTAAAGGTCAGCGAATTATTTCTAAGATTTAGATGTAAGAGAAACTTGTTGATGTTTAGAGTTGGCAAGTTTACAAAACATTCTATCCCTATACTTAACTTAAGGAGAAAGTGATGGTAGTTAAATTAGCATTGGTTCAAAAATAGCAAGCAAACAATTAATTGAAGAAGTATGAAGAAATAAATAGAGCTATATGTTAAGATAGAATCGCAGGTTTTGCATATTAACAAAATTTTATAGAATTGGCATGTGAAGTGTGGGGTACCCTTCAAATTAAGAGTAGGTTACAGTGAAATCTCTACAGCTTGAAAAAACCTTTCAGTACTTGTTTGTAAATTAAACAGCTCTGTATATAAAGTATATATTTCTACATGTCTAACATAAATTTCCCACTTTCATACATCAAATTCAAATTACCATATGCATTCAGAGTTATTCTTGCCATGGTACATGTACAAATGTACATGAATAATAATATTACACGAAACTTTAATATGTCTATAGTGACTTAAAGGTTTCCTAGTTTTCAATAAAACTTTATCCTTATTTTCTGGGAAAACAGCTGATCCTTTAATGATCAACCCAGACTAAATCTTTCAACCCACCTCAAAATGTCTTATGCCAATCTTATATTGTGTATGCATTTTATTTTAGGTTATGTTCCAGACACAGATTCTGAGATGGGTACAGTGACCATGACCTCTCCTACTGACTGGTTAGAACGACCTTCAGAGGTCAAGGCAGCCACAGGTCTAGAGGAGGACTATGATAAAACATTCAAACACTATCAAGCAGGTGGGTACTAAGAAAAGGATCTTTAAAACTTCAAGTTCTGTTTGTAATTTACAAAAAGGAACTTCCCCAACTGTATGTGATTAGGTTTGTTAGTTACCTGCCCAAGGTCCGTAGTTTCCACGGTACTCCCGTTTCCTCCACCATTAAAACTGACTGCCCTACATGGCCTGGGTGCATCAATAAAGGGCGTTAAAAACCAACACACACACACACACACTCACTCCTTCAACTGATAAAAAACTACTGGATAGATTCCATCTATGTTTTGTACATGTATTGCATTTTCAACTTGTTCCATGCAACCCACACAGATTGTTGCTGCTGTGTATCAAGTATTTCATGAGGTTTTAAATTTTGCTATCTTCTAAGGTCTTCTTGCATGTAAATAAAAACTTCCTAAAGCCAAGTTTACCATACTCATTTATAATTTAAATGACCTATCTTTGGTTTCAAATTGTGAAGGTTGGCAATAATTACATGCTAAATGGTAATGTTACATCAATTTGTATAATGTGCACATTTTATTTAGTAAACTAGTATTTGTACAATGTGTTTCCTAAATAGAGAAAGCTAACTTATGTTTAAGGGGGGTTATGCACTGTACTCTTTAAATATATTGAAAGCTTTCATGGAGATCAGTCCAAAAGGTACAAAATTCCACAGTAGTTGGAAGTGTAACAAATCATTTTGATAATCCATTAGGACTACAATATCGAACATGAACAAATGCAGAATAATTTTATTTCTCAAGAGTAATAACTCTTCCCAGACAATATCTACTTTAGTGTATTGTGGTATCGAATCGCACTACAATAAAACAGGTTTTACTAGTCTCCAATCTCTGTTTCAACTTAATAAGGTAGTATTATGGATAAGCCCATAGAGAATTAGAAATTATTGATCAGGACCAAAATGTATAGAAATGTTCTGTGGTATCGGAATGTAGATGAAACGTAATGATGTAACACTAAATAGTTGTTGTGTTTCTAATTCATTGTATTCTTGTTTATAGGCATTATGGGTAGTTTGTCTTGGTGACTTACTGGACGCTAACGACCATTTAAGAATTTTGTTGTTGAGCATTGCTTGATTAAATTGTAATATATAGGCTGATAAGGAACTACATTTTTAAGCCCCAAGACATGAACATTTTCACAGTTTATCAATTGTTCTGTTTTATGCACTGTCTACAAAAGTAGGGGTACAGAGTGTTTGGGTCGGTCCGTCCGTCCCAAATGTTGTGAATTGGGGCAATATGCCTTTTGGACATATTCTTGTTGTCCCCCGCCGCAACGCGTCGGAGGGACTTAGTAATGGTCTCCGTCCGTCCGTCTTTCCGTCCGTCTGTCCGTCCGTCACGTTTTTTGTGGGTGCAACTCCTCGGACACTACTGAACCAATGTTGCTGAAACTTTACACACTGATAGGGTACAATTAGTAGATGATCATCCCATATTTGAAATTTTCAAAATGGCCGCCGTTTCCATGGAAACAGGGAAGAAAGGTCAAAATATAGGACATTCAATTTCTCGGTTACCTAGGTGCACAGGGTTCTGAAATTTTGTAGGCTGATAGAGCAAAGGGTACTCTATAATAATACGAAAAAAAATTTTGAAGCGATATTTACGGTTTTCGAGTTATTTACGAATTTGTAATTTTTCAGTCCGAAAAATGGGACTTTGTCAAACGTTTTTGTGGGTGCAACTCCTCAGACACTATTGAACCGATGGTGCTGAAACTTTACACACTGATAGGGTACTGTTAGTAGATGATCATCCGATATTTGAAATTTTCAAAATGGTCGCCGTTTCCATGGAAACAGGGAAGAAAGGTCAATATATAGGACATTCAATATCTCGGTTACCTAGGTGCACAGGGTTCTGAAATTTTGTAGGCTGATAGAGCAAAGGGTACTCTATAATAATACGAAACAAATTTTGAAGCGATATTTACGGTTTTCGAGTTATTTACGAATTTGTGATTTTTCAGTCCGAAAAATGGGACTTTGTCAAACGTTTTTGTGGGTGCAACTCCTCGGATACTACTGAACGGATGTTGCTGAAACTTTACACACTGATAGGGTACTGATAACAGGTGATCATCCCATATTTTGACAACCTATTTCTATTATTCTCAGAGAATATATTGCTTGAATTGACATACCACACAACTTTTATGCGGCGGCGGGGGACACATGGCTACGCGTAGCAATCTTGTTTTTTTTTACTTAAAAAAAAATATCAAATCTCTTTATTCCACTAGTTGTTTTATTTAAAAGACTTTTTTCTGCAGTCTTTGAATTTAGCCATAAGTCCTACGGCCCTGGCCAGTAAAATAGCTTTCGGACCAGTAAAACTTCCTTAAAGTATGGAGTTAACAAGCCAATTATATGTAAAGAAAAAGTGTATAAATTATAATTTTCGGGCTTGAGCTTCAAAAAGTTAACCATGAAGACTGTTTCTGATGCAGCTTTTGTCAAACTTTCTGATAATGCATGTGACCGCCTTTTATTAGAATTTCTATTTGAATGTATTAAACATCAAACAGTTATTTGCCCATAAAATTGCAGTTTGAAATTACATGTTAATTTTATACCTTTTAAAGAAGTACATTGCAATCTTTCAGCAAAATCTCAAATTACGTTAAATTTACAACTTCGATTAATAAAAAAGTACATGAAAATCTTACAATAACAATCTAAGATTACATGCGAAAGTATACAAAAACAACACAATCGACACATCTTATATCTTAGATGCATATCAAATGTCCCATGTACAACATCTTATATTTTTATTTCCTTGGTGACAACTAGTAAATCTTGTCAATTTTGCGTCAGTATTAATTTCACCTGTTCGTTTAAGTACACAAATATTACAATAAATCGTCCCCGTCGTTACCTGAGAGGGGTTATTCACAAATTATAAAATTTGGTTCATCTGTCAAGGGGTCCCAAGCATTTATCACATTTCTCATAATGTTATCAATTTGAATGGGGCTTTTTTTATTGATACGAACGCATTAGTGTTTTTAACGTTAAAAGTTTAAATTACATTAAAAAGTGATTGATTTTGTTGTGTTATTGTAGCCGTGCTTAAAGGTACAAGAAGGGCCAGAGATATCGAGAGTGATTCGGATATGTATAGTGATGCAGGGACCATTTTAGCAGATTCCAGCACCTTACGAGAAGTCTCTTCTGACATGTAAGTTAGAATTGAAAGTCTTAAAAAATTTTCAAAGCTACTGTAAATTTTGTTTATGTATGAAGGTATACATTAAAAGAAGAACTTGATTATCCTAGCTGCATTATTAGATTATGGTTGGAATCTTGTGAAAGGATTAAATTAAGCATTCGGAAATCTAATTATTAGGAAATTTCAAGATATCTCAAGAATTCCTGAAAATTTATCTAGCAATATTAGCAAAGCTTTTTGAAGGGATCTTTCATAAAAATGACAACACATTAATTACATTATTACAACACACATAAGTAGTAATGTCATTCATTGGTACATCTACTGAAACAGAGGGAGTATATAATTTAGTCTTTTTTCTCTCAAGCAATATTTTTTTATTTCAGAATTTCTATAATTTTTTTTAAAACAAAAATATATGTACAGAATATATAAGGTGTTTATGTATGTGTTTTTAACAAACTTTTTATGTGGCCATTTTATTTCTGATTGATATCTATGAATCTTTTGAATTGCTTGTGGTAATTTATCTTTTATACAGGTACTCCACTACTTAGTTATTTGATTTAAAATATTTTCTGTCAATAATTGAATTTTAACACCACTTAGTAACTATATGGCAGCAATGGTATTTGGGTCTAAAAATTTTGATATTGAAATTATTGAGTTATTCCCCTTTTCAAATTTTTATATATTTTTATGTCGCCTGCAATGTGGTGCAAAGTGACATATAGGGGTTACTTTGACACTTTCTGTTTCTGTCTTCCATTGTCCAAGATTGTCGTCCCGGGACATCACAAAAATTTATGTTGCAATTTTCCGGGCAACTACATGTCACAACTTCTTGATATTTGGCATTAACAGCCTGCCCGAGACTTTTTTGGCAGGGCTGGCTAAAATTCTTGAAAATTTTACTAGCTATATAGTAAAAACAGGTAGAATTTCAATTCGGGGCTGGTAACTTTTTCAGGGAATTTCCTGCCCTGTTTGGCATGTAGCTTCCTTCTATAGTTCTATATTAGTTTAAAGTGATTTTATGCTCGTAATTCATCTACTTCCTGTTTACGAAATATATTAAGACGCAGGCGACATACATATTCCGTGGAAGACTACCATTCTAGTTTAATTTGTAAATTTATATGACCATATCATATGATTAACCTCATATCTTGTTATAATGAAATAAACACATATTGAAAATTCGTTCAATCAACTTTTAATGAAACCCATATTTTATAATTTGACTTTTGATTAAATTTTATTGATTCTGTAAGCAATCATAAATTTGTTATAAGTTTAAAGACATGTATTGATTTGAGAAATGAAGAGCATTGTAAATAATATGATTTATTGGTTCAATATTCTTTTTTTCTCACACCCTTCACACCCTTGGCTTAAGTTTGTTTTTTTGAAGGATCATGAAAAATTTCATAGCAATATTATTTACATTGTTGTGAACCACTACTTTTTTATGCAATATCTAATAATTTTAAAGAATATTAAGTTAATTTTAAATCAAGCTATCTTTAAAGCAAAAGTCTAGTCTATTCATCCCCTAATTCTGTTGAATCAGGTTCATTTATCCCTTAAGTTCACACCCTTTGTCTCTTCATCGATTTAGTACAAGATTATTTCAGTTTTAGTACATGTATCACTCAACTATTAAGTTGTATTAGCATGAGTCTGAAATCTTTTAGTCCCTTAAGTTCACACACTTGGCCCACTGACTTGGCCACTACATCAAAAATCAACTATTACATGCAGTACAGGTATATGACAATTTTAGTACATGTATTACACATTTTATATCTGTTTGATAGTGAAAAACAAATCCAGTAAGTTATATCACTAGAAGTCGTGGAAATTGCCCTCGGGGTCTGTCGGTCTGTTTGTTGTAGGATGATAATCAAACAAAACTGACACAGATTAGGGTATAATTGTCACATCTCTGATATATTGTTAATTAAGCTTACCTACATGTTCAGGTAAATGGAATGTTTTTCTTAAAAGTTTTGTTAACAAATTTGAATTTGAAAGGGATAAGTTATAATTTGAAGCTGATAATTTTGTGGTCATTTGAGGGTTTTTATTTTTGATGGTCTGGCCATGTATGAGAATCGGACATAAATTCTGCCTCTCTGTAGTATTTTGGCTATGTCACACTTAGGGTTAAGAATAAGACTTGTTAGAGTTGAGGGTCTTTTCTTTCTTGCTGCATAGCACCATTTCCATTTTTTTAAGAAAAGGGTAACCCATTGGATGTTTTTGTTATATTTCATAAAAAAAATCTCAAACTATTTTGCTTTATATTATTGGCCGGATTTCACGGAGTGAGAAATCCAGCCTAATATATGTGAATGTTGGTCGGGTGGGCAGGCGTCGGGCGGCGTGCGGGTGGGGAAGAAATTTTCGTAACAGCAACAGCACAGCCACTTGATATTTGGTATACAGCATCAAGGTGGGGTCCCATAATGTGGGGTACACTTTCAGGTATGTCGCTCACCTACTTCCTGTTTAACGAAATTTGGCCATTTTGACAGATTTTTTTAAGCTTCTTATCAGTCTTTTATGTCTTTTATAACAAGCTTTACTTAGAGCTATTTAATTTCTATGTCATTAATGTAGGTGTTGAATACAAGAATGCTCTGAAAGATGAACCAACACAAAAATTGCTAGCAACGTTATAAAGTCTTAGACCCTGTTTACACTAGACGGAAAGATCAATCTTATTTGAATCGATGCAAAAAAGATCAATCTTTATTTGAATTGACTAAAAAAGAACCGGACTTAAAAAGTCCTGCTTTAGACCTAGACTTAAAATGTTCGATCTTTTTTGAATTTATCTTTCTTGTAGTGTAATGTAGCGACTGTTACAACGACCGTAATATTCGGGTTATTTCATAAATGTGTGTAAATGCAAACTAGTCTTTTAAAGATTGATTAAAAAAAGATCGGTGTATTTTTTTCCATGGTGTAAACAGGGTCCAAGTTAATTGCATTATCTGTTTTACTTAAGGTCAAGCACATATCAGTAATTGTACTACTTTGGCCTAAGTATCCCTGTACATAAATCATGTCCAGCAAATCTTGATACTAAGTACTTGGGACAGATGTTTAACAGGTAAAAAAATAGTGGTTAAGGTGTTTTATTATCATGTTATATTTTTATATAACCCATTTAGGTAGTCATTCAATGTAAAATCAGCGATAATGCATTGTGAAATGTATTTTGTATTAATGGATTATAAGCAGCTAATCTCTAATGACTTTGAATGTTGGATTTACTTTACGGATTTATTATTTGAACGTGTAATCTTAAAGGTATGGAGCCTTGGTTTACTTTAATTTGCCTCATGAAGGTCAGTTACCTTGTTATTAATTAAGAAAAGGTAATTTTTGACATCATTAGCACTGGCATTGTTTTTGTATCAGTTGCAACCTATTACAAACTTGTGGCTCTTAATAATTGCCTAGTGGTTTTTTGTTAATTTGCCAGATAGGAATGTAGCAAATTTGTTTTTCATTCATATTGTATGAAGAAAATTTGACATCGTTATTTCAATTTGTTTGTTTTTTTCTACAGAGACAATATTGGAAGTCTTTCTGGAGATGTTAAAGGAATTTCCACCAATCAAATTCCAGAGTTGAATCCGGATATAGCATCAGCAATACAACCTAAGGTAAGCTAATCACATTGCATCGTGACATACATCACTATTTTGTAGAATTAGCTTTGATTTTTTTCATGGAAAATGTTCATTACAATGACATTTTTATGGCTTTTGAACATATTCATGTATTTATTATCATTGTCTGATAGTACATAGTTTAATCAAACTAGTAAAATAATTTTTTTTCAGGGTTTGTCGTATGAATTGAAATCATTTCATTGAACTAAAAAATTGCCTATGGAAATATTTGAAAATTAAGTTTGCATTAAATCAATTAAATGCTAGCATGTTACAATAGAAAAGAGCTTTTTCATGTATGTTTCAGTACATGTATAAATGAATGAAAACAAAGATATCATTTGATGTAGAATTCCTATTTGGTTACTATATTGTCCTTATAATATTTCTATATCTCTTGAATGGCCTTTGGAAATTTGTGACTTTCTTTGTATCCCAAATTAAGTTGCTATGGTTACTTGATTTGAAATGCTTTCTTTTCATATTTCATTTTGGAGTATATGCATGGCTAGTTGCTCAAAATAGCCACAAGCTTCTTGTATGTAATAATTCTTTAAGAGTACTGATCTACGCAATATCACATTTTTTTTTTTGCCTGTTGCTCACAAAATAGGAAGTCTGATTGAATCATGTCCAGTTTACTACTAATTATTACCAAGTTCAAAATTTGTTTTTAATACAGAGAGGGCATACAAATTGATCCAGGGTTGGATATTAGAGGGGTATAAGTGCTTAAGATGCCAAATTTGCAATTAAAATTTAGGGTAGCTTGGCCAAAAATTTTAAGTTAATTGTATGCAAAAGTTAAAGTGGTGGAGGCAGATGCCCTCCTACTCACTCTGAATCTGCCAGAATGTTGCACTGAGGTTCACAATCTTATTCTTATAATTCAGGTTCTTTTAAGTTCTATTAATTAAATACTCATAAGACTCTTAAGTTAAATTTATATAGATTTTTTTTCATCTGAAGAGTCTTGATTGCCCCAAAGTTAATTAAATTATCTTGTTTTCATTTGTATCAATTCGAGCTGAGACAAACTGAAAGTTTGTTCCTGTCAGTTTGAGCTGAAAATAACATAATTGAAGTATTTTTCTTAAGTAAATAAACTGAAACAGAAGTGAATACTGAGAAAATTTACATTTTATGTAATAATTTATATCTAGATCTTTTCTAAAAAATCATCTTTTTAATCTTATAAAAATAGTTGATGTAATGTTATTATGTAAAAGGTTGTACAGTTTTTGTGTGGAAAAATTACACACTGTAAAAAAGTGAAACTTACTAGTAAGCATATATGTACAGTAACAATTGGTAAAACTATGCCATTTCTTTTGAAATAACTTTTGAGCATGGTAAGAAATTAAATAACCAATATAATCTGCATAATCTATTAGAAAACAGTACATTAATGATATGAAAAATTAAATAACCAATATAATCTGCATAATCTATTAGAAAACAGTACATTAATGATATGAAAAATATAAATTGTTAAAGCCTAAAATTTTTAGGTACAGTATGTTAAATTAAAAAAAAAAAAAGCAATATTTTTTGGCAAAATGCAATTAAGGAAATTAATTTATTGTTGTAGAAGATACAAATTATAAATTTAGAGTGTGAGGGTGGCTAGTTTTTTACTGCTTTAAAAAAGCAAAGCATCATGGCATGGTCCAATCAAACAAATTGGACACCAGCTGCAAATCTTGCATATTGTTGTAATTTCGTTATGCCAGAGAAATAATAAAGGTGCGAATTTTTTATGACATAACAAACAACAAGAGACTTGACAGTTATGTGTCGGCTAATACAATTAAAGTAACTGTAACATATATTTTTTGCTGATTTATGATTACATCTGTAGAAACTAGGGGAACATGTGTGACAGTAGGCCAAACATTGAAAATTATTTGGTGGGCTTTTATGTCCCACCTAAAAAAGTAGAGGGGAAAACAGTGTTCAGGTCTGTTTGTCTGTCCAAATATGATTTAATTTATCTTCAAGTTTAAGTTACTTTTCCATGTTGCAAGGTAGGGCATAATGTTTTGAGCATATTCTTGTTTTTTTTTTGTCCTAGATAAAAATAGTTAAAAGTTTGCAATTTTGAAATTAATACCAAATAAAGAGAGGTTTATTACAAGTTATTTCTCAGGAAGATTAATATACCTGATTCAAACTTCAACTTAAACATCAGTCATGACAACATATTCAATGCCTCATCTTTTGATTACAGGGTATAAAGTATTGGAGAAAAAGTTTTATGAAGATTCTTTTTCATTTTTCACAATATTATTTTTTAATTCTAAGAAAATTAAACTTCAAATCTGTTAAATACCCACTTCCTGTTTATTTTACTTTAAACTGAATTCTGTTTATTTTAACTTGACAATTCTATTGGATTTTTTAGGTTTTCTTAGCAAAGAAAAAAACTTATTTGAAAACATTTTTCGTTTTGTCTTTACTTGATTTTTTTTTTTGGAGAAATGTGACAGCACCCCCTACTCTCACTCGACCATTTTTAAAAAGGTGTTAGAATGATGCATAAGTGTGTAAATGACATGTCCTTTTATGAAGAATAAAAAGATTTGTCCAAATTGACAGGGATTATGAGATTTAAAAATATATCCTTTTCATTACCCATTCAGGAAAGTGATAATTATGATTTATAATATAAATGATATATAGTCATGTATGATATGACACTTATTATGAATATTAAACTACAAACCCCAAGAAAAGTATTATCCTTGCCTTGGTTAAATTTTTATTTGTTGCATTGTCTTATGATCATCTGGAGAGTAAGGCTACATTGGTTTAGTTTCGAAAAATTAATATCTGCAACATGAAAAACAGGGTAAGGATTTAACTATTAGTACAATAAAATTGTTTTTAATTAAGAAATACCATATAAGTATTTTTTTGTTAGCAATTTTAATGGATACATTGAAAAGCTGGCTCATGGATGTTTTGTTTCATGAAATTTCATATTTTGATATTATGCAATGCAAGGGGTTATTTGTATTGTTAGGAGTCTAAAATTTCATTAATTTATGGATAAGTTTACCTTCAAAAGACCATTGAAATTGGCACCAAACTAAACTTTAATAATATATTTGTTGTTGTCTGGCCTTTGTTGAAGGCGAGACATGGGTATTACTTTCCAGCGGCAGCGTAAACTTTTTTGTAAGACTTTTGTGGACAATGATTAGCTGGAAAAGTGTAATAGCTAGTCATCTGATATTGGGTATACAGACAGTTCAGGTTATTTTTTGCGCACTTGTCACCATGCCGTGTGACCCTGACACCATTTTCACGCTCCAGTGATTCTGTGAACTTAGGTCTGCTTTCAGTCCGAAATCTTTTTTGTAAGACTTTTGTGGATGATGATTTGCTGGAAAAGTGTAATAGCTAGGCATCTGATATTAGGTATACAGACAGTTGTGATTATTGTCTACCAAACTGTCACCATGCTGTTTGACCCTGACCCCATTTTTAGGCTCTAGTGACTCTATGATCTTAGGTCTTTTTCAGGCTGTAAACTTTTTTGTAAGACTTTTGTGGACTATGAATTGCTAGAAAAGTGTAATAGCTAGGTATCTGATATTGGGTATACAGACACTCATTCAGTGTTTATATCAAGAAATAAAAGCTTAGGTAGTTGATTTAAGTGATGTTGCCGGCAGGCAAGACATACTTTTAGTGGCCAAACTTGTTTATTAACAGTATATAGAATTTAGATATTTTTTTACAGATAGTTTTTCCATTATGATTCATAAAAAAGTCAATTTTTTAAAATTCTAATTTCAGGTGGTGTCTGTGGTTTCTGATGATAATATTGAGGACGAAAGAATCGAAGCAGACCAACAACTTGATCTATTGAAAGAAACTAAAGAATCTGGTAAAGGAGCGGAAATTTCAGAGGAACAAAAGGTTAATATTCAGGTTGTGGACAATGACGATGCAAACACATCCAGTGAAAAGAAAGATGAAGATTCCGATGCAAACAACAGTTCATTGAAACCTCAAACAGGAGGGAAGAAAAAAGAAATAGAAAAATCTGAGTATAAAAAACCAAAAGTTGCTTCAAGGCTTGCCGATTATATAAAACAGCCTGTCCCTGAACTAACAGAGGAAGAGAAATTAGAAAGAGCTAAAAACAGGAAAAATAAATTTCAGAAAAATGTCAAGAAGGAGGTAAAGAAAGAGGAGAAAAATACTGAATCTGAAGAACGTCATCATAAGAAAGTAGAAAAAGAACCTCCGAAAATTATTAAGCGGACTCCTCCTAAGAGTAAATGGGATGCCGTAATGAATAAGATAGAAACCAATCAGGCAGTTCCGCCTAAACCCAAGACTGAAGTAAAAAGTAAACTACAGGAGTATCTAAGCACTCCCCCTCCTGTTAAAAAAGAACCAGAGATCAAACAGCCGAAAAAGATTTCAAGCATGCCTACTCCAGATTATAGCAAGGTCAAGAGTAAACTCAGCATGATTTCTTCACCTCCTCCGAAAAAGGTGGAAAATACGGAGAAGACAAAAAGGAGGAGTAAGCTGCCACAAGGAGGAAGTGTAAGAAAATCTTCACTCAGTTCAAACGCTAGTTCTATACCTAAACTTGACTTGAATGAATCGGCAGGAAGCAATACTGTGCTCTCATCTGCTCTTACCTCGGCAAGGAGTAGTTGCTCAGATCTTCAAAGAGCTGGACAGGACTCTGCCAGGAGTGTTGATAAACCAGCTAGTAAGTTTTCAATTGTATTTTGATTTAGCCTGTTTTTGGAAATACTTTTTTGAAGAAGCTTAGGTTTAACCAATTTGTTCACATAATGGTGGCTTTTCTGTGCCAGGTTGATAAATACAGTATAACTGGTAATTTTTGCGGATTGGAATGAAAATTCTGTCATTTTATTTTAGCTGATTTTAATTTTTGTGGTTTAACATCTTTATTTATTGAGAGAATACTACATATTATACTTTTTTATGCGATTTAAAATTTTGTGGTCAAGTGTTTATCAGCGAAATGAGGTAACAAATTACATTTCCGCAAAAATTACCAGTTATTATCTATCAAATCTTGGAAGTCCTTAAAATTAGAATCTATAATTTTAATGGTACATGGAGGGCTGGGAATGAGGGCTCTTACAAAAATGTTTATCATCTATATGTAAAAATATTTTTGGTAATAAGTAAAAAAATTTAGTGCAATATTAATTAACACAAGTACATATATTAAGCAAATAAAAAATTCTAATATGGCATTGCCAAAACATAAAATTTAAAGTAAACATTTACACAGGTACAAATGTACAGCATGTATTTAGCATGTTTGGCATGTTTAGTAGGGCAAATTGCAGTGATTTCTCTATTAAACGCTTGCAGTTTTTGGCACCAGTTTTGTGTTTGGTCAATAAAGTGATATTTATATAAGTAGGTCATACAAAAGTAAACTGATTAAGTGCAATGTTGTTGGCACTTTTTCCATGTTTGTTTAATCACAATAAACAAACTTGACAGCCTTTTTGAACCCTCTGTTATTAACATTAATATGTATATATGTAAATCATAGTATATGTTGGTTTTCCCTGATAAAGCTATTTTTCATTACTTCTGATTCAACTTAATTTTTCTGAACATCAGTAGAAGTTGTTATTCGACACTTACAAAAATAGAGGGGCATTATGCTTATTGTTTTTTGGACATGTATAATATTCAATATTTTAAGAAAAACAAATAAAAATGGACGTTATTCAATATTTCAATTCCTCAAATGCTCAGTGCTCAATCATTTTTTCAAGTTAATGTTGGTTTGTAATAGCCAGTATGTCAATTCAAATTTTCACTGTGATATATATACACTATAAACAAAACTCGGACTGACTATTGATTCCCCATTAGTTTTATTGACATGGAGAATATGTTTTATCCTAATGAAATTGTTGAATTATCACCCAAGTGGATCTTTATGAATATTGCTGTATTGAATTATTTATTATTTACCTACCATATAAATATCACAAATATAACATAGTGCCAACAGATCCAGAAATTTCGAAAAAAAAAGAGGGGGGGGGGGGGTCATTGACTGGCTAAAGGGGTGTCCACTTTGGTCATGCTTCAAGGATTTCCCATATATTTAACCTTTTTTTTCACCATAAGGGGGGGGGGGGGGGGGGGCAGGCCTCCTGCCCCGTCTGGATCTGCCAATGTTGATAGAATTTCATAATGTACTGTTCAATGTTCAATGAATGTGTTGTCATTTTTTGGCTGCATTTCATTACACTGATCATTTAAAACATATTTGTCTCCACTTTTTGTGTTCTTTTTAGTCAAAACTTAATTATTAGTATACATGTACAAACAATGTCATATTCAAATATCATGATATTTTTATTCCAAGTCCACAATATGTGCATTTGATGTAGTAAATATTTTTTCACAATTTCAATAACAACAAAATGATGCAGTTATTCCCCTTAGACTGATAAACCTTTTTGTTGTAAAGTTACAGCAACCAATCAATAGTCTATTGAAGTCAAATGGTCATGTTTGATCAAGAGGGACAATTATATTGATATCAATATCAGGATATCTGATTGAATGGTCAGATAACCCTGAATGACCGCTTACTCATACAACATAATGTCATTATAGTTGTTTACAAATGTTTGTAAGCGAAATCATTAAAAATGAAATAAATTATGATGATCAATATGAGCCAATACCATTTTTGTTCAAAAATCAATATAATGAATTAATTATTTAGTAGTTTGGCCTATTTTGAGTGATTCTGCCATTGAAAATCAAAGACTAAATAGAAAACTTGACATATTTTTTGTTTATTGACAAATTTGGAGATAATTAAGACATTTGTAACAGTTTTGGATTAGGGAATTTTTACAAAAGTGGGGTACAATGTTCAAATTCTTTCAAAAGAAATTGACAAGGAAGTTAAGTTTGGATTCGTCGTTTTCTCGGAGCCGCAGAGTTATATATCCAGGTAGGGAATTATATGGAATAGGGTCATATTACAGACTCCATGAAAAATTCAATAGTGTCTTGTAATATTATGCTAGAACATGGTTGATGGAAATGTAAAATAGAAATATGTTTACATTCAGTATTGATTAAATGAAAATCTGTGCTTTTAAACAAGTTAAACATATAAGACCATTTCTGTTTTGCCCATATAATGTAATAGTGCTGTGGATCCAGGCTTTTAAAATGAAATACCCGTATGAAAAAAAAAGGATAAACCATAAAATTATTTGTTAATACATGTCTATATATCACCTATAAATTATATGACTCAAATGGGTCAATTTATTATTTATCTGTTGTAGCAAAAAGAACTTATGTGTTACTGGGTCTCATAAAAAAATCTGAATTACGGTATCATGAAACCAAGCTTTTTGCATTATAATGTATTGTTCGTAACGTACATGTTTGTGTTTTTTCAGATCCCTCTATTGGTCGACTAAGTATGCCTGGTAAACCCACAACCAAGAGAGACAGAAGAGATAGCACTTCTAGTACAATATCTAATATCTCACAGGTAAAATCTACATCACCTTAAACAAGTTCAAGGGTTGGATTAATAAATGGAAGAAAAAGGGTTGCGACCAATTTATATAAATCTGCATACATGACTGGGAAACTCGAAAATCACAACCAAAATTACATTTTTCCTTTAATCCGGACTCGTTCTGGTTAAAAGAATCGCCTTGACAATATAAAAACGATTTCTGGCTTAAAATACAGGCTTTACTATTATTTTTTTGTATATTTACAATCTGTGACAAATTCCACATGGAGTGACATTCTCTGATTCTTGCTAAAAGTGTTCTTTCACTTAGTATCAATAAACTTCCGGGTAACAATATTTGGTTGCGACTTGCAAGTTTCCCAGGCATGTAAGACTAACAACAGTCCTCTAGGAAATTGGGTTCCAATACCTAAGACCCTTACTGGTTATAAGCTGTTTTTCAGAGACATTTCATCGTACTCATCAGAGCTACTTGAGGCAAAAGTTTAATAATCAAACTTCTGCTGTACTGGTAAATAAAATGAAATTGACACATCAATTGTATTCAAATTTCAGTATTTAAACAATTAAAAAGATTGTATTCTAAGAATATTAATGGGGAAAAAATATGACACAAAAAAAAAACCCAAACCAATAAAAAAAGCCCAAAACATTTACACATTTAAACCTTGCATATTTATATCAATTTTTTAAAACAGTCGTTTCTTTTTTACAACAGTCATTAGAACTGAGGAGAGGAGACTAGCAAACTGTTTTTATTTTATTAAGGTTTAGGTTATAATGTTTGTATGTGTAAACTCATGTTTGTATGTTATAATGTTTGTATGTGTAAACTCATGTTTGTATGTTATAATGTTTGTATGTGTAAACTCATGTTTGTATGTTATCTAACTATGTATGTACTACGACCCTAATGGGTTAAAGTTTTCAAATAAAGTAAAGGTATTTATTTATTTTTTATTCAAAGACTTCCTCAAGAGCCCAAACAGACAGAAGTAGTAAACTTGGAGAGAGGGTATCCCTTAGGAGACAGTCCATGCCTGTTAAATCCAGTATTCCTCCACCTACAGATTGTAAGTACAAGGGAGATCTGGGAAGGGGGTGCCCTGACAGACAGGGCAGTAAACTTGGAGAGAGGGTATCCCTGGGGAGACAGTCCATGCCTGTTAAATCGAGTATTCCTCCACCTACAGATTGTAAGTACAAGGGAGATCTGGGGAGGGGGGTTGCCCTGACAGGCAGGGCAGTAAACTTGGAGAGAGGGTATCCCTTAGGAGACAGTCCATGCCTATTAAATCGAGTATTCCTCCACCTACAGATTGTAGTACAAGGGAGATCTGGGGAGGGGGGTTGCCCTGGCAGACAGGGCAGTAAACTTGGAGAGAGGGTATCCCTTAGGAGACAGTCTATGCCTATTAAATTTAGTATTCCTCCTCTTACGGGTTGTAAGTTTAAGCACAGTGTTTTAAACATTAAAAAGTTCTAAAAGGTATTTCTGGATAGATGAATACCGCTAGCAAAATAATAGGGAGATAAATCTGTCTTAATAATTGTACCACCCAAATTCTTGATATTGCACCAGAATTTTTCTTCTACCACAATGAGTTTTAATGAACCACAAGAATAATGAACAATGCATACTATAGCACAGAAGCACATCTAGTACACATTGTGTTTTTTAAAACTGCACACTTTGGTGTGTTTGTTAATGCCTAACACTTTGTTAATAATATCCACAAATTTACAAGTCAGTAGTCAGAGAAACTTTTAATACTGTGATTTCATTATTATATGTGGGGTATTAATTTTGATGGTTTTCGTGGGTGGCATTAACCCAAGAAATTTGATACCTAACAAAAAGGAAATTTAACATGTATCTGTATGCTGGAGATGTCAGAACCAGGAAATGAAGAAACCATGAACTGATCTTTTTAGGCCGGATTTCATGGAGTGAAAAATCTGGGTTATAAAATGGTGAATGTCTGGCTCGCGGCGGGTGGGCGGGGAAAATTTTACGTAACAGTTTTCTCAGCAACTACTTATTGCAGCCATTTGAAATTTGGTATACAGCATCGGGGTGGGGTCCCATAATGTGGGGTTTGATTTCAGGTCTGTCGCTCATCTACTTCCTCTTTAACGAAATCCGGCCATTTTTGACTTTGACAGATTTTTCCATCAAACCACGAAAATTGATACCCATGAAAATAAATGAATCCACAGTATTCAACAATTCACTCTGCAGTTTGCTTACTCTTTCTATCAAATTGAATGTATTTTTGTTATGGTAATAAAACAGTATTGAGAACACTAGTTGTACTGATACGTGACAAAGCTGACTAACCTCTTTGTGTTTCTTTGTTAACATAAACCAATTCACTATCACAGCTCCCTTTGATCACACTTGATAATAGTATCTAGGAAAACCTCACTTTTTGTTAACAGTAATCATATTAACACAATTAACAATTCACTTTCTATTAACTAACACTTTATTAACAGTACCTAGAAAAGCCTCTGTAGCCAACAGAAACACTACTAACAAGTCTACTAAACCACTAAGCACAGTCAAAGATTCACCGTCACCTACCAAGACCAATAAAGACATCAGTAAGTATTGAAGACAAATACCGGGGCTAAAATCACGAGAAAGTAAAAGGGGTTATTTAAATATGATAAACAGATAAAATAAAGTTTGGTTGGTCCAGGAGGAACTCTTTCATTGGCATATCTGTATGACAGTTTCTTACTTTGATAATGCTGATAGAATTGAATCTAACAAAATATTTTTCTTGTAAGGCCCCTTCCACACCACATGCTTGATTTTTTTTTGATTGGAGTAGCCATGGAAAATAAGTATATTCTCAGATTTAAGTATTTTTAAAGTTTTGTGGTGCCCAGGCCAGGTTTGATTATTATTCTGGTTTAGGTAGCAACAGTTTTGTTGGGTTATTTTTTCTTGATTTGTATGGCTTCCTACAAACTAGAGGGGCTGATAGTGTTTAAGTCTGTTTGATCTATGGCTTGTCCTTAGATCATTTTATCCTTTCCAGGGCGATCGCCAGGTTTCTGGCAAGGGGGGGTGTTAGGGAGAGTCTAGGAGAGGACCCCTCATCCATTTAGAGAAAATTTTCTAAAATTTATCTATTTTAGCGGGTTTTGGTGTATTCCTTGAGAATTTTTTAAAATAATTTTTGCAAAACAGGTGTGTGACAGGTCACAGACCCAACACACTCTCCCTTTCGACGGCCTTGGTTTTCTAAATCTGGTGTACCCTCAGGTTTCCATGATTCTTGTTTGAGTTTCAAATGTATAAATTGTTTAGTTTGTTAGATTGTCTCAGCTTGATTTTGAGTTGCAAATTTACCACTCACTCTGCATCCTTCATTGCTTCCTGTTGGTCAGAATCCTCATCCATCCAGAAAGATGAGTAATGTTGATAGTTAATAATTGGGTTCTAATGATATCTGAAAACTTTGGAAAATTCTCCCTAAAGTGTTAATGAGGCGTGATCTATGCTTCTTTGTTCAGAGAGGCATACTAGAAAACGCGGGATGGACTCATGGGATGGACCCATGGACTCATGGGATGGACCCAAAAATGGACTCAAAAATGGACCCAAAAAATGGACCCAAAAATTGACTCGAAAAATGGACCCCAAAATGGACTCGAAAAATGGACCCAAAAATGGACTTAAAAATGGACCCTATATTTTTATATACAGTTTCCTCAAATATGGACTCATGGGATGGACTCGTGGGACCCCCCCTGACCCAGCCCCCACCCCCCGAAAAATAAAACAAACAAACAAAATAAAACCAAAAGAACTCTTGCATTATTAATTCTTCTTTTTTTTAATTCTAATCTATATACTTTCAAAAATATATTTGTTTTTTTTTATGATATTGGGGTGCCCAGATATGAAAAAACACTAAAACAAATGAATATACACACTTAGTATCCTTATAAACTCTTAATTGTTATAAACGGTTAAAAAAAGACATAAAAACAAAAACAACAAAATGAATTTTGGTGCAGCTGATATAACTTTATTTAGTTTAATTGCTTGTTCGTTGGAAAAGTGTCACAAATCGACATACATACAGAGGACGTGAAGAGCTAATGTAAACATTTGAGGTTCTTATCTTTCATCAGCATCAATTTATGTATCAGCTAGTGGTCAACAAGGTCAGATTGTGCTGTCTTTACATTACATTTGACGTGAAAAGAATGCAATTAAGATATTTAAAACATTAATGAATTTCACACACTCTCCCCTTTAATATTTTAAATTGTGAATTTGAAACACAATAAATATTTGAACTTTTCTACATGGTTGAAAAGCAACTATTTGTTAAGCACTGAGCTTACTTTTAATTGTCTTTGAGTATGAACATAAAGGATAGACCAATATTAAATGCATTGAGATGTACTTTATTGCAATTTTCAATTATCCCTGGTTTTATCATTACTTTAAAACGATATAACAATTAATACAAGAGCTGAAAAAATTATTTACAGCAGGTGTTTCCTTTTAAATTATCTGCAATAAAAATGTTAACTTGCAAGCTTATATATAAGATAAAAAAAGTAGGGTCCATTTTTTGGTCAATTTTTGGGTCCATCCCATGAGTCCATGGGTCCATCCCATGAGTCCATCCCAAGAGTCCATCCCGCGTTTTCTAGTATGCCGTTCAGAGGAGGTAAACACATGAGGTCCATTACATCCTTGAGAGGTGTTTATCTATGCCATGAGTCAGTAATTACCAAGGTAATAGAATTTCACTGTAAATAAATCCAAGAGTGAAGTTAATTACTATTTAATTCTAAGTGTTTCAGGATTGAATTAACAGATAGATGAGATTCTGTGATGTTCTGTGAAAATTCTTTGTGGTTTTGGAGAGGGAATCTTTGTACATCTGTATCTTTCATATTTTGTTTGAAGTAAAAAGGTTTAGCATAATGGCCTATTTTTAAGAACCCCAAATCTCCAAATTGCTATTTCGTTTAGATGGGAAAAGTAACATCAAGTTGAACACAATTTTGTTTTCTTGTTCATAGCTCATATAATATGCAAACAAATTATGAACTAAATCTTGGTCATCAATGGTCATCAATTTGAAAGAATATAAAGTACAAATAAAGATACATCAAGAAAAGGGAGAGGGTAAAAAATTCCAAGAGAGGGAACTTGTATCATTATTTAAACATACTTAAATGGAAAATGCTTCTAAAACTAATCAACAAAGTTAGGGGAAATATATATAGGAATCACCCTGTCTGTCCGTCTGTCTTTCCATCCATCTGTCCATCCCTCTGTGCACAGCTTCTCCTCCTCAACTGCTTAATGGATTTTAATGGATCTTTTCATGAAGGAAGTAATGTGCATGAGGAATTTTTATTGCTTTTTATATCATTCAGGGGAGATATCTGGACTTAGACTTGTTAGTCAACTCCTCCTGAAAAGTTACATGTCAGAGGGAAGTACATCACATGTAAATGTGCATGCTCTCAGATATCGTTTAGGGGAGATAATTGGACTTGAATTTTTCTTTAGCAGTACAGAGTCCAATATAAAGCTGGGAGGGAAGTATCCCTTTGTTATCTTGCTCAGAATATTGCTTGTTACCTTCAGACCTACTTTCTACAGTGGCAATCCAAACAAGGACTTGTAGGCCCTTTTCTTAGGAATTTTTAAATTTTTTTTTTTTGCAAATTAGGAACAAAATTGGACCTGCATTTCACTCTTTTAGCACTTGACTCTTGGCACAACCCTCTTTTTAGCTCACGGCCAAAGGCCATGTGAGCTTATGCCATCACTATGGGTCCGTCATCGTCTGTCGTCGTCCGTTGTCGTCTGTTAACAATTTAAAAAATCTTCTTCTCTGAAACCACTAAACCAATTTAACTGAAACTTTGCAGGAATGATATATGACATGTTGGCAACAAACGATCCTCATTTTAAAATGATTCATAAAAAAACATGGCCGCTGTTACTGTAAATAGAACATAGGGTAAAATCACTTAAACAGGTCGAGGAATTTACCTTTTAAGGATAATGTTTACATCAAACTTTTGATAAATGGTTTTTCAGAGTATATAAATAACTACAACCACAAACACGTGCTTTTTAAGAAATAATTTAACAAAAACTGACTTGCTGAACAAATCTTAAAAATGAGCGGTGAAAAATTTCGTTAGTCTATTTGCATCAATATAAGATAAAATGTTAAAATATTAATGACACCAATTTTCCCCCGGAGAGCATTGTCCAGTAGGGAGATTTTAGTGTTATGTTTACATTTGTTATTGTCCATTGACCAATGCAATGAATGAAAAAGAAGTCAAAATGTGGAACATATCATTACTTTTTAAGGAGAATTTACCCATGCCAACTAAAACTACGTTGAAATCCAAAACTATTTGGTATTGACGAAATGTGAGCGAGGAAGTTAAAGAAAATATGGTTATGTTCAGAACTTTTCTATAAAAACGTCGAAAAAGTTTTACTATTTTCTCCCATTTGAAAGGTCAATTTTATAAAATTTTGATCGATTGATAGGTCAAATGAAATCTAGAAGACTCGACCTGTTAAAATGGCTTATAACTCAGGAACCATAACAGATAGAAAAAATCCGAAAGATCTTAGGCTCTTCAGAATCAAAAGCTCTACAAAAGTCTCCATCGTGTTGAAGTTGTCAGATGATCCCTTATAGGGGTTATGGCCCTTAAAAGGTCAAAAATAGCATTTTTTCATGTTTTTGCCCTATAGAATGAAAACTATTGCAGATAGAGAAAAGCTGTTGCTTGCCTAAATGTTCAGATCATTAAGCTCTACAAAAGTCTCCATAAGGTTGAAGTTGTCAGAAGATCCCTTATAGGGGTTACAGCCCATAAAAGGCGAAAAATAGTGTTTTTGGCCTATAGAATGAAAGCTATTGCAGATAAAGAAAAGCTGTTGCTTCCTTAAATGTTCAGTTCATTTAGCTCTACAAAAGTCTCCACAAGGTCAAAGTTGTCAGATGACCCCTTATAGGGGTTAAAGCCCCTTAAAGGCAAAAAATAGTGTTTTTGGTTAGGCCTATAGAATGAAAACTATTGCAGATAGAGAAAAGATGTTGCTTGCTTAAATGTTCAGCTCATGTAGCTCTACAATAGTCTTCGTAGGGTCTAAGTTTTCAGATGATCCCTTATAGGGGTTACAGCCCCTTAAAGGCAACAAATAGTGTTTTTGGCCTATAGAATGAAAATTATTGCAGATAGAGAAAAGATGTTGCTTGCTTAAATGTTCAGCTCAAGCTCATTTAGCTCTACAAAAGTCTCCATAAGGTCAAAGTTGTCAGATAATCCCTTATAGGGGTAACAGTCCCTTTAAAGTTGAATTATACATGTAGTATGTTTTGCTTATTTAGAATGAAAATTATTGCAGATAGATGAAATTTTTTTCTTGCTTAAACATTCAACTCATTTAGCTAAACAAAAGTCTTCATAGGGTTGACATCACAGGTGAGCGATTCAGGCTCCTGGGAGCCTCTTGTTTCAATACTTCTCAATCTGGGTATGCTTCTTACATTTTTAACATCCAGTAAAAAGGTTGCAAAGACAAAAATGTCACAAATATCTATTAATGCTAATTTCAGTAGCAGACAAGATGCAGTTGTATGAGAAAAAGGTGGAAACTTTGGTTAGTTCTGATAAAAATTGATAATTAATGATAAAAACGTAATTAGAAATGACAGAAGAATGTCCTGTATTGTGTAACTATGTGTTTTGTTTTCTGTGGAATCACAGATGTTAATTATAATGGATTGTTTATGGCTGCAAAAATGCATGTTTATTATACAATTTGCAACTGTATATATTCTTTTATTATCATGGAATGGAAATTGGCAGTTTGTAAAGTGAGGACTTGATCTTTGTCCTGGATTTTGGACTGGGGGGATGTTTTATTGAAAACATATTTTCAAAACACATTTAAAATTTCTACATAGCCATATTCCTAAAGTGATCATTCTTTTTGGTTGGATTTCACATAGTGAGAAAAAGTGAATGTTGGATGGTACACGGGTGAAATATTCAAACATTTGGGGGGGATGGGGAGGAACTATGTACTTTCAGTTTTCATTGCTTTCAATTGATCCAATCTTGTCCATATTACTATTCTTTAACTGAAATCCTAATTGTCACTTGTAGAGCACAATCATGCATTTTTGGCCAGATTTCACAAGTTGAAAAATTTGGTTTATAAAATGGTGAATGTTGGGCGGTGTGCATGCAGGGAAGAAATTTTCGTAACAGTTTTCTCAGCAACTACTTTTCACAGCCACTTGATATCTGGTATACTGTATCAGGGTGAGGTCCCATAACGTGGGATTAGATTTCAGGGCTGTCACTCACCTACTTCCTGTTTAACGAAATCCAGCCTTTTTTTACTTTGACAGATTTTTTAAGTTTTTAAAAAAACAAACGAGTTTGTAAAATAAAATGCTGAAATCTTGCTTTCTGTTATAGTGAAAAGGATAAATTTATAGTCTAATACCATGCAAATGATAAATTAAAAAGTTTTACCTTAAATTCATGTCACACTGTTGACAACTAAATGGGTTTAAGACCCCCAAATATATAGTGAATATATAATAATGTAGCTCTATTTGTGTTTTCATGCAGAGAACCCTACCCTTAACTCAAACTAATAACCCTAATTATTAAAGAAACTATTTAAAAATTTAAAAACCATATACATTTAAAATTGAAAGCCATAAATGGTCAGTTTAAGTTCGTTTAAACAAAGAAAAAAGGGCTGGTATGAGTAAGGCTTGTTTCCTATTGAAACACTACTGTTTGTCATACCATTTAAAGGGTACTTGAATAAGCTATCGATACTTAAAGATACATTAAAAACCTTTTGTCCACAGTCAATTGAGGATAGATTAGATAAAACCCCCAAAGAACGAAAAATGAAAAGAAATTTACAACAGTTTTTACAAAGTTCAGTAATTATGTAACTTATCCAACCTCGGCTTGTCATAAAAATTTTGGGTCTTTTTTTGCGAATTTTTTTTTTCGTTTATGAAAGATATCGTAATTTTTGTTTATAAATACCCTGCATCAGTGATCATGAATGGCACGAGTTTTCACTCTTGAGTAGCCGTCAAGATTTATATCTTTATATATAAGAGTCATAGATAATAAATACACATTGTGGATACCCTGTTTGATCTGTTTTGCAATCCATGCAAAAAAATGAAATGGTTGACCTTTATGAATGCAGCTGTGAAATGTGACCTTGATGCAACTTGGACTTTGTATTAATGCTAATAGGAATATGCATCTTTTATTCAGAAGATGGACAGAGATGTTTCTTGATGGAAAATTGTGTCCAGATTGTGTGTTTTGGACTGTAATATAGAGAGGGTCTAGTTGATTGATGCACAGAAGAGGACAGTAGTCTTTTATTTTGGACTTTTTATGATCCAGCATGTTTAGGATTGTAGTGTTAGAGAGACTTGCAGAACTAAATTGCCTTTTGGCATGAAACCTTTTGTGAAGGATGAGGCCACAGTTTAAATGCCATAAGAGGGGATCTGTCTTAAACTCGTGATGGTAGCTACCTTGTTTTAATGACTAAAGGAGTTAACCTATTTTTCGGATGCTTGTAGAATATTTTTTGGGATAAAAACATGGACTTTTTGGCATTGGACCCAAAGATAGTTTATGACTATTTCACCTTTCTGTCTGGATGTTATACAATGATAATGTTGGTTCATTGGATTATGAAGTTTTCTTCTTGTAAAACTTGCTATTCACAGTTACTATATGAAGAAGGTATGGTATTAACTATACATGTATCCTCATCATTTATTTCTGATATTAGAACTGTTTGTTTATATATGGCCTATTGTTTAGTGTTGCATATATATCACAGTAACAATTTAAGATTGCCCGCATGGCCTTGCCTGACTTTGTTTGTATTCTAGTTTTAAGGTCATAATTCTAGTATCCTTTGTAAGCTAGGCTGGTTTAAACATTTGCATTTTACACTTCTCAACATTAATGTTGTAAACTTAAAGGTGTATAGAAAAATAATGGTGTACTGTATTCATTTTCAAAAACAAAGGTGCTTTTAATCAAAGTAATATAGATTGCTTACAGGTTTATACAAATTTGTTTTTCCTAAATTGCTATTCAATAGATCATCCACCATATGTGTGTAATACCCATCAATTTGTTGCATGACTGGTTCAATTTAACAGGATATAAAAATAATTTCATTGATCTGATAGTTTGATTATAAAGTTTAATTAGAATCTGTTCAGTATTTATAGCTCTTTGTTATAAAGCTTGATTCATAATCAGTGCATTTTGTCTACAGACTGTAACGCACATATATGGTAAACACTTTGTAGTACTGTTAATAATTTCTTTAAATGTTTTTAAAAATGGTTGATTCCGTTTACCAGTATACTAGCTCATGAATATATTTGCATTATTTTAAACATAAAACATGGTTCAATAGTTTCATTTTATTGATCTAAATGCAAATATGATACATGAAGTATTTTATTTTCAACCAAAAAGCATGCATACAATAAGACCTGTGAATAACAACCTACATGTAATTAAAGTAAAATATATCTCTTCATTTGACTTTATATTTTGTGTCTTTGTGAGTAGTATTCACCAAGAATTCAGATAAGGGGTGATTCTAGGTCATTTTTGGGGAGAAAATATGCAGAAAAAAGGGGTCATCGTAATAGCTTGATCAGCACATATTCAGATGTGTTGTAAATCTCTAAAGTTTTGATTTTCTATCATCGGTTCTAAATATACTTTTTTGTCTCAGTCTTGAAATCAGAGCACCTTGATGAGTTCATATTGTTATTATCTCTAAAGTTCATCAGTTCTAGATATAAAATATTAGGCTCTGTTTTGACCTCAGCACCCTTGATGAGTCCAATTGTAATTGTAATTTCCTGCATTTGAATTGTAGTAAATCTCTCAATTTTTGATTTCCTATCATCTGTTTTAGATATAAATAGGTACAATATTTGTCTCTGTTTTGACATGAGCACCTCTGATGAGTCCATATTGTAATTGTAACTTGCAGCAATCATATCCATCTAACAGCATGCTCTGCGCAAATTCAGATCAATCACCTGTCTATGTAATAAATCTCTAAAGTTTTGATTTTCTCTCATCATTTATAGATAGGTTTTCTTCCTCTCACCTTGAATCAATTAAATTATTCTGCATTTAGAAAGTTTTTGATGGGTTAAACAAAGTTCTATACAAAGGATAAAGTCAGGTTTTTGATGTTTTTTACAGAATTGATCTCAGTTGATTAGATTTTGATGCATAAAATTGTGGTTTGGATTTCCTCACGGCCGTCATTCGGTATCGTGAGTTTTTGACTCGTGAAGGAATCGACAACGGCGGCAAAGTATGGAAAGCTGCTCGTGGAGGGAGGAGGCGACGGTTCGTGGTGGAGCAAAAACTATAATTTTTCTGAAAGTTGATTTATTTCATTAAATATCAAAGTTATTTGAAGAAAAATAAATAAAATAAAACTGTCTCACAAAATGATTGTTTTTACTCTGTAGAATGGGAAAAAAAGTACACGAAAAAGCTTTACCAATTTTGAGAATTAATTAAAGGCGTTACTGCACCCTATATTTTTGGGGGTTATAAAAAGGACATTTTTTATACAAATATGTATTAAATTTCACAAAAATGACGTTTTGAGCATATCATTATATCCAAAACAATTTTTGCCACATCTTGACAGCTAATATGAAACGAAAAGTTATTAAAATGTAATAAAATTTCATTTTTTTCCAAAAAAGATGCTGTTATTGCTCGTGAAGAATGCGGCGACGATTTATCGCTCGTGAAGTAGCAAGCGTGACCAGTAAAAAATGGCCTCAAAATAGTTAGATCAAACAATAAATCGGCCATTAAGTAGGCACAAAAAGTAAATCCAAATTAAAAAAAATATATAGATACGGTTATTCCGGTAATCTACAGATCATCAGTGGTCAATCTCTAATAATTTAGATACAATACGGACCAAAACTTGGAGAAAGATTATAGACAAATATATAAATATGTTGAAAAAAATAAAATAAATAATTTAAAACAATTTTCTTCAATATGTGGAGCCAAACATAACGACGGGTGCAAGTTCCATTATCTTTGAGCATATTTCTTTGTTGTTTTCAACCGTTTTTTTGTGTCTGATCTTCAACTTGTGGTGTCGTCTTTTCCGTTGGTGTTATTGGTCCATCATCGACTAGTGTTATTGTCTCATCTTCGACTTGCGTGGCTGTTTCATCTTCAACTGGTGTTACTGTCTCGTCTTCGACTGATGTTGTGGTCGTCGTCCCATTTTCTCCTGGTGTTGTTGTTTGAACCTTTCTTCTCTTTATTGCCCAATGTCTCTTTCTGTTGTCATAATTATTGCTCTGTCTTCTTTTCATGATCTACAGTTATAAAAATATGACAATAAATACCCAAGCGAATTTGTTTAAAAAATATATAAGTATTATATGCAATATCATTTAGGTTATGATTGATTCTAGTGCCGGTACAAAGTTTTGATAATTGATAAATTCCTCCATCACGAGCATAATTCACGAGCAAAAAAATACGGTACACCATTCATCACGAGGCGATTTTTCGGTACCGAGCATATTTTTCTTAGCTTGTTAATACATTTTTTCTTTAAATCATTATAATGGTGTGGAATATGTAAAAACAAAAGATGCTGCACACGCACATACCAAATTTGTAACGTTTTATGCAAAAGGCAACCTGCAATTCGTAGAATAACATGTTTGTTTACAGAAAAAATGATGACGAAATATTCGCCTTGAATGAGTTTGAAGAAAGTAATGCATTTTTATTTTTATTTTTTGTTGGCTTTTGTTCATAATGTTCATTAATTTTGTGAGACATATTTGTTTTTTGAATATTTTGTATATAAATATAAGAAAATTAGAATAAAAGACTGGCCTTCTATTTGGAATGTCCGAATTCCTCCACCACGAACCGTCGCCTCCTCCCTCCACGAGCAGCTTTCTATACTTTGCCGCCGTTGTCGATTCCTTCACGAGTCAAAAACTCACGATACCGAATGACGGCCGTGTTCCTGTAAATGCAAATAACAAGCAATTATTGTTACTTTAAATATATTGATTGTGTATGTGATTACTAATAAATGGGCTTCTTTATCCAAAATAATTTAAAAAAAAAATAAAATTGCTTAAGACGAAAGACTGTTTTTTGAGGGCCTGTACAGGGAGGAGGTGAAAAAAAGCAGGGACACAGGGTTGGGAACAGCAATAAAAATGAATGTCAGAGTTTGAAGATCCCAGACCAGCCCCCTATCCTCTAAACTTATGAAAGACTTGTGTCCCAGAAATGGTGATCTTATGTTACTTTAGCACTAGAAAGTACATTTAATTATTTCTAGCTGCAAAACATTATAGTTTCAGCTTTGGTAGACATAATCGTTCCCCACCCCCCCCCCCAAAACCGAACTGATATTGCAATTAGATCTTAGGGGATAAATACTTGCAACTTATAGAACTTGTATGCTAATTTGTATAAAACTGAGATGATAACATATTCAGAATCCTTTAAAGATTTTATATTTTAGAAAAAAAAGTTGCTGCATCAGTTATATCATCTAAAATCTCTAAAGCAGTTATCCCTTTGTTATTTCATAATGGGGGCAAATTGCACAAAGCCATCACATGACCTTTTATCTAATGGAAGTAAAACAAGCAGAAAACCATTTTGTTTAGTTAGTTTTGTAATCATAGATGTGAAGTAGTTTATATCAATGGATTTACCAGTTGTCTATGAGTGCCATGTGATTGACGGGTTATGAGTATCACACATGCTATAGAGCTCATCTATCATTAGGGGAGCTTTCTCTGCTGGGTGCCTGTCTTGAAGTTTTAACTGCTCATTTTCTTGATTCATTTTTCGATGTCAGTTTGTGATGATCTGGAGTGCCCTTTTGAACTGGCTGCATAAACTAATCATGCTGTGAGTGGAATGTGCATTTTGAAATTGTTTTAGGAGTTTTGGAGTTGGGTGACACGAAGGAAAGTTTGGGACATGAGAAGGCATTTATATTTACACTGAGAGCTGTTTTTGTTTTGAAAGTGTTTATAGCTGGATTTAAAAATTTCGACATTGTTGATCAAAACTTTAGCTCAAGCTTGCTAATGAACACAATATTGAAAATTCACATAGTGCCATTTGGGAATAAATATTTCTATAAATGTTTAAGATCTTTGAACCACAAAATAGTGACTGACTAATTTCTATTGTTTCATTGCTGACTCACGTTACACAAAGAAATATTTGGAGCCGATGTTTTTTAAGGACAACAACTGATCGTGGATATCTAAATAAGGAGCGTGCCAATTTCATAAATATATACATTATCAAAAAATAACTTCAAATTGATCAGATTGAAATTTGAAAAAATTGTATTCAAATTTTGCCAAGGACTTTGATAACCCTACGTGTTGACTGGTGATATCAAAAAGGTCAAAATTTGACAACAGATTCTTTCTTAGATTAGCAATGCAAATTTCGTGCATTAAATACATGGATTATTGTTTGTATATTTAAATCAAGGGAGATCTGAGCTGCTCAATAGACTCAAGAAATAATATTATGATTTAAAATCCTTTGTCGTTGAAATTTTTTTCATTTCATGCAAAATTATCAACGATTACAACGCGCGTGTAATATTATGCAAACTTTTATAAGTGTTTACTCGTTTAAATTAAGGAGTGAAAAACACATGTGAATCAACGGATTTGAGGAGGATATCCTGAGTTTACATACATACAAAATTTGACTTGCTGTAAGGGTTGATAATATTGATCATTAAGGAGATATGGTCAGTGATTTGAGATAATTGAGGAAGTTTACTTTTATTTGTTTCCTAAAATTGATTGGGATCACCATCACTTTTGTGAAGGAAATTAATTTGGATTTGGATTTGCGTCAATTTTGTGAAGGGCACAATGTCTTCTGTGACAGTGTCTAATTCAGGGAGAAGGGAACGTCCCAGGGAACGTCCAAAGTCTTGGATGGGAAAACAGTTTGATAAGTTATTTCATAGATCAAGCAGAACTGGTGAGTCTAAGTGTTTTATGTATAGGGTGTGTGAAAGAAAGTGGGAGGGGGGGTATTGATGTTTCCAAATATATTATGTATATTGATTCGACTTGCAAAGTTTTACACAACTTATACTGCATTTCACATTTTATCTGTTTTAAAGTGTCTAGATTCTATGTTCCGTCTCTATCTCTATGCATCTGTTAAATTGACTTCAAAATTAAAAGAAAATTTCTCAAGAAAATGCTTTTGATTTAAGTAACAGGAGAATATGATTAGAATTTTGACATAATAATTATATCACTCTTTAAAAGACCCTGCAATTTTTTCTGTTTCTTTGCCTATAAAAACAAATTTTTTTTATAATGACAATTGAAAAAAGTATTGAATTCCTACAATCAAAACTATTTGCAAAAAATATACCAATCATGATAACTGACCAATTAACATTATCAGATTGTTATGAAGCACCCTGATAATGGACAGCAAATTGTTCCTTTGAAAATATTAAGTATTTTTGTTAGTATGCTTGTCACTTTTGATGACTTTGACCTCAAGATAGATTTTTGACCTTTGCAAGAAAACGTTTCAGGTTAAATCCATTTCAGTTATTATAAAGTTATGAAAATTTTCATAATCTTATTTAAATCTATTAAAATTTCTATGTAACCATTGTGAAAAATTTGAGCGCTTGGTTGGCAACCTTTGAAAAATTTGTTATCACCTGGAGAGAAAGAAATGAAAAACTCAGGCTCCAGTCACTTTTACGATATTTTAATCATCCCTTTTGCTCCTTATGGTTATAAGTTCATTGGATAGACATGAGGCTAAGGTGTCACCTTAATGTTCGACAATTTAAAGCAAAATGACCATGTTTACAAATGTTTAGGCTATAAGTCTTTAATTTGATTTTCATGACTCGGTCATTTAACGTTTTATTGATAAATAAGCTGTACAATAAGTGAGAGAAGACTATTTAAATGAGATTTGTTTAACGGATAATTACTATATAGTGTCTAATACACAATTGTGACAAAATGCCTTTAAATGACTTATCTGTCCAGAAAGCAGAGACCGTATCTCATGCCAACAATTCGAAACGTAGATTTAATATAGTTCAAAGGGGTATGATTTTGTTGTTTGTGAAGTGTGTATTCCATGATAAGGACAACCATGTTTACATTTCAATCGGGAAAACAAACAAAAGGGGGGAATGGCTTTAGAGGAAAAAGTCTCAGGATTCAATTTTATCTTCTCCAAGTAGACTTCAAGGATAAGAAAATGCAACCAAATTCTTATTTTGGGGATATATTTTGTAAGAAACGAAGATGTGCGTCAGTGCCAAACATTCAAGTTTCAGTGCTAAGGTCTTCTTCAACTGTTATTCCATTGTGCAATAGGAAAATATTTCTACTAACATCAATAGGTAGGTCAAAGAGTCGAGATAACCTTAAGAGGTTGCAATGCAGAAATCTTATCTTAATTGTCTTTTTAAAAGTTCAAACTTTTGGATTGCCATATAAATTGTACCCAGCATCCAGATTTGTATGTCCTGTGTGTTTAATGGGACTTTTTTGCAGGAACATATTGCAGCATATCTTATAATTTTCAACATCTAATACCTGACCATTTAACTATTATAGTAAATCTTTATCACTATTATTATGATATGAGTGAATGTTTATCTTGTTAAGATGATATCAATGCCAATCAAACAAACATCTCTAACCTGTATATCATCAAACATAACAAGATATAACACTTGATAGATATCTAATTTTGCTATGATAACATTAGAGCTTTCTTCAACCGCTGAGCTCTAAAGCAAGTCCTGACCAAAGTCCAAAAACAAAGTTCCGCAAAAGTGGGGTACGCGTATGTGGTAGTTAAATCACACCAATCTCAGCTCCCATTGTTTGCAGAAAAACTGCATGAAATTAACAAAGTTCTCCATTAAAGATGTTCCAACCTAAGACAGCACACTCTATACCTAACACTGCATTTGCCAGTCATGAACTCAAGTTGTCTTGATTTGTTCCGTTATAAGCAGCATTTTAAGGACAAGTTGTTCCAACGTTTATACCTGTCAGACTTTTACTTTCTGATGGGGGTCTGATATGTGGGGGGAGGGCATCTGTGTCCCATGGACATTAAAGGTACTTCTTTACTTTCTAGCTGTGCCTTTGACTTCATGCATTTTCTTAATATATACTTGTGTTCCATGCACTGGTTTCACCAAAGAATGTTTATTCAAATTTCATTGAGTTTAAATCAATATTAAGTCTATTATTTTCTTTTATAAAGGGATCTTTATCTATTAATCAGTATTATTAGAATGCATTTTTCATTGATTTAAATGTCTGTCAGACCTTCCAAGGTAAAAAAGTGAAATTCAAATGATTCAAAATACTTTAAATTTTGTTCTTATTTTTTGTGTTGATTCCTTAAAAAAGATTTGCAAAAGGTACAATGTGTCCATTCTAACATATTCTAACTAACTTTTTGGGGGGTCTTTAATGAAACTTTTAAGTTATTTGAAACATGTGCAACTTAGATTTTATAAAGTCCTTAACTTTGTAAAATAGTTTGTTTTGTAAGAAGCATTAGACATGTGTAAAACAAATACAACACTAGCTGTCTTATCATGCCTATGTTTTCCGTCACCTTATAGATTCTGAAGTGGTTTGACAAACACAAACCCAATACACATTTACATAGATATAGCAACAAAGACATGGCTGTTTGTAATGAGAATTAAAATGCACTCCTCCGCCCATAAAACTTTATCTTACCAAAATAATGGAGAGAAATTTATCAATATTTTAGAAGGGGAGCTGTGATTTTTATTGGGTTAAAATTTAAAATACCCATGATTTTATTCATTTAAAAAAATTTGGACACAAAGGACTGATTTTAATCAAATTTTGTGGGTGGCATTGACACTCTAAAGTGTATTTGAGTTCATTTTAAGAGTGGCTTGAGTCATGGTGCTGTGTTCTTGATTATTTCCTGCTAAGATTTATGGAATATTTCAAAGATAAAAAAAAATGAAACCTAAATAAAAGTGAAACAGATGGCTTAGACTTTAGTTTATATAACAAGGATGTTCTTTGTCAGTTCTGTGTAATTTTAATGCATTGGAACTACATGTATCAGCATGAGGGAGAATTCTAAATTAACCATGTTTTCATTCCTTATAATAACGCCTGTGTTGGATCTATTGTGCTCTAAATTTGGTAAGTTTGGAATCAGTTTCTTTACAGTAATGTGAAGACTCTGGTGGAAAGAAAGGTTTATAGCTTTATAAACATTAGGTTTCTGCTTTGACAATGAATTTAATAATGTCACTTGCTGCATCTTGCAGAAGCAATATACATGTATATGGGACACTTTTGCACTATCAATGTCAGTTATGTACAATTTCTTATTACAGTTTAAACTTTTATTAGCAAAAAAACTGCTGCTGTCTCTTGAAATTCTTCATGTAGCGTTATTTATATCACATGTAACATCAGGGGTCATTTTGGCACTTATATCCTTCCACTGTGTATCCTTCACTTGATGCATCCAATGTCCAGTGTCCTATGACGTCTAAACAATTCTGTCCCAGCTTTCTTAGCAACTGCATGGCACAACCTCTTTATATTTGGTATGTGACTTTGCCCTATTGTACTAATGCTTCCAATTGTATCAAAATGTATTCTCTCTTTTAACCAAATTTCTATTTCATTACAGACAGCAACAGAAATAAGACAAAGACCAACAAGAATGTACCAAAACCTAGTCATAAACCCGAGCCAGAACCCAAATTGACCCTGTCTCATGCCAAACAGGAAATTGAAAGACTAGAGGCACTATGTGAGAGTCGGACCAAGGAACTGAACCTAGCCAAGATTGAAATGAAGTCCACTCTCTCAGGATTTGATGCTATGGCAGCCCTTGTCAATTATCTTTCTAATGATGTAAGTTTTATGAGGAGCACTTCAAAATAATTTAGATCTATTCTAAAACAAAGCCACATCAACATTGATTACCATGGTAAATCCCAATAAAAAGAAATTCATTTCAAAACACGAAACACCCCCTTTTACACAGGGTTCCCACGCCATCCTTGAATTCAAGGAAACCTTGTAAAGTCCTTGAATTTCATTTCAATGTTCAAAAACCTGGAAAAATCCTTGAATTTTATTAAATATCCTTGAAAAACCCTGGAATTTTGTAATATGCAGATTTGTTGACCGTTTAATAAAAAAAGGCCAAAAAATATTAGATTTTTTAAATTTTTGCGGACTATTTTAATCCTTGAAAATGACCTCAATACCCTTGAATAGTCCTTGAAAGACCCTTGAATTTTGTCTCGCCTGCGCCTTTAGTAGCTGAAGGCGAGACATAGGTATTACTTTCCGTCGGCGGCGACAGCGTAAACTTTTTTGTAAGACTTTTGTGGAAAATGAATTACAAGAAAAGTATAATAGCTAGGCATTTGGTATACAGACAGTTGGGGTTATGGTCTACGCAACTGGCACCATGCAGTTTGACCCTGACCCAAATTTCATGGTTCAGCGACTCTGTGAACTTAGATGTTTTTTCGGGCCAAAAGACCCCTTTGTAAGACTTTTGTGGAAAATGAATTACAAGAAAAGTATAATAGCTAGGCATCTGATATTTGGTATACAGACAGTTGTGGTTATGGTTTACGCAACTGTAACCATGCCATTTTATCCTGACCCAAATTTCATGGTTCAGCGACTCTGTGAACTTAGATGTTTTTTTCGGGCCAAAAGACCCCTTTGTAAGACTTTTGTGGAAAATGAATTTCAAGAAAAGTATAATAGCTAGGCATCTGATATTTTGTTAACAGACAGCTGGGGTTATGGTCTACACAACTGGCATCATGCTGTTTGACCCTGACTCCAATTTCATGGTTCAGCAACTCTGTGGACTTAGATGTTTTTTCGGGCCAACAAACCCTTTTGTAAGACTCTTGTGGAAAGCGAATTAAGTGAAAAGTATAATAGCTAGGCATCTGACATCTGGTATACAGACACTTTGGATTATGGTCTATGCATTTGGCCCCATGCCATTAGACATTGACCCCATTTTTATGGTTCAGTGACTCTGTGCACTTAGATGATTGTTGGGACCATTAAAACTTTGGTGGAAAATAAATTAAGTTAAAAGTATAATAGCTAGGCATCTGATATTTGGTATACAGATATTTGGGGTTTTGGTCTACACAACGACACCATGTTTTGTGACCCTGACCCCATTTTCATGGTTCAGTGACTTTGTGAACTTTAGATGATTTTTGGGTTGAAAATGACTTAAGTCAAAAGTACAATGTATAATATTATAGCTAGGCATCTGATATTTGGGGATTATGGTATACATAACTGATGTCACCATGTAATGTGACCTTGACCCCATTTTCATGGTTGAATGACTAGTGAATGTTGGTCTTTTTTCATTGTTTCTCAATAACTATGGTATCTAGAACACACTTCAGACATTTTTGTGATGGTTAAATGGAATTCTGTCACCTGTCACATGACCTTGTCCTTAACTTTTGTGAAGGCCCAGCTAGACCTTTAATGAGTTCTTTGATGGTGCCGACAGGCGAGACATACTTTAGTGTCAACTCTTGTTTATTAAATGATTTTTCCAACTTCCTTCATCTTTCTTCATATGTGTTATTGTATGATCTTGATCCTAACTCAGAATTTTACTATTCAAAAACTTGAAATATTATACAGTTGAATATTTATTAGTTCATACCATTAAAAGAATATATGATGTGGAATATTTTATGAATACTTATACAGTGAAACCTGTCCAAACCGAACAGCAATGGGACTTTGGGATTTGTTCGGTTTTAGCAGGTGTTCGGTTTTCTCAGGGTTCAATCACAAATGGAAATGGACAATAGATCAAGACCCTTGAAATTATGTGAACATATAAGAAAAGAATATAACACTATAAAGTCATATTCTGGAATCAAGTGAAGCATTAACATTTTTTTTATAACTTAATGAATTATTTGTCATTTCTTATAATACTTTTATGGGGTTTAACAAAATAAAATTTTGTCATATTAATTAAATTATTAAGCTAATCTTTGATCACAATCAAGCCATATAAATATTTAAAGATTGGTGAAACTCATTGTTATCAAAACACTATTCATATAACTGCTTTAATAACAATATCTTAATTATTTTGACAGCTTGGGTCATTTTAGTTAATTAACATTTAAACAACATATAAGTGTCAATAACAGATTATCAAAGCCATACAACACTGGCATATTAAATTTTTTTGTACAAAAGACTAATCCTTTTGCTCTGATGAGTTCGGTAAAGACAAGTTTTTATAACAAGATTAATGAAACAAAGGGAATAAAAAACAGTTCGGTATTCGGTTTTGACAGTATTTGGTTTTAACAGGTTAAATTACTCTACTTCCTATTAAGAATTCTAAGGGACTTGAGATTTTGTTCGGTTTGATGTGAAATTCGGTTTTGTCAGGGTTCGGTTTGAACAGTTTTCACTGTATTGAAAAAATTACTCTTTAGAAGGTTGAATGAAATACTGACACATGATATGAGAATAATATTTATGTCATTTCGGTTAACATTTTGAAATGATTGTGCAAATTGCTATTACAAAAAAATCATAAGTTTGAATGTAAAATTTGCTTCTTTTTTTTGCAAAATTGAATTCAAAAGCTCACACTAAATGTTTTCAATTCATTACTTTTCAAAAACTGTAATTGTTTAAGGCATCAACACAAAGACAAGTCATTTTTAGCTCACCTGGACCGAAGGTCCATGCGAGCTATTGCCATCACTTGGCGTCCGTCGTCGTCCGTCGTCGTCCGTCGTCCGTCGTCGTTAACATTTTTCAAACGTTAACTCCTCTAACACCATAAGTCCAATGGCTTTTAAATTTGACACAGTTGTTGATTAGCATAGGTAGTATAAAACTGGCGTGGGGATTTTTGATATGTTGAAAAACATGGCCGCCATGGCTAAAAATAGAACATAGGGGTAAATTGCAGTTTTTTGCAAATAACTCAAAAACGGTAACAGATATCAAAATTCTGGCATAGGGTAAAAGTGATCAGCACCTCAAGATCTACCTGCCCAGAAATTTTCAAGAAGATCCAACAACCAATGTAGGAGTTATTGCCCTTTTTCTGGATTTTTTTCAAAATTTTGCACTTATTTAGCCCTATATCTTGAAAACTATACAAGATATTCTAAAAATTCAAATTGCATATGATTAAGCACATCAAGATCTACATTTCATGTAATTAGGTCAAAGCTGTAGAACCATTTCTTAAAGGAGTTATGGCCTTTAAAGCGTCAAATTTTACCATTTTTCATTACTTTTACCCTGAATTTCAAAGATTAACTTGTCTGACACCATACATCCAACTTCAACCAAACTTGGCACAGTTGTTAAATAGCATTAATGCTACAATTCTGTCGTTCGGATTTTTGATTCGTCAAAAAATATGGCCTCCATGGCTTAAAATAGAACATAGGGGTCAAATTACAGTTTTTTGCAAATAACTCAAAAACGGTAACAGATATCAAAACTCTGATGGGAGACAAAAGTGATTAGCATCTCAAGATCTACCTGCTCCGAAATTTTCAAGAAGATCCAACAAACGACATAGGAGTTATTGCCCTTTTTCTGGATTTTTTTTTCAAAATTTTTCACTTATTTAGCCCTATATCTTGAAAACCATACAAGATATTTCAAAAATTCAAATTGCATATGATTAAGCACATCAAGATCTACAATTCATGTAATTAGGTCAAAGCTGTAGAACCATTTCTTTTAGGAGTAATGGCCCTTAAAGCGTCAATATTTACCGTTGTTCATTACTTTTCCCCTGACTTGTCTGAAACGGTAAGACCAACTGCATCTTAACATGGCACACTGTTTGATAGCTTATATGCTACAACTCTATCGTTCAGATTTTTGATTCGTAAAAAAACATGGCCACCATGGCTAAAAAAAGAACATAGGGGCAAATTTCATTTTTTTGCTAATAACTCAAAACTGGTTTCAGATATCAAAATTATGCAAGAATCAAAAGTGATCAGCATATTGAGATCTACCTGTCCTGAAATTTCGGAAAAGATCTGACTGCTGATGTTGGAGTTATTGTTCTTTTTCCTAATTTTTGCCAAATTTGCACTTATTAAGCCCAATATCTTGAAAACTAACTAAGATATTTCATAAATTTAAATTGCATATGGTTAAGCACAACAATATCTACAAATATTTGTATCTGTGTAGTTCAGGTGAGCGATTCAGGCTCTTGGGAGCCTCTTGTCTTTATTCCCTAACAACTTAAAAGACATATTGCACTTGAGATTGTTTTTCTCTCACCTGGCTAAGATCAAAGGCTTTCAAGCATATACTAAAGATCTGTAATTATAAACACAGATGAAATGTTTGCATTGAACTCTGAAATGGCTGTCATAAAAAAACAAAAATATAGTTTTGTGTATAACAAACTGGATAACCCCTAAACCTTTTTCATTGAAATTGGAGCAAGAATAAGCCATGTTGGAATGGCGGTTATAAAAAAAATACATTTTTATACCAACATGACCAAAGACAATTGAACACATAAGCCCTTTAGCAAGAAAAAGCCATGTTAAAATGGCCATTGTAAAACAAACAAAAATATAGTTTTTTTTATACCACAACCCATTGAACACATAAACCTTGAACAAGAGAATGTCATGTTGGAATGGCTGTTATAAAAAATCATTTCTATCCCAACATGACCAAAGACAATTGAACACAATTAAGCCCTAAAGTAATAGGAACAAGAAAAAACATGTGATATTAACTGTTAATAGGTTTAGCAGTTAACTTGTTTTTAATTTAGAATAGAGACTAGTTGCCATAGAAACACTTTTTTGAAAAAGAAAGCATCTCATGAAATAATTAATATTGATGGTTATTTGATTAATATCTTTGTTGTTTTCATCTTAGTATTTTAACATATGCAATATAGCAAAATAACTTAGGATCACAGATTTTACTGCTTATCATCATGATTCTTGTAAGCTGAATTTACTGATTGAAAATGCTTGTTCAGCATAAGTAAAAAGTCATTTTACTAAGTGGGGCCCTTATAACATCATGTCAAGTTTGCATTAAACTTTTGTGTAATTTTTTTTCCAGCTCAATGCCTTCTCTTGTCCCAAACTGGCAGCTCAGCTCCAAACACTACAGCATCAGTTCACAGGCGTACAGACACAAAATGGTAGGGTGCATCTATAAGATAAGACTATGTTTAATGTTTTGTATCTTTCACAGTCTGAGTTTTTTCCAACATAGTGTCCAATATGAAGTGGAGGTATCCTTTGATGAGCTTGCTAACAGTATACATTGTTTGATCTTTGAAATGTAACGAGAAAAAATGTTTAAGAGAAAAAATTACAACTAAGTTCCAGGAATTAAATTTTGTAACACCTGAGGCACCTTTCGTCTTTTCAAGACTCATCAGAGGCACTCTACCCAAAAGATTGAAAATGCCAAAAAGTGAATGAATATGAAGAGCATACAGCATTCAACAAATATGGCCAAACTGGAAAAACAAATTACGACTCAGACCAGCCTATGCCCAGTGCAAGATGAACAATATAGAAATTTATACTGAAAATTTTGTAGCTTTAGAGTATCCAAAAGTGACAAGGTCAGGCTAGTGGCAAGGTATTGTGTTATACCCTCAGTTTCTTTCGGTTTCTGTCGGTCTGTCCTTTCGTCTGTCTGTCCCCCGAAGTTTTCCGAATGATAACTTGAAAGTGCATCAAGGGATTTGAATGATATTTTGCACAGTTGTTGAGTACAATAAAATACAGGTCAAGAATAATTTTCAGGATGATCGGAAAACCGTTATTGAAGATTTGCCACTTTGTAAATTTTCCCCAATTTGAAAATGATAAAATTTTCTGTTCTAAGAAAGATAACTCATTTCTTTTCTGTCTGGATATAGATGTATAGTATATACAGTATAGTATACAAATAGATTAAACTTTTGATGAATATCATGGTGGGGTATCATTTAATGTCCCATTAGATGCCCTATTTTTCAACCTTCTGTTGATAAATTTGTCAGAGTAAAATGCTTTTAAATCACATTGTTATAATTTGTATTTTCAGATGATCTCAAATCCCACAAGTCTCGACTTGAGCAAGAAATAACAGATCTCTGCACCAAACATGAGCAGGAAAAACAAGGAATCGTACATGATAATGAGAAAGCTTTAGCTGCAGAGATTGTTAAGTTCACACTAGAGAAAACAAGGGCACTTCAGATAGGTAAATTCATAGTGTTTTGCGCTTTAAAATATGTCACCCATACATCACATCATACTATATAATAATTACTATATATAATAACATTTTAATTATGATATACATGTATCCCCATACTAAACCTATGTTGTTAGACATTCAACGTATCTCTATATAAACTTATATTGTTTATAAGCATATATATATATTACCGTATGTACTATACATACATATTTAGATTTTCTATCTTATATACATATATATTTTGAATGTATGTACATTGAATCTGTATGCCCACTAGGGCCCCAAATTGGACAATAAAAGTATTGTATTGTATTGTATTGTATTGTATTGTATTGTACCATCACACAAAATTTTACTCATTTTATCATCCTTCAAAGAGATCGACTAAAAAGCTGGTTATAAACTTTTTCGGCACAACTGATATATAGCAAAATTAGGAGGAATTTGAATCAGGGCTGGTTACTTTTTGCCAATAAATTTCCTATCAACCTTGACAAATTGTATCTACATTCATTTCACAGGCCCGTACACAGGGGGGGTGCGGTGGGTGCGTTCGCACCCCCCTTTTGGAGAAAAATATTTAAATTTCCTAAGGATTTTTCTTTAAAACACAATTCGCACCCCCCTTAAATTTAAATATCCTATATTAACGCACCCCCTTTTTCAAAAAGCTGTGTACAGGCCTGTTTCAAAAGCAAATTACATTTTAGTATAATTCAATTAAAACCTGGTTTAACTCACCATTTCTTTTGAAATGCCTGTACCAAGTCAGGACCATTGCAATCTTCAATTTGTCGGTATGTCTTCCTTGTTTTGTCTCATCTTATGGACATTTGAGATTGATTCTCCAAGTTCGGTAATTTTGTCATTACATTGTACCTTTATCAAACAAACTAAATAGATACTTTATAGTGTAAGGGGAATAACTCTCATTTATTTTATTTACAGCTGAAGAAACTCACAGCAGAGTTCTAAATCAGGTGAAAACATTCCACAATGATGAAGTAAGTTAATAAAAGGCAATAAAAATCATTTTTGAAAATAATTTTAAAGTATTGAAGACATTTGAGTCTTAATGTATTGAAATAAATATTACAAAACTGAAAATAAAGAAAATGCAACAAATGATATAAACTTGCAACACTTCTAAGACTTGAGTACACAGAAGAAGTGGATATTTCTTTCTTGTTGATTGTTGTAAGCTATTGGATCAGAACATAATGCATCTTCAATTGAATGAATTATTACAATATATTTTATATTTAGAACTCACTACCATGCATGTAAAACCCAGCTGGCAATAAGTAGATATTTCATGACAGTAATGAACAGCATAATTACTGTTTTTAGTTTAAACATATTTTTATTATAATTTCAAATGGGATTGGACACAAGTACATAGTATTTATGAAGTCCTCTCCCTATTACAATACAAACAAAATAATAACATCAATGGACATGCACATAAATATACAAATATGATATAGGAATAAAATGGAAGAAAAAAAGAATTAAGAAATTCATGAACCATGAAACATACGTTGTGTGTGTGTGTTTGAGTTTGTCTGATGTATGCTAGATGAGGAATTGTTTCGAGTGAAGGATAAATTCAAATACATGATCAAGCATTTTCATGTTATCTTTCTTGGAAATTACTGAATTGTCACTTGCAGGATAATTATCTACAACTTTGGAATGACATGTTTGTAATATGCACTTTTTGATTATATTCTACGACAACCATCCTGATTTTTACAGGTTTTCCCGATTTTCATGTTTTTATTTTATAAATGAATATAACATGAAACAACACATAAATAATTTTTAAAAAACAACCTGTGAAGATTTTCAAATTTAACAGCCCTGCAATATCAAGTAAATGTAATAAATGATTATGTATTTATAAATTTCTTTACAGATTTCGAGATTAAAACTTGACCACACAGAAGAATTTATGAAAGTACAACTGAAACATAAAGATGATATTTTAAGGCTACAGTCCAAACATGAAGGACAGATGGAAGGTGGGTACCTTAATAACAAAGATCTTTATTATTTATAAAAAAAACAGCATTCTAAACTATGTTCTTCCATCTGGCTACCTGAGACATCACATCATTTACATTTCATTTTGGCCAGTGTAGAAGACTTGATTTGAATTATATGCATTTTATTTAGAACATGGGCCAATTGCAGAACCGCGAGCAGTGCCAAGTGGCCTCGTTGAAGGCTGCTGGCGATTGTCCATTGTGGTTTTTCTAAATTGCCGTTTAATTGTGGGTTGTGTCGCGTACACTTATTCCACATCTCATTATTTTCTATTTATTAATTCATGTATTGCTTATTGTTGCAATGTAAGTTACTGTTTCCATCAACATCATATAAAGGTTTGAGCCTGGATGGGATTGGTTTTAATACCATACTATTGATCACAAGTCAATTCCCTCTTTGGTTGTGGATCAAGTCCCACTTGTTATTTACAAAAATGAGACTTGCAGGGCTGTATGTAATTAGGTTTATCAGTTATATGCCCAATGTCAATGGTTTAATGTGGATTTTTTTTACCTGAATAGCATGTATTCCCCATATGTGTCAAAAAGAGTGTTAACCATAACATTGACTCAAATTAAATAAGGCTTTGAGTGAGTTTAAGAAGTGTTAGATCTGCATAAATCTTTTCTGCAATAATAAAAGACTTTTTCAAATTTATCATATAGTGAAATCGTAAATATAAAATGCAACTTCAAACCAAAGCTCAGTCTTTTATTAGAATCAATTGGAATTGACTTAAGACTAAAGTTTGTATCCTTTTTGATTATTTTTAAATCCAAATAAATGTACTGTAGTTTTTTTCGCCTTTTACATTTGACTTGGATACTTAGAGTTTAGAGTTATCCCCCATTGATTAAAAAAGGCTTACAAGTTGTACTTTTAAAAGCAGACAGTTTCTACTTATCATTCCAGGCAGAAATCATTTATATTTAATCTAAGATGTCAAATGTGTTTGATTCTCAACAAAACACCAGTACATGTGTAAAGAAGAGCTTAACTCCAGATTTTACACCATTTTACACCAGTACTAAGATCAATATTATATTAATACAATCATTCCACCTGACTTATGAAGTAATACCAGAATTTTAACATAAATTTTAAATTCCTTGGAGAAACATTATGGGAAAGAATGTCTTTAAATCTTCCTTGATGTACTCTATCTTTTCAAATTTGAATAATGTGTCTCTATCGTACAAGATATTTGATATATAAAACTTTCTAGACATTTTAAATTGATTATATAACTGATCTGGAGTTTAAATTTCATAATTGATTGGTTTAAAAATCAAACTGAAGTTTAAAAATTTGATGTTTAGCACAATGTAAGAAAATCTAAAAATTGATTATTGCAAGGACTTCTGTTTTTGAAAAGCAATATGCAAGAAACTTTCTTCTGATGAATAAGATTTGATGTCCCAATTTTTATGTGGCCTGCAAAAAGTTGCAAAGCGACATATAGCAGCCTCTTTAGCACTATCTGTCGTCTTGTGGCATCACAAAAAATTTCAATCTCAGTTTTTTGGAAAAGTTTTCCATAAATAATGTTAGTACCTAATCTTCAGCTGTAAAATTAAAGAAGAATAAACCATTCCTTTTGAACCCCCAAAAAAGTCTAAGACATCAGACTTTTTAGCCATTTGTAATCAGATAAAGCTCTTCCCTACTGTAGATTTACAATGCCCAAGCAGAACTTAACAACCTACAGAACAAAAATTTACTATCTCAATTTTTCTCAAATTGAAGTGAAAGCCCACTGTTGAAGAAGTGATCAATCATGTCGTATCATTCCCCTGTATTGATTTAACCCCCTGATAACTTTCCCTTCTTTAAAATTCCTTGTTGATTAAACACTTCTGTTTAAGGTATACTTAAAGTTCTTATCAAATTTGGATTTGTTAAAATAAATACTCGAGGTAAGCCATTGTAAATTCTGATATCAGGTGGAAGATAAGACCTCTGTGAAAAAGATAGTCTTTTTGACGCTTGGTCTGCTCTGAAGTTCTAGATGATAAACCAGTAGCCAAGTTTACCCTTGTATGTCCTTTCCTCTGTATTCCTATCAATATTAAAGCTTGCAGATTTAGATTTTGTCAAGAGTTCTTGGATAGGAATTATGAATTGCAAATAGGTTGTACATAAACCCAAATCTTGTACTTGAAATCATCACCAAAGTCATGACAGTTGTCAGTGAATATGGTGAAAGGTTCTGCCGATGGAGGTCCCTCCTTACATCCCAGGCAAATCCAAGGAAATCATTAAAGGCGCACCGGATGTATGCCCCCATAAAACTGAAATAAATTATGTTTTTTGCACTAAATCCATGAAAAAACACTATAAAAAAAGTACCTTGCTTTGTTTGGTGAACACAAAAAAATCCCCCCACCCCCATTAAAGTAAAATCCTAGATACGCCCCTGCATCTTCAAAGTTTGGGGGTACCGGTAAATAGGATTCACCCTGTCTCACAACACTTCTTTCTGTATATCTGTCCACTAAAAGTGCCACTCCTTCTGATATGCGTGATGGAGTTTGATAATACTTTTTACCATCCATGTCCAAAACACTGCCAAAAATCTTATTTTATACAATCCATAATATTTTATGGTTCCTGATTATTGCAGTCAGTTGGTACCAGATGGCATTGTGGGGTATGTAAAACTCTTGAAAAAATATCTTCTTTTTATTTTGCTGGGAAATAAAGCTTCATTTTATTCTGTTGGTATTGGGTTGGGATAAGAAATTATGCTCATATTCTTTTAATTGAAAATATTTTAGATATGTAGTGATATGCCCTAAAAGTAAATTATTTTGAATTCATGCCATTTGTTTTTATATTTGAAATATTTTAGCAATACATGTAGCTGAAAATATATGTCTTCTGGTCTGCCTGTCTGTAGTTTATTTTTTTTATCTTTTGGGCCCCTGGTATTCAGTCTTCAGTATCAGAACTTCTCTTCCTTGCATGTTTTTATTACCTTATACATTGGTAACATAATTTTCATTGAACAAGGGTTCAGGTTTTCCATCTTTATTTTGCATCTGATTTCAAGGTATATTTTTTTCAAATTTCTCATATCTCAAACAAGAAATTTAAATAAAATGTGACCTACCACTGCCATTTTAACCATGTTTAAACATTTTTTCTCTATTCATACAAACTGCAGTATACAGATAAAAATGTACTATTCAAATTTGTTCACAAATTTTGGTTGAATTCCAACATTTATTAAGATTATAATGACAAGTTGACCTGATAGATCTAACCATCCTAACTGAAGTTCTCCTTTGTATTAAATATTTGATGACTTGGGACAATTGTATAGAGATGCACTGATGGATTCTATTGATGATATATTCGGATAGGCTTGAGGGGGTCTTAAAATCAGAATTTTAGATTTATTATTTATTATTTATAACTTGAAATATTCATGATTTTCCTTTAAATCTTGGGGAGTTTTAGTGTAAAAGTTTTTTCTTTCTTTTTATTCCAAAAGTTAAGTGTTTCAGTTTTGAGAATGACCGAGTTTGTCAGTATTTTAGACCCCAACAACACTGTATAGGTTCAATCAGGGTAATTTGGGGGATTGAAGCAGATCAGTGAAGAAAGATATTGTTTAAATGCATTCACTTGTAGTATGGAAAACAAACAGGCCTCATCATGCTTATGCAGACAATCTTTTATTGCTTTTTCTATTATTTTTAGATTATTATGTCCCATCTACAAAAGTTAAAGGAGGGCATATAGTGTTTGGGACTGTTTGTCCATTTATCTGTCTGTCTCAAATGTTTGGAGATGGGGCATATTCTTTTGTACATATTCTTGTTAATTAGTATAGTAAACTTATTATAGGTTCATCTTACCAAATATTCTGATATGCAATAACAGTTTTGCATTTGCAAGATAAATAAATGTCAAGAAGATATGTTAGTGTAGATTGCTATAGAACCAGACCAGACATCAAACTGTAAAAAAAATAAAACATGATAAAGAACTTTGCACTGTGAAAACTTCTCAATTATATCAAATGTAATTCTTAATAGCTTGAAATTTTGATTTTATAAATACAAATGAATGGATTTCGTTGGCAAAACATTCAATAAGATAAGGATTTTAAATAGAAGATAGGATTTATATTCTGAAGTGAATTTAAGGAAGGGAAATTTTATAATTGGTTACGGTGATTTGATTGAATCTTAAATAAAAGAACTCTTTAAAAGGAAGGGTCCCAATTCTTAGTATGGGAGTTAGTGATATCAGTTTTTGTGCCAAAAATATCTAGCGTTAAAAATTCCAAATCAGCATTTCTGATATATTTTTCTTTTTATCTCATTTATGTATACAAAACTGGATAATTTATGTGTAACTTGCCTTCAGTTTGTTAACAAAAGTGAATATTTTATATGTTATATAAATATGAATTTTATTTGCTACTCGAATCGGCACATTCAAAAGAATGCTTCAATAGATCTGTATGTTATGTGGGATGTTTTATGTAAAAGTTGTGTTCCCTCACCAGGTAGTCAAACAAGACATTCAGTTATATGACATTGAATCATCTGCTGGAGTACCCCATAAAATATAGATTTTTAAACGGAGAAAATATTGAATATTGGATGAGAACCATTAAGTTGTTAAAAGTTTTGGATATACACGGTATACGATAAAGATCAGCTGATTTTTATCAGATTTTCGGTTGTATATGGTGTCCGCAGGAAATTGTCAAGTCAATTGAAAATCGGCCAGGTTAATGAATAGATATTGTTCCTCCTAAATGAATCGTTATTTGTTAACATTGGGACTTATTAGGTGTCGAAGTCAAGATTTTATGATAGACGTTTAAATCGATACCGTTATATGACAGCCGTTATGCCAAGTGTTATGATTTTTTTGTACCTCGAAGTCCAATATTTCTGTTTTGTTTAATCAGGAATGTTTAAGCATATAATTGAAGATATAACATTAAATAGGAAAAATTTACAGCAATTATATGATTAAACTTTTGACTCGTATATTAGGATTTAATATTTATTCTATGTATAAAAGTAAACTGTCTCAGGCAGTGCTTTCTATGGAAGAAGCAAGTGAATTAGAAAAACGTTTAATTACATAAATAGCCTTCAAAATTGTTAAATGTTGACATTTAAAATATAATAAATTGAAGTGAAATTGGATTCGGCCTCCTGCAGAAATGGATTGTTGAATCTGGAAGGTCTTTTTATCTTCCTTGAAGAATCCATTTTTTGAACTTTTTTTCTAAGCTTGAAAATTTGGAATAAAAACAATGAAAATGGAGACTGATGCCAAACCAAAGAATGGCAGAAAGCCTCTGGCTTCTGTACTAGGTACTGTTAAAGGTAAATGTTTTAAATTTTGAAAATTACATATATTTACAATATTCATTCTTGCAGATAGAAAAAAATATAATGTTTGAAATTTATAATTTACTGGACTTAAGATTAATATAGAATCAAATATGGTGTCATTGCCACAACTAATACTTTTGTAAAAAGTTCAGGGACCGCTTTGTTAATAACCAAGGTTATCAGTGAGCTAGCTAGCACAATGTTCTGATTCAACATGGTGTACATTTGCCCTTCTCATGAAATTGCATTTCAGACCCAATAAAGATGTACTGAGGTTTTCTTTTAATGAAAAAAAATATTAAACTTTAAAGTTTAAAAAAAAAAATTTTCAAACAATTTACCGTAGCTGTATTTGAAGGCCTTCAATTTTCTTAGTTTTTGGATACAAGCCAGTTTGCTTTTAATAGATAACTTTAAAAGTTTTAATAATCATCAAAATACCTTCTTGGGAGAGATAAGAGAATGTGGAGAGAAATTTGTCTTGCATTTGGATAAAGAAAATTTGGTCCACATTGAATATGAGATAATTCTTAATTGTGTTTTGGAATTTATAAGATAAATATTAAGTGCTAATTTTTATTTACTTTAACTTTAATAAGATTAATGATGTATCAATGTTTTTGGCCCGATTTCACAGAGTGAAAAACCGGGTTATAAAATGGTGAATGTTGGGCGTGGAAGAAATTTTCCTACCAGTTTTCTACGCAACTACTTATCACAGCCACTTGATATTTGGTATACAGCATCAGGGTGGGGTCCCATAATGTGGGATTCAATTTCAGATCTGTTGCTCACTTACTGCCTGTTAAATGAAATCCAGCCATTTAATTTTTACTTCGACAGACTTTTGGTGTTTTAAATCACATCCAGCACAAATTAAAAGACTTTGGCATTATTGCTTTGAATGGGCATAGTTAATAATAAAATATGGCAACATTTTCAGGGGCAGATCCAGGTTTTTTTTTGGGGGGAAGGCTAAATTTTGTTTAGGTTATTGTTTTTCATCGAGCAAAGCAAGTTACAATCTTATTTTAGTATTTTTTACGTGAATTTTGTGCAAAAGGCATAATTTTTTTAAGTTTTTTGGGGGGCGAGCAAAAGCTCAAAGCACTTTTACTTGGATCCGCTCCTGCTTACATTTCTAAATTTTTAGACATGTAGCAAAGAATTGAAAATTTGTATCATGGCAACCTGCTTCTTTATACTAATTATATACCCTGAAATGGGACAAACAATGTAAAGAATTTTTCCTTATCCATTTGTCACACTGGGTACAGTAAGTTTTGAACAGACAACCCCTTGTCTTATAGATATGCTAGTTACTTAGTTTTCATGAAAATTTTCAGAATGGCAATGTTGCTAAGACTTAAATGAAACCATCTCAATTGTGATCAAATTCTAATCAAATTTTAATTATTTTTAATGACATATTAATGTTGAAAATCTTTTTTATATGTTTGAAAATACATTAAAAATTAGTTTGCTTTTATTGCTGGTCATTAAACTTGATAAATTACATCATACATATGATTTTACATAAAAAAAATTTGTGCAATTAAAAACCATTAAAATGTGATGAATAAATAAATATACCAAAAGATGGTTTATGCCTCATTCAACATAGACATTTCTATCTATGGTTTAATGATGTATTTTAACACTTATATTTTACACCTTCAGTTTTATACCATGAGAAAATTATTTTTCCTTTCATACTTCATGTACTTTGAATATTTCAAAAGTCAGTATGATGAATTTCTTTTTAAATCTGATGAAAAGATGCATGCTGTTGATCATATGGGATAATTAAAAAACTTAACTTTTTGTTTAACAAGCATCAATTTTCCTTTACAATGTTATATAACAGTTTCTTTAAACGTATTGGTCTATGTCAAAACAATGCTGTGTTTAAAAATTTGGTGCAGTATATGCACTTGAAAATTATTATGCTGATGAATTCTAAAAAATATTTCAAGGTATTACTCTATTTTGTTCACAAGGTTGGGCGGAGCTTAAATTTCTCAGTGTTTTAGGCAAGATTAAAACGAAGAATTCCGAAATAATTGATCCGTGACCAACCCGGTCAATAAAATAGAGTAATATTATGCAATAAACTCAGTTTGGTTTTCTGTCTGTCTTTCAAAGGATTCAGTGGACTAAGATGAAGGCAGCATGTGGAGAGTCAGCCTCAGTGTTCTCCCAAGGCCTTTAAGCATTCTTAATGTGATGCTGTCTGAAACTATCTTTAATGTATTCAATTTATAATTTCAAACCAACAGATGCTATTTCAAGATGAGAACACTGGAAGGTCAAATTTTATTTTACCCAAAGTGTGTTCTTTGACAATTTAAGAAGTTATTAAGGCACTGGATTATGATACAATGTAATATGTGTATAATGGCACATTACCAGTAGTAGCCCTAATTTTAATGTCTCTCTGGCTTTAGACCATTGAATTAAGACACAAAATATCTTGGAAACATGAATCCAAAAGAATCTTAAAATATTTCAATCTTTCAAAATGAATACCAATACTGTATAGTATTGGATCTAATTTATAGACCAATCTTCTGATAAATCTTAGGACCAGTAAACTTAAGACTACACAGAGCCCCTTTATAATCTACTGTTAATATTCCATAAATCATCAGTAACCAATAGCTTTTGTATAAAAAGACAATTTAAGAGGGGGCAATATATAAATGGTATTTATCTGTTATATTTACATAGGGGTCATAAAGATGTGTAAAATATGTCTACCAAATGCCTCTTTCACTAGTGATGTCCTCTTATTTGTATGTTGTCAAGGGAGCATTCATCATATCTTTTGACCTCTGAGGCACTGAAACACTTTTGACCTCTGAGGCACTGAAACAGTTTTGACCTCTACGACACTGGGACACTTTTGACCTCTACGGCACTTGGACAATTTTGACCTCTGCGACACTGAGACACTTTTGACCTCTACGGCACTCGGAGTCACTTTTGACATTTGAGACACCCTGGTGCATTATGGCATGGATGTTAGTTTCTAATGGCATAATAATAAAGACAAGACAACACATTTTAAGTATGAGTTCCAAAGAATTTTTTGGTCCATCTCTCCTTGGTCATTTTACTTTTACTTTCTCTTTGATTTTTAGTATAAAATTTCAAAGATAATTGAGTGGCAATTAGTGATTATTTCTTACAAACCTGTTTATTTGTATTTTTTCAGAATTGCACAAACAACACAGAGACAAATTAGAAGAAATTACCAAGAGATTTGAAGCCATGAAGATGAACCTATCTGTAAGTTTTGTAGAACTTAACAGCTCACAACTTTTAACTTAATGCACTGGCTTTCTTTTAGATTGTGTAAGTCTAGTTGATAAATCTGTTTTCTAGGGTTGAACTTAAAAGAAAGGAAGATTGATTCATATTTTCATCCCCTGTGACAACTTGTGTGTCAGGGTTGGGCGAATGGAACTTATAATGTCTGTTTATATTTTCATACATGTTGTCCAATATCCTGTCCATTAAGTCCTGGTTTCCTCTCACCGATTCTTTTGGCTCTCTCCCCCACCTAAACTCATGTGTCCCACCCTTTCTACTGCTGGGCTGCAACTCTCATGGTGATCACCCTATAACATGTTACATTTTGAACAAAACTGAATTTAGAATATATTTCTGTCATCTAAAAATCTATTAACATGAAAACATTTCAATACATGTTTTCAATGAAGTAATGTCCATTTTTGGAGTATAATCTAACCAGAGCAAAATTATCTCCCCATGCCAAATGTATATGTTGCAAAAATGTGTTAGACCCCACATACAGCACAAAATGTTTATGTTTACAGTAATTAATTTGTTGCAGGACAAAGTAGAGACACTGCGTTCTGAGTGTGATGATCTGCGAATCAGAGCACGAGAAAGTGAAGACATGTTACTACGAGACTCCGACATCAAAGTACAGGTTAGTTGAATAGAGAAAACTAAAAGTTTTAGATACTACAAGAAAGTAAATGATTCAAAATTATTTCTTGTACTTGCTTTTTATACCCCTGAAACAAAGTTTGGATATATATAGGAACCATTCTGTGATGTCTGTCCACCTGTCAACATATCTCATAAGCATTATACTTAAATGACTTAAATTGATGGATTTTTATGAAACTTTACATGTAGTAAATTACATCATATGGAGGTGTTCATGAAGAAATTTCATGGCGCTGGTATATTGTTTAAATGAAATAATTGGACTTCAATATAGAGTTCAATAGTTCAAGTGGTGTAGCCTTTTATGAGCTTGTTCAAAGTATTCCTTGTTTGAAACTAAAATATCAAGTCATTCACCACACACAAAAAGAGAGGACTTCATGAGCTTTGAACAAATGTCAAAAATGCAATAAAAACATAATGTCCTGGTACCCAATTATCAGAGGGATCTTATCATATTCGTATATGAAAATATGTTTGTTAGGCTATTATTACATTATTTTTACCATTTTCGAATCACTTTAAATCATATCAACTAAACAAAAGATAAAACTGTTTTATTTGCAGATGGCCATAGCCAGATACAAGCACATGCCAGCAGAAATAGAAAGTCTAAAACAAGTCCTTGATATGAAGAATGATGAAATCCTTAAACTGCGGAATAAGAATATAGACCTAGGAAAAGTGGTAGGAAATATTTGATAGGCTTAAAGCTGTTCCTGAAAAAAATTACATTGGTGGTGGAAGGGAGGTGTAAAGGCAATTTTAGTAACACCCACTTCCCATAGAATTATCCCCCATAGCTATAGTGTAAAAATATGACAAAACACTTACAACCTATGGAAATATCTATTCACTGCCTTCTAAGCCCCGCATTGAAATTTAGCCCTTATAATAAATACTGTCTAGCTTGAGCAAATTATTTAATAAATCACATTTTAACTTTTAGCTTATATGGAAGAAAGCTTATAACAGCTAATTATAATTAGATAGTACCTAAGGGTGCCATGTATAGAAGACCAATTAATGAAGTTAATGAAAATTTAATGATTTGATTATTAACTTCAAAGTTAGTGTAAGCTTAATTATCATAGACCATATTCCACAGAGAATATACTTGTATTAAGGACCCCACATTGAAGATGTGGATGCCCTGTAGTTCTCATACTTTTCATCTGTCTGTTGGACTGACAAAGTAGGGTCTATAATAACAATATACTTTTTATTTATATTTTAGGTGGAGGAATTGAATTCTGCCAAAGATAAAATATTAAACCAGAAACAAAAGATAGAGAATCTAGAGGCCATTATAACTATGAAGACAGACCATGAAAAGTAGGTGTATGATGATTGCCCATGAGGCTGAGTTACAAAATAAATTATGCTTATGAAAGGGTATATTAAATGATGAAAAAACATTGCCACACAAACAGAAATCCAACAATATTAAACAAATAAGATTGTTTCGGACCAAAATCTAGTAAACAATTGTTTGTATGCTCCATAAACAAAAATTGCTCAACATGTATTTTTTTCACTCTGTACATTCATTCATCAGTCCCTATCACCCCAGGTTTACCTTGAAGTTTAAGCTGATTTCTAAGAAATTATAAATTGGATCATCATGAATTTTGTACTCTATTAAATCATCACAAATAATCACGTTTCAGCAACAACAACAAAACAGTTTAATAAAAAATGTATCAATCAGATAGGCCATAGGTGTCAAAAAATATTCATTTGCTTATTTAAGACAAATATTTTCACTTTTTAAAATTTATATGTAAATTACTCTTTTTTTCAGACAAATTAATGAGAAATGCCAGATGCTAATGAAGAAATATGACAAGGAATCTAAAGCTAACAAAAGACTTTCTATGGACTATGAAGAACTTATGTGGAGAATGAGCCAATCAGAAGGCTCGTTAGAAAATCTCTTAAAAGGAGGGTCACCAACCTCTGCCGAGTTAAGTTCACCTGTACTCAGACGCAAGACTCTCTCACCCACAGTGAGCGAACACTCGCCTGCCAGGAGCCCAGCTTATAGGCGATCAATTTCTTCAACCGGTAACAACGGAGAAAAGTCTCAAGATAAAAAATGGAAGCGAAAATCAGCTTCTTATTTAATGGAAGAAAGACGGACATCACCAAGTAGAGGGTCACCATTAAGGACTCACCTGATGTCCGAATCATTACCAAATAGACACCATTCAGGGTCTGACTCATTACCAAACAGTCCCAGAATACAAAAACCCTCAGGGAGGAACAATCGTATGTCTCATTCTTGTAACGATGTGGAAGTTTTTGAGGGGCCACAACCCCTTCCCTCCCCAGAAGCCCCTCCCGATCTATCATACTCATTTGACAGTGATTATTTCACAAGTGAAAAGACCGATTCGAGTGATAGGGATACATCAACTACGATTTCACAATCGGAGGACTCCATCAGTGTGACAATATATGAAGGAAAACATAATGGAGTGACCTCCCCTGAAACAGACACAAACCATGAAGATGTGTCTGAAATCTCACAATCGACAGATTCATGTGGTGTAGGGTCGTTAGTTTGGGATTATGAAAACAATGACGTGAGTTCTAAGTCAATGGAAACAAGTAGTAATAGATCGATGGAATCTAGCGTTGCAAGTGACACCATATTAGAAGCGAATGGAAATGATACGTCTGAAAATTGTACCTTTTCAAATTCCAGTACAGTTGAAAATATGTCTATGCCTCATTCTCCAGAAAAAGGAGAAGACATTCATATAGTCCCAAATAATGACCTTTCAGAGCATGTTGAGGAAACCTCTGATCAAAAAGAGGCTACTGTAACTTTGGCAAATGGTGGAGTTCCAAAAAGTAAAATACCCTCATTTCAAGGAATGAAAGAATCAACAGTGTAATAGAATACGATCTTAGACTTGAATGGGAAAAAGGGGAGTGGGGAAAAGAAATGCCAAGCATTTGTAATAAAGAATTAAAATATTTTTTTTTTCAATGTTAGAATTAATTACTTGATTCAGAATTTTTGAATAGTTATGTTTTAAATGCATGTAAATGCTAATTTTGGATGTAACTAAGAAATAGATCCGAATTCAATATAATAATAAGAATTTTACTTTCTTTTTTTTTAGCATGGTGTATTTTATATAAATTTTCAATATGATATTAACAAGTAAAATTATACATGTTATATGTAAAATGAATGTTTAAGAAATTTTTACTAAATATAGTGCTCTGGTATTTTATATTAAAACATTCCTATTTTATAGTGCTTAATATTTGTAAACATAACTCACATCTTGGAATTAGTTTTAGCAAGTTAAATTGTTGTGAAATGGAAAGTTAAAAATTTGTTGTAAAAGGTCAAGGTAATTTTTGTGAAACATTGCTTTTCATTTATTCAAAAATTCATTCAAATGTCCAATTTTATAATTTGAAGGGAACAAACGGTTTCAGTAATAATTTCATTCATGTTTTAGGTTTTGGCCATTTTTAAGCTTCATCATGTGACAGTTACTTTATATTCTAATTTTACAATAATAATAATTTTAAAAAAATTAGAATAAACAATATTTTTTTCGAAATGAAAACGGGTTATCATAAAACTTTCAAAATGAAAGCAAATGGATTTTGAAATTTCAGACAAATGATTTTTGTATGAATGCTTATTATACATCAAGACCATTCATTATTTAAAACTGTGTAAAAGCACTAAGACATAGATGACACGATCAATGAAATCCTTATAATTTATTTGATCTCACTTGTAAATAAAATTTGTATGGCATAAATTTCTTGTATTTGTTTTGTTTTTTTTATTCTACCAAGCCAAAGTGTAGACTGCCTTGATATAATCTACATCAGATCTTAAGCTATTTTTCTTGACATTTGTGATTATATCAATTACATATACCATAATTGTCAAACTTTGTTTTAGTCTTTCTAGGTTTTTTCCTTGCATTTATTTATATATATTTTTTCATTATTTCTCCCTAGTGACATCAGTGTTTATTTATTTACTGGTCTAAGGGGAATAACTCGTTCTGTATTTTGCCATGCAACATTTTTCTGTGATATTTCCCCATTACTACATGTAAAAAGATTGATATTTGTGAATATATAAAAAAAAATTCTTCTTTCTTCAATTTAGAATAATGTTTATCCCGTATTGTAGAGGGTTAAATTTCCAATGTTTTCTGAATGTTGTCGATTCATATCATTTATAAGTGTTGTGAAATGTCATTGTCTATTAAGTGTTGTGATGAAACATGTGTTCGTTGAAAATTTAGTTCCATCTGTGGAAAACATCATTAAAAGAACAAGAAAAACGGTAAAAGTTTCTTAAGTTTATTTGGCCTGAAATATTGAAAGAATTTCTTTAATAGGTAAATAGCAGTGATAATAGCGTGAGTTCTTTGTGATGCAGCTAAGCTAAGTTTAAACTTAATGTTCCAGTTGTACATTATTTTCCTTGTTAAATTTTGATAATTTGTGTTTACTTTTTATTTGATGATAGTTACAAAAAAAAACAACTACTTTTCATGAGAAATTCATTTAAATTATAGATAAGGTAAATTAGCTCTAGGTATATTTTAAGTGTTACTTTTGAAAATGGATGTACTATTTTTTTTGGTGTTCGTCATTTTCATAGAGAAATATGTATCATATTTCAGTAATTCATTGTTGTTCATTTATTTGCAAATTATTAGTTGTCATCTATTATATTTCTTTATTAAATTAAGGCTGTGTTCAAATTGCAGAAGAAATAAAATTTATTTAAAAATGTCTTATTGGTTTAATTATGTCTTCCCCCTACTTTCTGCCCATCTGTCTGTCTATCACAAAGTTTTTTCAGTGCAACTCCTCTGAAACTACTGAAGGGAATTCAAACAAACTCGGTTTATATACACCTTAATTTAGTTGTGCATATAACCAGGACTTTTGCTCCTCAAATGGTCCTTTGAACTAAGCAGTTTGCTGAAAACTCATTCATCATCTTGTCAATGCAACTTCTCTGAAACTACTGTATGGAATTTTATGAAACTTGGTATTTTAAAAGTACACCAGATCAAGCAGATGCAGTTGTGGGGAATTTTGATCCTCTAATATTTGTTGAAGTTATGGCTTAGAAATTTGCTGAATTTCTCACTAATCATCTTGTCAGAACAAATCCCTTGTAACTACTGTACAGAATTTTATGAAACTTGGTATGCAAGAAGTACACCAAATGTATTTGTGCATCTTGTCAGGAAGTTATGATCCTCAAATTTTTGTGGGAGTATTAAACACTTTCGAACTTAAAACTTTTGGGGAAACAGAGGAAACATCATTTTTGCAGGCAAAAAACAAACTATCTTTTTTTTTTGCATTAAAGGGTTTCAGTTTAACATATTTTCCCCTGAATTGTATTGATGTGTGTGAAAGAAAAATACATTGTTGAAACAGGCAAGCATATGTAATATTTTTTCTTACATTAGGGGACTCTATATTATAGACATTATATACATTACCTGATATAATTAAACTGATTAAACTTAAGTTTTAATTTTCTCTCTTATTACAAAAACTTAACTTATGGATTTTTATATGGCCTGCAAATTTTGCCCAGTGACATAGAGTTACCAAGCATACAGGAGTCACTTTGGCACTATCTGCCATCTTGCTTCATCACAAAACATTTCTGTCACAGTTATCCAGGAAACTTAATCTTGATATTTGGTATGTAGCTTCATCTTTTAGTACTTGGCCAGGGTACTAGCAACATTGTCCTGTTAGACAAAGGAATTGCTTTTCTCGCAGCAATGGCAGCATATTAATACCTTTTTGGTTGAAGGTTTTTATACCCCTTATAAGAAAAACCATGTATACGTGGACCATCAGAAGTTTCATGGTTCCTATAGCAGGGGTATCACTAGTGAGCATTGGCTCACAGATATATATAACATATAATTCCACAGCTCTTTCCTTTTTATTTTACATTAACCTTGAAATCCCATTTCTAATCTAGTTTTGGGGGCTACATATAACCCAAGAACTAGGCCCCAGGTGAATAAAATGCAAGTCGATCCTTTGTATAAGAGTACAACATTGGCATCCCATTTGATATTTTACCTTGACTTTGAATTGACTGGAAATTTTAATGAAAAAGCAATTAAGGTTTAGGGCCCATATTTGGTAAACTATTGGCCCTAGGCGAATGAAACTTATAAAGCAGGAACATTATCATCACAATCAATCTATGTTAGCCTAATTCAATCAAGTTACTTCAAACTTTTAACAGAATAATATTTTAGTTTTTTGGCATCGTCATATACTAAGAACTATAATTGTTCTAAGCAGGTAAAATTTAGTATCATTATGTAACTTTAGTGTATAGCATCTTCACTTCCATTAAAGAAATATATTCACTAAAATGCGTATCAGTGACCACAGCCTTGAAATAGAAAAAGGCCGTTATTATAAAATTCCTCGTCAAGATAGACTTTGCAAATCTTGTAAGTGTATTGAAGACGAGTATCATTTTATCTTAAATTGTAAAATTAATAGTAAGTTGAGAGAAAATCTTTACAACTCTATTAAAGCTGATAATAGAGAATTTTTGAATATGACAGAAGAAGAAAAACTGGTATATTTGCTTAACCCTAAAACTTCTAAACATATTAGGTTGATAGGATTCTTCTTAAAACAGTCATTAGAACTGAGGACGGAAGTTTCATAAGTCATTTAATATGTTATTTGCCTTTATTAGTTATACAATATATAGCATATTATATCATGTTCTTGTAGTCATCTTATATTTGCTTTCTTATTTGTATATGTATGTCTTTGTCACAATCTGTACATATGTTTAATGACAAATAAAAGTTTCTTTCTTTCTTTCATTAATGTAGTTCTGATGAATTTACATGTACCTTGACTTATACAAAAAAAAAAATACTATTTTTGGGGAAACTTCCATTATATCGCAAGTAGGTGAATGAAACTTTTTATGCAGGTGAACAACTTCTGCATCCCTATTATTTGACCTTGTGCATGACTTTCTGGCATGTTCCAATATTTGTACGGGATCTGGTATATTTGTAACATTTTAATGTGTTTTGCGACTGTGCTAGCAGGTGAGACATACTTAAATGAAAGCTATAGTTTTGTCCCATATACGAAAGTAAAGGGGACATAGAGTGTCCGTCCGTTCGTCCGACCAATCAGGTTAACCTTCAGTATAGAGTTACTTTACGAGGAAGTATGCTTTGTGCACAAATATACAGGTACATCAGAGTATTAACAAACAAAAGTCATGAAAACAATGTACCTGCCATATCAACTTCACGGTTGATTGATCACATAAAAGTTATAAGTTGTTAGACTTTGGTTTCATTAACATACCGTATATATTTGCACCGTTACTGGAGAAGTCGGACCAAAACAAACTCGGACTATTTCAAAGCCGGACTAAAACAAGGTCGGACCATAACAAAATCGGACTACAATACATAATATACTATGATAAATAATATAAGATACTTTTTAAAGTAATAGAAAAATGAAAGAATAAAGTAGCGTTTTTAATTTTTTTTAAATACAAAATTGAATTTCAAAATGAAAACAAAAATTTATACAGTTATTATTGTCCTTACATAAAAAAAAAATGAAATTGGGTAAGTGTGGTTTATTAAAAAATAAAAATAACATTTTTAATGTACACGAAGAATTAAGAAACATTTGTAGTAGAAACTTTTTACGTGATCCTAGTAGTATATAAGTAATGATTTATCATTTTAAATGATTAATTTAATTAAGGGCCAATGATTGATAATTTTAAGTGTTTAATTCAATTAAGGGCCGTAAAACAATTTCAATGAATTATCATGATTGTGTACACAAGTCATAATATGGAGTAGGCATTGCCTAGATGCGAGCATAGCTAAAAGGGACTACGTTTTGTTTATATAATGTATTTGGGGGCGAGATGGTATGGGGCGATTAAGCTTCGAGACACGTTAGTTTCGTACGTGCATATAACCAAGACGAAAAGAGCAGCTTATGTGTATTTATTATTTTAAAAATATTATTTTCTTTTAAAAAGCGCAATTTATTATTTTTTTAAAGCATTATTTCTTTTCTTATAATTATAAAATTATTTTAACATTCACTCCGGTCCTGTAAAAATAATAACCCTTTCCGGACCATAAAAAATCTAAATCAAATCTAAATCAGCATTAGCAAATTTCTCGCGGAAACAAATAGCGTAGAGCTCTCCGCTCGAGCGGGCACTTCGTGCCCGCTTGCGAGCTATGCTCGCTATAAACACATGCTGGTTAATCCAATTAACCAATTAAAACGGAATTGACTTGTTGCATATGGGGGGGGGGGTGGGCGGAGGGGCATAATTTCTTATCTATTTATGAACGAAAAGCATAAATAAATAAATAAAATATAGATAGATTTAAAATCTTCAACAATATAGCAAGCAACAACCCCGCATGTAAGTTCCGCGGGTTATTGCCGGCTATTGTTACCATGGCCATCGTTCGGTATATCGAGGTTTTGTCTCATGAAGGAATAGACAAAGGCTGCAAAGTATTGAAGTTGCTTAAAAATAAAGACTGGAACAAAAGACGGTATTCCCAAAAGATTGAAAAATGCCCAACTATATGTGAATATGAAGATCGCAGAACTTCAACGCACTAGAACTGCAATTATGACTAAGATAAACCAATATGTACAAGGAAAAAAAAGGACCTGAAAAAAAAAGATAGACATGAATTCAAGACTTGGCGTATACCATGTTGGAATGCTAGCGTTTGTACCTGAAAATTATTATTTCTATCAAAGTTAACATTTTCACCAAAAATGCATAAAATTTCACGTAGAATGAAGATTGGGATTTCAGTCCTCTTTATTTTGTGGCCGCTACAACTAAGAGTATAACTTTTCTGCATACAATTTGCATACTCATAGTACCGTCGTGCTTCTAGGTGGGTAAAATGATACATATGTAAAAAGAAAAGCAATTGTAATCAAAAGAGTGTGTTCGTGTTGATAGGATACGTACATGTAATTTTGACCAGAAACATGTACATGAAAATTACACAAAAGAGATTGAGATTCGACGTCTTAATTGAAAAATAAAGTTAAGCAAGTAACATTTATTTACATTTGATTTACAAATTTGTTATCTTAAATTTTATAATTTGTATAACGTTAAATATCCTCAAGATGACTTAATCTACAAATTGGAATGTTATAAAACTTTAACAAAGAAACTAAAAATAAGTCATATAACCCATCAAAATGTTGACACCATAAACTTAGCTAATATCAAAAGTTTTTTTATTTAAGTTTAGAACTATAGATACTTTGAGGATCGTAGTCCGATTTTGTTATGGTCCGGTTTAGTGAAGTCCGATTTTGTTATGGTCCGACTTTGTCATGGTCCGACAATGTTATGGTCCGGGATGTCACGGAATCTATTTGCACCATAAAAAAATTTCAAAGAAAGGGCATCCGAATGTCAAAGTCCGAAAGGACAGAGATTAAACATGTAATCACAAACAAGGATAGGACGAAATAAACGGACAACATATAAAACACAAAACTACTGAATATCAATTAACAACGCGAACCCTAGTCGTAATGAGAGTGAACTCGGGTGCTCCGGGAGAGTAGGCGGTTCCTGCCTGCTTTAGCACACCCGTCGCGCTGCCAATTTCTAATTCAGTGTGTCTAACTCGGTAAAGGAAGACTAAACAAAACCCTATGACAAACCAACATATCTACACTCATCTGAGAGTTGGAAATCCCATATTTGTCTATGAGTGCATGATTTCTTGAGTGACAAAAGCAACCGAGGAGCAACATAACCTTGTGTTACAATTTCTGTGTCAAACTTTACACTCTGCCGAGAAATCTATGTGATTACCACAAGAATCAATTGTGATACGTAAATTCCATAAACTGGAGCGGACGAAATGTTGCTACACAAGAAAGGAAAGTTGACAATTGGAAAGTTGAAGTCATCATGTATGTCATGAATACAGTTATGTTGTAAGTTTTCCCTGAGTGTCTATTTCGAGATAAAGATCTAAATATGAAGCAGACTTCCTTGAATCTGTTGTGTCTTTTATCTCAAGCTCCTGGGGGATATATGAGACGTAGAATTAAAGTCACCAAATCGAGAATTGTTCAATGATCTAGTGAAAAGAACGGAAAGTGAGGTAAAATCAACGATATTTTTTTTTTCAAATCTGCAAGTGGATGGAGTTACGCCGCTTTGACCGCTAAATGATGAATGGAATGAATGGCATGAAAACGAATAATTTTAAATGGAATATGGATAGTTGATTGCTTTCAGGGGTGGATCCAGCGGGGGCAAGGGCTCCTCTATTGGCTGAAAAAAAAATTGGTTGGATATAAAGGAATCATAAGCGTGACCAGAGTGCCCTCCCCCCTCTAGCCGGTCAGTGTCTCTCCTTTTTCGAAATTTCTGGATCGACACGGACTAGCTCGCAAAGCTGGTTGACACTCGCATTCTGTTGTGGACTTTTCAAATAAAAACGTTTGATTTTAGGGGTATGCTTCAACTTTGACCAACTGTTATGTTGTAGCGGCACATTTCAGGATGCATCAAAGTTGTTGAAACAATTGATTGGGTTGTCAAAGTACAAATAAATAACTCAAAGTCCGATTCAAATTAAACTTGTCATTTCACTCATTTTTACCCCTTTTTGACCAATATTATATAGAAAACAGTTATTGGATATAGCAAATTGAATTGGAAAATAAATCGCTCCCCTTGTCCTTAAGCTATAAGAGGTTTCTATAAGGGGCATCTGACAACCGCACTTCAATGGAGACTTTTGTAGAATTTAATGAGAGGTTTAAGCAAGCAACAACTTTTCTTTATCTGCAATAGTTTTTATTCTGTAAGGCAAAAACACGAAAAGACGAAGACAGACAACGACGACGACGACGGGCGCTAAGTGATGGCAATAGCTCACCTGGGCTTTCTAAAAGTTGATTTTTAATGGTGTAGCTTACTTTTGACCCCCTTTTGGCATTGTAGCTGATACATTAAAACTATTGAAACAATGAACAGAATCTTTTGCGAGACACTACTATGCACCTTAAAAATTGCAATCATTGGGTATAAGGGCTTTCCTTATTGCCTATTTTTATAATCAATAGATATGTAACTGACACAATGGGCCCACCAGGGGCTTTTAAACCGTTCATCATGCATATGACCCTCACGCATTTTGAATTCGCTAGTTATACCTGGCATCCATAAGCAAAATAAAACGTTCAAATATGAGCCACAATAAATACAGGGTCCAATAAAGCTTCGTTTCCCCCGAAAAAGCATGGTACGGCTGTGTGAAATTTCGACGAACTTTACGTTTTGTACAAGATTATAAATGAAAAGAACGATCGAAAGAAAGCTCAACTATATATTCACAAAGGCGGATTAAGCGTGGGTCCTCCTTATGAACTTATTTTTGTTGTTGAAAGAAGCAAAAATGTACCAATGGGGCAGTCAGACGTCGTTAATCCAAAAAGGAAAAGACAAAATTGGTAGATTTCCTTTACCGTCCTTCTGTTTGTTCTTGTTTTTTGTCTTAGGTTCTCTCTAGTAGAATTGGACTTTGATCGATTTGATTTTTATTGTGTGTTTAGTTTTTGTGCTTTGTCTAGGAATATTGATAGGGGGAAGGTTGGGCCCAAAAAACTAGTTTAACCCCGCCACATATTACATGTGCCTGTCCTAAGCCAGGAATCTTTGACAAAGCTCTCGTTTGTACTTGTCTTCTTGATGTTTTCTGTTCCTTGTTTAAGAAGGGGGTCTATCTGTGACTATTTCAGGGCTGGATTTGAATTATATGCATCTTATTTAGACCATGGGCCAATTGCAGAACCGCGAGCAGTGCCAAATGGCCTCGTTGAAGGCTGCTGGCGGTTGTCCATTGTGGTTTTTCTAAATTGCCGTTTAATTGTGGGCTGTGTCGCGTACACTTATTCCACATCTCTTTATTTTCTATACAACATACGAAATATTGAACACATATTACAACCAAAACGCAATTAGCAACGTGAACATAATTAAGTCGAAACGAAAGTGAACTCAGGTGCTCCGCAAGGGTAAGCAGTTCCTGGCTGCTAAAGCACATCCGTCACGTTGCCAGTGATCTGTTTAGACAAATCCGGTAAGATCCTATATCATGTATAATATGTCAAACCAACATTTATGCTTATCTTAGAGATAGAAATCGCGTATATGTCAAACAATTTATAACCATGCGTATAGCAATTGCCTGTCAGACGCAATGCTCAATATAAAGAAAATCATAATATTCCCAAAAGAAAATTCATTTAGGGGGAATAAAAGGAAAGAAAAGAACAGAAACTAATGTTTGATAGACAGACTTGATTTGCACGACCATCCCTACAACAGCTGAAAAGCTACATAAGTTTTTTTGGTTCTCCTCAAAGCTACCAATTGCTTTAGAAAATAGTGTAGCATACAAAAAAAAACACGCAGCTTTCATTTCATTTGTCTTTTTTATTTCATGACAAATTAAAATTCACAATAAATAAATAGACAGACACTATGTACAGAATAAAATGTAATAATAAAAAAATAAAACATCGTGGATGTAGCCATTGCCAATGAAAAACAAATGTAAATTTTTGGTTTTATCATACAGTGGTTTTATGACATGCAATAAATAAATAAAATGTTAAAACTTTGAACACATAGAATGGCAATATCCACAGATCACAGGGTAATATTGGCAATGGTTAACGCTGGAAATCTATAAACAGTCCAAAAAGATAAACATGTATGATTTTTAATAAGAAAAAGACATTGGGAGAAAATGGCGGACATTAGTTTATCATTAGATTGTTGTCTGCCATTTTCTGCCAGCTGTCTTTTTCTTTGTTAAAAATTATGCACTATAAATTTATATTACTGCCTTAAGATTTCCATGCGTTAACCACAGCCAGTAATACCCATGCAGATCCTTAGTTGTAAAATGACAAAAAGAGCACACATTTCTGGCATGGTTTTTGGCACTAATGTTCATGGTTATTCTGAGTAGGACATCTGGCTATCACTAATGCTTCCGTCGGAACTACTGGCAGAGGGTGGGCGCACTAAAAATAAAATTGAAATCAAATTAAGCAGATGTACCAGCGTTTGTTTTTCAACATCGTCATGTCTTTATTACAATGGTGTACAACTGCACATGTACGATTATTCAGTAGAAATAAAGCATAGGGCACACTATATCTAACAGAAACGAAAAAAATAAAGAAAGAAGGAAAATGTCCATTGGAGAGTCAGACGGATGTCCCCGCTAGGCCCCAATTGCCCAAACATAAAGTAGACGTCTAAGAGGTCGCTTAGGATGTACAGTTTGTCATACTGAACCATCCTATAACGTTTTAGATTATTCCCGTATACGGTTTCTGAAAACAGCTAGACGGAAATTTTCAAGTCGATTTTCATAGATATTCATATCGGTCTAATCCCAAACTAGAAGTAGAGGTCCGACAAGTCTGAAAGTCGCTTAGGACATACCATCCTCATTCTCATGTATGGTTTCTGAGAAAAGCTTGACGGAAATTCATACCATGACATACGAACGTGTCTCTTTGTCCGTACCTAAAACAGGAAGTAGAAAACCGACATAGGACGTACAGTTTGTCATAGTAACCAACCTACAAGGTTTCAAATCATTTTCATGTACGGTTTCTGAATAAAGCTTGACGAAAATTCATACGGACGGACAGACGTACTGACGGACGGACGGATGGACATGAGGAAAACTTAATGCCCCCCCCCAACATATCGTCGCGAGGGCATAAAAAATACAAAAAAAACCAAAACATGGTTCAAAGTCGTGAAAATATTCAGTTATTTTAATAGTTTTATCAATGATGTTAAGATGATGTGTAAGTGAACAATATTTCACGAAGATCTTATTCTTGCTATTTTAGTTTATCCTATATAGTTGTACATTTGATAGTGACAAGGCGTGAACATATGTCCCTTTGACCGAGCTTTTATGTACATTGTAGCAAAGTAAAGTTGAAAAGATAAAGCTCCGCAATTACATTATGTACCGCAAGACAAATTTCTTATTTCTGTTTCAAGAATTAAACTAATAGTCAAGAAAATTCTTGACTATTAAATATCTTGTTTATTTGTTTGTCTAACTGAAATTAAAAGCATACCAAATTTAGGAGCACGTTTCTTTCCTTTTTCTTTCTTTTGTCTGGCCCTGGCGTTCTGGAACCACACTTGAGCTACCCGTTTATGAATGCCTGCTTTGTTTGCTATTTTCTCCATGGCTGAAGAGTCGGGATTGATTTCTCTCTGGAAATGAGATTGGAGGATCTGGATTTGATCTTCTGTGAAGCAAGTACGTGGTCGTTTTGCACGTGGTTTTGATCCATCATCCGGGCTACTGAGTGGCTGCGATGGTTCTTGGATACTTGATCCACCTGATAAAGAGAGATGAAAAAGTGTGTGAATATAATAAGAAAAACTAGGTGTCCCCGATTTGCCACCTTCGGTGTAGTTTACTTTAGAAAATTGTTGGTGTGAAGAGTCCAATTGCAACATTTTATATAGTTTTTGCATATGAGTTGAATTCTTAAATGATACTAGAATGGCGTAAATGGCCGAGAAAGATATCTTAAATATTCAACAAAGATGATCAAATTGCAGAAGGACAAGAAGTACTGGCTTCCAATGGTGTTAGCCTCATTAATATGTCAAACTAAAATCGAATGTCTACTGGGATAAGACATCGCATCACTCACCATCTGAACTGTTGCCGTCCACACATTCAATAAAATGTTTCTTGCACAGAAGTCTTTTTCCCTGAAGTCCGAATTCTTCACCCGTAGACAGAGGTTTGTCACATATTTCACAGTAAAAACAAGCCACGTGATATATTAAGTCTCTAGCTTTTCTAACCCAGTCCTCGCCTCGGATGGTTTTACCACAGTTAGCACAATCAGTTCTGTTGAATTCTCTGAAATAATAATGAGGAAGATTAGTAAATTTTGAGTTTTAACAAATCATTTATTTAAATTTTACCATGTCAACTGCATGTTAACTTGTAAAGATTAAAAGTAGATAGTTGCTGATGTAGAATGGATTAAGAATGGGGTGTATACAGAAAATTACTTGGATTCAATGACATGAATGATTAAATCTGGCCCATGTAGCTTTTATTAATATGTTTTACAAAGGGTGTGCATAATGATTTGAAAATTCACGTTATTAATTACATAACAAAATCTGAAGAGAATGAGGGTGGAAATACATAGTTTTCGAGAAAATCATACATTGTGTCACAGAGAAGCTTGACTTTTAGAAGGAATGACTCAGGCAGATAAAACGTTTTCAACTTATTTTTAAGAGCAATCTCCCTTGGGTGTCCTGTACAACGTACATTAAGAGGGCATACTATAAAATCTGGCCTTGCCTCATTGGCTTGGCCTTGCCTGGTCCCATTGGCCTGGCCTGGCTTCATTGTCGAGGCTTCTTTGGCCTGAAAATTGAAGCCGTGCCTATTTTAAGAGGCCAAGCCAGGCCAGGCCAAAGAAGCCTCGACAATGAAGCCAGGCCAGGCCAGGCCAAGCCAATGGGGCCAGGCCAGGTTTTATAGTATGCCCATTAAGAGTGCCATTAAACTTACTCATTTTTACAAAAGACGTTTCCATCTTTGATGTAGCACGAGGAATCTCGGTCAAGGCCGATTTGACAAATCGAGCACCTCAAACAGTGACTATGCCAGTATCGATCGTTGACCTTTAGTAGGTGGCGGTCTGTAATTAAGTCACCGCATCCAAAACATATGTCTCGTTCGGTCTAAAATAAAAAAACATACATGTAGTTGTAAAAAATTGGCAGGTGTTAAAATCAAAATTACAACAATTTCCCAGACAACAAATTTTGCTAAGACTGACATGTCAAGACTCTTCAGAGGCGTTCTACCCAAAAGATTTAATTTGAATAGCATAGAAAATAAAAGCAAAATAACCTATATTATGACTGAGACATGTTAGATCAACATTTTGAAACGTATGTACAGCTTCTTAAATAGGTCGTGGGGCAAAACAGATTATTATTGATGCAAATCAAAATATTTGAACACAATTTGGATCTTTCACTCTTTAGATGTACACGCACTAGCAATTTTCATGATATCATAGATGTATATGATGGGTTATACATCTATCATGTCTATGATGATATCATTATTCGGAAGAAGTTTTAAGCTTTTATTTTTTTCGATTTTCACAGATTTCCAATACAATTTTCAATTGTAATGAAGCTAGGTCTGCGGTTGATATTTTCGTTACACATCATAAAGTTTTCCTCATGTCATGCATGTTGAAACCCATTATTTTTATGCCTGACCATTATCAGCACTACAGAGCTCTCTCAGCTGCCATATTGATTTTCCTCTTTGATGGAACTAAGATTTCTACAGAATATCAGACACGTGTGGAATCAATAGCTCTTAGTGTGTTAAACCTCCAGCAAATTCATTGTACTCAAATATCAACAAAGAAAAAAATATCAATACTATAAATATTTTAAAAATAAAAGGTATTTTTTCAATTTAATTTTAAATGAATATTCTATTTTAATAATTATACTCGAAAACAAACACGAAACTACATAATATATTTTATTAGTCTTACCATTTTGCGAAGTTAATTTTAGATTATATTCCTATATTTATAAACCTATTAGCACTTATTAGAATACGGCATCTTTGATATTCACGATAATATCCCCCTTCACAGGGACTGGTCCATATTAAATCGTATTCCCCGGGGCGTAAGAATAATATTCCGTCTCTAAATGTTTACTGATGCAGGCGGTCGTGACGTAATGCAGACCATTTGTTTCACATCTGTGTTGCTTCTCCCTGCATGCGCTCTCGCAGTATGTGTATGAATGTGTTTTATGCGTGTGCGTGGTTGTGTTTCTTTGGAATTTATGCCAGAGAACGTCTGGTATTTCTCATGTTTATTGCTTTTTGAAAGTAATACAAATCCATGTGTGCATTTTATGATTTTATATATTTTTGCATTTTTTATCATAATTTAGGATAATAAATAATCTTTTGTAAAAGAAGAAATTCTAAGGTGGATAATATATAGTTGTTTAAAATTAAAAGTGGTGCATCGTATATTTTTTTTTCACCCTTCAAGGATTTATTTTAACGGTAAAATTCTATTTTACAATAAAAAAAAAAATATTTTGAAAAGTTTAAAACAATTACTCATTGTAATAAGATAATGTAAGTTTTGACCATTAATTTTACGTTTTTTTTATTTTATATTGATCTCTTTATCAGAGACTTCAGGAAAATTTAGGAAAATTAATGACAGATGGTCTTCTTCATCTTCAATCAGAACTTATATTTATTCAATAAAATTACGTTAAACTGTTAAATGGACAGGAAAACCGCATCCGTATAGTAAACAAATTTAATATTTATGACAGGTGCGCGTCCGGTAATTATTTCGCACTCTATGCGTATGGAGAATAAAGAAGAAAGGATTTGGGAATATAAAAGAGATCAATATTCATATGAACAACGATGATGATTGATTATTATTGAAAATAAAAATTAATTACCTTCAGCAGTGCAGCAATTGAAAATGGATAATGGTCCAGCGAATTTGAATCCTCGTCGGAAACGAACGTAAAATTCCCTGAATCCGTAGAATCTTCAAAATACTGAGAATGCACCTTCATTTTCTCGTCTTTCTGTTATTTTCTCGACATGTGCGATGTATTCTCTCTCGTTGAATGAAGAACGCGTGCCAAGGGTTTATTGATAAGAATTGTTCATGTCATGGTTGATTGATTTTGGTCACGGGTGTTCGGAACTCGATACGGAAGGCCGCCCCGGGAGACCGAGCGATATTTGTCCAATATCAGATGCCAAATATGGCATTTGTATATTTGCTAATGAAATACATTTGGCGAAGTGTGAAATATAAGTTGTTGCAGTAATCTTAAAAAAATGACATTTTGCGAAAAACATTATTTGTATATTGAACCGTAGTTTGCATTTTGAAAAAAAAGTATTTATATTGTTCATGATAATACTACAGTGGTACATCTTCATCAAATTGCTCATCCTCTCAACTTGATTTTCTGTTTTTTTTCTTAGAAAAAAATCTTTAACCTAATCTACTAATCAAAGGAATTAGATGTTGAAATTTGTGTTCAGCTTATTCTGAGAAGATCTAAGACATATTGATGTAGGATATTTGATGATGAGATGTTAAACTGTCTTTCTTCCGCCAGTTTTTTTCTTAGTTTAAGAATAAAATTTATTGAATTTTCTTATTAAAGTATATCCTAAGGCTTTGAATTTATAGTGCCGAGGAGTTTTTGTTTTAAATAACTACATCATAATAACATAGAAAGGTTTGTCCATAGACCTGTATATTAAACAGATCTATGACTTCGTTAATATCTTTGCTTTCATTCCCCGGTTCTTTTTATTAAACTTATTATACGGTAGATACATGAAAATGTGCTTATGTATCTAGCCTTTAAATTTTGTGCATATCTTAAAATTGTTTATCACTGTAACTTTATGTCTATATTTTATGTACTATAATATGCCCCTTGTAGTCCCATACTTATGGACAATAAAATATTATTCTTCTTCTTCTGCATTGTAGGAAAAAAAAACATGTGCTTGTCGCAATAATCTTGGATCATCTTGCGTTCAAGTTTTTAACACCTTACTTAGTCTTTCCAAATGTCACCTACTGACTTGTATGAATTTAACCACGCACCACGAACATTCTGCTGGCCAAATTTATTTTTGTCACTTGCAATTTTCTTTTTCAATCTTAATCACAGGCGCTTGTAAAATATTGCTCGCTCGGCAATGAACACCCTGTGGTCTGTTACTATTCGGTTTGTAGCATAAGAAAGGTAACTCTAAATTCCCCTCGGATCTTTATTGTTGGTTGATTTTTCAAAATTTTTCTTCTAACAATCCCCATGTGGGGCAGATCTAGGGAGCGTAAAGTTGCTTGTCGGTTGAAAAAAAGATAGTGTTCTTTTTTTTTTATTTGAATATATGCAAAACATGATTTATGCTAGTTTTAGGGTGGCATATGCCCGGTACGCCTTTCCTTGGATTCGCCGGCAATTTTATGTATCATTTGTCAAAGATTCAGAAACACATAAAACTTAATTAAATATCTTTCTATTGTTCTCCTTTATTTTTTGTAACTTCAGGAAGTATGGCGGAATAAAAAAAAATGTCCAAAAATAGGTCACAGTTTTGAAAAGCCCCAGGAAAAAACAGTCACAAGAAAAAAGTCACAGGAAATAAAGTCACAATGTATATAAGAGTTTCTATTGAACCAAGTGTTAGTATTTTGTTTATACTTTTTTCTTCATTTTTTTTTAAATAAAAAATCTTGGAAAAAGAGTTTAAGATACGAATAATACGCTCCCGAAGGAAGCGATAATGGTAGAAATGTCAATATTTTAGTTGTACTATGAGCTGAATTTTCCTTCAACGTCCGGTATAGCACGCGCTTGTTTTCCCGAACTTTTGACGTCTTTTTAACGTTTTTATCTTTGAAAATTTTAGACGTCATTAAACGCTCAGGTAACCCACAAGAAAAGCTAGTTTGTTTTTATTTTCGAACACAAAAAATAATAAATTAATTGAAACCACGGGAGCGTTACAGGTTTTACCTGCCTCATATTAGTATTTTGTGTTTATACTTTTTTCTTCATTTTTTTTTTAAATAAAAAATCTTGGAAAAAGAGTTTAAGATACGAATAATACGCTCCCGAAGGGAGCGATAATGGTAGAAATGTCAATATTCTAGTTGTACTATGGGCTCAATTTTCCTTCAACGTCCGGTAAACCACGCGCGGTTTCCCGAACTTTCTGCGTCTTTTTAACGCTCTTTTCTTTGAAAATTCCTGACGTCATTAAGCGCACACAGGACCCACAAGAAAAGCTACTTTGTTTTTATTTTCGAATAAGAATTTGTTTTAATTAATTGCCCAATAAACATTTGAAAACAACTTATTTTAGCTTGTAAAATATTTAAGGATGCGTTCAAACTTCGGGAGCGTCACAGGTATAACCTGCATCATATTAAACTGTTAACACACGGAGACATGTCTCGCCTGTCGCAACTGGACACAGTATCAAATAGAATAAAAATCCTCCTTAAACATTTTAACTGATCTTAACTGATGCTTAAGCAGCTGCATACCAAATATAAATGGTGAACCATAACTGCTTTATAATATGAGAATGGCTCTGCCCTAAAAGCTCGCGAAGATACAAAATCAACACAAAGTATGTTGATGCAATGTGATAAATAAGATAATAGGTTCAGCCTAATCTGGGTCGAACCTTAATTTGGATCTGAAAAATATTGTAAAAATACTCTCAGCTGGACCAATATCTAAGAGGGTCCGCTAGTGATTAAACATTGAATAATTTGTTCGTAAAAAAAATAATTAATGTTTTATCCTAACAAAACGTCAAAATATGGTTCGCGGCCGGGACGATATTATCCATAACTTATACATAAATATTGATCGTCCATTTGTGACGTCACATATCCAGCAGACTGTAAACATGAAGACATCAAAATGTCAATGTTCTTCTGTCAGGTTTTGTGAGATTTTCTGTATACCCGTATCTAATTTTTACTAGTACTGGCTGCAAAAGATTGAATAACCTGGTGGAAAATGACGACGGACCCATGATTGCATTGATCATTTATCTATGTCAGTTTGACTTTGAAGAAGGACCACGACACGGCAGTGGCTTATGTCATGAGGATGGATTAGGATTATATTTTCAGATCAGGTAGGACCAAATTTATTTATCATACATATGCAGAAAAAATAGTTGCTTGTCACGCTTTTATCATGAATCTGTTTATGTTAAAAGTTCCGATAATTGATTGGCAGAACTTATAGTTTTAACTACCCTTGTTAGGGACGATGTGATGTGATATTTACCGCCATTTTTCTGCGCATGACTGTGCACTCTGTGTTAAAGGTCACTAGTGTATTGAAATCTCGCGAGAAGGGGGCCATATTTAAAAAAAAAAAACAACTAGCCTTCGTTCGTTAGATAGTTATTATTTATTGAGAAAGTTCTTGCCATTAACAACAACAAAAGGTTTAGTTTTGTAACCGTTTGCAAATAAATAAGCGAAAACACCGTGTCTCGCTAACGCGAGACCCGGTTTTTTCGTAAATTCCCAATGCATTCCGAGTAGCAGACAGAATTTATTTTCAACCATCGTATTTTGAGTCTCGTGCAATTTGGCAGACTCTCTACGATAGTGAGCTTCGCTTCGCTCGCATATAAAACACTCATGACATAAGTAAAAAGTTAAAGAGTGTAAAATCTCAAAGTCAGTAGACCGTGACTGCGGGAGCATACAGATAAAATACTTTTGAGATTGATCTGTACTGATGCTAATGCAAGTGCATACCCAATATCAATGATGTACCATAATAGCCCGACCGCTTAACCCAAAATATCACAAGAATCGTTCAGTTGATGATACAAGCATCAAATTTGGTATGACTCATGGTTAACCCCTCTTGTGACAGAAAAGCACATTAGCCAATCAAAATATTCAAAATGGCGGCCAGTTTTCAAGATGGCGGACAGTAACTATGAATTTAAAGATTTTCATCAACCAAATCCAAATAAAACTAGTATACAAGTTGTCAGTAAATCAATAGACGATCTTCCAAAAGTGCCAATCCGGAACGTTCAGGGTGTTAGAATAGGGGTCACGAGAGGTCAATGGGGGTAAAATGGCGGCTTTTTTAGAAGACATACATGTGACGGATCTGTGATGACAAAGCTGGAGATTTTGATTTTTTTGGCTGGAGATTGGATAAAAAAGCGGGAGATTTTCAACGCTCATTAAAATTTCATTTCAATGTCAATTGACGGCACTAGCGTGTGCCAAATATACATGGCTTCACTGATTAATCTAAAACTGTTTATACAATCATCAGGTCAATTATGGCAATAAATCTTTGATTAACACATTTACCTGTTAAATTAACGTCTACCTAATTGAAAAACCCTTAAGACATCGGAAATGTTTTATGACTGAACAGTAAAAATGTCTATAAAAGTAAAATTTTGTCATATCTTAAAAAAGCGGGAGATTACACAAAAAGTCGGGAGAACGGGAGATGGATCAAAAAGTCGGGAGATTTCGTCTCCCGGCGGGAGAATCACATGTATGAGAAGAGAGCAGAGGGACTGAATTATTCTATCAATCTATTAAATGTGTTTTCTAATGGAAACAATCTGACATGAATTAAATTAATTTGTTTCACTCGGAGGTTCCTTTCAAACCAATTCATTTACACTTATATAATGAAATTTAAAAATTCCCTTTTACACGCAATTGACGTCGGCAACCAGTTATCCAGTAATTTGAGGTAAGATTTCGACAATTACCAAAAAAATCGAAATTGGAAGAGCGTCTATAAATTCAATCAATACTATCTTAATAGACTTTATATTTCACAGATAAATTATAGGCAAAGTTATTTTCCATTGGTAGCCATTATTTTTCCAATATTGCCGGAAAAAACATAGTTTCAAGAGAAACGACAAATTATCTTTCCAAAATCTTTTGAATATAATTTGCAGCATTTTGAACAAATTTCAAAGACAACTGATACTGTTTAATAAGAGTATCCGCAATAATAGCAACCATGTTGGAGTGTTAGGAACGAAATAAAAATATTACACGTGCCATATCGCTAAAGAGACGATTTTGTATGGCTTTTTTTCAGGTTATTCTGACATATTTGTATTGTTTCTAAGAAAAACTGTTTTTGTTTGTTTATTCCCAGTAATATACTTCATAAAATGCTGCTTTATAAGTAGTAATATGGGTTTTTATTCTAGGTGTAAATGTATTTGAGGATACCAAATCTATCGGCAGATAACAACAATATTTAGTATAATATGTCTAGCATTGACTAAAAGACCAATAAAATTAATCTATATCGGTTTTTCGTTTAGTAAATGGTATTACAGAACAAAGGGGGCATAAATGTTGAGTCGCGCGGGCCATGATAACATTCACTCTTCTTTTTTAGTTCGTTCCTATTTTCTTCAATGTATTTTTACTAATCCCGACCTTCACATATCACTTATATTAAACCCTAACACTAGCTCAAGTATCTTATCCTAACCCTACTTATAATCCTGATGTTCACTTTAACCCCATCCCAAACCTCAGCACCGTTATATTGATGATGTCCTTTCACCGCACAATTTTCATTTTGAGACTTTTTTTATCTCATACATCCGCATGACCTTGAGATAAGGGACACAACGAATTCTAGAAAGTCTACGTCATATTTGGATCTGCATATCGAAATACAATCTTTAGGAAGACTTCTTGAAAGCTCTATGATAAACGGCGTCAACTTCCCCTTTTTGTATAGCAACATTCCGTCCGCTAAAGCATATCATTACCACTTGAGTTCTGTTGGTTGAATTTGTGCTTTTATGTTTTGTGTTTCTTCGTGCTGTTCTCGTTCGTGTTTACTGGTTTTGTCGTTGCTTTTTTGGACGTTTGACGCTCGAATATTGGTGCCTCTTTGAGCTTTTCTTTTAACATTAACTTTTGAGCCCAACCCTAGCTTCTATTGCTAACTTATAATCATAACTCAAGCCATTTCCCACGCCCTCTCGTGGATTCGTTTGCTGTTGTAAGGCTGTCTCTTAATATAATAGTTTCTTCTATTTATCATCCTTGGTTGACACTTTTGGTTTTGTTTGGTTCGACCGTAACGACAGTTTTCTGCTCCATGTTCTTTGAGTTTCTTTGTTAAATTTCCCCCAAAAAGTTCTCATACCTGGATTCTTCTGTATATTGATTTAGTTAAATGATATGCCTCACATTTGACTTAATTACGTTTATCCTCCTCCGTTGACACCATTTTGGCCATCCGCTTGCCTTTTGCTTTATTTTTAAGATGTTGATGTATTCCGTGAATGAAGAGTCATTCAAATTTGTGCTCACAATATTGTTCCATTTCTTTAAACTTTGACGGTGGCGGACTACTTTCTTTTATTCATTCGTCATCCAGGTTCCTGTATTGGCTCTTTCTCTTTGATAGTTGTCACATGTCTCTTGGTGGTAATTATCGGAATAGGTATCAAAAGTGTGAAAGACAGTTTGTTGCTGATCTTCAAGGGTAAATGTGAATACCAGTGTATAGGTCTTTAGACAAACGTTATTTACATTTTACTAATCCCTCATGATTGTTGATATCACCAAAGTGACGGATTGTCCTTTGAATAGTTTTCCGATCTATTTCACAAAAGGATATAAGGATGTGGCGTCAATAGATAGAAAATAATGAGATGTGGAATAAGTGTACGCGACACAGCCAACAATCTACTGCCTCTTTGTATAAGTCGAAGACCTCTGTTCCCCTTTAGAAATGTTGTATCCATCTACTTTGTAGGATATAATGTGCTTTTCTGCATTGTTCTCTTTATTAATAAGTTCTTTGTTTCAGAAACGTATTTCAACCATTTCATGGCTTTAATGGAGTATTTGTGATTCGGTCGATATCCTTGTGCAGGATTGAGTCCAACATTACTCCACTGTAAAAAATTGGCCGAGAAAAAAAACGAGATTGCAAGTGAATGCAATAGTGATGCTTTCTAAAAAGCTAAGTTGTGCTAAGGATAATCCCACTATACCATTCTGAAAACAGTAAATAGATGCCCGACTGACCAACGATTATGTATTGTCTTAAGTTGTCTTCCAGATTGAAATTATCAATCTTTTTATTGAAGCTGAGTAATCGGTTCCCAAAACCCGTCTATATTTGAAAAAATATATGGGCTTATAAAAAAAGAAGATGATGAGCGATTGAACTAGGAAAGGGGGCCATGGTAGAACTCATCATGCTTAAACTGTACCAAATTTGCATAAATCCCTTCAATAGAAACCGAGAAACATGTTACAAATTTTTGCTATGGACAGACAAACGAACAAGATGATTGCAATATAGCCCATCTCTTACATTTACGAGTGGGGTACATGTATATTATGTCAAATAAAGTGCCCTAATAGTTTTCATGAACAGTTGGCAGTAAGTAAAACAGGATCATTTGACAAATAGTCGTGGCGTTGAACTCCATGCCGAGTCTCATAGGCGTGCCGTACTTGTGCTTTGACGACCACAGTTGTTATCGCATACATTTATTGAAAAAAGAACTGGTTCTTATAAAAAATACGTTTCTTAGATATTCTTTTCACCAAATACCAATTTCAATGCAAAGTTTAAAGGAAAATGATAAAATGCATAAAATGTCTTTGAAACGAGTATATTTTTATTTTAAAATGGCGGCTCACTGGAACAAAACTACTTTTTTCTTATTTCATAATATGTTCAGAACATATCAACAACACTGGTGCATACTTTTGCACAAGTTTTGTTTGTTTAAAATCAATTGATAAAGAGTAAACTTATATATAGCTGCAATAATAGCTAAAGAAAAATTGCCATTTTGAAAAATGGCCGCCATTTTTTTTTCTGGCTAATGTGGTTTTTGGTAAAATGGGGTAGTTATGCTTCATTCATGCCAAATTTGGTGCTTGTATCATAAAAGTGAACGATCTTTTGACTAAGCGGCCGGGCTATAACTGCTTCATGATTAACAGACATAAGAAAAAAGGTTAACCTCGGCCAAATCGGTGTAAAAAGAAAAAAAAGTCAGTAGACTGTGACTGCAGGAGCATACAGATGAAATGCTTTTGAAATTGATCAATGTTGAACCATAACTGCTTCATGTTAAACTGACGTAAGGAAAAAGGGTTAACCTCGGCCAAATCAGTGTAAAATTTCAAAGTCAGTAGACCGTGGCTGCAGGAGCATACAGATGGAATGCTTTTGGAATTAATCTTTACTAATGCTAATGCAAATGCATACCCAATATCAATGGTGAACCATAACTACTTCATGTTAATTAGACGTAAGAAAAAAGGTTAACCTTGGCAAAATCAGTGTAAAATTTCAAAGTCAGTAGACCGTGACTGCAGGAGCATACAGGTGATTCCAATTGTGGAGTTTCGCCTTTTGCGACATTCGTCGCAGGCGAGACAAAAACTCTTGATCTTGACTACAAAAATGAAAATTATTTTTTTTCTTACTAATTATATTTCTCTTTATAAACATTATGAAATACATTATCATGTAACTTTGCTTTTTAAGTGTTGCTTGCTTTTTAAAACTGTAAATATCTTTATTTCTATTTTAAAGACAATTTAACTAGAGACTCTAAATTGTTTGCCAAAGACTTTAGTTGCATTCTTGTTGTTTCTATTTTCCAACCAGTTATACATATATAAAAATACAATAATATCATCATTTTTAAATATTTTACCAATTAAATATTTGATTTAGATAAAATTTTAAACATATATACATTGTGACATTATTTCCAGCCTGTGACCTTTTTCCTGTGAAGTTTCTTCCGTGACTTTTTTCTGTGACTTTTTTCTTGTGCATGACTTGTTACCTACATAAGAGCCTGTCTCAGTAAAAATCATGCAAAAGGTGATTTACTTATTATCTTAGGTTTTAACAATTTTGTTGGCTAGTAATTCATCTTGGACCACTTTAGCGAAAAATATCAACTTAAGTGAAATTGGTCCATTAGACTATCTGCAAATTGACATTAAAAATTTTGGCGGGAAAATTTCCCGAACTTTTTTCATACACAACCCAACCAATTTTCTTGGACTCTTTACTCAAAAGTTCGGAAGGGTCTGTAAAAATTGTTGATATTTTCTGAAAAAGAAGGCCATTCTAGTTGAATTTCAACAAAAATATCAGTCGGATACTTAAAGTGATATTTTTGGTTGGTTTGTTAAGAAAAAAAAATGGCGGGACTTTTTCCCGTACTTATTTTCATACACAATGTAACCAAATTTGTATTGTGTATTAAGCGAGAACTAATGAACCGATTGGGCTAAAATTTAATTTACATTCATTTCTCATCATAAAGATCAAATTCCGATAAAAAGAACCAGTTTTCAAAAATATGCATCTGCCACTATTTTTGCGTTTTACATGATTCTTACAGAGACGGCTACATAAGTATATTTCTACTAGAAGGCAAAATACATGGACAAGTTTTATCCTTTTTATGTTTTGCAGATTGTTTGTTTTGATATTAGTTTGATTTTATAGTACTGGTTTGGGGGTATTTTTATATTCCCATTACTTCGCTCATAGCAATATTTTCAGTTTGTTTATTTGTTTTTTTTTTTTAGAAATGTACAAGAACACGGTTTCGAGTGTAAAGACATTGCTCACAAGACGGTTGTCATATTGGCATAAAAAGAAAAGTAAGTAACGTGGTTATGATTTGATAATTTATTCCTTCATCTAAAATAAATACTTTAAGTACTCAAGTACTCGATAACAAAATAAATACAAATAAATAACAATTATTTACAAAATAATAATAAAAACAGTACAAGTTTTGACATTTCTTATATATCATAGCACGCTTCTTGGTGGTCCTTTAATCACTGTATCCCATTTCCAGGCCATTGTCTGATGATGCTGAAAAACGAAAACAATAGAAGTTATAATTTTTCAATTTTTCAAGATTCTTATTATATTTGCTTATATAATCAACTATTAAAGTAGTGAGCAATATATTTTGTAATAGCATATACTATAGCTTGATAAATTAATAAATTTGTTTGCAAGTCCACTTTGTCCCCTATCATATTATTTTCAGAAAATGTAGTCTAAAAATGACGTCGTTGCTTTTGAATTATTTACTCACAGTTATTTCACATTCAATATATTTTTCCCCAGTTTTAATAAAACAAAAAAACAATAACAAATTCCTACTTACAGGAATTTCTAGAGTTAGGAGAAATCTGCATGGTTTTCTTTGTTCTTGCACGGGCATTTTGGAACCAGACTTGGACCACACGTCTTGAAACTCCTGTTTGGTCGGCCATTATGTCTAAGTCTTGTGGGTCGGGGTTCTGTTCAATTTGGAAGAAAGCTTGGTATATTTGGACTTGGTCGTCGGTGAAAGCTGTACGCATTCTCTTAGCTCTGCGTTTTCCACTTCGGTCTAAAAAAGTAAATTTAATCAGTATTATGAAGAACAACTTATGCAGAGAGTCGCTGTTTGTTTTCTATTGCAAAAATTTGGACCTTTGATATTTCATGTTCATTTTTTTTTTATGTGATATAGAAATTATCATTTTTAAAGCAAGGTATAAACTTGTAAAAACTTTTCTTATTTAGTAACCGAATTGTTCTCACCATTGCATTTTCAAACTGACAACTAGTCTAACTATTCTATATTAAAAATTGAAATCCCGGTAGCCAACACTCCTATAATACATACCATCCGGGTTTCTTCCTTGCACCATGTGTACGTAATGTATCTTGCATAGAAGTTGGTTGTTATGGAGAGCAAACTGTTCCCCTGTTGAAAGTTGACGGTTGCAAATCTGACAGCTGAAGCAGTTCAGGTGATAGAAGTTGTCACGTGCTTTTCTTATCCAATCGTCGCTTCGTATGACAACATTGCATCTTGCACAAGATTCACCAAACTCTCTGTAATGAAAAGACAAAACTTTATAAAGTGCGTTTTTTTTTTTATCTTTGACTAAAAGTAGACAAAAAATCTCAAGTTTACCATGTTTTTGGTTTGAATTGATACAAAGTATAAAAATATGTTCCAACTTTCTTTTTAATTTTAAAGCTGCATGAAATCAGAATTTATACAAACTTTTGGAAATGTTACAAGTTGAAGAATTAATCCCAACTGAAATGTTTTGAAAAAAGACCTGTGAGTAGCTGGTATTGCTAATTAAAAATGAGAGATTGGTTATTTTCAACGACGCTACTGTATTTCTTTATTACTCACTCTTTCCTACAGTAGATATTTCCATCTCTAATGAAGCATGACGAATGGTTATCCAGTATAGTGTGACAGTGGGAGCAACGGAGACAAGCCGGATGCCAGGAGAAGTTATTCATCCTTAAAATGTTATGGTCTTCGATGACGCCACCACAGCCGAAACAATGGTTTGATGCCTGAAAAAAGAATAAAAATATTAATATCATAAAAAAAATAAAAAAAAAAATAAATAAAAAATAAAATAAAATAATAAATTAAAATTAAATAAATTAAATGTATTTTTTGTTGAAATATACCTTTAATAAATAATTAAATAAAAATAATAAAATTTTATTATTTAGAGGCTGATATTCTCAGTTAATCCAAAATATATTTGAAAAAATTTAATCCGTATGTGTAAAATCTTACCGATGGATAAGTGTACTCAAAAACTGAGTCAGGTGACGAGCAACTATCTTCATAACTGTCAGAACTGCATTGGAAAGTGAAATTCCCAGAGTCCTCCAGCTCAAAACTAGAGTGTGTCAATTCTGTTTTCATTTCCATGATTTTTGGTGTTTCTTGGAGAGGACGATTTCGATGAATGATGACCTGACCCAGTGTCTACAGGTATTTAATGGACAGACAACGAATGTTCACTCGCCACGGGAGGGTGAGTACATCTAACGGGACGTGACGGCTTGGGTTTGGAATTGGTTCTTCTTCAAACGGTCGGAGGTGTATTGGTCCACTAATTGGGTGAATAGTTTTTACTGATTAATTAATACTCAAAGTTGAGAATGAAATAATTAATGGCATTTGATTAATATAACGGAACATTTTTTTAATAAATGTTAAATTATTAAAAAAAAGATAATAAATATTATTATATATAATAGAGCGATAAAAAAAATCTTGAATAAGAAAAAAGACAGTTATATTTTTCTCCAGTCAGACAACAAGATTTTTGTTTTTTTTACAGTTTAGGAATATATCAATGATACTTTTGAAAAAAAAAGAAGTTTCATCAAATTTTTACTATTAAACAGTGATTATTTTTCAAAAGATAGTATACGGCTTGTCATTTTTGAGACATTTCTAAATTTGATGTGTTTCCATCACAACTCTTTTCTTTTTATATTCTATTGAAAACACAACTTTTGGTCACCAGGTTCAAAAGGCCATAAATCTCTAGAAAGATTAATGATCTCCTTTATTTTGCATTTTTTCAATCGGTTCATTCCTGCAATTTTCTTATACCCAGAACCACCTTAAACAAAATATAAACACGTTTTTTATCTGTACACGAAACTCATATTTGTGTTATCATTATGCCAGTTTCGTTATTACTGTATTGTGCCAAAAAAAGGGAATACTTTGTTAACGCAATTTGACACTTGTACAAATCTATAAATTAAGACAAGTTCTCTGTATTCAGAATTTATCCTGTATTTGTAGTGTACAAATAAGAGCTAGGAATGACATACAGTTTGGTCTGCCTGTCTGTTGTACATCATACAGTAAATGGCATTACATCAATTCAAGGCATGGGTATTGATAGTTACAATAAAGTCTATTTTCCAGTTGAAATCGTTTAGAAAAAAATAGATAAGCTTCACCCCCACTTTGTAACCATGATCGCTCCTCTTTGGGCCCTTTTTCTATGCTTTTCATACTGACAACTTAAGCTATAGTGTCTCTTTATAGGCCTGCAGTTTCAATCTTTCGCCCCGAAGTTTGTTGGTTGGTGAATGGATTAGAAAGGTGTGCGATGGTACAAAAAAAAAAAATAATCACCGCTAGTTACTGCCAGTTTGGAGTATGGCAAAATTGCAAAATTCAATAATTCGCATTTCTATGCAATAATTTTTGTTTATATGGTTAATTTTTAGAATTTCATTGCCATAATACTAATTTGGTATAAAAAGTCATTTATATTATATAAAAGTCATTTCATTGGTATAATGTTTCATTAATGTAGTAAAAAAATTCATTTCTATGGTATATTTTCTATTCATTTGGTAAAATTTATTTTTCAATGATCAAATATCTATCTATATTGTATATTTTTTTCATTCAATTCTAAAATTCATCATTCGTTTGGTACGATTAACGATTTATATGCCATGTTTTCACTTTCTTTGACAAGGTACTTTTTCATTTATATGCATGTATAATTTTTCATTCTTATGCAATAATTGGACACTGTTTTCTGTTGCAGATTTTAGGGACATACCCCGCAATATTCATAATATTTACCTGTCTAATCCTGCAATTTTGTTCTCCTTACACAGGACACATTGCAACATATGTAATGCATATGTTCATCATACGTTTAACAAATGTTTTGAAACCTTACGTTTGGTGGCCATAATTTATGACAAACATGTTTGCAATCATATGCTCAGATTTCAGATTTTATTGAAACACTCAGACACATACATGTGTAACATGAGGACATACAACAAAATAACATATATTACAAATGCTTAACATATATTACGAACATATGTTCGTAATATATATATATATATATTAACTTTAGAATATGAGTTATGCATTGGTAATTCATTTAGAATTGTTTTTATATTTTTTTCCCACAAAACATATATTTGTCATATGGAAGCATACATATAGTAAACAAATGTTTAATGTAATGGTAACATTACGTTTTATGTTATCATATATTTCAACTTTGCATGTGTGTATAGGTTGTATTTGTTCTTTATCCAAGAGGGGGTTCGCCCGTGTGGGTTCTGTGTGACGAACAGACCAACAACTGCGCTAAGCTTGTCGGTTAAAATCAACTAAAGAGCGCTCAGAACCAGACATCGCGTAAGGCTGCTTTGCCCACAAAGCTACTGGAATGTGTGCCTTAGGTGGTTGAATGGGACAGTCCTAGCTTAATTGTCATGAAGAATGACGGGGTCGTTATTCTATAATGCGGAACACCTGACTGTTAACCATACCGTGTTGGGGAAAAATGTTACGTTTTTCGCACATAAAAGAACCTTGTTTAGGTTTCGATAAGAGTAAGACCCATAGGATCCACATACAGGAGGCTAAATTGTCCGTCCCTACCCATCACTTCTTTTATCATTGGCAGTCAAAACTCCCAGACATTGTGTCAACATTTCCTCAACGTCATCATTGAACATGTTCATTGTCACCTCTATCATGTTCTTCTCACTGATATATAGCCAAAAAAGGTGCTTCTAAATTGGATGTTAAGCAATAACAAACCAACTAACTACTCAAAATGGGGTCGATCTGTTATCTAGTAGCACCGCTAGTTGGTGAAAAATATTGTGTACTTTGAAAGCGCTTTAACCTTTTAAATACTTGGTCTCAAATCTCATGCAACATTAAATTATAACCTAACCTTTTACCAGTCTTATTACGCGCTAAAGACATAAAGCGACATGTTTTCCTTTTTGAATTAGGATGCAATCTGAAAGGGGGGAACATGAACACTTTTCAAGAAAAGATTATAAAAAGAGACCCGGTCCTTCAACAGCCCTTTGTCGTCTTTCGACCAGATATGCAATAGTGTTTATTGCCATTTTGTAGAAAAGTTACCATTTAAATGCTTATTCAGATAAATCCAAACTTTCACAGAAAAAAACTTTTACTCAGTTACAATATGTTGATAACAATGCAATGAAGCCAATACTCGTGATACAAATCCGATCGATACAACTGACTGTTTTTTTTCTGTGTGCTTGTACAATCATTTTTTTTAAAATAATTTTACATAAGTTTCATGAAGTGTTCAGTGTCATTTTCACAGAAAGCAGCCACAAAAAAGAACAAGAGACCATACAGTTACATATGAGCCACACACATGCGATCGAATACTAGGACCACATGCACGATATGTTAAAACACATTCTGATATTGCGTACACCAAATACCGAGAGGTTGCAATGAATAGTTCATAAAAGAGTAACATTATTTTTAAACACAAAATTCCGAATATAAAATTATCTGGGGTAGCACTTTGTCCAGCCTACCGAAAATGACCAGATGTCGGGAAGAGTAAGGATTTTGTATCCGGATGTTGCACCGGGGTAATGCAACACACTGGACACATTTGCTATCAGCTATATAAATCGACAATGCTGAATATGAACAGTTTTATTTTAAATAAACATTATTTTGTAAATATTAAACTTATGAAAATAACAATTAAAAATCACAGATAATAGAACAGATCGAAATTGGATACACGTGCAATAAAAATACAATCGTTACTTATCAGTCATTTCTGCTGAAATAAACTTTTAATAATAAGTACCAGTTTGGGGGCAGCACATAACAAAACAAGGTTAATGAATATTACAAAGGTCTTTTTTGTTAAATATTAACATTGCAATTTTAAGAATTAAAAATCTACTAGATATCCAATTGTGTTGGCAGTATTGTGACAAATGAAAAGTTGACAAAGTCAGAAAAAAAAAATCATCTCATTGAATAATAACCACATGAGTTTTTATCTTTCTAAAGACAAGCTTATCAATCCATAAGACTAAAATAACCTTCCTCCTGCTTTCCGTTCGACTTTTCGGTGATGATTGCGACTATTTCCGTACCACTGACATTTAGTTTTAAACTCATGTCTCTTCTTTTTGAAACATCTGTCAACTCAAAATAGAGCACGCCAATGCAACTGCATCCTGGGTCAGTGACATATTTGGGATCCTTTTGCTCCGATGCGTAGAATTCAAAATGTGCTCCTCGGTATTGTAAGTCGGACGGGACGTAATCATGCTCCTCTTGAAACTCGCCAATTTTCACGACCTGTCCGATCTCCACGTGTTTGTCGAAGACATTATCCACCATGCCATTGACGAGGCGTTTCTTCATGGATTCGGGGTCGACGCCTTGTTTGAATTGTCGCTGCATTGCAATACCATAGGTGTACCTCGATACTCGGCTAGTTATCATTTCTGGGTTGAACCCAAACAGGACGGCTCCCTTCAGAACTGCAATGTCAGGGTGTTTGGGAATAATGATGTCATAAACATTCCCAAATTTTCTTGTTATGGCATTTGTTAGAATAGTAGATTTAGAATGCCCGCCAACGATTAATACCGTTTTAACTTCTATCAATTCAGGTCTTTTAAGCAAGGTTTCAAGTTCCTTTGTTACATTATCAATAGAATAATCAAAGAAAGTTCTAAAGAGATCGTTTCTAATTCGCATCTTGTCTTTTTTTAGGGTCAATTTTCCCGTAAAAGATCCCTGAGCTATTGTGTTTATCAAATCGCAATCCGTAGCCTCTTTAAAAGCATTTAGCCAAGTGTATGGTACGCGAAGAGTTTGAAAATCCAGTTCGTTTTGCAGATGTTCCTCTGTAAAGGCAGTTTTAGTGTGTTCGAAATTATACAAAAGTTGGAAGTAATCCGATGGAGCCTCCATTTTGACAGCATTGATGACGTCACCACCTAACAACCTTTTAAGGAAGCTAAAAAACTGCCCATTGACCGTAATACCACCCCAATGACCACCACATGCTTGATGGATTTCTTTCAGTGTATTCTTTCCGGTTACCTCGTGCACCGCTATGTCTGTGGTTCCACCTATAAAAAATATACTAGTTGACGTCTGTGTTAGCGCATCATTTGATATACAATGCCATTTCTTAGGGTGAAGATAGAGATAGCGGATCGTAACCCTTGACTAGCGAAGATGTCATAGATATATCCATTCATTTTTTCATTCAATCGATACAGAGAACTATTATTAGACTCTAAAAAATAGCAAAGGTGTACCAAAGTGGTAATCAAACATCATTATTTAGAAAAGACAAAGACAAAATCAGAAGACAAAAAATCATCACAACAGGACAAACCATACGACAAAGAATCTTCCTTTGAGAATTTGGAGTCCATATCGTCCTTGGACAAAGTAGAATTCATCTTTTAACACAAGACACTATTATACCCAATGCGATTTTGAATGCCATTTTCTGCTTACTTTTCCCGAGCACCTGAGTTCACTATTGTTTATACTTGAGTTCACGTTGCTAAATGTGGTTTAGTTGTTATGAAGCTATCTGCCGTTTCAGCACCAACAAAGTTACCTCCTTGGTCTAGAACGACATATTTTGTTCCTAAATCCATTGCTGCTATCTTTTTAACTCCTTCACTATCCTCTCTGACGCCGACTGGTACCTTTCTGCAATGCATTGATGCTGCCTCTGGTTCCAGTGCTAATACCAACTGCTCACGTGATATTCCAGCCTAAAAAGTTGATTTGAGATTGTTAAAAGCGCTAAAAATGATTTAGACACACAAATTCATTAATGTACTGGACACAATAGTTTGAAAATCAAGTTTGCTTTGCAATGTTATTTTCTAAATGGGCTGTGTGTTTTAAGACAAGTAATGCAGACATTTGTAGTAGTCTGATGGAGCAACCATTTCAAAGATCATTACTGATGACGTCTCAATTTTTTTCTTTGCTTTTGCATAATTTTTAGAAGTAATTTTATGTTCCAGAACAGTGCATTGCCCTTTTAACTGATTTCTTCGTATAAACCTTTTGTGCTGCATCCCGCATGAAAGTTTTGGCTTTCAAATCCCAAATGGCGGGAACTGTTATCACCCATTGGATATCGTCTGCTGTGAATGCGGTTCCTTGCAATTTTTTGGTTTGTATAAGATCGTTCTTGAAATATTCTATTACGGCTGCAAATACGTCTACTGCTTTCATTTTCTTTTTCTTCCTTTTGTCGTCAACTTCTAATGATTCTTCTAACATCGTTTCTTTTGTTAGCATATCCTAAATGAAACAAAAGTTGTGGCAAAAACAATTATTCAATAAAAAAATTGGAAAAAAAATGTTCATGAAAAAAACGAAAAAAAAACCCCAACAAACAAACAAAACACACAAAACTTACTAAAACGAGTTTGACCACCGTTTAAATTCCCCCAAATAAATAATGCACGTAGGTACAGGGTACCGTACAGACTATAAACAAGTCATCTGTGTGTGATCTCTCCCCTTTCGTCATGAGTAGCACGCATGCTCAGTTCTGCATGCATATAAATTCTTTCAGCAAACATGTAAAACAAAACAAACCTTTTCTTTGTACAGCATCATTTTGAAATGTTCAAAGTAGTACCATTTTGTAAAGTCTTCTTTATCGGGATTGTTTCTAAATTTATTCATTGCGTCGTAGCCGAAACTATCGAATTCTTTCTTTGGGTTAAACAGCACACATGTAGGTGCTTTTGATGTAATGTACGACCCTTCATTCCATTCCCGCACTTTCATATCCGGGTTATTCGGATTCCTAGTGTACGCATCCCTGGTACATAAGACATATCCCGAATATGTTGTTCCAAAGTCTATGGCGGCTACTATCAACTTGTTGTGTTTTATCACCTACAAAGATTGAGTGAGTAAATTTTATACGGGGTATTATCGGCTATAGTTTTACCTCTGGCAATCTGAAGACAGTCCAAAAAATTTAACGGTGAATGATTTTTGACAAAGATGATGACAACAGTAGAAGAACAGACTAGGATAAGACTGCTGTATGCCATTTCCACCTATTGTCCTTGTCTTTGTTAAAAGTCATGCACAGGTAATTTTATTTTTGGACCGTCTCGGTTTGCTAATTTGTTAACGTTAGCCGGTGATTTAGTATAACAGCATTTGGAAAAGATTAGGGAAGATGGCCATGCAGTGTCTTATCTGAAGGTCATACAGACAGTGCAGTAGTCACTGTAGCTCACCTTACAAGACAACTGTAAGCTTACCATACTTTTTAACAGTGTATAAACAAATTATTGAAATGAGCTTTTGAAACTTTGCACTTTTACCAAAATGTGATCTTATTTAACAGTACATAGCATAAAAAGGGAAATATTAAACAAGCACAATCTGACTGTCCTATTAGATGTAATAGAAAGACGGCCACCAATGGAAAAGAAGCTAATGGAAATGAATGTCATATCACGCCTCTCCTTTGTAAATGTTTTTCTTTTTAAACTAGAACTCACCACTTCTTCTGTATCAGTCATTCTGATTGGTTGATCTGAAATCAAATGATTTGAGTTTTCATAGGAATTGTTATGCTCATCTTCACTGGTAAAAAGAAATAAAGGAAGCCCAAATTAGATATCAAAAGACTTAAAATAACGTTACATTTTTGGTGCCTGCATTGAAAATACTGTTTTTCACATTTGAGAGCCTTTAGTGATTTAAACTTTCAAAGAAAAGAAAAAAATGTTTTGTCTCGTAAGTACATTTGCTATAAGTCTTTGATAAGGCGGAGCTACAATGCAGTTCCACTATTTGAAATGAGGAAACTGAACTTCAGATACACAATGCTTTAAACATGTTAAAACGGGTAACAACTTAACATAACTATTGTTATAGAAGACTCCTTGTAACAAATATTTTAACTTTTGAAAATTAAAATTAAATACGTCCGGTGTGATTCCCATTCGGAGTTGTTTTATTATACAAGTCTAAATTTTTCCATCCATACCCAGCTCTTCCGCGGTCTTTATAATTCAAAGTTACGTGGTCCCTTGTTTCCCACTCACCCCCTTATCTCATCATCATTTCATGTTCATTTTATCACCCTCATCATGTTCATCGCCCATGTATAAACTTTTTAAAACAACCCGCTTAACTACTCGCTCATTACGGCTGTGGTACTACATGTACTAGGGAATTAGTGACTATCGTAGTCTGAGATATCCATTATTATACAGGTAGCTAACAAATATCATTATAAATCATCATACGGTTTGTCGGGTTATAGACGGTAATTATAAATGTAGTTACCGTAGTAATTAAAGAGAATACTGTGGGGTTTAAAATATGTATTAAAAAACTTGTTAGTTCTTGCATTTTTACGGCCTTTTCATTTTCTTGCATCTGTGCACGAATAATGAAGTTACAAATAAGAGAAAAATGTGAAAATAAAGAAAATTATCAATTCAATAATTAAATATGCCATCAGATATGGTATGAAATTTCAACCAGGAAACAAATTTGACTGATTTTCGTTTCTTTAGAAATTTCCTTGATTTGTCCAAAATTACATTGAACCATATTGCAACATAAAGCTGCGATGGAGGTCAAGTCCCGGGGGTAAGGCATGATAACTCTTTTGTTGCTCAGTTTAGTTTATATGCAATACCACGAGTACTTAGACTTTAATTGTGTGATACACAAAGATGTGAAATCTATAATGTAACTTGGAAGGGAGCCTCCGAGGGCACCTTAACACCATGTCACAGTCTGAAAGATCAAAAAATTAAGTTTATAGTGTTTATACATGTAAACACAAAACACTTAATACATGTATCATTGTCCCGTTTTTATAGGTTTTCCCGAGTTGTATTAGTATCAATGAACACTCACCTTCATATATATTCGGCTAACATGTTGAGATATTTTCAGAATGGTTTAGAATATTTCAAATTGCTAGGTTTAGTTTCGTTTTAGTTGGGCACGGTTCATTGATAAACCTTCCTTGTATGGAAGTCAGATCGGTTTTATCACGTGACCCAAGATTGGGTATAGATTTAAAAGCCCTTTAAAATAAATTTTTATTAAGATTTATTTATACCGATACTTCTTAACATAAAAGTCTAGACGCTCAGCCCACAGACCTACCGACGGATGAAGCAGGCGCGTCCGTAGCCGGGGTCCGCAGGTTGTGGATAGAGACATGAACAATCTCAATCTACTGTGGGAGCCTCTGTAAAATATTTTTTTTTTATCCCTCCACTTTAACTGACATTCAAACAGTCTCTAGGTTTACATGTAATTTTATTCTGATATTAAATGACCACTAAGAAGTTGGCGAACTTTACTAATGAATTGATAGTTTTCCACACGGGGGTGCATTGGCACTAAGCTTGAAAAAGTTTCTGCATAATTTGGTACGCACCAACTGACGAAGAGATTGTGTGTTTATAGGCCCGATTATCATTAAGTGACATTACTTTAATATCTACAGCTGTAGATTTCTTGCAGCTTTCCTCTTTTCTTCTTTGGTCGATTGGAGGATAGGGTTGTTTCTGGCCTTGGTCCTAGGTTGTCTTCTGGAGGATCTGGTGTTTGGTAACTTTGATTTTCCAGATCAAATGCCACTGAATAGCGAACATCGCCATTTTCGTATACGACTTTGTTGCAGTTTCTGTTCGGTCTAAATGGAATAACATTTCCATTGTCTTCCACTGCCTTCATCTTTCGTATTAATTGTCGATTATTCTGTATTTTGGAGGGGTTAGAGGTCTCACAACATGGTACTTGTGTTGTTTTCTAATGGTGAGTGATGTGGCCTGTGTCGTTTCCTTGTCCATTCCCCGTGTATTCTCTTTCTGTGTTGGTATGTATTCAAGTCTTGGTGTTATTATTATTTCTTAGAACATATTTAGACTTTGTACCATTGTGCGGGTTTTTGGTAGTCAATAGGCCCGCAGCAGCGCTAAGCTTATCGGTAAATGTTCACTAAAGAGCGCTCAGAACCTGACGTCGACTAAGACCGCCTTGCCAACAGAGCGACTGAGAAGTGAGCCCCAGGTGGTTGAATGGAATTACCCTGCACAATGAATGCAGGGGTCGTCGAGCTATAATGCGGAAAACTTTACCGCTAACCAAAGTTGTGCACCGTTTTGTAAAACAGTCTGGTACTTCGCATGTTAAAGAAAGCTGCTGTAGGTCTTAATGAGAGTAGGAAACGTACGATCTATTGCAGCAGGGTAAAATGCCCTATCCTACCCAACCCCCCTTTTTTAATGGCAGTCAAAGCGCTTTTCCTCGATATGTCTTGTGTCCTCTTTTCCTCCACTTCATCATCATTTCATGTTCATTTCATGTTCATTTTATCCCTTTCATGTTCATCTCTCTGATGTTGCCGAAATCGTGCTGTTTTGAAATGAAGCAATAACTAACTAACTAACTAACTAACTAACTAACTAACTAACTAACTAACTAACTAACTAACTAACTACTAAGTGAGTTTAACAAACTAACTACTAAGTTACTCACTATGTAGGCATTTGTGTGATCTTGCATGGCATATATCTCACAGACAACAGTCTACTATTAAGGGGGTGGAAAGGGGGGTACCTTTCCCTTCTCTCCCGCCCCTCGCCCCCTTTTCCTGCTCCCTCTTTCCTTTCTCCCGCCCTTCTGCTCCCATCTTCCACCAAAAATAACCGTCTTCTTTCAGATAAATCGATTTTAATACAAATCTGAATTAATACATGGTCATATATAGGTGAAATCATAGGTGGCATAGGTCTTTATTAAAGCATAATATACCGATTTTCCAAACAAGGCCTGCTTGTACGCAAATACACAATGTTGTAATGTTGTCAATGATGCATTGTGTACGCCCCAATGTCAAGAAACTCAGTTTTATATGTATGGTCATGTATGAGGATCATGAAATTAGATATAGTTTTTGTTTCGCTTGTGACGAATAATCGCAGAAGGCAAGACAAAAGTATTACTTTCCGGCGACGGCGATGGCGTAAACTGTTTTGTAAGACTTTTGTGGAAATGAATTACTTAAAAAGTATGATAGCTAGGCATCTGATATTTAGTATACAGACAGTTGAGGTCATGGTCTACGCAACTGTTACCATGCGTATGCCCTGTGACCTGACTCCATTTTTACACTCCAGTGATCTTTGAACTTGAGTATTTTTTTTTTCATGCTGAAAACTTCTTTGTAAGACCTTTATGGAAAACGAATTTCTTGAAAAGTATAATAGCATACGGACATAGTTGAGGTTATGGTCTACGCAACTGTTACCATGCCATGTGACCTTAACCCCATTTTCAAGTTTCAGTGACTTTGTGAAATAGGTCTTTTTTCAAGCTGTAATCTTCTTTAAGACTTTATTGAAAATGAATTTTCTTTAAGAGTTTAAGATTGGCACCTGATTTTTAGGATTTAAATAAACGAAATTGGGGCTTTTGGGTCCGTCACCATTTCATATGACCTTGACCTCATTTCTACACTAAATGACTGTTTATAATGTTTTTTGTTTTTGTTTTTTCTGAGTGCTAAGTCTTTCATGTTAAGTCTGTTTTTCAATGACTATGCTATCTAGAATCATTTGAGTTTGGTCCACAGAAACATGTTAAGAATTCATGAATGATAACTGAATAACTATAGATATTTCGATGGTGCCAGCAGGCGAGACATACTTTAGTGTTAACTCTTGTTTATTGTGTCATCTCTATTCTTCCCTTTTCTCGAAAACACATTACTTTGTATGGTCAAGTGGATAGCGTAAATAGCGTTTTAAGTTGACCTGGAAAAACGCATTCATAAAGTATATGTAATATTGTTTAGAGGAGGGAGTCCTTTGGTTGACCTGGATGCCTCCGCTTGCAACTTGCATTGATTATCATCATTCAGTATCAGGAAGAGAAGAAGTTATAAACAGAAAAGATGCATAACTCAGGAAAGGTAAAATTTATGCCACCCAATGATGAATAGCTCAAGATCTGTATTTTTTGGTAAAAAGCATTGTGTGTAAGTTTCAAGACATTTGGTTGAGGCAAACTTAAGTTTAGAGCAGACGGACCAAAAATGTTGTTACGTACAGACGTACGTACTAACAAACGAGGGTAAAACTTAATAATGCAACTAGAAAATGTGTCTGTGAGACCACATATTGTTCTTACTAAGATGACACATCTAGCCCAAGAATTGAACAAGAATCAATGCAGTCTTGAATTATTGCAGTTCTAATTATTTAGGTTCCATTAGTTCAGGAAGGTCTGACAGATCTATGAGTTTACGTACACCATGTACATGTATATAAATATTTTATTAGAGACATGGAAAGGCTCAGATGACAGATTCAATTTTTCTGAATTTAAATCTTTACAAAAGTGTAGAAAAAAGAAAACACGATCAAGAAGATTTAGCGGGGGAATAATAATACTTTATAAGTCAAAGTTGCATAAAGGAATATCTGTTATAGACAATACTGAGTCTGAAAATAGATTATGGTTCAAGCTAGATAAAGAGTTTTTTGGATTTTCAAATGATCTTATAATTTGTGCATGTTACATACCCCCAGTTAGTTCCCCTTATTATGATGATGATTTTGCAAAACTTGAGACTGAAATATCAAAGATATCAGGAAAAGGTAATATTCTGATACTTGGAGATTTAAATGCTAGAATTTCAAATGCAACAGATTTTATTGAAAATGAAACTGATCCTCATTTTGAGATTCAGAATATTTTACCAGAAAATTATAATACAGATTTTAATATAAAGAGAAACTCCATGGATAAAATATTTAATGCACAAGGTCAAAATATGATAGATATGTGTATTGCCTCCCAGCTCCGCATTTTAAATGGTAGATTTGTGGGCGATTTATTTGGAAATTTTACTTGTATGAAATCAAATGGAGCAAGTACAGTAGATTATGCATTGACCAATGTGGACCTTATAAAGTCAGTAATTTTTTTTCAAATATTAAGTCCTTCATATCTATCTCATCACTCTCAAATTTCAGTGCATTTGAAGTGTCAAATCAAACCTGATAAAAATGAAAATAAAATTATATTTAAAAATAAAATTGAATATTCTTATAAATGGGAAAAAGAATCAAAAATAAAATTGCTTAACGCTATGGCAGACATAGATACAGTTAATGATGTTGTGTCATTTGAAAACGAGAATTTTGAAAATAACCAAGATGGTGTTGATAAGGCTTCAGAAAGACTAACTGAAATTTTTGAAAAATTGGCACAAAAATGTTGCAGAATAAAAAAACATGTTAAAAAACAAAAGAAAAAGAAAAAAAAGCCATGGGTAGACCAAAGTGTAAAAGATCTCAAACATACAGTAATTCAAATTGGGCATAGAATGAAGGAAGACCCCTACAATTTAATATTAAAACATTCTTTCTATAAACATTCTAAAGAATTAAGAAAATTAATCAAGAAAAAAAAGTATCTGTATAGAAAAGAACTATTTGATAAGTTGCTGAATTGGAAAGAAACAGATCCCAAACAGTACTGGGAGTATCTTAATGAACTGAAAAGTCATGATACTGAAGTTAAAGACAAGAGTAATAATATGAATTCAACTTTATATGAAGTTGAACAACACATTAAAAGTCAAGGAAAGCCAGATGTAAGTAATGAAAATTTTTGTAAACAAGTTAATGATGATATTAAATTCTATAAACAATTCTTAACTGAAAAAGAAGTTACTGATAGACCTTTTTCTATTAAAGAACTAAAGAGCTGTGTTCAGAAATTAAAGTCCAGGAAATGTCCTGGTCCTGACCTCATAATAAATGAGATAATTAAATACAGCTCAACATTAACAAGTAAATCTGTAGTGAAATTATTCAATCTAATTTTAGATGCAGGAAAATATCCTGAAGCATGGCGTAAATCTTATATTATACTTATCTTCAAATCTGGAGATCAGTCTGACTTAAATAATTATAGAGGAATTTCCCTCCAAAACTCAATAACTAAACCTTTTAGTGCATTATTAAATGAAAGACTTAATAGTTTTTATGAGCAAATATATGCAAACCAACAGTTTGGCTTCAGGCACAATCATAGAACAACAGACAGCATTTTTATATTGAAAACATTAATTACTAAATACTTAAACAAGAGGAAACAAAAAGTGTATTCCTGTTTTGTAGACCTTAAAAAAGCCTTTGATTCTTTATGGCATAAAGGATTAATGTATAAGGATTAATGTATAAATAATATCGGGTGTAAATTCTATGAAATAATAGACAACATGTATAACCTGTGCCAGTCTGCTGTCAAAGTGAATAATGAATACACACACTTTTTTAATCTTGAGAGGGGAGTGAAACAAGGTGACAGACTAAGCCCCTCTCTGTTTAATTGCTGCATAAACGATTTGCATAAAATTTTTGACAACTCTTGTGATCCTTTGGAGCTAAATGATTCATTTATATCTAGTCTTAGTTTTGCTGATGATCTAGTTTTGGTGTCTAGTACCCACAAAGGTCTGCAAACAGCATTAAATAAATTAGAAGCTTACTGTAAAGATTGGCAACTAACAGTCAATGTTAAGAAAACTAAGGTAGTGATCTTTCAAAATAAATATGATAATGAACCCTCATTTTACTATAAAAAACAGGTAATAACAGAATCTACTGAATACAATTTCTTAGGTAATATTATTGACAATAAAGGTAAATTTAAAAGGTCTATACAGGAATTAACAAAAAAGGGACTTAAGGCACTGTTTGCTGTCAAGAGCAGCTTTTCTAATTTTCAGTCTCTTCCCGTAAACCTCTCATGCAAACTTTTCGATCTATTAATTAGACCAATTTTATTATATAACTGTGAAATATGGTTTATTTGCCTATAGCTAGAGCAAAAGATAGAGCCAGTAGAAATGGTAATATTTGTGATACTCTGACTCCGGCAGATAGATCCTCATTTGAAAAACTACACAACAGATATTGCAAATCGATTTTAGGACTTTAAAAAACGGCATGCAATATCTCATCAAAGTCAGAGCTTGGTAGATTGCCTATTGAAAGTTTCATTAAAATTCAAGTAATGATGTATTTTTGCAGACTAAACTCTGAAAAGATTAACCCTCTGTTAAAAGAAGCATATATTGTAAACAAAAATCTACACAATGAAGGAATGTACTCGTGGTACACCCTTGCTTCCAAAATTTTTGAAGAATGTGAATTAGATATCACAGAATTTGAGAATTTGGACAAACCCTTTTTGAAAATTAAAAATAAATTAAAAAGTAATTTTAAACAAAAAATAGAAGATAACTACAAAAATATAATAATGCAGAAATTAGCCAGCTTGACCGATGATTCTAAATTATTTTTATACAAACAATTAAAGACTGAATTTGGTTTAGAAAAATATTTATTAAAAGAAACAAGTTTTAAAAACAGACAATTAATAACACAATTAAGAGTCAGCGACCACAAATTAAATATAGAATTAGGAAGATACAGAAATATTAAAAGAGAAAATAGACTGTGCTCTGTATGTGAAGTTGTTGAAGATGAATATCATTTTCTTCTGTATTGTAACAATAACAAACAATTAAGACAAATTATGTTTAATAAATTAAATTTAAATCAAAACATCGACTTAAATAATAAAATTATACATATGCAACGAATTTTGAATCCCGATATAGAACTGATTCCAATTGTATGCGACTTTATAAAGCAGTCACTGGTACTACGAAAATAGGGTCCACATTGGTCAAAATGGCCGTATGACATTTGCGCCAATTTTTGAAAATTCCATTTTTTCATTTGCGCCAATTACATTTTTTCATTTGCGCCAATTTCATATTTTTCATTTGCGCCAATTTCTAATTACCTGTTATTACAATATATTTAAAATATAATATGAGATTGATAAACGTACATGATACAAACAGTATATTAAAATTTAAAAGGTACAAATCGAATAAAATCGAATCTTGTTCATGAAAACTGTGATTAGGCCATTGTAAATTGATCAAGACCCGGTAAATTGACTGTTTGAAACACTACCAGGGTCTGACCACTGTTCAATGGAAGCTATATATAAATGTTTAATTCCGAAGTGAGTTCACATTATTTAGAAAGTCGGACTAAAAGATGGATCTTATACACACAGAGACGAACCGAGGAGTAAAGTCGTTGGTTATAGATGGCCATACCTACCGAAAAGTACGCGTAATGAAACAAGGCAACATTTCATACCGATGTACTGTAAAGTCGTGCAAAGCCAGAGTCACTACGGGTCCAGATGAAACATCAGTTGTAAATACGCAGAATGAGCACAACCATGTTGCAGATGAGCGGAAAACAGAAGCACGAGAACTGCGAGTGCGGGCAAGAAACAATTCTGGAGATGTATCCAGTAGACCATCAAAAGTTGTTAGAACTGAATTACAGGTATGTATTGTTCATGTTGTTTCAAGTGTCTTAAACTGTTTTCCATTGAGATGTGATTGTTGACAGACTTTATTGCATTCGAGACAATTCTCTAAATAAAAGCTCGCTTTCAAATATTTTTTTTATTTCAGAAAATGAATGAAAGTAATCTCGAACCTAAGGACTTGAAAAATGCTGCACTTGCCGTTTACAGAGAACGTCGTAAAGATATGCCAGTCTTACCCAAAAACAGAGATGATGTTCATACTGCCGTCGATTTGATGAAGATTGAGTCAAATAAATCGGAAAAATTCTTACTTGTTAATGATCGTGAGAATGGAATTTTAATTTTTTCTACTCACATGAATCTTGAATGTCTATGTAATAACATGTCTTCATTATTTATAGATGGTACTTTCAAGTGTTGCCCGAAATACTTTTATCAGTTATATACCATTCATGGATGTAAAAATGGAAACTATGTGCCACTTATTTATGCCCTCTTGCCAGCTAAAGATCAAAAGTGTTATGAAGTTATGTGGCAAATGATTATCAGTATTTGTCGTGAACATCAACTGTCTTTTGCACCTGATGTTATTCACATTGATTTCGAACAGGCAATGCATAACGCAATTATGTGCATTTTGTCTGACTGTAGGATTGATTGTTGTCGCTTTCATCTGTCCCAAAATTGGTGGAGGAAAATCCAGTCTGTCGGTCTAAGCAATGAATACAAAGACAAATCGTGTGAAATTGGGAAATGGCTTTCTCAATTCTTTGGATTACCGTTTCTTCCGCCTGATGAGATTGAGGAATGTTTTACAGAGGACATCATGCCAAACGCTCCATCCGATGAAAAGTGTACAGAATTTCTTGACTATCTGGTTAACAATTACATATGCTCAGATTCGAGGTACCCACCTGTTTTTTGGGCTGCAGCGCCTGTTGAAAACTGCAAGAGGACAAATAATGGTCCTGAGTCATTTCATTCGCACTATAACGAACAGTTTTATTCTCATCATCCGAACGTTTTTATATTCGTTGATGTAATCAAGAAAATTCAAGCCACCACTTACGTTAAGATGAGAACACTTGGTATGCCTGCCGCCGTACGCAAACCAGAAAAGGAAAAGATGGACTTTGTTCTTGATCGGTACAACAAGTACCGAAATGGGGAAATTACAAGATCAGATTATATTAGATGCGTTGCTTACAAGTACTCGGCCAGAACAGATCTTTAATCTGTATTTAGTTATCTTAGTTGTGTAAATAGTTTCGTGGGATTTTTATGCGTTTTATGCGTTTTATAGTGCTCATATTATCAATAAATGAACATAACTTTTAATATATCCTGCTCAAAATCCTACTTCCACCTCCCCGTGGTGAGCAGGGGGCAACAGTTATATATAACTGGCTAACGGAAGAGGTTTACTTGTGTATCTTATCTGTAACTTACATGAATTTACCTGTAAAAAAAAACTTACATGTAATTTACCTGTAAAAAAAATGGCGCAAAAGAAAAAAAAAATTGGCGCAAATGAAAAAAAAATTGGCGCAAATGAAATGGTAATTGGCGCAAATGCAAAACGCCGGTCAAAATGTTCTCAAAACTACAACTCCATAATTATGTTAATATTCTGTATACTCTGTTGTTTTCTGTATATGTTTTGTATTTTACATGTTTTTGTTTTTGCTTTGACCCATATGGGTGTATTTTGCAAATAAAGATATATATATATAATTATCTGTTGTTTATAAAAAGCCAATATGTTATATTTATTTTGTAGACTAAAGACTATAATCATCCTTGTTTCAGAATAAGAGTAGATTTGCGTCGAAGAAAAGAAATTAAGGTTTTTACCTTTTTATCAGCATCTCTCATGAACTGTTTACCCGTAGATCTTAAATGGCAGAAGTACTATATTTTTAAACTTTTAAATATTTTTAAAGATATTTAATATTAGATCCCCAAATCTCGTAGGAACGAGATAAAAACTATTTTGATCGGTATAAAGGAAGGTAATTATGAACCGTTGCAAAAACAAGAACGCAAATTTGAGCAAAGATATTATTATTTACTCACAAGCATGCATTAACAGATAAAGGCGAATATGAATCGATACGCAGGAATTGAAGGAGAATTCAAATATATGACTTTAGTTTTTCCCTGGTGATCTGGAACAATTTCTCTTTTATATTTTAATTTATATATCATATTCAAGTTACCGAATCGTTTAATTTCTATGTGTTCTTTTAAAATTGTAAATGTGCCTTTATTGTACACGTTATATTTTTGATTACACATTCTCACCGCCGAGTGAAGGAGGTGATGCTGATTTAGCATTGATTGAGTCACATACATTTGATAATTTGCTAGACCACCCCTAGTAAGGTGAATTCACGACGATCAGGAAAGTCCAGTGAAGGATTCACGTAATGTTGTATTTGGTGGGTTGAATTCGTCCCTTTTTCGATCGATATTGTTTACAAACCGCACATGAAATGCACACCTAAGCATTGAAAATAAACAGTAACCTGTGTATTATTTATATTTCTTTATAATTTACATTTTTGTATTGATTTCAATAAAATGTGAAAGTTTGGTTAATTTATGATTAATGGTTTAAAAGTTATAATTAAAAAGGTTATACATTTTATAACTCTAAATTAAAAGTAAACAACACATTTCAAACTTATGATAAAGCATGCAAAGTGTACCCACGTTCTTTTTAAATCATTTTAAATTAAAACATGCAAGGAGAGTACTGCCATCTGTTTAAGAAAATCAAATTAGTTGACACACCAAACCGATAATTTGTATCACCATTTTAGAGGATTCAGTTTTGTTCAGTTATAGACTTCTGTTTTGGTAAATTGTGGATACTGGTTTGTCGGGTTATATCATACATTTTTATGGTTATTTACAAAAGATTGCGTAATTATAAGTTGCATATATGACCTATCTTACTCAAAATCATTTCGTGTTATCCAGGAACTTACAGAATTTGTTGATTCGGATATCATGCATGCTTACATTCCAAATTATAGATATTTTGTACTTGTTATATGCTTCCAACCTTATGGGTAAAATTCGCATTAATAAAGCTATAATAGATTAATGTCTTCATTCATATGAAGCAGACTTCTTACAATCACTTCTAGACAAAAAAGGATCGTATACTAGCTCTCTCTTTTAACTTCACTTTCCGTTACATTGATGATGTCCTTTCACTGAACGATTCTCAATACTCATTTATCGTCAGAAACTTAAGATAAAGGACACAACATATTCTCAAAAGTCTGCTTCATATTTAGATCTAAACTCTCTCGAAATAAATTCCAAAGGAAAACTTTTTACAAATCTCTATAATAAACGTGATGACTTCAATAAATATTCAAATCGTCAACTTTTATACTCCCTGTGTAGCAAAATTCCGTTTACTCCAGCTAATGGAGTTCAAGTTCCACAATTGATTCATTACTCCAGAGCTTGCGGTAATATTACATCGATTTCCTTGGCAGAGCGTCACACATATGACACAAAAAGTGCTAACACAGGGTTATGTTGCTCCTAGATTACTGTCTTGACATAAAAAAAATTTAGGAAGACATCATGAGCTCATAGACAAATATAGGATTTCAGATGAGTGCAGATGTTGGTTTCTCATAGGGTTTTGTTTTATCTTCCTTTCCTGGAATTGACACACTGAATTTGAAATTGGCAGCGCGACGGGTGTTAAATAGCATGCATACAGGAACTGCTTACTTTACCGGAGCACACGAGTTTACTGTCTGCGTCGTTGATAACTGTTTTGTTGATTTTGTGTTTGTTTTGTGGTTCTTCGTGCTGTTCACGTTCGTGTTAACTGGCTCTGTCGTTGCCCTTTTTGACTTTTAACACTTGATTTTTGTCAAAATACTTGGAGTTTTTGCAAATACTTATAAGTAGGAATTAAATCAATATGACCCTAAAATATCTTAAAATGCTCAATTACATGTTTGCATCAATTGGAATTAAATGCCTCATCTCACATTTTTCTGGATCTGGAAGGGGGTGCATCTACATACAGTCTCATTTTTGAAAACGAACTGCATTAGCAATGACTGTGAATTGGTTGCCTTTATATTCCTGCCAACAGGCACATTTCATTTCGTTACAGTATTTACTATTTTCGAATTGCAAAACCTCCGTGCGGATCCCGGATTGCAAATAGGCCCGCAGCAGCGCTTTAGCTTATCGGTAAACGTCCACTTAAAATCGCTCATAGACCTTTCGTCGCGTCAGGCCGCTTTGCCCAAATAGCGACAGGGATGTGTGCCCCAAGTGGTTGAATGGCACAGACCTGTTATACTGAATGCCGGGGTCGTCAGGCTATAATGCGGAAAACCTGACCGCAAACCATAGTGGTGCAGCGTGTTTGAAAAAAAAAGAACCCAGCTGCAGAAGGATCCCCATGTAGGAGGCTTAATTGTCCGTCCAAGCTACCCTTTTCCAATGGCAGTAAAAAACTATCCTCACTGATTGGCCCGATACCCCTATTTCCTCCACTTCATCGTCATTTCATGTTCATTGTATCACCCTTTTTATGTACGTCTCCCGAATATATCCGAAATCGTGGTGCTTGGAGTAAAGGCAAAACTAAATAACTAACTAACTAACGAATAAAAAAAAAAAAACGAGATCGGGTATTTATTTATAGATAAATGGGTTGGTGCTTCCGTAATTTGAGACCCATGCTTAATATCTGAGGTGCACTTTTTTGGGGGGAGGGGTCTGGCCTGCGTGGCAGGGCGGGCAATAACTGTTACCTTACCAGCGGCGGCGATTAATGCTTTCAATGTTTCAGTTTTGGAGTGATATGAGCACTTTATGTTGACGAAACTTGGTATGCATATGCTCCAGTAAAGTAGCTTTGGTTTTGTTTTAAAATTTAATAGAAGTTCTTGCACAAGATCGGGTTTACTTGAAACACAAAAGTTTATCCTCAAAACAAAAAGAGATACTTTCTGTCCCTTCGACTAGTTGACCGTGACATTTAGGACCGTCCATAAACTACAAAAGCGCTCATGAAACAATTTTTTTAAAAAACTTACAAAACCTTAAGGTGTCAATAAATTTGTATCTCATTTCTCATCAGGTGTAGCCAAATTTATTTTCTGGAGCTTTGCTGTAATTTTTATTTCAAATGGATATGAGTAAGAGAAAACTCAACCAGGAGATGAGAAATGTATCAAAATCATTTTACATTCGCTTGTAAGACAATACATTTTAGGATGAAATGGTAGAATTTTTAAAATCTTCTATAACCGTTGGTATAGGGATAATAAACTCTTAATGATCTTCGCTTTCGAGTATGTCTAGAAATTCAACCAAATATGCAAGGCTTTGGTGTATATTGATTGTATTATTTTTGCTAATAATAAGCATCCTATATTTAACAATAATTTAGTTTCTTAATGTGGATATTTAATTTAACATTTTAAGTATGACTATGATTATCTTTAGTTAACAGCATTTGCCCACAGATATTAATACATATAAATTTAAATGTTTTTTAAACCGATACTGAACCGAACTCCGTGCATTACCAGAACAGAATCCTCTTATTACCAGAACATTATCCGCCAATTTTTACATCTATTTTTTCAAGTTATACTCATTTTTTTTAATACAAAATTTTAACTTGTCTCTAGTACGTATAATAGTCTTGCTTTGATGAAAAATATAGACACTATAAGCAAACAAAAACACAACAATTTGATATTATAGTTTTCGTCGTGAACATAACTCAACCTTGACGTTTTTCGTGAATTGTAACTCTATTTTAAAACAGATTCGTATATGCTTTTACGACTTTTTAGTTTTCTGTGTTACAAATAAAGAGACGGGATTAAATTGATCATTTACCTTTCGAAAGACATTAATTTTGCAACGAAACAAAGTTGTTTACTTTTTTATTTAACCCGACAAAACTGAATCGTCTTACCAAATACAACTTTACGTGAATCCTTCACTGGACTTTCCTGATCGTCGTGAAACCACCTTACTAGGGGTGTAGACTATGGCATCATGTAAACGATTACAGCTTTGATTCTTTCAATCTCACCTTTTTGATGTGTACATTGTCTCTGAGGTTATTTAACTAAAAATACAACATTAAGCTTTAAGACTACAAGGTTAATAACCGAAAGCCGACTCTCCTACCGACAAAATAATTGGTCACTATTTATCGGCATCCCTCAGCTGAGGGGGGTGGAGCAAATTTATCAAAACCTGACCTGTGACCCATGACCCCCCTACCGGAGAAATTTCAGGTTCAATAACCCCCCTATGAAATGATTTTTTTAAGCATGACCCCATGTCCTAAGTTTAACAATAAATTGTTGCATTATATCCTTGACAGGAAGAAAAGGTGTGCATGATTTTATACCCCCTTTACAAAAAACAGGGGGCAGATAGTGTTCGGGTCTGTTCGTCCGTCTGTTTGTCCTTCTGTTCCAAATTGAGATATATCGGGCATTAAGACTTTTAAATATACCCGGTATTCTTGTTGCTGATATATTACATGTAAGGACCCAACCATTACAACTTGAAGATAGGGGGCAATTATTTTTATATGTGATTCTTTAGGAAAATATTTTGGCAGCATAGATTAAGAACAAAATTCTGGAGAAGGATTTCTGCTACACAAAGTGTTAACTCTTAGAACATAATTTGGTGCAATATAGTGCTCAGCATTTGCAAAACACACAAAAAACATCTGCATTAAGTAAAGAACATCGTAACCTGACCCTAAAAAATAAAATTTTAAAAATAAATTTCTTTAGTTTTTGAAAGTGGTAACCAACAAACATTTGGTTGGGAGTATTGGTTGTATATTAATAAACATGCAATTTTTAAAGACCGGTAAGGATTTTCACCAGATTTCAATCTACATGTATGTACAATGTGAAAGACACAAGTTGCCAGTCTTGAATTGAAACATTAAACTAGAAATCTAAAGTTAAGACGGCATTAAATATAACTTCAGTGTGTGTTCATGTATGTTATTGTAACATATGTATAATGGCAAAATTTATTCTTTACAAATGCATCATACACACTACAGTGTACTAGTATGTACCACAATGGTATAATAAATCTCTAGAATAATCTTACACTGAAATATCTTTGATTTATTAATTTAACCATAACCAGGTTTCGAATTATAATGGTTTTCAGGCAGTAGCATTTAATTTTAACATTAAGCCTAGATCTGGGAATTTATTGCTAAGTGTCTGATGATAAATTTTGTTAAAACAAGTCAAAGTTCAAATACGAGTTGCATAAAAGTAGTGATAGTCCCACGAAGCGGGAAGAAATTCTCATATCTGGTAAAACAAATCCGAGGAACTTCCCGTACAATTTTTGTGGAACTATTTTATACTATGTGACCCCCCTATAATTTGATTAACTTTCTACATCTTATATATCACCAGGAACATAGTGGGTGAAAACTTTTTCATGCGCGTGTGCATTTGTACATATATATATTTTCCCCAGAATGCTGCGATGATACCGTGTATTTTTAATGAATCGAAGCAAAAACAAAGACAATATAATACCCCCCTTAAAAAAATTAAAGAAATGAAAAAAAAAAAAAAACAAAAACAAAAAAAAAAACAAATGCACATGCATGACATTGAATTTTGATTTATGCATATTACGATATAAAAAAGTTAAAATAGATATTTTGAACGCAATAAATATATGTAAACGTGAGAAAACTTATCACAATAAACCGCACAAAAACCTTTTGAAACCTCGTGAAACGTAATACATGCCCAGCGATCCGTAGTAAACCTGTTAGTTGGCATTCTGTACGATTTACAAGGTTTTTGTTGTAATACTATATATATGTTACGTTTTTACTAGGTTTCTAGTACGTTTTAACAACATTTTACCACGTTTAAGTACGCATTTGCTACGTATCGAATAAAATGGAAGATATTTGACCTTTTTTGGCCGGATTTCACTAGTGAAAATCCGGGTTATAAAATGGTGAATATCGGGCAGGCGGGCTTAATACTTTCGTAACAGTTTGCTCAACTACTACTTATCACAGCTTCTTGATATTTGGTATGCAGCATCAGCATGAGCTCTTATAATGTGGGATTCGATTTCAGGTCTACCTTGGTTTTTTCCTAAAAAATATTCTGAAATTATTTTTGATGAAAAAAAAATATTCCGACAGCTGAGGGTAGGAAAAAAAAAAAGAAGGATTTCTGCTATAAAAAATAATGTTGATAATGAAAAAAATATTATGTCGCGACGCCTTCAAAAAATAAATATTTTGTCCGTGCTCTGCGGGGAAAAAAAATTTCTGATCAAAACAAAAAACCAAGGCCCCCTTCAAATTAAATGGTCTGTCCCTTAACAAGATTACTTTTGTTCATTTTCTTTCCGTTCAAATTGTACCATAAATAAAGCATGCATTACCCCTAAATAACCTTCCATAAAACCGATTGTAAGTAGATTACCTAACTACCTAGCACGTGGAGGCCAGATGACAGAGCATTGTTGATATTTCATTTTGGCTATATTTGGGTAAACTGAAAAACGCAAAGAAAATGCCCCGGCAAAACGGATCAAGTGCACACGTACACAATGCTAGAAGTTTATGCAAAAATTACATATTTAGACGCTGCTACCCCTTATTTAGCAATTGCATATGTAGTTTAGGCTCCACATACTAGTAGTCGGAAAAAAGACATATTTTCCGAAGAGTAAAGATGAACCTTAAACAGCTTTCAAAGTTACAATTTTTTCTTAGTTCACGTAATCATATAGTCAGAAAGATTTAGTTATAAAATACGACAGCAGTAAATTAAAGCTAGTACAAAAGTCATGCATTATTCTTATTTTCTACTCGGTATTTGTTAATGATTTCTCTACTAGTAAATTAAATCTGAGATCACAAAACGCGTTTTATAGCGAGCGCAGCTCGTTGCGGGCATGAAGTGCCCATGAGAGCGGTGAGCTCTACAGCAAGTTCCCGCGAAAAAATTGCCTAACGCTGATATTGATTTTTTTTTTTCGTCCGGATATGCTTCTCACAGTTTATACAGGTTCGGTGCGAACCAATTTTGCTACTCGCCTTTCAAAAAATTTCTATGTAAATATGGAACGAGAAAAAATATTCTGATGACGATGGGTTATTTCATTTTTTAAGTTAACAAATTTTATTCATTTTTTTTTCATATTTTCTTTTTTTACGCTCATTTCAATTCGCCCAAGTACCTCGTCCCAAAATGAACGTTCTAGAAAATGATCGATTAAAATAAAAATAACTAGTACTACGATCAAAACAGTTAACATTTGCATAAAAATAGTCCACGTCTTTTCGGGAATGGGGTCCTTTAGATCTTATATTCTGAATTCTTAACGATTTTATACCTCAATTGAGGCGTGGAACGCCGTCATATGAGGGCTAAAAAGAGGATCCATCTGTGCTGTTTCAAGGTATAGGAGAAAGCCTTCTTCAACTCAAAAGGTATGTAAAAATACAATTAAGCTCATCATTGACAACTTATATATTTGCTGTGCTCGCATTTAGGCAATGCCTACCTCATATTATGTTTTATATATCTCACAACCTTTGGATTAAACGGAAGAACAGACCCGAACTCTATATCCCCCTGCTTTCGTAGATGGGACATACACATTCTAAGACTTTTTTCTACGGATGGATAGTACCATCGTGATAGATCGTCAAATCCCTCTGCTAACCATGCTATTCCAAATAAGAACGTTCTCATCTCTTCTGATTTTATTTACATCGTATGTCCAGGTACGTCTACGTTGAAAGAAGGTTGAAAACGGTCCAGCCAATTGCTTTGGTTTTCAAATCTGTATTATTGACTGGGGCTAAAGTTAATCAGTCAGTCAATGCCAGACCGATACAAAGTATACAGTGAAAAATGAATTGTAGGCCTAAACATTTGTTCAAAAACATTCTTTGTGCCAATGGCGTCAATCAAATATGAATATAAAAAAATCGAAATTCTACAAACACAATTCAAATCACGATTGGGACAGCTGAATAATCATAGCATAAAATAATCGCAGGTACAAGTATTTGGTGATCAAGTATAAAAAGACTTACTTTGCCATTAATGAGTCTAAGAAAAACAACAAATTTGCAAAAGACCACCAATTGCCTTCGGTGTACGTGTTTTTCATACAAACGGGCACTAATTGTGCTTCTTTACTGGCCTTCCAATTTATTTTTTATGCCTTTTCCCTGAGCAATCCTCGGTTTTGTGACTTTCTTCATCTCATATATATCCCAAGGATTTTCAATTAAAGGCCACCAACGATTCTAGGAGCTTATTTAAATGTACATCTAGAAATCCACACTCAAGGAAGACTTTCAACATAACTCTGACAAACGTATAACACCACCTTTTCCTTTTTTGGTAGCAATACTCTGTCCACCCAGCAAACACAACTATTGATTTGTTTGATTTCTAAGGGGGTGCGGGCTATGGATATTTTTTCATTCTGTCCTTTTTTCCGGAAATTAGGAGTCTGGTTTTTGTCTCGCCTGCGAAGCAGAGCGGGACATAGGTGTTACTTTACCGGCGGCGGCGGCGGCGGCGACGGCGGCGTTAACTTTTTGGAAAAGTTTTATGAGCACCTCCATATCTCAAGAACTATAGGTCCTGGGTTGATGAAACTTGGTATGCATATGCCCCAGTAGTAGCTTAGCACAGTTGCATCCCCATCTTTTGACCTTGACATTGATTTTCCAGTTGAGTGACTTTGACAATTTTCAATACATATAATAGCAATGGAAAAGTTTTGCGAGCACCTCCATATCTCAAGAACTATAAGTCCTAGGTTGATGAAACTTGGTATGCATATGCCCCAGTGGTAGCTTAGCACAGTTGCATCCCCATCTTTTGACCTTGACCTTGATTTATCGGTTGAGTGACTTTGACAATTTTCAATACATATAATAGCAATGGAAAAGTTTTGCGAGAAACTCCATATCTCAAGAACTATAGGTCCTAGGTTGATGAAACTTGGTATGGGTATGGCCTAGTAGTAGCTAAGCACATTTGCATCCCCATCTTTTGACCTTGACCTTGATTTTTCGGTTGAGTGACTTTGACAATTTTCAATACATATAATAGCAATGGAAAAGTTTTGCGAGCACCTCAATATCTCAAGAACTATAAGTCCTAGGTTGATGAAACTTGGTATGCATATGTCCCAGTAGTAGCTTAGCACAGTTATATCCCCATCTTTTGACCTTGACCTTGAATTTCCAGTTGAGTGACTTTGATTATTTTTATTGCATATATTTGCAATGTTTAGGTTCTATAAACATCTTTTGATCTCAGAAACTGAAAATCCATGTAAAGTCAAAATATAGTGGAAGTAAGAAAGAATAATTGTTTCTGATGGTGCCGGCAGGCGAGACATACTTTAGTGTTAACTCTTGTTTTTATTTATTTTCAGTCTAAACTACACCCTGTTTCTTTTTCAATTTGAAGCACTGTCCTGCCCTTTATTTCTTTGTGTTTTGGTATCCTTTTATTACTAGTATTCATAATTTCACCATAGCCCCCTCATAAAATCACATGGTTGCTCCCTTTCTCCAGAGCTTGTGGGCATACATTAATTTTCTTGATAGAGCTTCACGTTTAACACGCAAATTGCTAGCACATAGTCATATTGTTCCTCGATTGCTGTCCTATTAAGAAAGTATATGCAAGACATCATGATCTGGGATTTCTTTCTCTCATATGAGTACATTGGAATAGATGTTGGCTTGTCATATGTTTTACCGGTGTGTTGCAACAAGTAGAAACTGATTAGAGATCGACCATTTTGATGAAAAAATATTTTGGCTGCAAAGGATAAGAAAAAAATATTCTGGAGAATGATTTCTGCTATATATCTCTAAATTTCATCTGATTTACCAACCTCTTAACCAGTTGTGGAAAAATATTTCTCATCTATAGAGAAAAGTTTGTTTTCAGCGTCATTGCACGTGCAATTAATGAGCAACATTTTTCAAAGTTTTAACTGTAGACATTAAAGAAAAACCTTCTACATTTTAATTCTCGAAGATTATGGAATTTCAAACATCTCTGGAAATAAATTTGATATTGTACCCGCTCGGCAAACGCTCGGCAATCCTCGCTATTAAAATTATCAGATTTATTTCGCTTGATGTCAGAAATTCCATAATCAACTTGACCGCGTTGTAGAAGCCAAATAAAACAATGCCAATAATGAAAAAAATATTCTGTCGCGACCTTTTAAAAAAGAAAAAAATAATTTTTCCGCGCTCTGAAAATTTTTTTCTGACCAAAACAAAAACCAGGGGCCCCCTTCAAGTTTAATGGTCTGTCCCTTAACGTTCGGGCGCACCTGATTTCACTCTCGTTACGACTTACGGTCGCGTTGTTGATTGCTTTTCAGTTGTTTTAATATGTTTCTTTGTGTTGTCCTTGCTTGTGTTTACTTGTTTCGTCTTTGCACCTTCGGACTTTTGACATATGAATGCCCCATTGGTACCGCATCTTTGCAAAGATAAAATATATTATCACACATATGATGTCAAGCTCCCACAGTTAATTAACTTATAATTTGTATCTTTCTGGCTTTGACTGACTGACTAGCAAAGAAGCAAAAGGAAACAATGGGGGCATTTGAATGTTATAAATATCTTTAGTTGTACAATTTTGCTACCCTTTATGTTTTTCTTTTTTTCTCTTTTTCTTTTTGTTTTAAATTGTAATGCTATTATAACCAATATGGTTTAAAGTGTGCTGTAATTAATTCAAGACAGTATATATTAATTACTTCATTTATGTCTTCATTTCTTGTTTCAGATCTGATATGATGTTTAATCAAACCCCGTGAATCAATGCCCACTTTGAAAATGGCTCAGTCAGTCGATACGATAGAGAGAACTCATAAGTCCAGACTTAAAAGTTTTTTTGAATCAGAAATTATGGATATTGTTTATCAATATTTTGAGACCAAAGTATTAGCAAATAGCAACCTTTTTTTCTTTCTTTCTGATCATAAGCACATATTATTCCATCTTTACAAACCAAAGGAAAAGTGTTGTGCTTGCCAAAGTGAGCCTGCAGATAAGAAGACCAGTGTAGAGCAGTGTATAGATAGTACACTTAAAGAAAAACAGTTTAGAATATTGTTTAATGTAGATAATAATTCACAAACAAATCACGAAGTCAAGGAAAATGGAAGAATTAGAATGCACTGCCTATGTATATATGATCCAAAAAGTGAAGGAGACCTTGATGTCACTCATATGGACATCTGTCTGATATGTACCTTAGTCAGAACTTGCTGTAAACAGAATCCTGCTGTAAATCCTACATGGCTTGAAAATATTAAAGAAGTACGAAATATTATTTATCATTCAGGAACGTCAGATAGTCTGACCAAGGATAAAGCAGAGGAAAAATGGGGAATACTTGAAAACTCTGCAATTGAAATAGCGAAAACAATGGGAGTGTCCTATATTAAATCATTTAAAAGTAGAGTGTTAAATCTAAATGCTAAATTTTCATTTAAAGATGAAATGAACAGAACATTGGAAGAGAGGGATGCAAATTTAGAGAGAACTTTAGCTGAAAGGGATGCAAATTTAGAGCGAACGTTAGTTGAAAGGGATGCAAAATTAGACAGAACATTCGATGAGAAAATTGCAGATTTAATAGAGGTAAATTCCATTGCTTTATAGCTTACCTTTCGGTTAAAGATCATCGTCTGTAATTCATCAGAATTATTATTATCGGAATAACACAACAACTTTAGGATCAATATTCCATACAACAAAGAAAGCTGCACCATAGATATTGTATTTAAATGTTTATTTGTCGGTAGAATTTTTTTATGAAAACTTTGGGAGAACTGTATATATAGGCATTCATAACGGTAAACAAATGCCGTTTTTGCATTATTGTAGCTTATATTCCTTTTTCGGATAAACTCATTCGGGTAAAATAGCAAAATGTGGAAGTATAATTTACAACAAAGTTCCAGACAATAATTTTTGCTACGCCTGACGCGTGTTTCGTCTATTCAAGACTCATCAGAGTCGTTCTACCAAAAGTTGAAAATGCCAAACATTATATATATACATATGGACAGCACTTAATAATACCAAACAAGTTAATCTGTGAGTTAATGCTCACTAGTGATACCCCCGCTCCCCAAACTAAGCCATGCATACAAGTTTAAATACTCGGTAAACACAAAGTAGTTGACCTAGGAACATAAAATCACTATACACCATATGGGATTATAGGATAAAGTTGTATACAAAATATCAGAACTCTATCTTATGTAGTTGCTTGGGAAACTGTGACGGAAATTTTGCATTTATGTCTATTATGTGTTAAAACCTAAGTATTTGGTAAACAGGAAGTAGACTACGTACGAACATAAAATCGGTATACACCATATGGGACTATAAGATAAAGCTGTATACAAAATATCAGACCTCTATCTCATGTAGTTGCTTGGGAAACTGACGAAAATTTTGCATTTATGTCTATTATGTGTTAAAACCTAAGTATTCGGTAAACAGGAAATAAACTACGTAGGAACATAAAATCGGTATATACCATATGGGACTATATGATAAAGCTGTATGCAAAATATCAGACCTCTATCTCATGTAGTTGCTTGGGAAACTGTGACGAAAATTTTGCATTTATGTCTATTATGTGTTAAAACCTAAGTATTTGGTAAAAAGGAGGTAGACTACCTAGGAACATAAAATCGGTATACACCATATGGGACGATATGATAAAGCTGTATACAAAATATCAGAACTCTATTTCATGTAGTTGCTTAGAAAACTGTGACGGAAGTTTTGTTACGGACGGACGGACAAACGAACGGACGGACGGATGGACAAGGGTAAAACAGTATACCCCCCTCTTCTTTGAAGCGGGGGTATAAAAATGTCGAGCGAAGCAACCTTTGTCTTGGGTAGGAAGGACCTTAGGGGTTTGAAAAACAGATAATTTATAATAGTCGAAACAACTAGCAAGTACCTAGGACTAGTACCTAATTCCTCTCTTGAGTTTGTTGTTGGTCTCAATTCTGATGAACGTGTATTTTTCCGGATCGAATTTCATCTGCCATCTATTCTCAGGCGACTGATGTCTGACAGTAGTTAAGCTGAGTCATTGTCACTGCATATGTGTTTGAAGAGGATAAAATCGTCAGCAAAAAGTTTAACTGATGAGTGGTGTACAGCTTCTGGAAGGTCACTTATAATGACAGGGAAAACGAGGGCCAGAGAACGGTTCTCTGTGGTACACCTGAAAGTACATCTGCACGGGTAGACTTTCAGTTTTCAAGGACGACCTGTTGTCTTCTTGCCTCTAGGAATAACTAGATCCATATGAGGTTTTAGTTTAAACATATTTATTTATCCTGGATTTGGAAACAAGCTTAATGCTTATGTAAATCCCTCTCCAGCTAGCAGTTTGCGAGTGTGGCTTTTGCAGCGGCCCCCATTGAGCCTACTCTTATCGAACTCTACAAAGGGATCTTTAACGTGCATGGGGTATTGCTCTCCACATACACGGGACCACCTTTTTTTCGTCCCTTCCGAAGGACTAGCATATGAGGTTTTCCTGTCTGATGTCCTAGAAATCTAGCTTGTGAAGTAGGCTGCGATGAAGAACTTTGTCAAAAGCTTTGGCAAAGTCAAGGAGGATAAGGTCCACTTGATCCCTTCCAGTTCTTATCTTGCTGGTGGTGCCTTTGATTGTTGTTTTTTTTGTTGGGTCTCGCAGTATCTGCTTGCTGTAAACCCATGTTGGCTATCTGTTAATATTTGATGTTCTTACAGGAAGTTAATGACCGAGCTGTGTACGATATGTTCTAAAACTTTTCAGGCTATATGGATGTTAATGAAACAGGGCGATAATTTGCTGCGTTGAGTTTCTTACCCTTCTTGAATATAGTTATGATGAGCGCTTCTCTCCAATCAGCTGGAAATTTTCCGACGTTGATAAATGTTTGGTACATATATGTAATGGAGCTAGTTCGTACGATGCTGTTTTCAAGATGGGATGTTGTCTGGTCCTGTGGCTTTATGTATCTTGAGTTTCAACATCCCATTACTGTTTACAATTATATTCTTCATTGATGGATATGGACTTTCTCCATTGTCGGTAAAGTTGTGATGGTCCTCAGCAGTGTAAACGTCATAAAACGGTGTGTTCAGTATCTATGCTTTCTGTAGGCTGTCACTGTGGAGGAATCCATTTTTGATGTACACTGTTGATAAACCTAAACTGGTTAAACCTGTTGTACGTACGTTGAAACAGGTTAACCAGTTCATTGATAAATCCTGTATCATGAACAGGTGTATATCACCCGATTCATCTGGTCAGTACGGTGATCAGTTTGCAAAAAAATAGTTCCAATCAAAAACATTTAAAAAAGAAACTATTTGGAACGAAAATTAAAACTTTTGTCGCTCGATGATTACCGATAAAGAGAATATACAATTTTTAAATCTAAAGATTGAGTTCATCACTTATTTATGATTCACCATTCAGGTTCACAATAAAGCAGTGATAAACTCGATCTCTAGATTTCAAAGTCCTCTATATTCTAAACTTATTGGCACTGTCAAGTGAAATATCGCCTGCTTTGACAAGAAAAAAAGCAGAATTAAACTGGCAATAGGTACAATATCTGTTCTTAAGGCAATTGTTTTGCATATCTTTTCAGAGAATAAAGACAGAAATTAAAGAGCACACTATTTGCGTGGGTATGTAATTATAAACATAAAATATCTTTTGACTACTAAATTATGTCAAGGAACAACCATCTAACTTGAAAAGGGGGACTTGGTTTGCCTTAAAAAATGTTTTAATCAAATTTTAGATAAAAAATAAAATAAAATTTTTAATTATAATAATTTTGGTAGTAGAGTTTGAAAAAATATTTAGAGGGAATTCTGCCACATGCATTAATGCTAATAATAATTAAAAATAATCGTGTTGGGATGCCAACACACAAGTCGCCCAAAATCGCCTTTAGATAGTATTCCATTCAATTCTGTGCATCAAAATATGCCTAGAAATCAAATTTCGTTGAAATCCGACCACTTTGAAAATTTGCCGATTTTTGGCCGCCATTTTGAAACGGCGGCCATTTTGAAAATTTCCAAACTTCTTGCACAACTTCAGATGGTGCTTAATCACTCTGCAAAGTTTCATTAATTTCATTCGAAGCATGTCAGATTAAACATTCGGACAAAATTGATGATTTTTCATGGGGGGCGGGTGTATTTACATGGCCGCCATTTTGAAATGAAAGGTCGGATAAAAATTCTGATTCCAGATTTGAGATTAGGACACCCCATTTACCCTTAGATATCATTTTGAAGACGATCCGATAAATGTTTCTCGATGTTACTATTTTTAGAACGGCAGCCATTTTGAAATGGCGGCCATTTTGACACATTTGTCCGACCTCTGCAACCCCGCTTTAGATGATCTATATGTGTGCCAAATATCAAGCCCCTATCTTAATCACTGCTACGGCAATCCTCCGGAAAAGTAACTGTTAAGAATAATGATAATAATAATAAATATTGATGATATGATCTCAGAGATCATGAATGGCTCCCAAACGACGGCACCATGTCGACAACTGATATCTTCACGGAAACCAAATATGGTTAAAATCTAACTGTGGGAGTGTAGTGAAAATGGCCGCCATAGAAAATCCAGAAGTCGAATCAACATTCTGAGTGCACCATTGAATTTGGCATACCTGATTTACCCAGATAACTTATTCTCGTAAGCATTTTACTAGCTTAAATTTTCAGTCTATTTTTAGAAATCAAAATGGCCGCCATTTGGAAACCGGAAGTCGGATCGAAATTCCGATTGCATCATTCAACTCAGCTTACCTGATTTACCAAGATGACCCATTTTCAAGAAGATTCGACAAACTTTAGTTTTTGGCTATTTTTAGAATTCAAAATGGCCGCCATTTGGAAACCGGATGTCGGATCGAAATTCCGATTGCTTCATTGAACTCAGCATACCTGATTTACCCAGATGACCCATTTTCAAGAAGATTCGACAAACTTTAGTTTTTGGCTATTTTTAGAAATCAAAATGGCCGCAATTTGGAAACCGGAAGTCGGATCGAAATTCCGATTGCATCATTGAACTCAGCATACCTGATTTACCCAGATGACCCATTTTCTAGAAGATTCGACAAACTTAAGTTTTTGGCTATTTTTAGAAATCAAAATGGCCGCTATTTGGAAACCGGAAGTTGGATCGAAATTCCGATTGCAAATTTTAATTCAGCATACCTGATTTACCAAGATGACCAATTTTCGTGAAGATTCGACAAACTTTAATTTTTGGTAATTTTAGAAATTTCTAGAAAATTCACATTTTTGCATTTTACGGAAAAACCGTAAATATCGCTTCCGAATTTTTTTTCGTATTTTTGTTGTACCCATCATGCTCTACAATCATACTAAGTTTCAAAGTCCTGGCCAGCTAGGTTCCAGAGATATAAGATTGTCCGAAATCTTGAACATTCCCCGTTGCCATGGAAACGGTAGCCATTTTGAAAATTTCCCACGCATTTGGCACAATTTCTCATAAGGGTCTATACTTGGGGAACATTTCATAATGTTTCGATAAACAGTTTACGAGAAAAGTTCCGGACAAAAATTTTGGGCGGAAGAAAGAATAATAATAATAATAAATATTGATGATATGATCTCAGAGATCATGAATGGCTCCCAAACGACGGCACCATGTCGACAACTGATATCTTGAATACATGCCATATCATTCAATTGAATTAAATACAGTGGGAAATCAAATTTCATGGAGATCAGACAAAGTTCACTTTTAAAGTGGGAGTGTAGTGAAAATGGCCGCCATAGAAAATCCAGAAGTCCAATCAACATTCTGAGTGCACCATTGAATTCGGCATACCTGATTTACCCAAATAACCTATTCTCGTGAGCATTTGACTAACTTAAATTTTCGGTCTATTTTTAGAAATTCAAAATGGCCCCCATTTTGAAACCGGTAGTCGGATCGAAATTCCGATTGCATCATTGAACTCGGCATACCTGATTTTACCCAGATCACCCATTTTCAAGAAGATTCGACAAACTTTAGTTTTTGGCTATTTTTAGAAATCAAAATTGCCGCCATTTGGAAACCGGAAGTCGGATCGAAATTCCGATTGCATCATTGAACTCAGCATAGCTGATTTACCCAGATGACCCATTTTCAAGAAGATTTGACAAACTTTAGTTTTTGGCTATTTTTAGAAATCAAAATGGCCGCCATTTGGAAACCGGAAGTCGGATCCAAATTCCGATTGCAAATTTGAATTCAGCATATCTGATTTACCCAGATGACCAATTTTAGTGAAGATACGACAAACTTTAATTTTTGGTTATTTTGGAAATTTCTAGAAAATTCACATTTTTGCATTTTACGGAAAAACCGTAAATATCGCTTCCGAATTTTTTTTCGTATTTTTGTTGTACCCATCATGCTCTACAATCATACCAAGTTTCAAAGTCCTGGCCACCTAGGTTCCAGAGATATAAGATTGTTAGAAATCTGGAACATTCCCCGTTGCCATGGAAACGGTTGCCATTTTGAAAATTTCCCACGCATTTGGCACAATTTCTCATAAGGGTCTATAATTGGGGAACATTCCATAATGTTTCGATAAACAGTTTACGAGAAAACTTCCGGACAAAAATTTAGGGCGGAAGAAAGAATAATAATAATAATAACTAGCTATAATTTGTGTTGGGATGCCAACACACAAGTCGCCCAAAATCGCCTTGGATACTTTTTCTTCCCTTTCAGTACAATAAAATATGTATAGAAATCAAATTTCATTGAAATCGGACAAAGTTCATATTTTTAAGGGGGGCGGGTGTAGTAAAATAGCCGCCATTTTGAAACCGGAAGTCGGATTTCAAATCCGGTCGCAGATTTGAATTCAGCATACCCGCTTTACCCAGATGTCCAATTTTCAAGACGATCCGATGAAAAAAAAATTTCCGCCCACTTTTTCGGACGGTCGCCATTTTGAAACGGCGGCCATCTTGAAAATTTCAAAACTTGATTACACGCCTTTGAGTGACCCACTATCCAATCCAACAAGTGTTATTCAATTTCCTTGAACCATTTTCTTGAATTAGGGAGGACAACTTTACGATAAAGAATCAGAAGAATAATAACTAGCTATAATTTGTGTTGGGATGCCAACACACAAGTCGCCCAAAATCGCCTTGGATACTTTTTCTTCCCTTTCAGTAAAATAAAATATGTATAGAAATCAAATTTCATTGAAATCGGACAAAGTTCACATTTTTAAGGGGGGCGGGTGTAGTAAAATAGCCGCCATTTTGAAACCGGAAGTCGGATTTCAAATCCGGTCGCAGATTTGAATTCAGCATACCCGCTTTACCCAGATGTCCAATTTTCAAGACGATCCGATGAAAAAAAAATTTCCGCCCACTTTTTCGGACGGCCGCCATTTTGAAACGGCGGCCATCTTGAAAATTTCAAAACTTGATTACACGCCTTTGAGTGACCCACTATCCAATCCAACAAGTGTTATTCAATTTCCTTGAACCATTTTCTTGAATTAGGGAGGACAACTTTACGATAAAGAATCAGAAGAATAATAATAATAATAATAATAATAATAAGAAACGGTGCAAAAACAATAAGTCTCCCAAACTTTGTTTTGGGCGACTTAATAATAACTAGGTATAATTGTGTTGGGATGCCAACACACAAGTCGCCCAAAATCGCTTTGGATAGAGTTCCATTCAAATCAGTGCATCAAAATAAGTCTAGAAATCAAATTTCGTTGAAATCGGACAAAGTTGACGTTTTTAGGGGGGCGGGTGTAGTAAAACGGCCGCCATTTTTAAACCGGAAGTCGGATTTCAAATCCGGTCGCAGATTTGAACTCAGCATACCCGCTTTACCCTTGTGACCAATTTTCAAGACGATCCGATGAAAAAAAAATTTCCGCCCACTTTTTCCGATGGCCGCCATTTTGAAACGGCGGCCATCTTGAAAATTTTAAAAGTGCATTACACAACTTTGAGTGACCCACTATCCAATCCAACAAGTGTTATTCAATTTCCCTGAACCCTTTTCTTGTATTAGGGAGGACAGCTTTACGATAAAGAATCAGAAGAATAATAACTAGCTATAATTTGTGTTGGGATGCCAACACACAAGTCGCCCAAAATCGCCTTGGATACTTTTTCTTCCCATTCAGTGCAATTAAATATGTATAGAAATAAAATTTCATTGAAATCGGACAAAGTTCACATTTCTAAGGGGGGCGGGTGTAGTAAAATGGCCGCCATTTTGAAACCGGAAGTCGGATTTCAAATCTGGTCGCAGATTTGAATTCAGCATACCCGTTTTACCCAGATGACCAATTTTCAAGACGATCCGATGAAAAAAAAATTTCCGCCCACTTTTTCCGACGGCCGCCATTTTGAAACGGCGGCCATCTTGAAAATTTCAAAAGTGCATTACACGCCTTTGAGTGACCCACTATCCAATCCAACAAGTGTTATTCAATTCCCTTGAACCATTTTCTTGTATTAGGGAGGACAACTTTACGATAAAGAATCAGAATAATAATAATAATAACTAGTGTTGACTGTGTTGGGGATGCCCAACACAAAAATATCTCCCAAACGTACGCAAACTGTCACTCTTGCATAAATTTTGACATCGCATCCTAACTCGCCATCGTTTGAAACCCCTAGATACCAAATTTTGTCAAAATCGTAGCATTTTTACAATTTTACCATTTTTGGGCCCGAAAAATCACATTTTCGTGAATAACTCGAAAACCGTAAATATCGCTTCAAATTTTTTTCCCGTATTATTAAAGAGCTCCTTTTGCTTTATTAACCTGCAAAATTTCAGAACCCTGCGCACCTAGGTAACCGAGATATCGCAATGTCCTATATTATGACCTTTCCCTGTTTCCATGGAAACGGTGGCCATTTTGTAAATTTCATAAATCGCATGCACACCTTTGAGACCCACTCTACCACCATACTAAATTTCATGAAGATCCATTTAGTAGTTATTGAGAACCAGCTCGGAAACGTTCATGTCCGGAAGAAGAAAAAAAAAGAAGAATAATAATAATAAGAAACAGAGTAAAAACAATATATCTCCCAAACATAGTGTTTGGGAGATATAACAAGTATTAACTGTGATTGCAAGCAAGTCACAAAGTCCCCCAAACGACCCGTATTTGCCACTATTCTCTTCAGCATGTCAAAAAAACCCTAAATATCAATTTTCATGTAAATCGGAGCACTTTGAAAATTTTGACCCAATTATCTCCCTTGACATCACATTTTCATTTATATCTCGAAAACCGTAAATATCGCTTCAAATTTTTTTTTCATATTATTGTAGAGAATGTTTTGCTCTATCAACCTACAAAATTTCAGAACCCTGCGCACCTAGGTTACCGATATATTGCAATGTCCAAAATTTAGTCCATTTTCCTGTTTCCATGGAAACGACGGCCATTTTGAAAATTCCGATTGTCAACGAAGCTTCCTTTTTTTACAATCTATTATCCTGCAAGGTTTCATGTTGATATGTGGAGTCGTTTTCTCTGGGATCTCCGGACAAGTTCACGACTAAGTGGAAGAATAAGAAGAAGAAGAACAAGTATTAACTGTGATTGCAAGCAAGTCACAAAGTCCCCCAAACGACCCGTATTTGCCACTATTCTCTTCAGCATGTCAAAAAACCCCTGAATATAAATTTTCATGTAAATCGGAGCACTTTGAAAATTTCGACCCGATTATCTCCCTTGATAAATCACATTTTTATTTATATCTCGAAAACCGTAAATATCGCTTCAAATTTTTTTTTCATATTATTAAAGAGAATGTTTTGCTCTATCAACCTTCAAAATTTCAGAACCCTGCGCACCTAGGTTACCGAGATATTGCAATGTCCAATATTTAGTCCATTTTCCTGTTTCCATGGAAACGGCAGCCATTTTGAAAATTCCGATTATCAACGAAGCTTCCTTTCTTTACAATCTATTATCCTGCCAAGTTTCATTTTGATATGTTGAGTCGTTTTTTCTAGGATCTCCGGACAAGTTCACGACTAAGTGGAAGAATCGGAAGAAGAAGAAGAAGAATAATAAGAACTAGTGTTGACTGTGTTGGGGATGCCCAACACAAAAATATCTCCCAAACGTACGCAAACTGTCACTCTTGCATAAATTTTGACATCGCATCCTAACTCGCCATCGTTTGAAACCCCTAGATACCAAATTTTGTCAAAATCGTAGCATTTTTACAATTTTACCATTTTTGGGCCCGAAAAATCACATTTTCGTGAATAACTCGAAAACCGTAAATATCGCTTCAAATTTTTTTCCCGTATTATTAAAGAGCTCCTTTTGCTTTATTAACCTGCAAAATTTCAGAACCCTGCGCACCTAGGTAACCGAGATATCGCAATGTCCTATATTATGACCTTTCCCTGTTTCCATGGAAACGGTGGCCATTTTGTAAATTTCATAAATCGCATGCACACCTTTGAGACCCACTCTACCACCATACTAAATTTCATGAAGATCCATTTAGTAGTTATTGAGAACCAGCTCGGAAACGTTCATGTCCGGAAGAAGAAAAAAAAAGAAGAATAATAATAATAAGAAACAGAGTAAAAACAATATATCTCCCAAACATAGTGTTTGGGAGATATAATAATAATAATAATAATAAGAAACGGTGCAAAAACAATAAGTCTCCCAAACTTTGTTTTGGGCGACTTAATAATAATAACTAGTTCTAATTGTGATCGCAAGCGAGTCACAAAAATGTCCCCTCACGTACCCCTCTTTGTCAATGTCTCTTAGCATTTGAGATAACTTATTATATCCAATTTTCATCAAAATAAGAGTAAGTTTAATTTTGGCGGGAAATGGCCAAAATTAAACTTACTCCTATTTTAATGAAAATTGGATATAATAAGTTATCTCAAATGCTAAGAGACGCTAAAAAAAAATTTGATGTCAAAAATAAGTTCGCCATACCACTTTTACCTTATATACCAATTTTCATCAAAATCAGAGTAACTTTGATTTTGGCGGGAAACGGCGGCCATTTTGAAAATGGCCGACGAAATAAAAATTTCAATGTCAAAAATCAACTCGCCATACCACTATTACTTTATATACCAATTTTCATCAAAATCAGAGTAACTTTAATTTTGGCGGGAAACGGTGGCCATTTTGAAAATGGCCGACGATAAAAAAATTTTGATGTCAAAAATCAACTCGCCATACCACTACTACCTCATATACCAATTTTCATCAAAATCGGAGTAAGTTTAATTTTTGGCGGGAAACAGCGGCCATTTTGAAAATGGCCAACGATAAAAAAATTTTGATGTTAAAAATCAACTCGCCATGCCACTATTACCTTATATAACAATTTTCATCAATATTGGAGCAAGTTTAATTTTTGGCGGGAAAATGGCGGCCATTTAAGCCGCCATTTTTAAATGGCCTCCAAAAAATTTTTTCGATACCAAAAATGAACTCGGCATACCACTATTACCTTGTAAACCAATTTTCATTAAGAAATAACAAAGTTAAGAATTTTTACATTACTATTACAAAATATATTGTTCCAAGAAAGATAACTCAATTTGACAAAAAAATTAAATTTCGATTTTTTGCAAAATTTTGAGAACCGTAAGTCCGATTTTCAAAATTTTTTTTTTAAATGAAAGGTATCGAAAGTCTACACTTACCCCATAAAGGAATTTGTGTTACCCCTGCCAGATCAGAAATGCCAGGTAAAATTCAACTTCGGTTTTGAGGAGCCATTTTGAGGCCCTTTTTTGACCTATAAGGGGTCGTTCGATTGCGACGAAAAATTCAAAAAGCACAATCTCCCATTCCATACTCTTGATATATGAAGTTTCAGCTTCCTACCTTAAAAGATGTCGAAAAAATGAGGTGGACAAGTTCACGATCCAGAATACCGAGAAAAATAATAATAACTAGTTCTAATTGTGATCGCAAGCGAGTCACATACATGTCCCCTCACGTACCCCTTTTTGACAATATTTCTGGCTTTTGTGGGAACCCTGTTTAAAGCAATGACGTCCTTATCATTCCATTGAAGCACCCTTTTTACAAGCATTGGTAGCGTACTTGTAAACTATTGTAGTGACTAGCGAGCATAACTACCGCTCTCGTCCTCTACAATGGAGCCACTCTTCAATGAAATTCTTAAAACGTTACGGAGAAGCTTTTGGTTGACATCCATATGAGATATTATTCTTCCTTAATCTCATATAGTCGAGAAGAATCACACAGTCGCATCCAAAAGCTGTTGCATCGGACCATAAACAAAATTTAATGCTAAAAATGAACTCCCCATACCACAATTACCCTGTATATTAATTTTTATTCAAATCGGAGTAAGTTTAATTTTGGCGGGAAACGGCGACCATTTTGAAAATGGCCGACGATAAAAAAATTTTGATGTCAAAAATCAACTCGCCATACCACTATTACCTTATATACCAATTTTCATCAAAATCAGAGTAACTTTAATTTTGGCGGGAAACGGCGGCCATTTTGAAAATGGCCGACGATAAAAAAATTTTGATGTCAAAAATCAACTCGCCATACCACTATTACCTTATATACCAATTTTCATCAAAAACGGAGTAAGTTTAATTTTTGGCGGGAAACGGCGGCCATTTTGAAAATGGCCGACGATAAAAAAAAATTGATGTTAAAAATCAACTCGCCTTACCACTATTACCTTATATACCAATTTTCATCAAAATCGGAGCAAGTTTAATTTTTGGCGGGAAATGGCGGCCATTTTGAAAATGGCCGACGAAAAAAAATTTTAATGTCAAAAATCAACTCGCCATACCACTATTACCTTATATATCAATTTTCATCAAAATCGGAGCAAGTTTAAATTTTGGCGGGAAAATGGCGGCCATTTTAGCCGCCATTTTAAAAATGGTCGCCAAAAATTTTTTTCGATACCAAAAATGAACTCGGCATACCACTATTACCTTGTAAACCAATTTTCATTAAGAAATAACAAAGTTAAGAATTTTTACATTACTATTACAAAATATATTGTTCCAAGAAAGATAACTCAATTTGACAAAAAAATTAAATTTCGATTTTTTGCAAAATTTTGAGAACCGTAAGTCCGATTTTCAAAATTCTTTTTTTAAATGAAAGGTATTAAAAGTCTACACTTACCCTTTAAAGGAATTTTTCCTACCCCTGCCGGATCAGAAATGCCAGGTAAAAATTCAACTTCGGTTTCGAGGAGCCATTTTGAGGCCCTTTTTTGACCTATAAGGAGTCATTCGATTTCGGCGAAAAATACAAAAAGCACAATTTCCCATTCCATACTCTTGATATATGAAGATTCAGCTTCCTACCTTAAAAGATGTCGAAAAAATGAGGTGGACAAGTTCACGGTCCAGAATACCGAGAAAAATAATAATAATAATAATAAGAAACCGAGCAAAAACAATATGTCCCCGACACTTCGTGTTCGGGGACATAATAATAATAACTAGTTCTAATTGTGATCGCAAGCGAGTCACATACATGTCCCCTCACGTACCCCTCTTTGTCAATATGTGTTTGGGCATTTGAGAATACCTAATATACCAATTTTCATCAACGGCGGCCATTTTGAAAATGGCCAACGATAAAAAATTTTTGATGTCAAAAATAAACTTGCCATACCACAATAACCATATATACCAATTTTCATTAAAATCGGAGTAACTGTGATTTTTGGCGGGAAACGGCGGCCATTTTGAAAATGGTCGACAAAATAAAAATTTCGATATCAAAAATCAACTCGCCATATTACTATTACCTTATATACCAATTTTCATCAAAATCAGAGTAACTTTAATATTGGCGGGAAACGGCGGCCATTTTGAAAATGGCCGACAATAAAAAAAAATTATGTCAAAAATCAACTCGCCATACCACTATTACTTTATATACCAATTTTCGTCAAAATCGGAGTTACAAATGTACTTTAATTTTGGCGGGAAAAGGCGGCCATTTTGAAAATGGCCGACGATAGAAAAATTTTGATGTCAAAAATCATCTCGCCATACCACTATTACCTTATATACCAATTTTCATCAAAATCGGAGCAAGTTTAAATTTTGGCGGGAAAATGGCAGCCATTTTAGCCGCCATTTTGAAAATGGCCACCAAAAAAAATTTCGATCCCAAAAAGGAATTCAGCATACCACTATTACCTTGTAAACCAATTTTCATTAAGAAATAACAAAGTTGAGAATTTTTTTCATTACTATTACAAAATATATTGTACAAAGGAAGATAACTCAATCTTACAAAAAAATAAATTTCGATTTTTTGCAAAATTTTGAAAACGGTAGGTCCGATTTTCAAAATTTTTTTTTAAATGAAAGGTATTAAATATCCACACTTTACCTATAAAGGAATTTTTCCTATACCTGCCGGATCAGAAATGCCAGGAAAAATTCAACTTCGGTTTCGAGGAGCCATTTTGAGGCCCTTTTTTGACCTATAAGGGGTCGTTCGATTTCGACGAAAAATACAAAAAGCACAATCTCCCATTCCATACTCTTGATATATGAAGTTTCAGCTTCCTACCTTAAAAGATGTCGAAAAAATGAGGTGGACAAGTTCACGATCCAGAATACCGAGAAAAATAATAATAACTAGTTCTAATTGTGATCGCAAGCGAGTCACATACATGTCCCCTCACGTACCCCTCTTTGTCAATATGAGTTTGGGCATTTGAGAATACCTAATATACCAATTTTCATCAAGATCGGAGTAAGTTTAATTTTGGCGGGAAATGGCGGCCATTTTGAAAATGGCCAACGATAAAAAAAAATTTGATATCAAAAATAAACTCGCCATACCACAATAACCTTATATACCAATTTTCATTAAAATCGGAGTAACTTTGCTTTTTGGCGGGAAACGGCGGCCATTTTGAAAATGGCCGACGAAATAAAAATTTCGATGTCAAAAATCAACTCGCCATAGCACTATTACCTTATATACCAATTTTCATCAAGATCAGAGTAACTTTAATTTTGGCGGGAAACGGCGGCCATTTTGAAAATGGCCGACGATAGAAAAATTTTGATGTCAAAAATCATCTCGCCATACCACTATTACTTTATATACCAATTTTCGTCAAAATCGGAGTAACTTTAATTTTGGCGGGAAACGGCGGCCATTTTGAAAATGGCCGACGATAAAAAAAATTTGATGTCAAAAATCAAATCGGCATACCACTATTACCTTATATACCAATTTTCATCAAAATCGGAGTAACTTTAAATTTTGGCGGGAAAATGGCGGCCATCTTAGCCGCCATTTTGAAAATGGCCGCAAAAAAAATTTTCGATACCAAATATGAACTCGGCATACCACTATTACCTTGTAAACCAATTTTCATTAAGAAATAAGAAAGTTGAGAATTTTTACATTACTATTACAAAATACAAAATACAAAGAAAGATAACTCAATATGACAAAAAAATTAATTTTCGTTTTTTTGCAAAATTTTGAAAACGGTAAGTCCGATTTTCAAAATTTTTTTTTTAAATGAAAGGAATTAAAAGTCTACACTTACCCCATAAAGGAATTTGACCTACCACTGCCGGATCAGAAATGCAAGGTAAAAATTCAACTTCGGTTTCGAGGAGCCATTTTGAGGCCCTTTTTTGACCTATAAGGGGTCGTTAGTTTTCGACAAAAAATACAAAAAGCACAATCTCCCATTCCATACTCTTGATTTATGAAGTTTCAGCTTCCTACCTTAAAAGATGTCGAAAAAATGAGGTGGACAAGTTCACGGTCCAGAATACCGAGAAAAATAATAATAATAATAATAATAACTAGTGCTGACTGTGTTGGGGATGCCCAACACAAAAATATCTCCCAAACGTACGCAAACTGTCACTACTGTATAAATTTTGACATCGCATCCTAACTCGCCATCACTTGATATTCCTAGATAGCAAATTTTGTCGAAATAGAAACATTTTGACAATTTTCCCATTTTTGGGCCCGAAAATCGCATTTTCGTGAATAACTCAAAAACCGTAAATATCGCTCCGAAATTTTTTTCATATTATTAAAAAGCTCCTTTTGCTCTACTCACCTACAAAATTTCAGAACCCTGAGCACCTAGATAACCGAGATATCGCAATGTCCTATATTATGACCTTTCCCTGTTTCCGTGGAAACGGCAGCCATTTTGAAATTTTTGAAAAGTGCATGCACACCTTTAAGACCCACTCTATCACCATACAAAATTTCATAAAGATCCATTGAGTAGTTTTTGAGAAACCATGCGGACACGTTCATGTCCGGAAGAAGAAAAAAAAGAAGAATAATAATAAGAAACAGAGTAAAAACAATATATCTCCCAAACATAGTGTTTGGGAGATATAACTAGTTCTAATTGTGATCGCAAGCGAGTCACAAAAATGTCCCCTCACGTACCCCTCTTTGTCAATGTCTCTTGGCATTTGAGATAACTTAATTTATCCAATTTTCATCAAAATAGGAGTAAGTTTAATTTTGCGGGAAACGGCGACCATTTTTAAAATGGCCGACAATAAAAATATTTCGATGTCAAATATCAACTCGCCATACAACTATTACCTTATATACCAATTTCCGTTAAAATCTGAGTAAATTTAATTTTGGCGGGAAATGGCGGCCATTTTGAAAATGGCGGCCCAAAAAAAAATTTCGATTCCAAAATTGAACTCGACATACCACTATTACCTTGTAAACCAATTTTCATCAAAATCAGAATAACTTTAATTTTGGCGGGAAACGGCGGCCATTTTGAAAATGGCCGACGATAAAAAAATTTTGATGTCAAAAATCAACTCGCCATATCACAATTACCTTATATACCAATTTTCATTAAAATCGGAGTAATTTTAATTTTGGCGGGAAATGGCGGCCATTTTTAAAATGGCTGCCCAAAAAAAAATTTTGATTCCAAAATTGAACTCGGCATACCACTATTACCTTGAAAACCAATTTTCATTAAGAAATAACAAAGTTGAGAATTTTTTTCATTAATATCACAAAATATATGGTACAAAGAAAGATAACTCAATCTTACAAAAAAAATAATTTTCGATTTTTTGCAAAATTTTGAATACGGTAAGTCCGATTTTCAAAATTTTTTTTTTAAATGAAAGGTATTGTATATCCGCACTTAACCTATAAGGGAATTTTTCCTACCCCTGCCGGATCAGAAATGCCAGGAAAAATTCAACTTCGGTTTCGAGGAGCCATTTTGAGGCCCTTTTTTTTACCTATATGGGGTCGTTCGATTTCGGCGAAAAATACAAAAAGCACAATCTCCCATTCCATACTCTTGATTAATGAATTTTCAGCTTCCTACCTTAAAAGATGTCGAAAAAATGAGGTGGACAAGTTCACGATCCAGAATACCGAGAAAAATAATAATAATATTAATAATAATAATAATAATAATAATAATAAGAAACCGAGCAAAAACAATATGTCCCCGACACTTCGTGTTCGGGGACATAATAATAAGAAACCGAGCAAAAACAATATGTCCCCGACACTTCGTGTTCGGGGACATAATAATAATAATAATAATAATAATAATAAGAAACCGAGCAAAAACAATATGTCCCCGACACTTCGTGTTCGGGGACATAATAATAATAATAATAAGAAACCGAGCAAAAACAATATGTCCCCGACACTTCGTGTTCGGGGACATAATAATAATAAGAAACGGTGCAAAAACAATAAGTCTCCCAAACTTTGTTTTGGGCGACTTAATAAGAAACCGAGCAAAAACAATATGTCTCCACAAACTTCGTTTGGGAGCCATAAATATTGATGATATGATCTCAGAGATCATGAATGGCTCCCAAACGACGGCACCATGTCAAAAACTGATATCTTCATGGAAACCAAATATGTCATAAATCAGCGTTGGAATACATGCCATATCATTCAATTGAATTAAATACAGTGGGAAATCAAATTTCATGGAGATCAGACAAAGTTCAGTTTTAAAGTGGGTGGGAGTGTAGTGAAAATGGCCGCCATAGAAAATCCAGAAGTCGAATCAACATTCTGAGTGCACCATTGAATTCGGCATACCTGATTTACCCAGATAACCTATTCTCGTAAGAATTTGACTAACTTTAAATTTCAGTCTATTTTTAGAAATTCAAAATGGCCTCCATTTGGAAACTTGAAGTCGGATCGAAATTCCGATTGCATCATTGAACTCAGCATTCCTGATTTACCCAGATGACCCATTTTCAAGAAGATTCGACAAACTTTAGTTTTTGGCTATTTTTAGAAATCAAAATGGCCGCCATTTGAAAACCGGAAGTCGGATTGAAATTCCGATTGCATCATTGAACTCAGCATACCTGATTTACCCAGATGACCCATTTTCAAGAAGATTCGACAAACTTAAGTTTTTGGCTATTTTTAGAAATCAAAATGGCCGCCATTTGGAAATCGGAAGTCGGATCCAAATTCCGATTGCAAATTTGAATTCAGCATACCTGATTTACCCAGATGACCAATTTTCGTGAAGATACGACAAACTTTAATTTTTGGTTATTTTAGAAATTTCTAGAAAATTCACATTTTTGCATTTTACGGAAAAACCGTAAATATCGCTTCCGAATTTTTTTCCGTAATTTTGTTGTACCCATCATGCTCTACAATCATACCAAGTTTCAAAGTCCTGGCCACCTAGGTTCCAGAGATATAAGATTGTCCGAAATCTGGAACATTCCCCGTTGCCATGGAAACGGTAGCCATTTTGAAAATTTCCCACGCATTTGGCACAATTTCTCATAAGGGTCTATACTTGGGGAACATTTCATAATGTTTCGATAAACAGTTTACGAGAAAACTTCCGGACAAAAATTTAGGGCGGAAGAAAGAATAATAACTAGGTATAATTGTGTTGGGATGCCAACACACAAGTCGCCCAAAATCGCCTTGGATAGAGTTCAATTCAAATCAGTGCATCAAAATAAGTCTAGAAATCAAATTTCGTTGAAATCGGACAAAGTTGACGTTTTTAGGGGGGCGGGTGTAGTAAAATGGCCGCCATTTTGAAACCGTAAGTCGGATTTCAAATCCGGTCGCAGATTTGAGTTCAGCATACCCGCTTTACCCAGATGACCAACTTTCAAGACGATCCGATGAAAAAAAAATTTCCGCCCACTTTTTCCGATGGCCGCCATTTTGAAACGGCGGCCATGTTGAAAATTTCAAAAGTGCATTACACAACTTTGAGTGACCCACTATCCAATCTCACAAGTGTCATTCAATTTCCTTGGACCGTTTTCTTGTATTAGGGAGGACAACTTTACGATAAAGAATCAGAAGAATAATAATAATAATAACTAGGTATAATTGTGTTGGGATGCCAACACACAAGTCGCCCAAAATTGCCTTGGATAGAGTTCCATTCAAATCAGTGCATCAAAATAAGTCTAGAAATCAAACTTCGTTGAAATCGGACAAAGTTGACGTTTTTAGGGGGGGCGGGTGTAGTAAAATGGCCGCCATTTTAAAATCGTAAGTCGGATTTCAAATCCGGTCGCAGATTTGAGTTCAGCATACCCGCTTTACCCAGATGACCAATTTTCAAGACGATCGGATGAAAAAAAAATTTCCGCCCACTTTTTCCGATGGCCGCCATTTTGAAACGGCGGCCATCTTGAAAATTTAAAAAGTGCATTACACAACTTTGAGTGACCCACTATCCAATCTCACAAGTGTTATTCAATTTCCTTGGACCATTTTCTTGTATTAGGGAGGACAACTTTACGATAAAGAATCAGAATAATAATAATAATAATAATAATAATAATAAGAAACGGTGCAAAAACAATAAGTCTCCCAAACTTTGTTTTGGGCGACTTAATAATAAGAAACGGTGCAAAAACAATAAGTCTCCCAAACTTTGTTTTGGGCGACTTAATAATAATTAAAGTGCCATTTGTTCAGAGAACAAATGAGAGGTCTTTCCCATTAAGTTGACCTTTGTCTTAAAGTCAAGCTCTTTAATTACTGATAATAAATATATATATATCTACTATATTATCTGTAACCGTTTAAATGTTATATACAAGTAAATAATACATAAGATGATGTTTTTGGCCGCCATTTTGAAACCAGTCAAACGTTACATGTACTTCCTGGGCTTAAATGATAGGTCTTGTAAAGACGGTCATTTTTTATACACATGTCTATTATACTATCTGTTACGGTTTTCAAGTTATTGGCAAAAAACCTATTTCGCGAAAACCTGTTTTGGCCGCCATTTCGAAACCGCTCAACCGAATCATGCATTTCTTGGACTCAAATTGTAGGTCTTTTCAAGACAATCATTTTTTGTTCATATATTGTCTATACTATCTCTATCGGTTTTCGAGTTATAAGTAAAAAACCATTTGACGACCGCCATTTTGGCAATGGTAAACGCAAAAATAAATTTGACCACAGATTCGTAATCAGGACCCTCAAATCTACCTGGAAACTAAATTTCATCAAAATCGGACAACTTTTACATTTTGCGCCAAGTTTGCGCCATTCGCGCGCAACCAGGAAGTAAATTAGAGTATTGTTTTTGCATGATAAATCATTACCAGGATGTAAGCTACCATTTCCACCAAACAGAATTTTGATAACTATAACTGTGTCGGAGGAGATCTGAACACAAGGGTAAACAGCGTTTTGCGCTATTGCGCCGAAACTACTAATAATTTAGCGTCGTGTCCATAGCTTAGTCTATTCCTGGTAGTGCTGAATAAGTGTGCAAAATTTCATGAAAATCGGTCAAGGCACTTTTTGTACCCGACTGGAAGAAAAAAAAGAAAGAATAATAATAATAATAGGCCGACGAAATACAATAAGGTCTTCCCTTTGGAAAGGGAAAGACCTTAATAAATATTGATGATATGATCTCAGAGATCATGAATGGCTCCCAAACGACGGCACCATGTCGACAACTGATATCTTCACGGAAACCAAATATGGTTAAATTCCAACTGTGGGAGTGTAGTGAAAATGGCCACCATAGAAAATCCAGAAGTCGAATCAACATTCTGAGTGCACCATTGAATTCGGCATACCTGATTTACCCAGATAACTTATTCTCGTAAGCATTTGACTAACTTAAATTTTCGGTCTATTTTTAGAAATCAAAATGGCCGCCATTTGGAAACCGGAAGTCGGATCGAAATTCCGATTGCATCATTGAACTCAGCATACCTGATTTAACCAGATGACCCATTTTCAAGAAGATTCGACAAACTTTAGTCTTCGGCTATTTTTAGAAATCAAAATGGCCGCCATTTGGAAACCGGAAGTTGGATCGAAATTCGGATTGCATTATTGAACTCAGCATACCTGATTTACCCATATGACCTATTTTCAAGAAGATTCGACAAACTTTAGTTTTTGGCTATTTTTAGAAATCAAAATGGCCGCCATTTGGAAACTGGAAGTCGGATCGAAATTCCGATTGCATCATTGAACTCAGCATACCTGATTTACCCAAATGACCCATTTTCAAGAAGATTCGACAAACTTTAGTTTTTGGCTATTTTTAGAAATCAAAATGGCCGCCATTTGAAAACCGGAAGTCGGATCCAAATTCCGATTGCAAATTTGAATTCAGCATACCTGATTTACCCAAATGACCAATTTTCGTGAAGATACGACAAACTTTAATTTTTGGTAATTTTAGAAATTTCTAGAAAATTCACATTTTTGCATTTTACGGAAAAACCGTAAATATCGCTTCCGATTTTTTTTTCGTATTTTTGTTGTACCCATCATGCTCTACAATCATACCAAGTTTCAAAGTCCTGGCCACCTAGGTTCCAGAGATATAAGATTGTCCGAAATCTGGAACATTCCCCGTTGCCATGGAAACGGTAGCCATTTTGAAAATTTCCCAGGCATTTGGCACAATTTCTCATAAGGGTCTATACTTGGGGAACATTTCATAATGTTTCGATAAACAGTTTACGAGAAAACTTCCGGACAAAAATTTAGGGCGGAAGAAAGAATAATAATAATAATAATAATAATAAATATTGATGATATGATCTCAGAGATCATGAATGGCTCCCAAACGACGGCACCATGTCGACAACTGATATCTTCACGGAAACCAAATATGGTTAAAATCCAACTGTGGGAGTGTAGTGAAAATGGCCGCCATAGAAAATCCAAAAGTCGAATCAACATTCTGAGTGCACCATTGAATTTGGCATACCTGATTTACCCAGATAACTTATTCTCGTAAGCATTTTACTAACTTATATTTTCAGTCTATTTTTAGAAATCAAAATGGCCGCCATTTGGAAACCGGAAGTCGGATCGAAATTCCGATTGCATCATTGAACGCAGCATACCTGATTTACCCAGATGACCCATTTTCAAGAAGATTCGACAAACTTTAGTTTTTGGCTATTTTTAGAAATCAAAATGGCCGCCATTTGGAAACCGGAAGTCGGATCGAAATTCCGATTGCATCATTGAACTCGGCATACCTGATTTACCCAGATGACCCATTTTCAGGAAGATTCGACAAACTTTAGTTTTTGGCTATTTTTAGAAATCAAAATGGCCGCCATTTGGAAACCGGAAGTCGGATCGAAATTCCGATTGCATCATTGAACTCAGCATACCTGATTTACCCAGATGACCCATTTTCAAGAAGATTCGACAAACTTAAGTTTTTGGCTATTTTTAGAAATCAAAATGGCCGCCATATGGAAACCGGAAGTCGGATCGAAATTCCGATTGCAAATTTGAATTCAGCATACCTGATTTACCCAGATGACCAATTTTCGTGAAGATATGACAAACTTTAATTTTTGGTAATTTTAGAAATTTCTAGAAAATTCACATTTTTGCATTTTACGGAAAAACCGTAAATATCGCTTCCGAATTTTTTTTCGTATTTTTGTTGTACCCATCATGCTCTACAATCATACCAAGTTTCAAAGTCCTGGCCACCTAGGTTCCAGAGATATAAGATTGTCCGAAATCTGGAACATTCCCCGTTGCCATGGAAACGGTAGCCATTTTGAAAATTTCCCATGCATTTGGCACAATTTCTCATAAGGGTCTATACTTGGGGAACATTTCATAATGTTTCGATAAACAGTTTACGAGAAAAGTTCCGGACAAAAATTTTGGGCGGAAGAAAGAATAATAATAATAATAACTAGCTATAATTTGTGTTGGGATGCCAACACACAAGTCGCCCAAAATGGCCTTGGATACTATTTCTTCTTATTCAGTACAATAAAATATGTATACAAATCAAATTTCATTGAAATCAGACAAAGTTCACATTTTTAAGGGGGGCTGGTGTAGTAAAATGGCCGCCATTTTGAAACCGTAAGTCAGATTTCAAATCCGGTCGCAGATTTGAATTCAGCATACCCGCTTTACTCAGATGACCAATTTTCAAGACGATCCGATGAAAAAAAAATTTCCGCCCACTTTTTCCGACGGCCGCCATTTTGAAATGGCAGCCATCTTGAAAATTTCAAAACTTGATTGCACACCTTTAGGTAACCCACTATCCAATCCAACAAGTGTTATTCAATTTCCTTGAACCGTTTTCTTGTATTAGGGAGGACAGCTTCATGATTAAGAATCAGAAGAATAATAATAATAATAATAAGAAACGGTGCAAAAACAATAAGTCCCCAAAACTATGTTTTGGGCGACTTAATAAGAAACCGAGCAAAAACAATATGTCTCCACAAACTTCGTTTGGGAGCCATGATAAGAAACCGAGCAAAAACAATATGTCTCCACAAACTTCGTTTGGGAGCCATAAATATTGATGATATGATCTCAGAGATCATGAATGGCTCCCAAACGACGGCACCATGTCGACAACTGATATCTTCACGGAAACCAAATATGGTTAAAATCCAACTGTGGGAGTGTAGTGAAAATGGCCGCCATAGAAAATCCAGAAGTTGAATCAACATTCTGAGTGCACCATTGAATTCGGCATACCTGATTTACCCAGATAACTTATTCTCGTAAGCATTTGACTAACTTAAATTTTCGGTCTATTTTTAGAAATCAAAATGGCCGCCATTTGGAAACCGGAAGTCGGATCGAAATTCTGATTGCATCATTGAACTCAGCATACCTGATTTACCCAGATGACCCATTTTCAAGAAGATTCGACAAACTTTCGTTTTTGGCTATTTTTAGAAATCAAAATGGCCGCCATTTGGAAACCGGAAGTCGGATCGAAATTCCGATTGCATCATTGAACTCAGCATACCTCATTTACCCAGATGACCCATTTTCAAGAAGATTCGACAAACTTTCGTTTTTGGCTATTTTTAGAAATCAAAATGGCCGCCATTTCAAAACCGGAAGTCGGATCGAAATTCCGATTGCATCATTGAACTCAGCATACTTGATTTACCCAGATGACCCATTTTCAAGAAGATTCGACAAACTTTAGTTTTTGCTATTTTTAGAAATCAAAATGGCCGCCATTTGGAAACCGGAAGTCGGATCGAAATTCCGATTGCAAATTTGAATTCAGCATACCTGATTTACCCAGATGACCAATTTTCGTGATGATACGACAAACTTTAATTTTTGGTAATTTTAGAAATTTCTAGAAAATTCACATTTTTGCATTTTACGGAAAAACCGTAAATATCGCTTCCGAATTTTTTTTCGTATTTTTGTTGTACCCATCATGCTCTACAATCATACCAAGTTTCAAAGTCCTGGCCACCTAGGTTCCAGAGATATAAGATTGTCCGAAATCTGGAACATTCCCCGTTGCCATGGAAACGGTAGCCATTTTGAAAATTTCCCACGCATTTGGCACAATTTCTCATAAGGGTCTATACTTGGGGAACATTTCATAATGTTTCGATAAACAGTTTACGAGAAAAGTTCCGGACAAAAATTTTGGGCGGAAGAAAGAATAACAAGTATTAACTGTGATTGCAAGCAAGTCACAAAGTCCCCCAAACGACCCGTATTTGCCACTATTCTCTTCAGCATGTCAAAAAACCCCTAAATATAAATTTTCATGCAAATCGGAGCACTTTGAAAATTTCGACCCGATTATCTCCCTTGAGAAATAACATTTTTATTTATATCTCGAAAACCGTAAATATCGCTTCAAAATTTTTTTTCATATTATGAAAGAGAATGTTTTGCTCTATCAACCTACAAAATTTCAGAACCCTGCGCACCTAGGTTACCGAGATATTGCAATGTCCAATATTTAGTCCATTTTCCTGTTTCCATGGAAACGGCGGCCATTTTGAAAAGTCCGATTGTCAACGAAGCTTCCTTTCTTTACTATCTATTATCCTGCCAAGTTTCATATTGATATGTGGAGTCGTTTTCTCTGGGATCTCCGGACAAGTTCACGACTAAGTGGAAGAATCGGAAGAAGAAGAAGAAGAAGAATAATAATAATAAGAAACGGTGCAAAAACAATAAGTCCCCAAACGTTGTTTGGGGGACTTAATAATAATAATAAATATTGATGATATGATCTCAGAGATCATGAATGGCTCCCAAACGACGGCACCATGTCGACAACTGATATCTTCACGGAAACCAAATATGGTTAAAATCCAACTGTGGGAGTGTAGTGAAAATGGCCGCCATAGAAAATCCAGAAGTTGAATCAACATTCTGAGTGCACCATTGAATTCGGCATACCTGATTTACCCAGATAACTTATTCTCGTAAGCATTTGACTAACTTAAATTTTCGGTCTATTTTTAGAAATCAAAATGGCCGCCATTTGGAAACCGGAAGTCGGATCGAAATTCTGATTGCATCATTGAACTCAGCATACCTGATTTACCCAGATGACCCATTTTCAAGAAGATTCGACAAACTTTCGTTTTTGGCTATTTTTAGAAATCAAAATGGCCGCCATTTGGAAACCGGAAGTCGGATCGAAATTCCGATTGCATCATTGAACTCAGCATACCTCATTTACCCAGATGACCCATTTTCAAGAAGATTCGACAAACTTTCGTTTTTGGCTATTTTTAGAAATCAAAATGGCCGCCATTTCAAAACCGGAAGTCGGATCGAAATTCCGATTGCATCATTGAACTCAGCATACTTGATTTACCCAGATGACCCATTTTCAAGAAGATTCGACAAACTTTAGTTTTGGCTATTTTTAGAAATCAAAATGGCCGCCATTTGGAAACCGGAAGTCGGATCGAAATTCCGATTGCAAATTTGAATTCAGCATACCTGATTTACCCAGATGACCAATTTTCGTGATGATACGACAAACTTTAATTTTTGGTAATTTTAGAAATTTCTAGAAAATTCACATTTTTGCATTTTACGGAAAAACCGTAAATATCGCTTCCGAATTTTTTTTCGTATTTTTGTTGTACCCATCATGCTCTACAATCATACCAAGTTTCAAAGTCCTGGCCACCTAGGTTCCAGAGATATAAGATTGTCCGAAATCTGGAACATTCCCCGTTGCCATGGAAACGGTAGCCATTTTGAAAATTTCCCACGCATTTGGCACAATTTCTCATAAGGGTCTATACTTGGGGAACATTTCATAATGTTTCGATAAACAGTTTACGAGAAAAGTTCCGGACAAAAATTTTGGGCGGAAGAAAGAATAATAACTAGCTATAATTTGTGTTGGGATGCCAACACACAAGTCGCCCAAAATCGCCTTGGATACTTTTTCTTCCCTTTCAGTACAATAAAATATGTATAGAAATCAAATTTCATTGAAATCGGACAAAGTTCACATTTTTAAGGGGGGCGGGTGTAGTAAAATAGCCGCCATTTTGAAACCGGAAGTCGGATTTCAAATCCGGTCGCAGATTTGAATTCAGCATACCCGCTTCACCCAGATGTCCAATTTTCAAGACGATCCGATGAAAAAAAAATTTCCGCCCACTTTTTCGGACGGCCGCCATTTTGAAACGGCGGCCATCTTGAAAATTTCGAAACTTGATTACACGCCTTTGAGTGACCCACTATCCAATCCAACAAGTGTTATTCAATTTCCTTGAACCATTTTCTTGAATTAGGGAGGACAACTTTACGATAAAGAATCAGAAGAATAATAATAATAATAATAATAATAATAATAAGAAACGGTGCAAAAACAATAAGTCTCCCAAACTTTGTTTTGGGCGACTTAATAATAATAATAAGAAACCGAGCAAAAACAATATGTCTCCACAAACTTCGTTTGGGAGCCATAATAAGAAACCGAGCAAAAACAATATGTCTCCACAAACTTCGTTTGGGAGCAATAATAAGAAACCGAGCAAAAACAATATGTCTCCACAAACTTCGTTTGGGAGCCATAATAATAAGAAACGGGGTAAAAACAATAAGTCGCCAAAACTTAGTTTTGGGCGACTTAATAATAAAGCAAATCTGTATGACATCTTTTGCAGAAAAGGTTGAGGTTAAATATTCTGTAGATTTTTTTGTTAATGAATTGGGACCTTTGTAATCATCTTAAAATCCATTTACTATATCTGATTGCATTTATCGTCCTTTTCTCGAAATTCTAAGTAAAATTCATTCTCGTTGAAAGTCGAAACTTGTAACCCTATTACTTTTTGTTCCTATCACTAGTCATCATCCTCTCACATCTTTCGTGTTCCCCGATAAAGCCAAATTTCGCACTGCTTGGGAATAAAGTTATCAATAACTTACTATTTACAACGTTTCAATCAATATCACTAACTATTTTGTTTCGAAATCTAGCATATACTGACACAAACTTTATTACACCAGAATTTTATTTCTTCATGGGCTACTCTATTCCTATCTTGAAATAAAATATATTCATGTACTACCTGACACTATAATTGAGCTCAGAAAATGGTTGTTGATAGTTCAACATACTTGTACAGTTTATTTTTGTGGACATGTTTTGCAACTGGCTATCGGCATCTGAATTGCAGTTACTGTGTACAATTGTATGATGGTTTTGCTGTCTTAATTGTTTCTTTATTCATATGAAGCAGACTTCTTTTAATTTGCATTTATTGACGAAAAAGATTAAGGACTTAGCTTTAGTCTTTAAATTTACCTTTCGTTACTTTGATTATGTTCCTTCACTAAGCAATATATGATTTGGGGAATATCTGCACATCATATATTCCCAGGAATGAATCCCTCAGATGACGCTACAGATTCTAAAAAGTCCACTTCATATTTGAATTTGCATCATCAAAGAAGACACGTCTGTTCAAATCTCCATGACAAACGTGTTGACTTGAAATGTGCGACAACAAGGTCTGGTCAAAATTGAGAGAAATCAAACAACATATCACAACCAAACAGCAGTCAGCTATGTGAAATAAAGTCGAAACTTAGTTCCACCGGACGGGAAAGCAGTTCCTGATTGCTAAAACATACCCGTCGTTTAGCCAACGTTCGAATTAGTTTGGGTCCTATCCAGTAAAGGCCTTTTTAGCTCACCTGGACCGAAGGTCCATGTGAGCTATTGCCATCACTTGGTGTCCGTCGTCGTCCGTCGTCGTCGTTAACTTTTCTTTGAAAATCTTCTCCGAAACTACTGAAGGGATTGCTTTGAAACTTTGCATACTTCATCTATTGGATGTCCTCTTCCAAGATTGCACTAATGGTGACCGCCGTCCAAACAACATGGTCGCCGTTACTAAAAATAGACCAGGGGGTCAGACTTTTGTGTTTGGCTTGCAAATCAAAAAGTATAAGAGATAGATGAAATATGATGCACGCTACTGCTTCAGCATCGAAAGCTCTACAAAAGTCTCCATTGAGTCGAAGTTGTCAGATGACCCTTTATAGGGGTTACGGCCCCTTAAAGGTGAAAAATAGCATTTTTTCATGTTTTTGGATTATAGAATGAAAACTATTACAGATAGAGAAAAGTTGTTGCTTGCATAAATGTTCAGCTCATTTAGCTCTACAAAAGTCTCCAAGGGTCAAAGTTGTCAGATGACCCCTTATAGGGGTTACGGGCCCTAAAAGGAAAAAAATAGAGTTTTTGGCCTAAAGAATGAAAACTATTGCTGATAGAAAAAAGCTGTTGCTTACTTAAATGTTCAGCTCATTTAGCTCTACAAAAATCTCCATAGGGTGGAAGTTGTCAGATTACCCCTTATAGGGGTAACAGCCCCTTAAAGGCAAAAAAAAATACTGTTTTTGGCCTATAGAATGAAAACATATTGCAAATAGAGAAAAGCTGTTGCTTCCTTAAATGTTCAGCTTACATGTATTTAGCTCTACAAAAGTCTTCATAGGGTTGAAGTTGTCAGATGACCCCTTAAAAGGTGAAAAATAGTGTTTTTGCTTACAGAATGAAAAGTATTGCAGATAGAGAAAAGCTTTTTCTTGCTTAAAAATTCAGCTTATTTAGCGATACAAAAGTTTTCATAGGGTTGAAATCAAGACCAGGTGAGCGATTCAGGCTCCTGGGAGCCTCTTGTTGTTATGTTAACATTATCTGTGCTAATGTGAGTTGTCTACGAACACACCATTAATTAACAGTTTTCTACAGTTTAATAGCTGAAGTTTTTGTATTTTGAAGCTGTGAGTCTAATTAAATTGTAGAAGAGATTTGTCACATTACATTGTTATTAACATAATATATTTTTCAGAAGAAAAAGTTTGTTTACAAGTAAATAACACTGAACTTGTAAGTACAACAACAGAAGACGTGGAAGGAGAAAGCAGCATTAGTGGACAAGTATCAAACGGTAATAGTTCTTTAATTGAAAAAAAATCACATCAACCTTGTTAAAATCCTTTTAGTTGAATATATATATTCGTCAAACAAGGTAAAAGCTGCACATTTTATACTTGTAATTTTTAAGACATTGGTCGAAATGGTGACAACTCTTCTGTTGAGCATTCTATTTGAATTCGTCATTTTTAATATAGATTTAGTATAATAATTGTCTACAGTTCCTATTACACTGTCCGACCTGTACATTCATGACTCAAACCCATTCAGAAATAGTATTACAACAGTACAAAGGCTTGCACTTTGCACAACGTCCTATATATTTATATGTTTAGAATAATTGGTTGATTTGTTATTTTGATATTCGTCCGAATATTCAATAATTCAAATATTTATAATACTCACATTCTGGTATTCTCTTTTACAGACAGACGTTATGTTGTTTGGAAGTTTAGGAGTAGAGGTGAATGGGATGTTCAGAAAGTGATGAGAAAACTAGAATCATTTGCAATAATTGCAGATTTTGATGTAGAATTTCAATATTTGGGATCTTTGATTATTGTAACATCAACCTTAACTTGGTTTTTGACAAATGAGTTCGTGTTTAAATCAGCAGTCAAAAGGTTCTTGACATTGTTTGGGAAGTTAATAGCAAAAGAAGAAGCAGCTTCAGAAAAGCTATTCTATATAGATGTTGATATTGAAGTTTGTTACAAAAAGCCACCTAGGTATACTGAAAAGACAGGTAAAATATATGCAAAAAAACTTAAGGTAACAAATATTTAAATATAAGACATAAACCTTTTTGCAGTTCAAATAGAAAAGCTAGACGAACTTATCGTTGATGTATAATATAATGTAGCTTCGTTGACATCTTCAGTTTGCCGGAGATACAACTGCAGATGAAGCCAAATGAATATCTTCGTAAAACCATAATGTATACATCTATGGTTAAACTTACAAAAGCTCCAACATTACTGAAAACGTTCAAAACAACTATATTTTTATGACACTTTTAACTTAAAAAAAAGCACAGTTAAATATTGATTTGTTAAATAAAAATTATATTTTCAATATTCTGATACTCAACTTCATACGTCGTTCGAGTTAAAAGTACTCAAAATTTTCATTAGAACAAATTCATATCCCCTCCAAAAAATGTTATTTCTTTGGTAGGAACATTTAAGCAATCTTGACAAAAATATACTTAACATTAGAACTGTTAAAACAAGTGAAAATAATGTTTTCCCTATCGTTTCTATACAAATTATTACTATTATTTTCTCTTCATGTTGAAAGCCAAACGCGGAGGCATCTGTGTTCCATTAACTCTTTCCTTCCTTATTTTCAGAAAGCAGCCAGCGAGTTGTGCCAGATTTTCCTGATGATAGAAAAGTGTTGCAGAATTCAGGGCTTCTTCAATCTGACTTTGAGATGGAAGGTAGGAAAAAGAAGCCTGATTGGTGAGCTTCTTTAATTCTGATGTAAAATTAAATAGGAATCTAATTATATTTAAAGTGAAAATTAGAAAGTGACAGATAATATTATTTATATAATTAAACATAATGGAATTAAATTACGTATTTCAAATAACTATGTTTAACATTAAGATATGGTAAAATGATAGTCAGAAAACTCACTGACACCACAAAGACAATATATTTTGGGAGATAGGAAAGACTACCTACGAGATATGTTTCTCAATTTGATGAAAAAAAAGCAACTCGTTCTGGTATAATATAATAAGTTTGTCCGACACCTTTATGACTTCTCATTGCGATTGGGTGATTAAAAATATTTAGACAAAGATTTGTTACAATAACTTAAAATCAGTCAAGATCATATTTCCACGAACTATTTCAGCTTAATATTAGTGTAGGCAACATTATAATTTTACATGAGATTCTTATGTTATATAATAAAAATGACAACAAAGTTCCAGACAATAAATTTTGCTACGCCTGACGCGCGTTTCGTCTATTCAAGACTCATCAGAGGCACCCTACCAAAAATATTGAAAATGCCAAACACTGTATGATTATGAAGAGCATAAAACAGTAAGACCAAAAATACCAAATAGGGGAACAAAATTAATACTAAGATGATCAACCTATGTCTGGGGTAGGAAGAACTTTTAATCCCAATTAAAGTTCACCTATGAATTTTTGTAAAACTGGCTTCGAAAATGCATGTTATAGGTAATTTTATTACGGAATCATTAGAACAAATTCATATCCCCACCAAAAAAGTTATTTCTTTGGTAGGAACATTAAAGCAATCTTGACAAAAATAAACTTTAACATTAGAACTGTTAAAACAAGTGAAAAAATGCTTTCCCTATCGTTTCTATACAAATTATGATTTTTTTCTCTTCATGTTGAAAGCCTAACGCGGAGGCATCTGTGTGTGTTCCATTAACTCTTTTCTTCCTTATTTTCAGAAAGCAGCAAGCGAGTTGTGACAGATTTTCCAGATGAAAGAAAAACGTTGCACAATTCAGGGCTTCTTCAATCTGACTTTGAGATGGAAGGTAGGAAAAAGAAGCCTGATTGGTGTGCTTCTATAATTCTGATGTCAAATCAAACAGTAATCTAATTATATTTAAAGTGAAAATTAGAAAGTGGCAGATAATATGATTTATATAATTAAACATAATGGAATAAAATTACGTATTTCAAATAACTATATTTAACATTAAGATATGGTAAAATGATAGTCGGAAAACTCACTGACACCACAAAGACAATATATTTTGGGAGATAGGAAAGAATGCTTCTCAATTTAACTGAAAAAAGCAACTCGTTCTGGTATAATATAATAAGTTTGTCCGACACCTTTATGAATTCTCATGGCGATTGGTGATTAAAATATTTAGGCAAAGATTTGTAACAATAACTTAAAATCAGTCAAGTTCATATTTCCACGAACTATTTCAGCTTAATATTAGTGTAGGCAACATTATGATTTTACATGAGATTCTTATGTTATATAATAAAAAATGACAACAAAGTTCCAGACAATAAATTTTGCTACGCCTGACGCGCGTTTCGTCTATTCAAGACTCATCAGAGGCACTCTACCAAAAATATTGAAAATGCCAAACACTGTATGATTATGAAGAACATAGAACAGTAAGACCAAAAATACCAAATAGGGGAACCAAATTAATACTAAGATTATCAACCTATGTCTGGGGTAGGAAGAACTTTTAATCCCAATTAAAGTTCACCGATGATTTTTTGTAAAACTGGCTTCGAAAATGCATGTTATAGGTAATTTTATTATGGAATCAATAGAACAAATTAATACCCCCCCCAAAAAAAAATGTTATTTCTTTGGTAGGAACATTTAAGCAATCTTGACAAAAATATACTTTAACATTAGAACTGTTAATACCCTCTTCACATATACGATATTCTCTTACGAGTTATTACGATTTTCAAAATTTATAGTTTTACGAGTTCTTGCGGGATTTTCTTCCAACCTTATACGATCTATTTCCGAGTTGTCACGATTTTGTTAGTTGTGCGGAAATTTTTCGCACTCCCGTCCAGAGACGATACGAGTTTTATTTTCGAAGTGTTAACGAGCGTGTTACGGTGCCTTTACGACGTCTTAACGAGTGAATTGCGATATTGGAAATGATATCGTAACTAACTCGCAAACCACTCGTTAAAGAATTCCTTTGCGAGGTCTTCCAAGTTTGTAACGAGTAAGGGTGAGTCATTTACGATATCTACGAGTTCTTTACGAGTTATTTGCGATGTGTTTACGAGTTGAATTATGACATTGTTGTTTTTTCAACTCGTAAAAGTCGTACGAGGATTTTTGACATGTCAAAAATCCTCGTAAAACTTTCCCGAGGTCTTACGATTTCAAACGAGCTAGAAAGACCTGTTTACGAGTAACAAAGAGTGATTTACGAGTCTTTGTGATCGAATACGAGTTGAAAACTCGCAAGAACTCGTAAGAAAATCTCATAAATGTGAAAGGGGTATTATATAAAACAAGTGAAAAAAATGTTTTCCCTATCGTTTCTATACAAATTATTATTATTATTTTCTCTTCATGTTGAAAGCCAAACGCAGAGGCACCTGTGTGTGTTCCATTAACTCTTTTCTTCCTTATTTTCAGAAAGCAGCGAGCGAGTTGTGCCAGATTTTCCTGATGATAGAAAAGTGTTGCAGAATTCAGGGCTTCTTCAATCTGACTTTGAGATGGAAGGTAGGAAAAAGAAGCCTGATTGGTGAGCTTCTATAATTCTGATGTAAAATTAAATAGGAATCTAATTATATTTAAAGTGAAAATTAGAAAGTGACAGATAATATGATTTATATAATTAAACATAATGGAATTAAATAACGTATTTCAAATAACTATGTTTAACATTAAGATATGGTAAAATGATAGTCAGAAAACTCACTGACACCACAAAGACAATATATTTTGGGAGATAGGAAAGACTACCTACGAGATATGTTTCTCAATTTAATTAAAGAAAGCAACTCGTTCTGGTATAATATAATAAGTTTGTCCGACTCCTTTATGACTTCTCATGGCGATTGGGTGAATAAAAATATTTAGGCAAAGATTTGTTACAATAACTAAAATTCAGTCAAGTTCATATTTCCACGAACTATTTTAGCTTAATATTAGTGTAGGCAACATTATGATTTTACATGAGATTCTTATATAATAAAAATGACAACAAAGTTCCAGACAATATATTTTGCTACGCCTGACGCGCGTTTCGTCTATTCAAGACTCATCAGAGGCGCTCTACCAAAAATACTGAAAATGCCAAACACTGTATGATTATGAAGAGCATAGAACAGTAAAACCAAAAATACCACATAGGGGAACCAAATTAATACTAAGATGATCAACCTCTGTTTTGGGTAGGAAGAACCTTTAATCCCAATTAAAGTTCACCTATGAATTTTTGTAAAACTGGCTTCGAAAATGCATGTTATAGGTAATTTTATTATGGAATCATTAAAACAAATTCATACCCCCCAAAAAATGTTATTTCTTTGGTAGGAACATTTAAGCAATCTTGACAAAAATTTACTTTAACATTAGAACTGTTAAAACTAGTGAAAAAAATGTTTTCCCTATCGTTTCTATACAAATTATTATTATTATTTTCTCGTCATGTTGAAAGCCAAACGCGGAGGCACCTGTGTGTGTTCCATTAACTCTTTTCTTCCTTATTTTTAGAAAGCAGCGAGCGAGTTGTGCCAGATTTTCCTGATGATAGAAAAGTGTTGCAGAATTTAGGGCTTCTTCAATCTGACTTTGAGATGGAAGGTAGGAAAAAGAAGCCTGATTGGTGAGCTTCTATAATTCTGATGTAAAATTAAATAGGAATCTAATTATATCTAAAGTGAAAATTAGAAAGTGACAGATAATATGATTTATATAATTAAACATAATGGAATTAAATTACGTATTTCAAATAACTATGTTTAACATTAAGATATGGTAAAATGATAGTCAGAAAACTCACTGACACCACAAAGACAATATATTTTGGGAGATAGGAAAGACTACCTACGAGATATGTTTCTCAATTTAATTTTAAAAAAGCAACTCGTTTTGGTATAATATAATAAGTTTGTCCGACACCTTTATGACTTCTCATGGCGATTTAGTGATTAAAAATATTTAGGCAAAGATTTGTTACAATAACTAAAATTCAGTCAAGTTCATATTTCCACGAACTATTTTAGCTTAATATTAGTGTAGGCAACATTATGATTTTACATGAGATTCTTATATAATAAAAATGACAACAAAGTTCCAGACAATATATTTTGCTACGCCTGACGCGCGTTTCGTCTATTCAAGACTCATCAGAGGCGCTCTACCAAAAATACTGAAAATGCCAAACACTGTATGATTATGAAGAGCATAGAACAGTAAAACCAAAAAATACCACATAGGGGAACCAAATTAATACTAAGATGATCAACCTCTGTTTTGGGTAGGAAGAACCTTTAATCCCAATTAAAGTTCACCTATGAATTTTTGTAAAACTGGCTTCGAAAATGCATGTTATAGGTAATTTTATTATGGAATCATTAAAACAAATTTATACCCCCCAAAAAATGTGATTTCTTTGGTAGGAACATTTAAGCAATCTTGACAAAAATTTACTTTAACATTAGAACTGTTAAAACAAGTGAAAAAAAATGTTTTCCCTATCGTTTCTATACAAATTATTATTATTATTTTCTCGTCACGTTGAAAGCCAAACGCGGAGGCACCTGTGTGTGTTCCATTAACTCTTTTCTTCCTTATTTTCAGAAAGCAGCGAGCGAGTTGTGCCAGATTTTCCTGATGATAGAAAAGTGTTGCAGAATTTAGGGCTTCTTCAATCTGACTTTGAGATGGAAGGTAGGAAAAAGAAGCCTGATTGGTGAGCTTCTATAATTCTGATGTAAAAATTAAATAGGAATCTAATTATATTTAAAGTGAAAATTAGAAAGTGGCAGATAATATGATTTATATAATTAAACATAATGGAATTAAATTACGTATTTCAAATAACTATGTTTAGTGTAAACATATTTATTAATTAATTTGCGAATTTTACAAATATTGAATATGAGACAAAGTGACAATAATACAACAAATTAATCACGGGATTCAGAAACAAGACTTGAAGCCTTATATAAATCCGTCTCCCGGAAAACTTTTCATTTACATTATTTTAGCATTATCCGACTTGACTCAAGAATCGACTTAGAGTACAAATAAAACATGAACGTGATTTACTATTTGAGTGCAAATGTGCAACGTGCAGTGAAATACGGAGGTACGTGTGCAAGTGAAGGTGCATGCGAGGAGGTTGAGGTTTTGTTTTTGTTTTTTTGTCTGTTCACCGTTGTTAAGTGTTTTTTACGATAGTTAAGTATTAAAGCGCTTACTTCTGATCAAAAAATTTTGAACGCTAAGAAACAATTCAGTATTCTCGTCATCGGATATGCTATCGACTCCAAAAAGTAATACTTCAGGAGTTATTCTAACAGGGACTTGCAAATTTAGGATAAGTTGTTGTCTTAGTGGTTGGTATAAGGGACATTTTAAAAGAAAATGAGCTCGTGTTTCTACAACACCACAGCGGCATAACGGTGATGGAATTAAGTTTTTGTCAAAAAGGTCTTTATTTAGCTCGCTACATCCTAAGCGAAGTCTTGCGTGTAAGATTTGACCCTTTCGGGATCCACAATAGTAAAAAGTTGGTATTTTATGTAAGTCGTTGTTAAGACGCGATTTGAATATATTAATAGAAGAAGCTGAGCGAGTTTCATTGGGTAGCATATTCCATGATCGCACTGTAGAGGGTAGAAAATAATTTGAATACTGATAAGTTCGCGTGTAAAGTGGTCGCAGTGTACCGGAATTCCGAGTTTGGTAATCATGGATTTGATCAAACCTATTTGGTAGTAAATCAAACAAATAAGGTGGTGTCATATTATTTACGATCTTGTACATATGAATAAGTTTATGTTTTTCCCGTCGATCCCTTAGTTTTTGCCATCCGGTTTCGGTGTACAAGTTTGAGATCGAAGTTAAACGAGTACCACCAGTTACAATTCTCGCAGCCTCTATTTGAATGTTTTCAATTTTATGTATAAGAATAGCAGTCTGAGTATCCCAAATAATGTCTGCATACTCTATGATAGGTCTAATGAATGAATGGTATAGTTGTTCCAATGTCCGTCTATCTAAAATAAATTTCAGCTTGCGTAATATGTTAAGACGAGTAAAGGCTTTAGTGACTATCATTTCAATATGACTTCCCCATCCATCGTCTTCTGAGATCATGAGACCTAAATGTTTATGCTGCTTGACAGTGCATATCACATCATTGTTTAAGTACAAGTCAGGTTGTTGTTGTCGGTTGGTTTTTCTTGATACAAATAGTGTTTCAGTTTTACGCGAGTTAAACGTTACGAGCCACTTGTCTGACCAATGGTGAATTTTTTGGAGATCTCGGTTCAAAATAGTCGCAGTGGTTTCTGGATTGTCAACAATGAGATATAAACTCGTATCGTCTGCGAATAATTTAATAGACGATTCAATATCAGCAACTATATCGTTTATAAATATAAGAAAGAGCAAGGGTCCAAGAATGGATCCTTGTGGGATACCGGCTTTAATAGGAAGCCATTCTGAAGAGTAGTTATTTATAACAACACGTTGTTTTCTGTTGGTCAAGTAGTCAGCAAACCAGTTTTACAAGTCGTTTGCTACTCCTATTGATTTAAGTTTAAATATTAGCCCGCGGTGCCAAACTTTATCGAAGGCTTTACTGATATCGCAAAAGACTACTCTAATTTCTTTTCCTTGATCTAAAGCTTTTCCGAAGTCATTTGTTATATCGATTAGTTGGTTGACAGCTGAGTCCCCAGGGGTAAAACCAGACTGGTTTTGGGAAATTATATTATTAGATTTTAAAAAGTTGTATAAGTGTTTGAAAACGCAGCGTTCCATGACCTTACCAAGAACGCTTATCAGCGATATAGGTCTATAGTTGTTTACATTGTTAGCAGATCCTGATTTAAACACCGGGATGACGTTTGCAAGTTTCCAATGGGAAGGGAATTTACGTAATCGCAGTGACATATTGAACAATCTGCTTAAAGGGTATTTCAAGACAGAAGCAGATTCTTTTAAGATCTTCGGACTTATGGTGTCTGGTCCTACAGCTTTTGATGTATCAAGACATCTGAGTATGTCTTCCACCTGGTTTTCCGGTATATGAATATAATTAAGCTTATTAAGAGAAATAACATTTTCAATGGGAAGGTTTTTATTTTCGTCATTAACGGTGCATTGTTCATTAAAATATCTATTAAATATAGATGCTTTTTCGTTGTCATCTTCGAAAATCTCGTCACCGTCTTTTATTGGAGGTATTTGACTTTTACTTGATCTTCCAATAAGAGATTTGACTAATTTCCACCAGCTTTTAGTATTGAGATTGTCATTTAAGATCTTATCGGATAATTGGCAATAATAAGATTTTTTTTGCATTTTTTACTGCTAGATTACATTTATTTCTTATCGTTTTAAATTTTTCCCAATAATTTGGAGTGTTCAATCTTTTCGCGCGTTTATGTGTTCTATTTTTCTTGCGTATCAACTTCTTAATCTGGGTAGTTATCCACGGTGGGTCATCTTTTTTAACAGAAATATTTCTAGTTGGTATTACATCGTCGCAAATAGAAATAATTTTTTGTGTGATATTAGAAGTAGAAATATCGATGTCATCATTAATGATCAGAGAGTCCCAGTCTACAGTTGATAGTTTTTGTCTCAATAAGTTGTAATCGCCCTGGTTATACAGATACATTTTTCGTTTAAATGGCTTGTTAATACTTGATTTTGGTAGGTTTAAAATACCGACAGTAGGAAGATGGTATCGGATATGATCAGTCAGAGGAGCACCAACATCCGTCAAAAGTATAGAGTTGGGGTCACTCACTATAATAAGATCTATAAGGGAACTGGAGGTTTCAGTAAAATGCGTTGGTTCTGTAATTAATTGATGGAGACTGTATGTTTGTAATAAATCTTTTATTTTATTTCGAGGTGCGTCGCGCATTTGGTCGACATTAAAATCTCCGGTAATAATAATGTATTTTTGTGTGTTAAGAGCAAGCTCAATAGACTGTGATAATTCCTCCCAAATTTGGTTATCACTGTTTGGAGGAATATAAAATGTTCCGTACAAAACAGTTTTCTTTTTCAACTTCAATTCTAGCCATACACATTTTAATTGACCAATTTGAAGTTCATTACGCTTAATACAGTCTATATGTGATTTTATATAAACAGCTACTCCACCGCCAACGCGGTTTTCTCTATCATTTCTATAAACATTATATTCTGGTAGAGATACCGTCGTGTCTGGTATTGATGGTTTGAGCCAACTTTCCGTGAAGGAAAGTATATCGTGTTCTCTATACTCAATAGAAATCTGTTCTAATTTTGTTTGAATACTTTGAACATTTAAGTGCAAAAAGGAGACAGTGTTCTTCATGAGAAATGAATATTGTGAGAGAAGACTAGAATCGGATAACGAGCTAGATGCTTCGGAACTCGAGATAGGACCAGGATTACTCTCTATACCGCCAATAATTAACAATATATAAATTATTAGGTAAAAGAAGAAACATATCTTAATGATATTGCTATTAACGATTTGCTTACCGAGATTGTAAGTTTTGTACAATTCATCCGTATATTCGCAGTTTTTCTTGCACTCGGAAGGTAACTGTAGAATAATTTTTATCAGTAGGAAGAGAGGAATTGATTTTACTCCATAACAAATTAAAAGATGGATGAAGAGAATATCGGAATGCGATAAGTTTTTATTGTTCTTGCGTTTATGCGATAGCGGCACGAACTGTCCTATTCTCTCTCTATATGCTGCAATATCAATCGCCATCGAGGTATATTAAATAGGGGTTGGATTGAATGTTGGATTTCAAAAGAGAGAGAATCTTAAAGCAATAATCATGATAATAGCACAGAAAAACGAATTACACGGTAAACATCTGTTGACAAAAATAAATCGAATTTGGGTGCAGGATATAGGTTTTGTGCAAAAACGATGTCGGGAATGGGAAACAAATAGGCAAATGAAGCAGAGTTTTTGCAGGAGAAAAGAAAAAATGAAGAAAGAACAAGAGAAAAATCATAACAAGGGTTTGAGAGGGTTCGGAGCTATTTAGACTGTGATAGAGATTTCATTTACTTTAAAGAAAAAAGAATAAAAAAAAATATATACGGGTTTTAAAAGCATGCAAAACGTAAGAATAAATTTGATATTTTGTCAGAGTGATCAGGGAGCTGTACAATACTCTCAGCAGGAGCCTAGGGTATTCGATACAGCTATGTTTAACATTAAGATATGGTAAAATGATAGTCAGAAAACTCACTGACACCACAAAGACAATATATTTTGGGAGATAGGAAAGACTACCTACGAGATATGTTTCTCAATTTAATTAAAGAAAGCAACTCGTTCTGGTATAATATGATAAGTTTGTCCGACACCTTTATTACTTCTCATGGCGATTGGGTGATTAAAAATATTTAGGCATAGATATGTTACAATGACTAAAAATCTGTCAAGATCATATTTCCACGAACTATTTCAGCTTAATATTAATGTAGGCAACATTATGATTTTACATGAGATTCTTATGTCATATAATAAAAATGACAACAAAATTCCAGACAATAAATTTTGCTACGCCTGACGCGCGTTTCGTCTATTCGAGACTCATCAGAGGAACTCTACCAAAAATATTGAAAATGCCAAACACTGTATGATTATGAAGAGCATAAAACAGTAAGACCAAAAATACCAAATAGGGGAACCAAATTAATACTAAGATGATCAACCTATGTCTAGGGTAGGAAGAACCTTTAATCCCAATTAAAGTTTACCTATGAATTTTTGTAAAACTGGCTTCGAAAATGCATGTTATAGGTAATTTTATTATGGAATCATTAGAACAAATTCATATCCCCACAAAAAAAAGTTATTTCTTTGGTAGGAACATTTAAGCAATCTTGACAAAAATATACTTTAACATTAGAACTGTTAAAACAAGTGCAAAAAATGCTTTCCCTATCGTTTCTATACAAATCATTATCATTATTATGTCTTCCCTTCCCAGAATAATAATAATATATTAATAATAACATATTGTTTTTGTGTCAGTTCTTCTTCTTCTTCTTCTTCTTCTTCTCATACAAAGCGTGTCCGGGCCATTACTTTTTTATCCTTTGAGATAGGGCTTTGATATTTGGCATGTGGATGTATCACCATAAGACGATGTGTCGCGTACCAGAATGACCTTCGTATGACCTTGACATTTGACCTTAAGGTCAAATTTATGCTAATTTTACATCCAAAGTGTTCCAGGCCATAACTTTTTTGTTCTTTGACAAAGGACTTTGATATTTGACATGTGGATGTATCACCATGAGACGATGTGTCACATACCAGGATGACCTTCATATGACCTTGACATTGTACCTCAAGGTCAAATAAATGCTAATTTTACATCCAAGTGTTCCGGGCCAGTACTTTTTTGTTCTTTCACAAAGGACTTTGATATTTGGCATGTGGATGTATCACCATGAGACAATGTGTTGCGTACCAGAATGAAATTCATATGATCTTGACCTTTGACCTAAAGGTTAAAATTAATGCTTATTTTACATGGAAAGTGTGTCTGTGCCATAACTTTTTTGTTCTTTGACATAGGGCTATAATATTTGACATGTGAATGTATCACTATGAGACGATGTGTTGCATACCAGAATGACCTATATATGACCTTGACCTTTTACCTCAAGGTAAAATTTATGCTAATTTATCATCCAAAGTGTTCCGGGCCATAGCTTTTTTGTTCTTTGACAAAGGGCTTTGATATTTGGCATGTGGATGTATCACCATGAGACAATGTGTCGTGTACCAGAATGAACTTCATATGACCTTGACCTCAAGATCAAATTACATGTAATGCTCATTTTACATCCAAAGTGTTCCGGGCCATACCTTTTTGTTCTTTGACATAGGGCTTTTATATTTGGCATGTGGATGTATCACCATAGGACGATGTGGTGTGAACCTGAATGACCTTCATATGACCTTGACCTTAAGGTTGAATTAATGCTAATTTTACATGGAAAGTGTGTCTGTGTCTTAACTTTTTTTTGTTCTTTGACATAGGTCTATAATATTTGACATGTGCATGTATCACCATGAGATGATGGGTCGCCTACCAGAATGACCTTCATATGACCTTGACCATTGACTTAAAGATAAAATTAATGCTATTTTTACACGTTTAACATGTCTGGGCCATATATATTTTAATCCTTTAAACAAAAAGCTTTGAATTTTGACATGATAATGTGCCATCATGGGAACAATGTGTCACTAACGTTAATGACCTTGACCTGTGACTACAATGTCAAATAAATGCTAATTTGGCATGCAAAGCTTTCCAGGCCATAACTTTTTTATCCTTTGACATCGGGCTTAAGAATGTAGATGTATAATTATTAAACAATTTGTTGTACAATGTATGTCATTGTGACTTTGACCTTTTGACCTCAAGGTTGAACTTGTGTTATTTAAGGAAGGGGAGACATCAGTTTTAGTGCGCTAAAACAGTTTTTCCTAGTTTTCTCTTCATGTTGAAAGCCAATCGCGGAGGCATCTGTGTGTGTTCCATTAACTCTTTTCTTTTCTCGTTATTTTCAGAAAGCAGCAAGCGAGTTGTGACAGATTTTCCTGATGAAAGAAAAGTGTTGCAGAATTCAGGGCTTCTTCAATCTGACTTTGAAATGGAAGGTAGGAAAAAGAAGCCTGATTGGTGTGCTTCTATAATTCTGATGTCTAATTAAATAGTAATCTAATTATATTTAAAAGTGGCGGATAATATGATTTATATAATTAAACATAATGGAATTAAATTACGTATTTCAAATAACTATGTTAACATTAAGATATGGTAAAATGGTAGTCAGAAAACTCACTGACACCACAAAGACAATATATTTTGGGAGATAGGAAAGACTACCTACGAGATATGTTTCTCAATTTAATTAAAGAAAGCAACTTGTTTTGGTATAATATAATAAGTTTGTCCGACACCTTTATGACTTCTCATGGCGATTGGGTGATTACAAATATTTAGGCAAAGATTTGTTACAATAACTAAAAATCAGTCAAGATCATATTTTCACGAACTATTTCAGCTTAATATTAATGTAGGCAACATTATGATTTTACATGAGATTCTTATGTTATATAATAAAAATGACAACAAAATTCCAGACAATAAATTTTGCTACGCCTGACGCAAGTTTCGTCTATTCAAGACTCATCAGAGGCGCTCTACCAAAAATATTGAAAATGTTAAACACTATATGATTATGAAGAGCATAAAACAGTAAAATCAAAAATACCAAATAGGGGAACCAAATTAATACTAAGATGATCAACCTATATCTCGGGTAGGAAGAACCTTAGGGTTTAGACAATTTTGAAATTTAAACGGATTATTTAAAGCTTTGATGTGTTCTCCAACACAAAGGTGTTGGTGCCAGAGCGGGCTAACCTCGGGGAATTAAAACTCCACCAGCAGTGCTAACCTACACGAATCGAAATAAAAATGACAACAAAGTTCCAGAAAATAAATTTTGCTACGCCTAACGTGCGTTTCGTCTATTCAAGACTCACCAGAGGCGCTCTACCAAAAATGTTGAAAATGACAAACACTATATGATTATGAAGAGCATAGAACAGTAAAACCAAAAACACCAAATAGGGGAACCAAATTAATACTAAAATGATCAACCTATGTCTGGGGTAGGAAGAACCTTAGGGTTTAGACAATTTTGAAATTTAAACGGATTATTTAAAGCTTTGATGTGTTCTCCAACACAAAGGTGCCGGAGCGGGCTAACTTCGGGGAATTAAAACTCCACCAGCAGTGCTAACCTTCACGGGTGTTCGAAATAATCAAAGCGCTAAAGCGTTTAAAGGCAAGCGAAAAATATAAGAACTATAATAGATTTATTCTCTGTTAAAGTATATTGTTCAAAATGTTTGTGAAATATTAATTTTGGTGAGCGAAGAAAGGACCGTCAAATTTAAAGTTAATGAACACAATTGCACACACAAGACAGGTGTCGTGTAAAACGGTATCGATTGAAACACCCTTTCGATTGAAATGCACTCGTCCCAATGATGTGTATCGTTTACTGAATTTATGAATGGAGAATGTATATTCCTTGCATTAACCAATCAAATAACAGAAATATCTATACGAACCAACCAAGTAATAGATGACACATAATGTATATTCTATCGCCTTAAACTAAATAGTTTCTCATGCAATATGCAAAGGAATAAATAAAACTTGTGTCAGTCATATAAAATGCCAAGAAAAATGGAGATTTATAGAAGTGTATACCATGTTAACAAATATTGAAAAGTAATATAGAAAATAAAGCATTTTATTCCAGACTGGATGCAGGAAAATCACTCCGTCTAGACAGAAAAAAAACGCGAAAATCATCACTACTCTTTAGACTCCATAAGGCTTCGCTGGCGCTTGCCTAAAAATGACAACAAAGTTCCAGACAATAGATTTTGCTACGCCTAACGTGCGTTTCGTCTATTCAAGACTCATCAGAGGCGCTCTACCAAAAATATTGAAAATGCTAAACACGATATGATTACGAAGAGCATAGAACAGTAAAACCAAAAATACCAAATATGGGAACCAAATTAATACTAAGATGATCAACCTTTGTCTGGGGTCTTTTTGTTTAATTTGTGAGTGCTCTTCATAATTTGGAACTAGCGTTTGTCTTATTTTGGGTTGAGTGTCTCTGATATAGCGAACATCATTGTCTGGAACTTTGTAATATTTTTGTTTATTAAATATATTAAGATACATTTATTTTAACTTAAACGTTTGAGGACGAAACAACAATTTGTGCCTAGTGCTAAATAATCATATACAAGGTAGTCAACCACTATATAGAGGCTCTTTCTAAAAGACAGACTAACAATGTTATGGAGAGGCTCGATGGCAAGATGATAACGAAAATAATGGAAAATCAACATTATCTGGCAAATGTTATATTAGGAGGAGACTTCAACATTGCAAATATACACTAGAAAACACCAACTGTAAATACCAACACACAATATGGAAAAGCAATCAACGATAGAATGCTAGAATAGAATAACAACAACGACCTGACACAAATATGCAAAGAACCAACAAGAGAAGATACTTTACGGAATAATGCTTAACCACCAACGCTCGTCTTGTAGATAATACCGAAATTCACCCAGGTATGAATGACTATTACATCGTCATAGTTAATGTCGATCATAAAGCAAAAACTGTCAAAAAGAAACCAAGGTACAGTTTTCCGGTACAATAAAAAACAACACAAAAGAACTCAAAAGATTATATTATTTTTTAACAGTCAGGAAAATCTGAAAACTTTCAAAACTACAGTAGAGAGGAATATTTGATTTACTCAAAGAATGATATTATTGACGCATTGAAAGAATACAGCCCTATTAGAACAACTGATACTATGTTCTCTGGATTAATGCTCAGATCAAGAGACTTATACATCAGAAGCAACGTAGATACAATGCAGCAAAGAAACACAATACAGAAAAGAACTGGAAGAGGTATAGAAACATACGAGACCTTGCGAAAAAGACAATGAATAATGCACATAATAACAACACACCAGCAAGCAAAGGTGCACAATTAGTGGCATTTGGAATTCCTATTGTTTGCTGATAACACGTCAATCAAACTGATCAAATATGTTGTCAATAAGAAAGGTCGTCGATAATTGGGTCCTCTGTAAACTTGTTCTTTTTCTTAGACTCATTGATGAAATAGTAAGTCTTAGTATAATCGACGACCAGTTATTTGTAACTGCGTCTTCCATTTTTTTTCTCGAAAAAATGCATTTAATCAGTTGTGTCAATCGTGATTTGAGATGTTCATGTGGAATAGAAGGAAAGAAATCGAAAGGTTTTGATACTGTTACAAGATGAAACAAATTTAGAGTTAAGAATTTCCTTCAGTTCTTTTGAACTCTTTAATTTAGGATCAACTTTTGATTCACGCAATTTTTAGAATAACAACAACAGAAGTATTTTTTGAGACCAGATTTGATTACCGTCAGTATTGAAGTCAACAAAACTGAAAGATTTGGATGACCCGGCAATGAAACAATCAAGACAAAAAGACGCCATGGAAATATCACCTTTAAGAGAAGACAAAGGAAAAAACATCAGAGACAGCAAGGGCAAAGCAGAGATACTAAACCAGCAATATAACAGTGTATTTACAACAGAAAACGTCAACATCCCTGATCTAGAACGTAGCAACATTGCCAATATTGGACGTCCCAAAATAATGACAGAGGGTAAAGAAAAGCAACTGCAACAGCTATATCCGTCGAAGGCTAATAGCCTGATGAACTACCAGCAAGGATATTTGAAGAAACACAAGCAGAAATATCCACATTCTTGGCTTAGATATATCAACAAACATACGATACAGGACAATTACCAGCTGATCAGCGACAAGCAAACATCCCGGTCATTTACAAGAATGGGGACAGAAGCGAGGCCATCAACTATAGATCAGTTTCCTTACCCCCATTTGCTGTAAAAAATGGAACATTGAATCTGCTACCACATAATGGAACATATAGATAAACAGCACATACTATCCGATGAACAACATTGATTCAGAGCTACCTTATCTTGAGACACACAAATTGTGAACACTATAGAGACGATTGCAACTCGACAAAAAAAAACAGATAGACATGCTTATACTTGACTTTTCAAGGCTTTTAATACCTGGCCACACAAATGCCTGCTTTCCAAAGTGTCACACTTCGGTATCAAAAAACAACACACTACAGTGGGTATCTGCATGGCTAACCAAAAGACAACAAAGGGTATGCGTATATGAGAAATCCAGCCATCGCAACCCACTGCGATCAAGCGTCCCACAAGGAATGGTCCTAGTCTCACCCTGCTTCCTTGTCTAAATTAATGACATGGGAAGTCAAGATCACAGAAAATAACTTTGAGATTATTTGCAGATGACTCACTCCTATAGCAGTCCTCCAGCTCGGAGAAAGCTAGCGAACAGTGAGTTCAAAATACCTGACAACTCTAACTCAGTGGGCAGATAAATGGTAAATGACATTCAATTCAGCCAAATACTACATACTTCGAACCACTAGAAAGAAAATTCCGATAATAAAGAGCTATGAAATGTTCATGTAAATAGCATGTACTAACAACAAAACATCAGTAAACCTAGGTGTTGAGCTAATAGATACTCTAAGCTGGAAACACATATCAGTAAAGCAATATAAAAGGCAAATAGAAGACTTGGCTTAATGCTTCGTACCATAACCAGTACGAAACAGTCTTGCTCCTGAAGCCCACAGGGCCAGATTACCATAGGTCTTCAAGGAGATCATCCAGAAACTGTAAACAGTGAACCACCTGTTTTTAACCAGTTTTTACTTGCATTTGCCGTTCGCAGCCAGTATCTTCGTGATGGATTTACCACTGCAGACCAATAGTATAGGTGTAGGAGCACATCAGATATTATATTACTGAACGGCTCAGGATAACTTTACTCCAATTACAATTATATAAAGGCATGACAGATAAACAATGACTACACATTGCTTTGCAATGACGCTTGGGTCAAAATTTCTTTCAATGATTTGAACTTGTTGCTTTTGAATGAAAAAAAGTACATGGATTTATTTGAAACAATTACAATATTTTACAGGTTTACAGGAAAAAGAAGAGGATGAGAGTTTTTTAAAATCCACAGAAAGTGAAAGCTATTCGAAGAATGTTGACATTTCGGATAACATGATCCATGTAAGATTATTGCTTTTTACTACGTATTCCAAAATCTACAATATTGTCAGAGAATGTACATGGATGACTTAAGATTTTACATTGAGTTTAAACATGTAAGATTTTGGCAGATTTTATAGTAAGAAAAGCATTTTGATTAAATTTTTACCTTTTTAAAACCAATATTATCGATTCGATAAAGTATAAGTGTAGTAAATAAGTTATAGGCTTGTACTCCGCTGATATCTGAACTTTATGAAGCCCGTTGCCATAAAAATATGGCACGGAAAAAACATAACATACGAAATATGACTTTGATGAAACAAGAAAATGTTCAAAAGACATTTGGCCAAATCCCCAAATTTGGACGAACGGACAAATTGCACTTGATAAGCTAATGACTTTTTACGAGGTTTCAAATGTAATTGGAATCACATTGGTACAAATCCTTCCTTGTTTTTCGATTTCGAGACAAAATTCAAATATGAAACGAACTTCTCCTGTCTGTAGTTTCCATTATCTCAGCTTCCTTTGTATACATATGAGATGTAAATACCTATCAAGCTAATGTTGATTTTTCAGTAAAAGAATTATCAATGTCAATCGAGATTAAAGGATAAATCAAGTCTGCGATAATTTTTGTGTAAAAGTGTAAGAAATCCTTTTTATATGAATGAATTACAAAATTGGCAAGCCATGTTGAACAATTCGGTTGTCATTTGGTTGGCAAGTGTCCACTGAAAATCATGTCCACCAAACAGTACAAATATGAAGTCGATAAGAAAGTTGAACTTTTCTTTTCTCTTTTGCCTGTAAATTTCTTCTTTTTGATAGACACGTGGATGCCTAACAGATTTTTGTAAATTCACTTTCCGGATGTTTTGAAAAAAAGCTACAATAAATTAGCTGTGCTAACATGGATGTTAACTGCGCATGTGGAATTATGTTTTCCCTTAACTGAAAGGAGACATATTGTTTTACCATGAGTTCATCTTCTCCTTATTCTTATTCTTCTCAACGAAACTTGTCCGGGCCATCACCTTTTTGTCTTTTGACAAAGGCCTTAGATATTTGGAATATAGGTACATATAAGGTGACTAAAAAAAGATGTGTTACGTACTAACATGGTTGACATTTGACCGCAAGGTAATTTTTGATGATATTTGGACCAACGTCTTGTCCGGGTCAAAACCTTTTTGACTTTTGACTTTTGAGGCCTTAGGATTTGGAATGTAGTTAGTTCGCCACAAGGCGATGAGTTGCATACTAAAATAGTTGACTTTTTACCTTGAACTTTGACCTCAAGGTCATTTTTGATGATATTTTGGACCATAGTCTTGTTTTTGTCATAACTTTTTTTAGCTCACCTGGACCGAAGGTCAAAGTCCAGGTGAGCTATTGCCATCACTTGGCGTCCGTCGTCGTTAACATTTTTCAAACGTAAACTCCTCTAACACCATAACTCCAGTGGCTTTTAAACTTGGCACAGTTGTTTATTAGCATAGGTAGTATAAAACTAGCGTGGGAATTTTTGATTCGTCGAACATCATGGACGCCATGGCTAAAAATAGAACATAGGGGGAAATTGTAGTTTTTTGCAAATAACTCAAAAACGGCTACAGATTTCAAAATTCTGGCAAAATAAAGGTGATCAAAACTTCAAGATATACCTACCCTGAAAATTTGAAGAAATTCCAACAATCCGTGTAGGAGTTATTGTCCTCTTGTGGATTTTTTGCAAATGTTGCACCTGTTTAGCTCAATATCTTGAAAACTATACAAGATATTTTCGAAATTCAAACTGCATATTGTTAAGCACATCAAGATCTACAAATGATGTAAAAGGTCAACGTTTCAGGACCTTTTCTTTTAGGAGTTATTGCCCTAAGAACGTCAAAATTGAGCATTTTAACAGCATTTCCTCATTGCATTGAAAATGTTAACTCCTTTGACACTTTTAGTTCAATTGGAACCAAACTTGGTATAGTTGTTTATAAGCATTATTTGTATAGAACCGATGTCGGGATTTTCAATTGGTCGTAAAACATGGCCTCTCTGGCTAAGAATAGATCATGGGGGTAAATGGCAGTTTTTTGCAAATAACTCAAAAATGGTAACAGATTCTAAAATTTTGATTGGAAACAAAAGTGATCGGCATCTCAAGATCTACCAGCTCTCAAATTTTAAAGAAAATTCAACAATTCATGTAGGAGTTATTGTCCTTTTTGTGGATTTTTTGCAAATTTTGCACCGATTAGCTCAATATCTTGATAACTATACAAGATATTTGAGAAATTTAAATTGCATATTGTTAAGCATATCAAGATCTACAAAATATGTAGAGGGTCAACGTTGTAGGACCTTTTCCTTTGAGGAGTTATTACCCTTAGAATGTCAAAATTTAGCATTAAAAAAGCATTTCCTCATTACATTGAAAACGTTAACTCCTCTGTCACTTTAAGTCCAATTTGAACCAAACTTGGTATTGTTGTTTATTAGCATAAGGTGTATAGAACTGATGTGGGGACTTTTGATTGGTTGTAAAACATGGCCTATTTGGCTAAAAATAGAACATTGGGTTTAACTGCATTTGTTTGCTAATAACTCAAAAACGGTGACAGATTTTTAAATTTTGATTGAGAACAAAAGTGATCAGCACCTTAAGATCCATCTTCTTGTGAGCTGACCCCCTTATTAAACTTTGACCCTTTCAATGTCAAATAGATTTTGCCTAATTACCTTTACTTCAGGCACATATGTCAGGTGAGCGATTCAGGCTCCTGGGAGCCTCTTGTTGACTTTTGACATAGGCCTTATTAGATACTTGTTATGTAGTTAAGTCACCACAAAGCGATGTGTCGCGTACCAACATGGTTGACCTTGACCTTTGAACTCATGATATTTTTGACAATGATCTTGTGTGGGCAATAATTTTGTTGTCTTTTTTACATTGTCCTTAGATTTTTGAATGTAGGTAGGTCACTATAAGTCAATTTTTCATGTACCAAAAGGTTTACATCGACCTTTAACCTTAAGGTCATTTTTATTGTTTTGGACCATATTGTTCTCCGAGCCATAACTTTTTTGTCTTTTGACATAGGCCTTAGATGACCTCATAACTTTGGTTATTTCACAAAACGTTATTACCTAAAACAATTCTAGTTGAGTTTATAATGTGGAGAAAAATATGTCTTAGACTGGAGAATTTCCATGAGTTCTTTTAAAATTTCCAGAATCCACATTAGATAGACAACAAAAATCGAAATACATTTGAAGACCGGATTTTATTACTGTCAATATTGATGTTTAAAAACTATCAAGCTTAACATTTGGAAACCCATTTTATGTAATTGTTGAATCCATACAAGGATGGACTATTATTATTTTTTTCGTCAACAGAAAGGCAAAAAAAAACGGTAATAAAATATTATTTAGCAGCGTTAGAGCTGTATATGTGGTGCTTTTTTGGTACAACCAACCCCTAGTTTAGCTTTTAAACAAGTATTTGCTTTTGCAAACCAAACTATTGTTAAGAAACATGAAACATGAGAAAAGGGAGTTAAATAAAAGAACATTTTTCCTTGTTCTAGTTTGGACCACTGATAGCATGAATAATTATGTATAATGGGTTGTTTGACTATCCGATGTAAAACTAGATTGCTGTGAACGATAAAGATTAGATTTGGAATTACATTGGGAAAGTGAAGTTCCAAATCGCCCTCGAAAAAAAATCTCGTATAAAGTGCACTTTGTCTTCTGAGGATATGGAATGCCAATTTGCCCTAGAACAGTTATTTATTTTTCATGAAATGCTTTGACTATATAATTACCAATTTGACGCATATCGAGTGATTTTTTGTCATTATGAATTGGGCTGAAGCCAGTTCATTTTTGTTTGACTCACTATTCTTATATAGGAGAGAAGTAAAAATGAGGCAATGGTTCCTAGTACAACAGCTTCATTCTTCTGTCGATTGTTTTTGTGCAAACATTGAAGACTTGTGTGATTGGTATATCTTCATCTAACAACTTTTGTAGCCGGTCTATATCAATATCTTCCTCGGGCATGCTGATGATGGAGGCCATCGTAAAAAACAATAGCAGACGAAAAATATAATGTCAATTTCTAGTACGAAAAAGTATTTTTTTTAAAGTCAATGACGGAAAGATTATGATTGAAAATCCGACATTTTGTCCGTATCTTCAAATTTAACACTTTACAGTCTTTGTAAATTAAAGTAAAAGTTAAAACAAGACAAGTATAGTACGAAATATCCTATATATTTGACACATATATACTTCATTAGTAAGCTTTATGGCCAATCATCTATTCGAATAAATACCCGCGGTTACTATGTCCAATGAAATGCCTTCTTACAAAAACGTGATACGATATGTAAACTAATTTGGATACAAAATTGACTTTTGTGTTACAAAATTGAATTTTGTGTTACAATATTGACTTTTGTGTTACAAAATTGACTTTTGTGTTACAAAATTGACTTTTGTGTTACAAAATTGACTTTTGTTATTTAATTTACATATATTGGGTAACAAAAGTCAATTTTGTATGCAAATAAGTTTATATTTGCATGCTTATTTGACAAAATTCAAATTTGTCATGACAAAAATGAGTTTTGTTTACAAAAATGAATTTTGTCTACTTAAACAAATTTTGTCAATACAAAATTGAAGTTCTCATTAGATAACATAGTTTTGTAAGACAAAATTGATTTTGTTATGACAAAATTATATTTTGTGTACAAAATCACAACAGTCCCATTCGGCGCCCCGTAAGGGCTGCATCTTCATGAACAACGTGGATGAATTAGACCAAAAAACACTGGGATGTCAATGTACGAGTCAACATTGTAGTTATTTCATTAAGGTAAACAAAACAATAGTTTAGAAGGTAAAACCACATTTAAAAGGTAAAATCCAAACAAGAAAATCACAATAAAAGGTAAAAACTAATAAAAAACTAAAAGATGCCTAAATTTTCGGACTACACGTCCTTCCTCAGGGGCTAAAAGAATAAGAACGATGTGGACACATCAGCTGACCAGAACCGAATGGCGAGTGTAGACCCAAGGTATACCACATGCAGATAATTTTTGTGAGGACCCTTCTAGATTCTAAGTCTTTATATAAATAAAATTCTTCATTTAAATCTAAATCATGTTTTTATATAAGTAATTTTAATTACTTTCATTTAGTAAATCAAGTTTGGTCTGATATAATATCTGATGCCATTCTTAAAAAAAATATTTTTTGAATTTGATTTTAAAGTTTTCAGTTTAGTTTTATTGTTACAATTTATGATTTGTTGTAGCAGCTCATCATCAGATAAAAAATCCTTAGCGAAAGTGTACCATGATATACATTTTGATCATTTAAGTCTTTGGTGAGATTAAATGCTTCTTTTAGTAATTTATTTATTTTATCGGACCAGAGTCTTGACATGAATGACACTAAACGAAGCATGATCATCTGTTCGAACGGATTTCGACCAAGTTCTAAACGAGTACATAAGTTGAAAATTGTTTAACGTACTCCCAATACCTGTTTACAGAAATTTAAATGTACCTTTTCTGCTGGGGATTTATCAATAAATTGCAAGGGATCAAGGATTTTATTGTTCAAGTTCCCCCTTAATTTAGCTCTATAAAAGTGTAAGTGGTAGTCCATATATGAACTTTCTGAGTTATATAGTAGAATTGGACATACCAGTGTATCAAACAAATTGTTTGACAATGCTATCGGTAGTGGTCCCATGGATGAAGTTTTTGCTTTTAATGAAAATAATACCTTTCTAGCCTTTTTAGCAAGACTTTCTAAACTGTATTTCAGGTTACCATTGCTTCTGAGACTAGTACCTAAATATCTATATTCAGAAACATTTTCTATATAAACTTTTGTCTTAATAAAGGGCTCTTCGGGTTTCACTAAATTTTTGTTTAAATATCATGGTCTTGGTTTTATTTGCATATATAGACAATTGCCAATTAATACAAAATTGTAGCAATTTGTCCAAGATAGGAAGATTGGTATTGTATCTGGTGCTTGTGGTCTGTACCGTTTTGGAAAAAGGGTCTAAAGGGACTAAAACGGGTGTATTAACAAATTTGATGTCGAATGTTCAATTTTCATTCGATTTTGAAAATTCTTTTTAAATTTAATTACTTATTCTGTCAACTAAATAAGTCAATTGTTTTGATATATATAGCACCATTACATTGCTACCGGGGGCAAAGACGGGTCATGCCCATTTAATGAACTTTTTTATTTTTGGTCCAATTTTCAATTTTTTTATCGGAAATTAGGTTTCGAAAGCACCAGTTTTTAAAGTTTGTCAAGACAAATAGTTTTACACAAGAAATTAAGTTGTAGTGGGCCCGCTAATTGTTCCAAAGTCTAAATATGATGGTTACATCCACTTAAAAAGCCTCTTATTGCAATTGGGGTGTGTGGTATTAACTATTTTAGAAAAAAGGGCCAAAAGGGGCTAAAAACGGTGGTATTGACAAAACTTTCGTAGAATGTTCAACTGTATTATTTATTCAATTTTGAAAATTCTCTTTTCCTTAAATCCTTAAATTCCTTAAATGTAATTTTGTCAAATAAATGTGCCAATGGTTTGATATATATCACCATTTGCTTCAAGGGACCAAAGACGAGCCACGCCCATGCAAATAAAAAATCTTTTTTTTTCTATCTTTGGTCAAATTAAAAAAAAAATATTGGAATCCTTTTGAAAATCTTTGCCTGCGGTTTTCAATCAGATTTGCAATTCAATTCTATCTTACTGTTTTCGAGAAATAAGGGATTGAAAGGGCAAAAAGCACCATTTCATGTCGAGGCCAATAGTATTACACAAGACTTTTAGTTGTAGTGGGCCAGCCAACTGTTATGAAGTTTAAATATAATGATAATATCCACTTAAGCAACCTTCTTATTACATTTAATGGGTTTGTGGTCCTTATTATTTTAGAAAAATAAAAAATTATGGAATGGGCCAGAAACATCAATTACATGTAATATCTAAATATTTTTCTATTAATGTTTATGTAAATATATATGTGTCAAATATGCATTTTAATGTCCGCCACAGGATGCATGTCAAAACGCTTTGTAAGTCCACCATGGACTGCATGTGTCCAAAGCAAAAGACTATCCATATTTGGCCTATAATGTACAGGGTTCAACTTGTTGCGGTCGTATCATGCTGCGCTCAATGTAGCTTTTTATCAGTGTGGTATGTGCTTCCACATTTTCCATTTCATTTTGAATACATGTAGTTTTGGTTTCATATAGAGACTTTTTCCTTAATGTCACCATGCGTGTAATACATGTATATAAATTTAGTAGATACTTCACCTACCTTATGTCCCTTGCAATATGATAACGAGATAGTTTGCAAAAGTAATTGTTTGTATTTGGTTTGCAAATGCTTTGCAAAAGTATTAAGGGATTGACCATTTAACTTGAAAGGGTGGGCTTGTTTTTTTCCCTAAAGATTATTCTGGATACGGTTTTTGATGAAAATTAAAGATGATGAAAGGCAGTGGAAAATAGTTTCTAGCTGTAACAAACAAACAATGCGCCCCTTCAAGTTTAATGGTCGGTCCCTTTCTTACAACTGTGCATAAGTTAATATCAACTTGATTTAGATAATTATCTTGGTGATTCTTAGAACTTATAAATGACCCCAATGCATCGCGATGCTTCTTTTAAAAGGCAAAAGCATTGCATTTCTTCTGTAAATCATTATAGAGTCTTCAGCAAGTATAAAGTTACTTCAGCGGAGCATCTACGTTGTTTCGTTAGAAACTAGTCACACTACAGAAGATAAGATTTCATGGTTACCTGTGCGAAGCATCTTCCTTAACATGGACTCTAAACGAAAGCAGCATTATTTTGTAATAAAAGGTCACACATTTAGTTATTCCTGTCTTATTTTATTGTAGACAGACAAACCAAAAAGACGTCGTGTTGTTGCCGCCATCGACTTTGGTACAACGTATTCTGGTTTTGCATACTGCAAACGCTCAGCTTATGACGAAAATCCTGTAATGCCTACTATTATCATCAAAGATTGGAAAGATGATACACACATTACAGAGAAGACACCAACCTGTGTTTTGTTCAAACCTGACCGTACACTCTTTAGCTTTGGCTATGAAGCTATTAGTTATTACCATGAAAATCCAGATAAAATTGACTTTAGAGACTGGTATTATTTTGAGCACTTCAAGATGATTCTGTATCAAACTGATGTAAGTTGCATGATAAGCATTTTAAATTTAGTTAATACTCCAATTACTGATAATATAACTAATGAGGGGTAGCGAATATCAATTTTAATGTCACACGTGTCGAATAACGCCGGGATTTAACGAGTATCACAAATCAGCTTCAGAATAGTTTGGACACCCCTCCTTTTTGACGTTTGATGCATGGTCGGACCTTAATTTAAATTAGGAGGTGTTGCAACAAGTCAAATTTCCCAAGCTTGTTTGTTTTGGCTGGTTTTTCTCCTAGGATATGCTTCTTTCTTGGTTGATTAGTCATCTCTTTGAGTTGTTTTATGACTATTTTAATTCCCATGTGGAGTGTTTTTTGTTGCTAACTTAGTGCCTTGTGTGTTTTTTCACGCAAAAACGTCAAGAAATTGGCGTCCCGGAAAGCGCAAACAACGCCAGAAAAGGTAATTTATTTATAATTCCTTTTTTTAAGGGGACCTTAATTAAGAAAATATACATATTGCATTTTAATCTTTGGCTTATCGTGGAAGAAGGATACTTATCTTATTTCCATGCCAAGATTTTTATTATCGTTGACAGATGCTTTTTTTTTGCTCTTCCGCGTCTTACTGTTATGTTTTTGTGTTATTTTCTGTAATGTACTTAGCATGATAAGTGCTTTTGTCGTTATATTTTGCACTTCCCCTTCATTCCCTCTTTCATGTAAATACAAATTTATTTGATAGGTAATGAAAACAACCAAACGCTGAGCTGCAGTGTCTCATAATAGAATATATAGCAATATTTATAATATACCTTTTTTAATAATATTAATTAAATATATAGGAGTTGACCGCAGACACGGATTTACCAGCATCAAACGATTCAGCTGACAGTCAAAGGCCTAAAATGAAGGCTGTGGATGTATTTGGTACAGTCATCAAGTTTATGAAAGACCAGTTGATGGAAGATCTACAAAAGACAGAAACCAGACCATTTAAAGACGAGGATATACAATGGGTGATTACAGTGCCTGCAATTTGGGATCTAAGGGCTAGACAGTTCATGCGAGATGCAGCTAAAAAGGTAAAAAAAAAAAGTCTTGAGTTAGCGGAATCTTTTTTCGAGGCTTATTTACAGCTGGTGTTGAAAGAAAATGTATCTAGAGTATTACGATTTTTTAAAATATAAATTTACCTTTAATTATATTTTCACAAAATAACGTCGACATGTCCCACGGGGAAGAATCAGCACGGGGAAGAACCAGGTTTAATATTTCATTGGGGTGCTCGTCCTACAGTTCAAAACACCAACCTATCTCCATACATATTCTTATGGATTCCTATGGCCCATTGGAGACAAAATATGAATATGTTAAACCCCTATTTTTATAAAAAGCTGACCATTTATAAATTAATGAACCAGATACTGCTTATAAAATCGCAAAACTTTATGTACAGTACATTTGTAACCGATTTAGAGAGAGAAGAGGATCAATTATACAAATCAACTAATAAGTTTTTAGCATTCAAAATACTATCAACAATGGATATCTGTGTATCCAAATAGTCAATACATTCCATTACAGACAGCCATATCTGACCCCTTGCAGAAGATGGTTAAGAAATGACAATTTTGCTAATAATGCAACCTCGTTTGTCGTTTGTCATACCCAGTACCACATATACAGGTAGTGATCATCCCCCTTGGAGACATATGCATGTATATATATATATTATATTAAAAAATCTTTCGTGATATTCTGCGCTATACATGCTATATGAATTTAAAGAATAAAAAATCATTCAAAAGTGCAAAAATAATTTTTATGCTCTATATACTTTTCCAGGCTCAAATATCCCACGACCAGATTCTATTGGCATTAGAACCGGAAGCTGCTTCATTGTTTTGCAGACGAGTTCCGGTTGGTGATGAGACAATAGGGGAAGGCAGAAGGGTGATTTCCGGAATGTGCCCAGGATCTAAATATATAGTTCTTGATCAAGGAGGTCAGTTATTAGTTGATAAGAAATGGCTTAAAAGAAGATTTCTGATTATAAATCTGCTTGCAATAAGATTTACTAATTTTGTTCTTATACCACTGCATCGTAAAACATCTCGCTGTGCAAGGACAGTGGCAAACAACCGGTTGATGAACTACAATGCATTTAGTGCATGTAAGGAACATTGATAATATAAAGGTGATAACAAACTACTTAGCTGGTATAATCAATCACCAATGTCCAAGAAAAGGAAAAACAAGACAAAGACACAACAGAGAAATTAAATATCGCAATGGTACAAAGTTTACAAAAAGTTGTATATTTCATCGACTTTGATAATCATTTTTTGTTGTAGGAGGCACGACTGATATTGCAATCCATGAGATTAATGGGATTAACTCTCTAAAAGAAATCCACCAGGCATGCGGTGGACATTGGGGTGGAACCACGGTCAATACAGAATTTCGGAAGTTCCTTGACCAGCTTTTAGGCGAAGAATTCCTCATGCATATGAAAAAGGCTGACCCTTCATCATATTTTCTATTGTTTTATAGGTTTGAACAAGCCAAGACATCTTTCAAATCAGAGGACGAAAGCGACACAGAAGGTCATGTATCTATACCATTTTCGTGGCAGATACAGTATGACGAGTTCAATCCGAGTTCTAATGGATTGGCAGAGAAAATGAATAAGTCAAATTATTCAAATGATGCCAAAATACTTAAAGATAAATTGAAGTTGAAGAAAAGCTGCTTTCGAAAGTTTTATGATTATTCAATCAAAAGCGTAGTGACCGAAATCAGTAACCTTTTGGAAAAACCCCAGGTTCGTGGAATCAAAACATTGTTAGTTGTCGGTGGTCACTCGGCCTCGACTGTGTTCACTGATGCATTAAAATCTGCGTTTAAAGAGTTGGTTGTAGTAGTTCCCAAAGACCCTTCAGCTACAGTACTAAATGGTGCCATATTGTATGGGTTCGAACCAGGAACTATAACATTTCGTGTATCACGCTTTACATATGGCGTTGGAACAATACGTGCATTCCAAAAAGGTCATGACCCGGAAGAGAAAAAGATTATTGTAGAAGGAAAAGAAAAGTGTCAGGACGTATTTAGTAAACATATAGATATTGATCAAGAAATAGAAGTGGGGGAAGACAAGTACCAACCAGCTAAGGAATATGTGCCTCTTTATAAAACCCAGGAGAGTGTATCATATAAGTTTTTCGATACCAAAAGTTCTTCTCCAAGATATACCACCGATAGTGGTTGTCGCCATATTGGTTCGCTCTTATTCAAACTAACCCGGATGTCTGGAGATCGCACAATGGATTTAGAAATTAATTTTAGTGGAACTGAACTAAAAGCACGTGTCACAGAAAAGGGAACAAAAAAAAACAACATTCGGTTATTTTATGCTACCCTCGGAGCAGGTACAAGACTGAATAGTTTTAGTTACATCATTTTTGTGTGCGTCCATCTTAATTTCTGTTTTCTGGTAATCAGTTCCCCAATTTGGTATTTTTGGTTTTACTGATCTATGCTCTTCGATCACAGTCATATAGTGTTTGGCATTTTCAACATTTTTGGTAAAGCGCCTCTGATGAGTCTTGAATAGACGAAACGCGCGTCAGGCGTAGCAAAATATATTGTCTGGAACTTTGTTGTCATTTTTATTTATTACAGTATACTATTGGGTAACTTTAAATTTTTATCTTCTTAATGGTGTTATTGGTCATTGTGCAAGATTTTGGGGAAATAACACCTAGAAAAGTATAGTATCAATGGATATTAAACACAGAAAAGAAAGGGTGAAAAATACATACAGAACAAGACAAAACAAATTAACACAGATATTCGTTGACATCTAAACAAAATCGTGCCTTAAATCAACATTTAATTTTAGGCGACATATTTTAGAATTTTGTAAATATTATGAATTTCTAAAGTGCAATGTACTGCATGCAACAGCGGAATCAATTTGATTTTTAATAATCAAAATACTCACCTATATTACTGGTACTAAATTTCAAAATTTGTTTAAAACAAAAAAGTTCCCTTCCCCACGCATAGATGTAAAGTCTTTTGGCAGGATATTTTAAGCCAGACTTCTCTCAGTATATTGGTAGATAAGATGGTAGAACTTCGATAAACAAGCCTGGCCTAATCGTCATTTGGTTAAGATTTCCGCTTCAACTATTACGTGTTAGGGTCTGGCCTAACCTTGCAGTAAGATGTGGACATTTGATCTATTGTGAATGTCTCCCCGTGACTTTAGGATAAAGAACGGCATTAAAGGCGCTGTATGGGTTTGTTTTTGTTTGTTTGTTTGTTTGTTACCTTGTTTTTTGTTTTGTTTTTGTTTTTTTGTTTTGTGGGGGGATTTTAATTATAATAATCCGATTTTTTATATTGATATCATCCTCCTTATTAAATAGTTGGTATATCGTCCATTCTCCAATACGTCGCCCGTCCAAATGCAAATTTTGCCGTTTTCCGAAGGATGAGTGGCAATAAGACCCAATAAGATGAAGTTGCTTAAAAAAATATGTGACTCGTATGTGATTACAAGGAAAACATATCAAATTAGAAAAAAATCTCTCATTGTGACGTCATTGTGACATCACGATGAGCTGTCTTTTAAAAAAAAATTGAACACTCTGACGTTACGCATGACAGTTGGGTAACCGGAAGTGCATTTTTGGTCAAAATGTGATCCGTCCTTGATCAGTGACCTTCCGTGTCGTCGGCACTATTTCGTGCACTTGCTGCGTCACAAATCGTCGCCGTGAAAGCGGCAACGTTAACGAACATGCCCATATCTTCTAAACCGTTTTACGGAAAAGTATGAAAATTGGCCTGCCCAATCTAAATAAGATATTTAATCATTTCCAATAGTTGAAATATATTTCTTTTGATTTATTCTTAATTCTTTTCAGACTTTTCCAAATCGTGTTTTCGTGATTTTGAAAAAAACCTGTAAACTTAAATTTGGTACCAAAAATGTTCATTCAAGAACCATCGGGATTTTTTGTCTGGCCATGGCTGTATATCGTGGCAACATTCCTATATAGTTTCGTTGTGGAACAACCATGAACAAACAAAAAGTATTTCAAATTCAAACTCAATTCCCTGACATTTGCGTATTTCTATCGCTTCTTTTCCGATATTATTTTCATTTATTGATTGTTTACAGATTACGTCATGCAACCTACTAAATACGTGGAAGTTGTGAAGTAAATACGAAATAAATAAGAATTTCATGCATGTTTTAAAAAAAAAATCGGCAAAAATAACCGAATAAATATGAACATCTTTCAGCATTTTAAACCTTTAAACCAAACTGCAAGGTGCGCGCCATGACGTCAAATGTTTTAAAAGATGCCTTGCCACAGGCCAGTGCATACTTTTGTTTGAAAGGGTTATTTCATGTCTTGGTACTTATTAACATGACAGTCGTAAGGACTGCCACACAGACACACAATAAATGACAAAGTCCAGCTCACCTGAGTACCTTTTGTTCTATCAACATACACAATTTCAGAACCCTATGCACCTAGATAACCGAAATATTGAATGTCCTATATTTTGACCTTTCTTCCCCGTTTCCATGGAAACGGCGGCCATTTTGAAAATTTCAATTATGGGATGATCACCTACTTATAGTACCCTATCAGTGTGTAAAGTTTCAGCAACATCCGTTCAGTAGTATCCGAGGAGTTTCACCCACAAAAGTCCCAATTTTCGGACTGAAAAATCACAAATTGGTAAATAACTCGAAAACTGTAAATATTGCTTCAAACTATTTTTTCGTATTATTATAGAGTACCTTTTGCTCTATCACCGTACACAATTTCAGAACCCTATGCACCTAGGTAACCGAGATATTGAATGTCCTATTTTTTTATCTTTCTTCCTCGTTTCCATTGAAACGGCGGCCGTTTTTAAATTTCAAATATGGGATGATCACCTAATAATAGTACCCTATCAGTGTGTAAAGTTGTGTCCGAGGAGTAGCACCCACAAAACACGTGACTGACGGACGGACGGACAGACGGTCGGACGGAGACCATTACTAGGTCCATCTGACGCGTTGCGGTGGGGGACAATAATTTTTGCTACGCCTGACGCACGTTTCGTCTATTTAAGACTCCTCAGAGGAGTTCTACCAAAGTTGAAAATGCCAAATTCTATATACATATGGAGAGCATTGAATAATACCAAAAATGTCGAACGAGAAACCAAATTAAGACTAAGACCAAGCTATGTCTGGGGTAGGAAGAACCTTAGGGGTTTGAAAAACGGATAATGTATCGGTGGAGGCCTGAGCTGGAAACAACAAACAGAAGTAACAGCTTACAAGGCAAACAAGACTGGTGGTTTTCTTAGACGTTACCTCAGAGACTGTAACAGCGAATGCGTCAGAAAATGTATCGATGAGACTTATGGTCCCAATTTTCTAACATATGAAGCATGCAAGTAGTAGTTATTGTTGGAATGGCAACCAACCGAACAAAAATGAGGTTTATTATATTTCAATTATAGATATATTTTTATCGGTAATAATTAATTTTTTTCATTCTTCTTCCTCTTCCTGCTAAGGACAGGATTCCTTCTGGAATGTATTACGTCCTTCAGCGTGGTGTAAAATGGTCGAATTCATATAGCTGTTATGTACATTTAAAATCAAACTATATAAAGGCTAAAATTGTGTACAATAACAACTGTCTACTGTTCCTTGAACTGCACTACAAGTAGATAGTGCAGCCTGGAACGACTCCAGTGTTGGTGAGTCTGTCACTGGCGTTTGTAAGTGATTCTATTCCTGTATACTTGGTAAAAGGGAACTTGTAGACGTTGGATTGGGCTCGTGGGTGCTGCAAACGTTGACTTCCTCTTGTGTGCCTGTCGTTGGGTTGGACTTAGTTGGTGGCATCCACATCTAACAGTTTATGCTTGATCTTGTATAGCACTGAGAGACGATAGTGGAAGGTTACGTCTGAGAAAACCATCAGTCTTGTTTGTCTTGTAAGCTGTTACTTTTGTATGGTTTTTCCAGCTCAGGCCTTCATCGATGTTAACTCCTACGTACTTGCTAGTTGTTTTGACTTCTAATGTGTGGCCATGAAGTGAGTACCTAATTTTCTCTTGAGTTTGTTGTTGGTCCCAATTCTGATGACTGTGCATTTATCCGGATAGAATTTCATCTTCCATCTATTCTCCCATTCTTCAGGCGACTGAGGTCTGATGGTAGTTGAGCTGAGTCATTGTCACTGCGTATGTGTTTGAAGAGGATGCAATCGTCAGCAAAGAGTTTAACTGATGAGTGGTGTACAGTTTCTGGAAGGTCATTTATAATGACCAGGAAAACGAAGGCCAGAGAACGGTTATCTGTGGTACACCTGAAAGTACATTCGCACGGGTAGACGTGCATTTTTAAGGACGACCTGTTGTTTTCTTGCCTCTAGGAATGACTGGATCCATCAGAGGTTTTCCTGTCTGATGTCCTAGAAATCTAGCTTGTGAAGTAGTCTGCGATGCAGAACTTTGTCAAAGTCTAAGAGGATAAGGTCCACTCGATCCCTTCCAGTACGTATTTTGCTGGCGATGCCTTTGATTGTGGTTTTTAGTCGGGTCTCGCGGTATCCTCTTGCTGTAAACCCATGTGGCTATCTGTTTGAATTCCAGGAAGTTAATGACCGAGCTGTGTATGATATGTTCTAAAACTTTTCAGGCTATGGATGTTAATGAAACTGGGCGATAATTTGCTGCGTTGTGTTTCTTATCTTCTTTAAAATAGGTACGATGGGAGCTTCTCTCCAATCAGCTGGAACTTTTCCGATGTTGATAAATGTTTGGTAAAGATATGTAAGTATTGGAGCTAGTTCGTACAATGCTGATGGAGTCTGGGCTGTTGTCTGGTCCTGTGGCTTTATGTTTTGAGGTTCTTTAAGAATTTTAACATCACATTACTGTTTACAATTATCTTCTTCATTGATGGGTATGGGCTATCTCCTTTGTAGGGAAAATTGTGATGGTCCTCAGCAGTGTAAACGTCCTAAAACTGTGTGTTCAGTATCTATGCTTTCTGTAGACTGTCACTGTGGAGGAATCCATTTTTGATGTACAACGTTGATAAACCTAAACTGGTCAAACCGGTTGTACGCACGTTGAAACAGGTTGACCAGTTCATTGATAAACCCTGTATCATGAACAGGTGTATATCACAGATATTTATCTGGTCAGTACAGTGATCAGTTTGCAAAAAAATAGTTCAAATAAAAAAACATTTAAATGAAACTATTTGGAACGAAAAATTTAAACTTTTGTCGTTCGATGATTATCGATAAAGAGAATATAGGAATTTTTAAATGTAAAGATTGAGTTCATCACTGATTTATGGTTCACCATTCGGGTTTACAATAAAGCAGTGATAAACTCGATCTCTAGATTTCAAAGTCCTATATTCTAAACTTATTGGCACTGTCAAGTGAAATATCGCCTGCGTTGGCAAGAAAACAATCAGGGAGAATTAAACTGGCAATAGGTACAATATGTGTTTTAAGGCGATTGTTTTTGCATTTCTTTTCAGAGAATAAAGACAGAAATTAAAGAGCACACTATTTGCGTTGGTATGTAATTATCAACATAAAATATCTTTTGACTACTAAATTATGTCAAAGAACAACCATTTTACTTGAAAAGAGGGACTCGGTTTGCCTTAAAAAATGTTTTAATCAAATTTTAGATAAAAAATAAAATCTAACTTTTAATTATAATAATTTTGGTAGTAGAGTTTGAAAAAAAATATTCAGAGGGAATTCTAACACATGCATTGATGTTTATAATGATAATAAAGAAAATCTGTATAACATCTTTGGCAGAAAAGGTTAAGGTTAAATATTCTGTAGATTTTTTTCAAAAATAAATTTGAATTTATAAAGATGTTTTGCACGGAAAAAAAATTGTTGCCAAAAGAAAAAAAACAACCCCCTTAAAGTTAAATGGTCATGATTAAAAGTACTCAAAAATTTCACACGAAAAACTTGAAAATGGCGCAAAATGGCAATAAATTGTAACTTTATTTGTATTTGATGTAATATTTACAACAGTTTGATACGATATATATATATTGTACCATTTGCTAAAATCTGCACTACTGTGACAGCGACACAGATCTTTTCAAATGCTTTACACGCACAAATACGTAATAAAACAAGATTTGATAACATGCGTTAAAGGTGTCTTAAAGTTTTTCACTTAAGTAATATTTTATTTGGTAATCTCAATTAAAGTTCACCTATAAATTGTTGTAAAACTGGCTTCGAAAATGCATGTTATAGGTAATTTTATTTCGGAATCATTAGAACTAATTCATATCCCCTCAAAAAATGTTATTTCTTTGGTAGGAACATTTAAGCAATCTTGACAAAAATATACTTTAACATTAAAACTGTTAAAACAAGTGAAAAAATGTTTTCCCTATCGTTTCTATACAAATTATTATTAGTATTTTCTTCATGTTGAAAGCCAAACGCGGAGGCATCTGTGTTCCATTAACACTTTTCTTCCTTATTTTCAGAAAGCAGCGAGCGAGTTGTGCCAGATTTTCCTGATGATAGAAAAGTGTTGCAGAATTCAGGGCTTCTTCAATCTGACTTTGAGATGGAAGGTAGGAAAAAGAAGCCTGATTGGTGTGCTTCTATAATTCTGATGTCAAATTAAATAGGAATCTAATAATATTTAAAGTAAAAATTAGAAAGTGGCAGATGATGTGATTTATATAATTAAACATAATGGAATTAAATTACGTATTTCAAATAACTATGTTCAACATTAAGATATGGTAAAATGATAGTCAGAAAACTCACTTACACAACAGAGAAAATAGATTTTGGGAGATAGGAAAGACTACCTACGAGATATGTTTCTCAATTTAATGACAAAAAACGCAACTAGTTTTGGTATAATATAATAAGTTTGTCCGACTCCTTTATGGCTTCTCATGGGGATTGGGTGATTAAAAATATTTAGGCAAAGATTTGTTACAAAAAAAAATGATAACAACTTGTAGAAACAGTATGCAAAGACTAAAACAATGAGTGTTAGTTTTTCAAAAAGTCTTTTAAGCGCAGATGAATCTAAATACTTGTATAATAGACCAACTTAAAGATTGTCTCACTTCTACCCATGATTTTCTTGGAGTTGATCTAATTTTAAAAATGTATTACCCATAAACCATTTATCCTCGATATATTTAATTTTAGAATTGCCAAAGGATGCTTAAGGACACCCACTTTGAAATACAAATGACAACAAAGTTCCAGACAATAAATTTTGCTAAGTATAAGGCTAATGACTCATTATGAGATTTTGTCCTAAATGGACGAAAATTTAAACTTTTTCAATGCGGGTTAAAATTGCTTGCATATGATGATAACTAAAGCAAGTATACTAGTTGTGCTTTTGCCACTGAATTGCAGGTAATACTGTCAAATGAAGAAAATTGCTAAATACATCTCACCCTGTTTGGTCTTTTGGTTTTATTTGTGAGTGCTCTTCATAATTTGGAACTAGTATTTGTCTTATTCAATATTTTGAGTTTAGTGCCTCTGATGTAGCAAGAAGCATTGTCTGGAACTTTGTTTTATTTTTGTTTACTGAATTTATTAAGATATACATTTATTTTAAGTTAAACGTTTGAAGGCGAAGCAACAAACTGTGCCTGGTGCAAAATTAATAATGTAGTCAACCACTAATATTATAGAGGCTCTTTTCAAATGTTATGGAGAGGCTCGATGGCAAGAATGGAAAACACATATTCACTCTGAAACACCAACTGTTAATACCAAAACACAATATGGAAAAGCAATAAACGATAGAATGCTAGAATAGAATAACAACAACCACCTTACAAAAATATGCAAAGAACCAACAAGAGAAAATAATATACGGAATATTTCTTAACCACCAACACTCGTCTTGAAGATAATACCGAAGTTCACCCAGGTATGAATGACTATTACATCGTCATAGTTAATGTCGACCATAAAGCAAAAACTGTCAAAAAGAAACCAAGGACAGTTTTCCGGTACAATAAAAACAACACAAAAGAACTCAAAAGATTATATATTAAAATTTAACAGCCAGCAAAATCTGAAAACTTTCCAAACTACAGAAGAGAGGAAAATTTGATTTACTCAAAGAATACTATTATTGACGGATTGAAAGAATGCAGTCCTATGAAAACAACTGATACTATGTTCTCTGGATTAATGCTCAGATCAAGAGACTTATACATCAGAAGCAACGAAGATACAATGCAGCAAAGAAACACAATACAAAAAAGAACTGGAAAAGAAATAGACAGATACGAGACCTTGTGAAAAAGACAATGAATGAAGCACATAGTAACAACACACTAGCAAGCAAAGGTGCACAATTAGTGGCCTTTGGAATTCCTGTTGTTTTCTGACAAACACGTCAACCAATCTGATCAGATATGATGTCTATAAGAAAGGTCGTCGATGACTGGTTCCTCTGTAAACTTGTTCTTTTTCTTGGACTCATTGATGACATAGTAAGTCTTAGTATAATCGACGACCAGTTTTTGTAACTGCGTCTTCCATTTTTTTTACTTGAAAAAAAAATGCATTTTATCAGTTGTGTCAATCGTGATTTGAGTTGTACATGTGGAAAAGAAGGAAAATCAAAGTACCGTTGGAACCGAGTACTTGGAAGTCATTTGAACGAAGGCAAGCGGTTGTGATTTATAACTTTTTCGACAGAAAAAGGCAATTACTGAATTTGAATATATCTTTATTTATGTATGAGCCACGCTTACATACAACGATAGAAATCGATATAACTACATGTATTTTTCGGTAACTTTTATTCGAGAAAATCATTAGTTTAATTATCTCAGCTTTATATAATGCATTAATGTTTTTAATTTCTATAATTTGTATATTCCCGCTAAAATATATTTCCTCATCGCACAGGTGACTTAAGTCACGTGATACACAAAATGTAGTTTTTTAAAGGTCATGAAAAATTTAGCATATACTATACAAATCAAGAAATAATAAGGGGTTATACTAACATAGATAAGAAAGCTCGTTCACCAAAAAAAAGAAAAAAATAATCACACTTCTACCGGAGCGTGAATGCACAATATAATAGGTTATACGGTCTCGGGAAAAACGCGAATGGATTTTTCCGAAATCTTTACTATACTTGACTTCCAAGTAAAAATCGAAAGTTTTGATACTGTAACAAGATTAAACACATTTAGAGTTAAGAATTTCCTTCAGTTCTTTTGAATTCTTTAATTTAGGATCAACTTTTGATTCACGCAACTTTTAGAATAGCAACAACAGAAGTATTTCTAGATACCAGATTTGATTGCCGTCAGTATTGAAGTAAACAAAACTGAAAAAGGTTAAGTGGTACATTTGGATGACCCAGCAATGAAACAATCAAGACAGAAAGACGCCATGGAAATATCACCTTTAAGAGAAGACAAAGGAGAAATAATCACTGACAGCAAGAGCAAAGCAGAGATACTAAACCAGCAATATAACAGTGTATTTACAATAGAAAACGTCAACATCCCTGATCTAGAACCTGGCAACATCGCCAATATTGGACGTACCAAAATAATGACAGAGAGTAAAGAAAAGCAACTGCAACAGCTATATCCGTCGAAGGCTAATAGACCTGATGAACTACCAGCAAGGCTATTTGAAGAAACACATGCAGAAATATCCAAATTCTTGGCTAAGATACATCAACAAACATACGATACAGGACAATTACCAGCTGATCAGCGACAAGCAAACACCCCGGTCATTTACAAGAATGGGGACAGAAGCGAGGCCATGAACTATAGATCAGTTTCCTTACCCCCATTTGCTGTAAAATAATGGAACATTGAATCTGCTACCACATAATGGAACATATAGAGAAATAACAAACACATACTATCCGATGAACAGCATTGATTCAGAGCTACCTTATCTTGTGACACACAAATTGTGAACAGTATAGAGACGATCGCAACTTGACAAAAAAAACCAAATAGACATACTTATACTTGACTTTTTCAAGGCTTTTAATACCAGGCCACACAAATGCCTGCTTTCCAAAATGTCACACTTCGGTATAAAAAAATTACATTACAGTGGGTATCAGCATGGCTGACTAAAAGTCAACAAAAATGTATGCGTATATGAGAAATCCAGCCATCGCAACCCACTGCGATCAAGCGTCCCACAAGTCCCACAAGGAAGGGTCCTGGTCTCATCCTGCTTCATTGTCCACATTAATGACATGGGAAGTTAAGATCAGATGACTCACTCCTATATCAATACTCCAGCTTGGAGAAAGCTAGCGAACAGTGAGTTAAAAAAGACCTGACAACTCTAACTCAGTGGGCAGATAAATGGTAAATGACATTCAATTGAGCCAAATACTACATACTTAGAACCACTAGAAAGAAAATTCCGATAATAAAGAGCTATGAAATGTTAATGTAAATAGCATGTACTAACAACAAACATCAGTAGAAATAGGTGCTCAGCTATTAGATGCTCTAAGCTGGAAACGCATATCAGTAAAGCAACATCAAAGGCAAATAAAAAACTAGGCTTACTGCTTCGTACCATAACCAGTACGAAACTGTCTTGCTCCTGAAGCCCACAGGGCCAGATTACCATAGGTCTTCAAGGAGATCATCCAGAAACTGTAAACAGTGAACCACCTGTTTTTAACTAGTTTTTACTTGCATTTGCCGTTCGCAGTGTCTTCGTTATGGATTTACCTCTGCAGATCAATAGTATAGATGTAGATGTAGATGTATGGTCTTTTCAAATCACTAAGGAGCGCGTCAGATATTACTGAATGGGTCAGGATAACTTTACTCCAACTACAATTATATAAAGGCATGATAGATAAACAATGACTACACATTGCTTTGCAATGACGCGTGGGTCAACATTTCTTTCAATGATTTGAACTTGTTGCTTTTGAATGAAACAAAGTACATGGATTTATTTGAAACAATTACAATATTTTACAGGTTTACAGGAAAAAGAAGAGGATGAGAGTTTTTTAAAATCCACAGAAAGAGAAAGCTATTCGAAGAATTTTGACATTTCGGACAACATGATCCATGTAAGATTATTGCTTTTTACTAAGCATTCCAAAATCTACAATATTGTCAGAGAATGTGCATAAAAGAATTAAAATTTTATAATTAGTTAAAACATGTAATATTTTGGCAGATTTTAAATATGATACAGTATAAGGTTTAATTTCTAATTTTTAGTTAAGAACTTATTCATAATGCAATGACCCTATTTTATAGGCTTGTACTCCGCTGTTTCCATAGTCTATGAAGCCGGTTACCATCTTACAATTTTTTGAAAAAATACGATACAAAAATGTCAAAAAATGTTCACTTTCCTGCTTTTTTTAAGCTTTAAAAGATTAACTGTACTAAACAGGATTTTAACTGTGCATGAGGAATTGAGTTTATAATGTGGAGAAAAAATGTCTAAGACTGGAGAATCGAGGTCTTTAAAAGTTTCCCGAATCTACATTTGATAGACATCAAAAAATCGAAATACTTTTGAAGACCAGATTGTGCTACTGTCAATATTGATGTTTAAAAAATTGTGTAGCTTTAAATTTTGAAAGACCTAGTTGTTGTAATTTTGGAATCCACATACTAGTAAGAATGAAACATCACTATTCCTTTCGTCAACAGAAAGGCCAAAGGAAGAAATAAAAGATCTAAGACAATTATCTAATTTTTTGGCAGTGTCGATGCTGTTTGTGATGTTTTTGCTGGTACAGCCAACCCCCAGCTTAGCTTTAAAACAAATATTTGTTTTTGCAAACCAAACCTTTGTTAACAAACGGGAGATAAATAAAAGAATGTTTTTCGTTGTTCTGATTTGGAACACCGATAGGTTTGTATAACCAGTTGTTTGACTATCCAATGTAAAACACAATCGCTGTTACGATAAAGATTAGATTTGGTATAACAGAGGGAAAGTGAAATTCCAAAATCGCCCTCTGAAAAGTCCAGTGTGAGTAGGAATTGCACTTTGTCCATTGATTATATGGAATGCCAATTTGCCCTAGAACGAATATTTATTTTTTATCAACTGCTTTGCTTTTATAATTCCCAAATGGACGCGTATCGAGTGATTTTTTGGTGTTATTATTAATTGGGCTGAAGCCTGTTCATTTTTGTTTGACTCAATACTCTTATCAAGGAGAGTAGTAAAAATGAGGCAGTGGTTCCTAGTACAAACAGTTTGTACGATTAGCTGGCGGTTGTTCGCACAATCCTTTTTTTCGTCCAATAAAAATGCACAGATAGTTTTTGTTACAGATGATAAAACAGAGAAAACTTGTTGCAGCTGTACATATTGGTACAACTTATTCTGGATTTGCATATTGCAAGCGGATTGCTTATGATAACAATGAAACACCGGAAATAGTGACCCATAAATGGATAACAGATATCTACATCACAGAGAACACACCAACATGTGTTTTATTTAAACCAAGTCGCACACTGCATAGCTTTGGTTATGATGCCATTCGTCATTACCAAGAAAATCCGGACGAAGAGGATTTTATGGATTGGTATTATTTCGAAAACCTTGACATGATGCTTGACAAAGCAGGCGTAAGTTTTAGGATAACTTATTTAGTATTTTAGTTTAAAAAATGTTGACGCTATTTACAGCTGTCTGTTGAGTCTTGATATGTTAAAGTCTTTGATTGTTAGCATTATGTGCATTTAGGGGATCACCAACACTAAAACTCAAAAACGAAAGGGATGATTCTGTTGTTTAATCATCTCTTTGCGTAAAAGCGATTTTGTGCCTGTAACTCATCTATGTTTACCGAATATTTTAAGACACAGGTAGTATGCGTCTTCCACGGAACTCTGTCATTCAAGTTTAAATATCTGTTCCATAAAATTAGAATGTAACAAATATTAACTAGATCAAAACAAACAATTCAATAACCACTTAATAGATATGACAGAATAAATTAGAATAAATTAAAAAAAACCCAGATGATTAAAGGTATTCAATGAAAACGAAAACTACCCTACAAACCAGTCAGATCAAATTTTTAAACTATCACACTATTCGTTGAAAGTCTCATTAAGGAGGAGTCGTGGATAAGAGATCTGTATCCCGAAGCTACGGAATAACAAACACCTCTATCACAATAAACCTTGAAAGCGTAGGGTACATCACAATTTGAATCATGAGATTGCATATACATCTACATTGTATCACATTATTTAAACAGGAATACACCGCAGAAAGTGACTTGTTGGAATCCAATGGTTCGAGAGATAGCAAAAAGACTCGCATGAAGGCAGTCGACGTGTTAAGTGCTGTTATAAAGTTTATGAAAGGACAACTATTGAAAGACCTACAAAACACATATGTTATTCCAATTACAGACGAAGAAATACAATGGATGATTGCAATTCCTGCTATATGGGATATCAGAGCTAGAGAACTCACGGAAATGGCTGCATTCAAGGTTCTTAGTAGTTTGAAGTTTTTAAAACATTAACCACTCTGTATATAGTGTACGATCTACTTTGTTACTGATAAAAAGCTTTGTAGATGTTTTGCCAGAAACAAGAGTATAAGATAGTATGTCCCCTTTTCAATCTCCTGATCCTATACATCTTCTTTCACTCAACCAAGGATATATATACTATATTACTTCCTTTCTTGGCAGACTTGAAGGTTTAAAACACTTAACATACGTTCCAAGCTCCAACTTTTATCCAATATTTTGGTATCCAGAGACTCGCTTTCAGTTTTCTAGATTCTTCGCTATGGCCTTTCCTAGATCCGATCATGCCACAAAGTATTTTGTTGGCAACAGTCATCTGTGAAACCATTAACTTAATGCTATACAAAATTATTAGTTATTATTTCTGTAACTTAAAGTTTTGCCCAAATTTAGCACTGGTGACAGTTTTTCTCTCTGGGTTGTACTATACTATTACTAAATGTCTATTTCGAGGCATTTGAAATTACAGAATCACAGCCGAGAAAAAACTTAATGAGAGAGCTAGGTAGACTTTTTCATCTGTCGTTAACTCCTTTTACTTTGCACTACTATTGACGCCGATCTACGAGAATTTTTACGAGACTTTCGAGTAATTCGGATAAAGATGGGAGGAAGGCTTTTGCTCATTGAATTGGTTCTCATTTTCAAGATTTCTAATTAAAGAAACAATGGTTAACCTTTTGGGCAATAAAACGTCGTAAATCCGTGAAGACACAGACAAAATCAGTAGACATAAATAAATCTCTGCAACAAAACAAACAAAAAAGCACACATCACAACCAAGCCGTTATAAGCAAGTGTAAAATTGTACCTTTTATAATTATTGATATTTGATTTTTGATAATGGACAGGCTGGAATTCATCAGGACCAGATTCTGTTGGCACTTGAACCGGAAGCAGCGTCCTTGTTTTGTAAACGATTTCCGGGTGATCTTAATAGAAGCACTGTTATGGACAGAATGAAAATAGGATCTAAATATATAGTTCTCATTCTTGACCAAGATGGTAAATTCTTAGCTGAGTGTGTGTTGAAGCCTCAATGAGGTCTTCATATGAAAGTTGAATTTTATTGCTCCGAGCCGAGCAGATCTAGATTTTCATAATCAATGTTCAAAAAAAGTTTTAATAGGATCACCAATTTGATTCTGCATATTTCAAACATTTTAGTGATCTTAGTGATCGAGCTTCAGAGTGCTTCATGTTGTTACGGCGCTTTTGTTATGTCCTCTTTCAAATTTGCTATCTAATGCAATTAGTTTCTCCCGAATGAAAACTTAAATAGAAATTCTGTGACCAGGTATGTAGGTCAATGATGTAAACTGTTATGATTTGTTCCCGGAACATTTTTTTAAGCCTAGGTTACCCGAAATGTTCAGTCTCTATATAACGATTTTTTTTCGTCTCTACATTACCCTGGAATAAGTTTCGATCACACACTCAAAAGATGGGAATCATTCTTATATTGTATATTTCCAGCATTCGTTTCAGGATTTTTATTGAAAGGAAATGTATTCTGATATTTGTTGCGGTCTAACCAGTTGAATTTTTAAATTGATAACGTTAGAGTTAACTATTTGTAACAATACTTATAGTTATACCTTCATTTCTGGAAACTGAAAGTTATTTGTCTATAGTTCGGTATTTTTCTGCAATGCCGAAGATGCTCAGCAAACTTTTTATAAAAGTTAATACTTGTATAGACAATAGGTCCATTTCCCGGAATACTAATAATTCTAAGATATCGAACCCATTCTTTTGTTGATGTCATATAACCGATATCATTTTATGCTCAATATGAAAAGATTCCTTACTCTTATCTAACTGTTTTTAAGAAGCCGATTTGTAATTATTTACATGTTGTTTTGTTTTGCATCAAGTTAAAGATTCAACTTTTTCGAGTGACTTTGTGAACTTTTTTAAAAATGCGCATTTTTTTTGCGATGCTAAAATAAATTCGTCACTCATATCATAAATGTCAGTTCGTTTTAAAAAGACACAAAACGTTATGAGTACAAAAATATCATGCATATTTTGAAAGTTTTACAAAGGACAAAAAAAAAATAAAAAAATATGTGTTTAAAAATACGTGTTGAAAAAAAAACATTCAAACTTTTTAAGTGTTGATTTTTTTCAAAGGCAAGCAAATACAATTACAATTTAAATAAAAGTCAATGTCTAAAAATGTAAGCAACACGATTGTGCGTTGTAAATTAAAAAAAATGTTTACTAGTATATGGCATTTATAATGTTGTGCTTATTTTAGGAAGACCAACCGGCATAGGTGTTTATGAAATAACTGGACTTCATTCTAGTAGAGAAATCCACCAGACTGGTGTAGACCATTTGGGAAAAACCACGGTCATTGCAGAATTTCAAAACTTTCTTGAACACCTTTTAGGCAAAGAATTTGTTCATCATATGAAAATGTTGGACCCTCCGTCGTATTTCTCGGTGTTCAATGAATTTAAACAGGCTATGACATGTTGTTCATTTGAAGAGGAGCGTGCCAAAGCAACTATCCGAATACCTGTCTCTTGGCTGACAAAGTATAAAGACTGGCATCGTATGGAAATGAAAAAAAGACTAAAACAATCAGTTTACTCAGATGAGGCAGGAATAAGAAAAGATAAGTTAACAATGAAAATGGGTCTCTTAAGAAGATTTTATGACCCTTTGATTAACAGTGTTTCAAAAGAGATACAAAACATTTTAAAGGAAATCAGTGGTGTCAATATATTGTTTCTTGTTGGTAATCCTTCGACTTCTGCAGTACTTTCTGATTCATTAAAAACAGTATTTGAAGATGTGTTAATTGTGGTTCCCAAAGAACCAGCTTGCGCTTTGCTGAAAGGTGCCGTTATGTATGGCTTTGATCCACCAACAATAAAGAGAATATCAAACAAGGTAAAATAAAGAAAATATCATAAAATGAACAAGACAACAAGTAGTTTACATAAATGTAGTAAAGAATTAAAGATAATTATATAACGACTAGAAACGGATATAAATAAAAACACACAGAAAATGGAAATATATGTTAGAATTATAACGCTTTTTGCAACCCGGCACATATGTGAGGACAAAATCTTGGCTTTCATAGCAACACCAAACTTTAAAAAAAACTTAAAAATTTGAGCTGTAAATATATTAATTTTGTTTTCTTTCAACATAATTTGTGAATGCGAACCTTTTTCGTTATTTTTGCCATGCAAGAATGAAAATAATTGAAAAAGCTTTTGCTTGCTTAAACACTCTCCCGAAGTTGTTATCAGGGCAAAGTTATCAGACGAACCCTTACATAATTCAGTTTGTCCTTGTTCTGAAAATGACTTAAACACTATCGACCGGGAATGACCAAACAGCAATGGTTCTTTCATGTTTTTCCACGTAGAATAAATAAAACTATTGCAGATAGAGAAAAGCAGTTAAAAATTTAATTCATTAAACTCTACAAAAATCCAACGCTTACGGTTAAAGTTGTCAGGTGTACATTTAATAAAACAGTAAATGAGATATAGCTCACATAGTTCGTTTAAGGATTAGGTGAGCATTTCAGGCTCCAAGAAGCCTCTTGTTTTAAATACAAAATGTATACATTACTGGGAGACTCACACTTTCAGCTAACCATTTTTTCTTTACATAGAAATCCAACAGGCATGTAGAGGCCAATGAGGAAAGAATGCAGGCAGAGGAATTACAATTTATAGGGAATATAAGACTTTTATTGAACAGTTTTTAGGTGAAATGCCAGGATGCTGTATTGGCCAAGAAATAAGGTTAAGGAAGACAAATACAGATCAAACAAAAATGAATAAATGTTCGTTTATATAGAAATTCGACTCGATAAATAAATACTAATAGTGGTTCTCGCCATATTGGTTACTCACAAAGATGTAAAAAACACACAATGAATTTAAATACTAATTTTAGTGGGACTTAACTAACAGCATGTGTTTTAGAAAACGAAATATAGGCACATTTCATGGTTGATTCGAAAAAATAACATTTTGAACATTGTATAGTTCTACAATCATTATGATACATAGTGCAGAGTTAACATGAATGTCACTTGAAATAAGTTACACGTGTACTTTACTCACAGTTCTACCTTACAAATCATGTTAATTTTATGTACAAGATAAATGAGATGTGGAATAAGTTACAGAATACAGAATATTTTATTTAGAAAATCGCTCAGTCGCAGAACCTGCGTAACAGGAGCACAATTAAACAAACTACAATACAATACAAATATAACTGCAATACAGACAATTAATTACATACCTACATGTACATACAAATTTTTTTTTTATCACAACTGATATATGAAAGAAAAAGACAGTACAACACAAATATGATAGCTACTCTAATAGTTTACAAACTTGCACGTGACACTACCTACACTTTATATAAGAATAATTAATGAAAAAAAATCCAAAATGAAAAACAGCCATTAGCCTTCTATGTGACCAGTAATAGCTGCTCGCCGTTTTGCAATTGGCCGTTGATAAAAAAATTTAAAAAATCCTATATTTTTTACGTGAAAATTTTCATGCCTAAAGAAGTTTTGTCTATATGACGACAGAATTGTATGAAAGTTCATGTTATCCCTCGACTTGAAAGTACACGTTAACAATATTTGCCTGTTTATAGTTTATTACAATTGATTATCTGCCAATTTCGTTTTCATTTATCATTATTGTCCAGGCCCGTTCACATACTTTTTCGAGAGGATATGGGTTGTAAAAAGATCATTTGTCATGAGTGTTATAATGGGGTGCAATATTAGAGCTACATGAAGCAACAGCCCTTCACTCAGCTTTTTGAACAGGTCTGTTATTCAAATTGATTTGGAATGAATTGATTTTTGTACGTCACAACTACGATAAAAGGTACTAAAACCTGTGAAGCTGTAAAAATAATATTTTTAATGTGAATAAATCATTGTTGGAGATATCACCGAAAATTCGATACTTAGTTACAGCTGTTTGCGTCCTATTGATTCTTGTTCGGGGTTAATTTCTAGCTCACCTGATCCTTCGCTATTGTATAACTTTGGGGTCCCTCGTTTGTCCGTTAACTTTTTCAAACGTTAACTCATCTGAAACAATAATTCAAATTGCAACAAAAGTAGGAAAACTGAAGCATCAGGTATGAGTCCCCTTCGTGGAAAAGATGGATTACTTTAAAGCTATCATGAAACTCAAGCTTGTATCCTAAATGAACAATTCAAATGTGTTTTCACTAAAGAAGACACATCTGAAATTCACAATAAAGGAACAAGTCCTGACCTATTCTGATATGCCAGTCATAAAAGTAAATTTAAATGTTAAGTCTATCAGCCAAATCTTCAAAAATAGCATTTTAAATGTCTACCCCGGGGAACAGCAGTTTTTCGGTGGTTTGTAAACTTTCAAATTTACCTTCTTATACCGGACAAAAAGTGTCCAAACAGGGTATAACATGCGCCATTTTGAATGCACCCATATCATGGTGAAAGCATTGCATTCATATTGCTATCAAATATTTACAATGCGATGGAATATAATTTTGTAAGGCGTTATGTAATAAGTTAATATACATAAGAATATGATGTATAATATTCATCGATAAGTTTCGATGAAATATCGACATCGGGACTCTTTTAAACACGCTGTATACGTGGCTTTTTGCTTACTTCTTGCCGTTTTTTTTCGTCGCTGCAGTCATATTTGCAATGTATGTTTGCTTTTAATGACCATAAATCATTCAATAATATGTATTCTAATCATAACTAGAAAGTTACACCAATGGGCAGATAACCAAGCCTCAAGACTTCCTATGCATATGTGAGCTAACAACGTCTGTGCAGGAAAGATTTATTAATATTCTATTACATAATAATTATTCGAAAAAAAAATATGTTTTTATAAAAATGCACATTGATATAATAATCAAGAACCACATTTGCACAATGCTTCATTTGAGTAGAAAGGGGGTTCTATGATGATGCTTTTAAAGTATTAAATATCACAATGTTGTTCTTTGATATGAAATAAAATGCACAAAAAGGTTCAAACATGTAAAAAAGTAACAATAAATATATGTTCAATATCTTAAAGCTTATTTCCCTTCTTTACTTTGATGTGCAATATGCAAATTTTAGTGCAATTATTAACGCAAATTCTAAAAAAAAACGATTAACCTATCTATCTTTGGAAGAAGAAGGTTTAGCACCATAAAACACGGTTGTACCAAATCAGCACCACTTTATCTTTAATTTTCCTGGTATGGCATTCCATTTTTCGGTCTTTTTTCCTTCGATATATGAGAATGATAATCCTAGTTCGATAGTTTTGTTGTTACCTTTATTAGAATTATTATATTTTATTAGAGATAAAATGTTATTTACATCCTATGTTTTTAAAACAAATGTATGCTTTTTTATATACAAATCGCTTATAAATTTCATTTTCATCTAAACGAAATGGTACTTTGTGTATGTGTGTATGCCTGTCTTTTTTGTTGCTCCGACTCCAATGTCTGCGATGCATTTGCCTTTTTTCGATTAATTTTTTGTTTGTTTGAACAAATTTGTATTATTAGGGTTAGATATTAAAGATGAGGCATGAACCATGGTTGTCACGTCTGTTTGTGCGTAAATCTACAATTTCTTGAGTCATTTTACACAATACTTACTTATAATTTATGCACACAGTTTTATGATATGAAAATATTCATGAATATCAAGATATACATAAAATTTTATGCATATTAGTGAAAATATGATGAGAAACCTAAAATGTTTTTCATGCAAAATTATTTTTTTCTATTTAATTAAATTGTTAAGTTAACTCTCGTTTCGACCTGAGTTCGCCATCTTAATTTATTATCATTGTTTTAGCTCACAACCATGTCTGTTTTCTCATGGTGTTGTCGTTGTTGTTTTTGGTTTTGTCTTTGCCATTTCGGACTTTTGACATTAGCATGTCCCATGGGTACTTCTATGCTTCGTGCATCTTCAGTTCATTACAGCAATTCTATAAAGTAAACTATGTAGTCGTAATAAATAGTCACAGTTGCATTGACTGGAAGAAGATTCTACCCAGATGTTTTAAAGAAGAATATTTCTCCACGTGCACTTTTTCTGAAAAGTAGTTTTGAAATAGATATAAAATGCAAATTGTATTGTTTAAACATGTTAAAAACCTTACTGATAACAAAAAGGATATATCTTGTTAACTGAAATCAGAGTTTGTTGTCTTTGAACCAGCGTCAGTATATGACAAAACGTACATGTGTTTCTGTATTTGTTGTGCACCTTTCAAAATCGAGTATTTCTAAAATATCGAAACAAATATTTCTCGATTTCGAATGGGTTTTTTTCTCGCCTGCAACTTTAGTCGCTGAGGGCGAGACATAGGTATTACTTTCCGGCGGCGGCGGCGGCGACGGCGTAAACTTTTTTGTAAGGCTTTTGTGAAAAATGAATTACAAGAAAAGTAGAATAGCTAGGCATCTGATATTCTGTATACAGACAGTTGGGGTTATGGTCTACGCATGGCACCATGCCATTTGACCTTGATGCCTTTTTCATGGTTCAGCGACACTGTGAACTTAGATGTTTTTTTTTTCGGACCAAAAAAAACCCTTTATAAGACTTTTGTGGAAAATAAATTACAAGAAAAGTAGAATAGCTAGGCATCTGATATTTGGTATACAGACAGTTGGGATTATCGTCTAAGAAACTGGCACCATGCCGTTTGACCTTGACCCGTTTTTCATGGTTCAGCGACTCTGTGAACTTGCATGTTTTTTCGGACCAAAAAAAAACCCCTTTTGTGGAAAATGAATTACAAGAAAAGTAGAATAGATAAGCATCTGATATTTGGTATACAGACAGTTGGGGTTATGGTCTATGCAACTAAGGCCGCGTTCACACTGAGCAAAACTCATAGTAGTTTAAATGTCGTCCGCACTAACATGAAACATCAATGCGTTCACACTGTAAAATTTCGATGCTTACATGTAGTTTAAATGTTGTGTTCATTACATGCATTCGATACTTAATGTAGTCCTTGTGTGGGTTTAATGTACAATGAATTTCGCATATTTCTTATGAATAAACGGCATGCACATGCATTACTTTCATTGGAAAGCATTATTTTTGGTATATAATTCAACATTTTCTCGGATGAGTGAAATAACAGGGGTACATGCAACTTCTAAATATTTAATGTATTTGTATACAGCAAAGCGAAATAGAGTTTCATAAAAGGTGTTTCCAATTAGGATCTAATTTTTGTGGGTAAAGCGGCCTATATCAGGAATTTAAACATGAACAGGTGATAAAATGAACATGAAATGATGATGAAGTGGAGGAAATGGTGGGCAAAGTCCAATCGGAGATAAAAGTTTTGACTGTCAATTGGAAAATGAAGAACGGGCAGATCCTATGGGTTTTTCTCTCAACAAGACATGTAGCAGGGTTTTTTAACGCGTGAAGAACATGATTTTTTCCTAACACGTTGCGCCACTATGGTTTGTGGTCAAGTTTCCCGCATTTTACATTTATAGCCTGGCGACGCGGCATTATGACGGACGGCCCATTCAACCACCGAGTACACATTCCAGTCGTTTTGTCGACAAAGCGGCAGACCCGATATCACGTTTCTGAGCGCTCTTTGGTGGATGACAACATGGCGCTGCCGCGGGCCCGCGCTGGTATTTATGTATAGCAATATCTTTTTATAGCAATAAATTTAAAAATACAAACGGACGAACGGACTAAAGCGCCAGAAAATGTGTTCACCTTTATTGTTATTCTATAAAAATAAAAATCATTAAAAAAAGACTGCAGTTAATCAAAATTCATACGTATCCTATGTTTAAATGTCTATTCGCCAAATTAACAATCATGGTTATTTATCCGTTCATGTTTTCTGTACATTTAAATTACATGTACACTTGCATTTAATAATGTGAACATTTCATATGTCAAGTCATTTAATTTAGGTTTATCAATGAGAACAAATTAGTGTGAAACTAGTTTTAAGAACATTAAACTACTTCTACACATGTTTACTAAAAACAACATCAGTGTGAACGCGGCCTTACACCATGCCGTTTGACCCTGACCCAAATTTAATGGTTAAGCAACTCTGTGATCTTAGATGTTGTTTCGGACTAAAAATCCCCTTTGTAAGACTTTTGTGGAAAATGAATTACAAGAAAAGTATAATAGCTATAAGGCATCTGATATTTGGTATACAGACAGTTGGGGTTATGGTCTACGCAACTGATGCCGTGCCTTTTGACCCTGACCCCATATTCATTGTTCAGTGGCTCTGTTGACTTAGATGGCATTTGGGGCAAAAAACCTCTTTGTAAGACTATTGTGGAAAATAAATTAAGTGAAAAGTATAATAATTAGGCATCTGATATCTGGTATACAGACATCTGGAGTTATGGTCTATGCAACTGACACCATGTCCTGTGACCTTGACAAAAATTTTATGGTTTAGTGACTCTGTGGACTAAGATGATTTTGGGACAATTAAATCTTTTGTGGAAAATAAATTAAGTTAAAAGTATAATAGCTAGGCATCTGGTATTTGGAATACAGACATTTGGGGTCGGGTTTACACAACTGACACCATGATGTGCGACCCTGACCCCATTTTAACAGTTCAATGACTTTGTGAACTTAGATGATTTTTGGGTGTAAAATGTGTCAAGTGAAAAATATAATATTATAGCTAGGCATTTGATATTTGGGGATTATTGTATACACAACTGACGTCACCATGTAATGTGACCTTGACCCCATTTTCGTGGTTGAATGACTTAGTGAATGTTGGTCTTTTTTTCATTGTTTCTCAATAACTATGGTATATAGAGCACACTTCAGACATTTTTGTGATGGTTAAATGGAATTCTGTCACCTGTCACATCACCTTTATCTTAACTTTTCTTAAGGCCCAGCTAGACCTTCAATGAGTTCTGTGATGGTGGAAACAGGCGAGACCTTTTTAAGTGTAAACTCTTGTTTTACAAGCTGTTCATTAAAATGTTATGCATTGTTATACTATAGTTACTGTCAGAGACAGCAAAGCCACTCTCCTGAACACTTATCAAATGATGGCCGATTTTAGTATACCGATGTTGCGCCTTTTCGTTTTGTTGAATTCTGGTGAAACAATCAGACTCTGGTGCTAATTGAAAATGAGCTCAAATGAATATCATTTTGCTTGACAGTTTTTGTTTTTGACAATTATTTGACGTTTTGCCGAAAAATTATGTTTTTCACAAAATTTCATGACCATCTATTAGAGTTTACTCTCAACAGACCTATAGCCGACTAAACAGACCGATTTCCATATGGCCTCCATGTTTAATAAAACCAACAAACCGAATTCTTAGTTGGCCGAGTGAAGGCCGCGTACGTGGTCTTGGGAAATTTCGTTTCCGTGCGATAACTTGAGTAAATGTTGACCGATTGCTATGAAATTTTGATATGATGTTTGCAACCACTAAAAGATTTTGTTGGCATTGATATTGTATTTGGGGTTTGTGGCCCCTTCTGTTTTAGAAAAAAAAAGACAAAAGGGGCTAAAACGGATGTATTGACAAAGCTTCTGTAGAATGTTTATTATATTTATTCGATTTTGAAAATTCTTTTTTGTTGAAGATTTAAATATTGTGCACCAAACGTACAGGGTTCAACTTGTTGCGGTCGTATCATGCTGCACCCGGCGAAGCTTATTTTGTTAAGAGGGGGGTCTTTCATTGACGCTTTAGGATTTGGCTTGATTGTGGCTTATTTTCAATCCAGGGCCAATTGGGCTTAAATGAACGGTGACCCCCCATTTTTATTGCATATTTTTGATCCATACACAAAGGAATATAAATGTGCCAAATTACAAAAAAATCTATAATTTCAAATTTAGACCCTCGACCCCCCTTAAACAGTTGCTGAAAACAGAACACTGATACCATCATCGTAAACAAAAATTATTCTGGGTGTGTACAACAATGTTTAAAAAATGGTGTGTCCAACAACGTTTTCATACAAACACAAATTAAACTGAGACTAGGCAGCTTTTTTTATCCTACTTACTCGTTATATGGGGCTTCTTAATCCATTATTCGACCTGATACATTAAACAACTGACAAAAATTGCCCAAAGTACTTAAAGAATGAACTAATGAAAAACTTGGCGAAGATGTGTGTACAAAACGTTGATGAAAATTCATGATTTGGCGAAGTGTTACGCCAGGCCTGGGTATTGAGTTTACAAATATACTGAGAGAAGTCTCGCTTAAAATATCCTGCCAAAAGACTTTACATCTATGCATGGGGAACGGGATTTTTGGTTTTAAACAAATTTATTAAAAATCGATTTGATTCCGTTGTTACATGCAGTATCTTTTGCACTTAAGAAATTCATAATATTTACAAAATTTAAAATATCTCGCCTAAAATTAAATGTCGATTTAAGGCACGATTTTGTTTAGATGTCAACGAATATCTGTGTTAATTTGTTTTGTCTTGTTCTCTGTGTATTTTTCACTCTTTCTTCCTGTGTTTAATATACATTAATACTATACTTTTCTAGGTGTTATTTCCCAAAATCTTGCACAATGACACATTAAGAAAATAAAAGTTTAAAAATACCCAACAGTATACTGTAACTGATACCAGAAAACAGAAAATTAAGATGGACGCACACAAAAATGATGAAAATATTAGTCGCAATGATCCCTGAAGTTTTTGCAGGATATCTTAGAGAAATTTTTTTCAATTAATACCTTACTCAAATAAGAAGAATTTTATATAAGGAATACGAGACGGGAATGATTTACATATAAGAAGCAAAGATCAAAGTAGAGCACTACACACTTACATTTATAAAAAAAACCTTTCTGTACATGGACTTGCATAATTAGTTAGTTATTCATTCCTTTATTTCAAAGAAGCACAAGTTCGGCTATATGAGATAAAGTGCAGGAACAATCGGGTTGGATGGTTTTGACAGTCACTGTAAAAAGTAGGTATGGGTAGGAACGAAAAACTTAGCCTCCAAAATGGGAATTCTACGGCTCCTTCTATTTGACCTGCAGCAGGGTTCTTTAATGTGCGAGGAGGAACTTGACATTTTTCCCAAACACGGTGAACAACTATGGTTTAGAGTCAGAATTTCTATATAAGCACATATCCCACTCGTTTTGTGGTCAAAGCGGCCTTATCCGGTGTTAAGTTTTTGAGCGCTCTTTAGACGACTTTTACCGACAAGCTTAATGGCTGCTGCGGGCCTATTCGCCACTCTACACCCACACGGGGGCTGACCTGGATTATAACAAGTAATTACGTTTTATAAATAAGATTTAACTTTATTGTTTATAATTGACATATATTGTACATAATGTTTATTAAAACTATTCAGTCTTGTACCTGCTCCGAGGGTAGCATAAAATAACCGAATGTTGTATTTTTTGTTCCCTTTTCTGTGACACGTGCTTTTAGTTCAGTTCCACTGAAATTAATTTCTAAATCCATTGTGCGATCTCCAGACATCCGGGTTAGTTTGAATAAGAGCGAACCAATATGGCGACAACCACTATCGGTGGTATATCTTGGAGAAGAACTTTTGGTATCGAAAAACTTATAGGATACACTCTCCTGGTTTTTATATAGAGGCACATATTCCTTAGCTGGTTGGTACTTGTCTTCCCCCACTTCTATTTCTTGACCAATATCTATATGTTTACTAAATACGTCCTCACACTTTTCTTTTCCTTCCACTATAATCTTTTTCTCTTCCGGGTCATGACCTTTTTGGAATGCACGTGTTATTCCAACGCCATAAGTGAAGCGTGAGATACGGCAAGTTATGGTTCCTGGTTCTAACCCATAAAATATGGCTCCATTTAGTACTGTAACAGATGGATCTTTTGGTACTACTATAACCAACTCTTTAAAAGCAGATTTTAATGCGTCAGTGAACACAGTCGAGGCTGAGTGACCACCAACAACTAGCAATGTTTTGATTCCACAAACCTGGGGTTTCTCTAAAAGGCTACGGATTTCAGTTACTATACTGTTGATTGAATAATCGTAGAATTTTCGAAAACAGCTTTTCTTCATCCTAAATTTATCTCCTGTTATTGTGACATCCTTTGAATGATTTGAATTTTTTATTTTCTCTGCCAACTCTTTACAACTCGGATTAAACTCCTCATACTGTTTAAGCCACGCAACTGGTAATCGAATAGTAACTTTACCTTCTTTGTCATTTTCGTCCTCCGATTTAAAGGATGTCTTGGCTTGCTCAAACCTATGAAACAATAGGAAATAAGCTGAGGGATCAGCTTTTTTCATATGCACGAGGAATTCTTCGCCTAAAAGCTGTTCAAGGAACTTCCGAAATTCTGTGTTGACCGTGGTTCCACCCCAATGTCCACCGCATGCCTGGTGGATTTCTTTTAGAGAGTTAATCCCATTAATCTCATGGATTGCAATATCAGTCGTGCCTCCTACAACAAAAAATGATTATCAAAGTAGATGAAATATACAATTATTTGTAAACTTTGTACCATTGCGATATTTAATTTCTCTGTTGTGTCTTTGTCTTGTTTTTCCTTTTCTTGGACATTGGTGATTGATTATACCAGCTAAGTAGTTTGTTGTCACCTTTATATTATCAATGTTCCTTACATGCACAAAATGCATTGTAGTTCATCAACCGGTTGTTTGCCACTGTCCTTGCACAGCGAGATGTTTTACGATGCAGTGATATAAGAACAAAATTAGTAAATCTTATTGCAAGCAGATTTATAATCAGAAATCTTCTTTTAAGCCATTTTCTTATCAACTAATAACTGACCTCCTTGATCAAGAACTATATATTTAGATCCTGGGCACATTCCGGAAATCACCCTTCTGCCTTCCCCTATTGTCTCAACACCAACCGGAACTCGTCTGCAAAACAGTGAAGCAGCTTCCGGTTCTAATGCCAATAGAATCTGGTCATGGGATATTTGAGCCTGGAAAAGTATTTAGAGCACAATAAAATGTAAATACATGCACATGTCTCCAAGGAGGGGTGATCACTACCTGTATATGTGGTACTGGGTATGACAAACGGGTGGCATTAATAGCAAAATTGTCAAGAATGAGGTATATTTTCTTAACCATCTTCTGCAAGGGGTCGATATGACTGTCTGTAATGGAATGTATTGACTATTTGGATACACAGATATCCATTGTTGATAGTATTTTGAATGCTAAAATCTTATTAATTGGTTTGTATAATTGATCCTCTTCTCTCTCTAAATCGGTTACAAATGTACTGTACATAAAGTTTTGCGATTTTATAAGCAGTATCTGGTTCATTAACTTATTCATATGTCTCCAATGGGCCATAGAAATCCATTAAAATATGTATGGATATAGGTTGGTGTTTTGAACTGTAGGACGAGCACCCCCCCAATGAAATTTTAAACCAGGTTCTTCCCCTGGGACACGCCGACGTTATTTTGTGAAAATAAAGGTAAATTTATATTTAAAAAATTCGTAATTTTCTACAGACAATTTCTCTTTTAAAAACATTAAATTTCTTTCAACACCAGCTGTAAATAAGCCTCGAAAAAAGATTCCGCTAACTAAAAACTTTTTTTACCTTTTTAGCTGCATCTCGCATGAACTGTCTAGCCCTTAGATCCCAAATTGCAGGCACTGTAATCACCCATTGTATATCCTCATCTTTAAATGGTCTGGTTTCTGTCTTTTGTAGGTCTTCCATCAATTTATCTTTCATGAACTTAATAACGGTACCAAATACATCCACAGCCTTCATTTTAGGCCTTTGACTGTCAGCTGAATCGTTTGATGCTGGTAAATCCGTGTCTGCGGTCAACTCCTATTAAAATAGGTATATTATATATATATTAATAAACTTCTTAAATGGTGCACAACAACATCAAATATGATGTTATAATAAAATAACAATAGTTTAAGTCGTAAGACAATAATTATTAAAGATGCCAATCATGTCAAAATATTTTGCCGCGACGCCTTTAAAAAATATATTTTTTAGCCGCCCGGAATTTTTTTTTTCGATCAGAAAAAAAACAAGCCCCCCAAAACCTTTCAAGTTAGAAGGATCCTCCCTTATAACAGAACTTTACAATATTTTTATACATCTTTAATGGACACATCTAAATAGAAAGAAATAAACCCGGGTCATACTCCCTTTTTGACATCATACATCACCCTTTTTGACCATATCCCTTTAAGTTAAAAAAGTCTAACATGTACCACCAAAACTTTTCTTAAATAATACTAGAAAAAACCCGAGAATTCGCGGTAAAATCTTAATACCGTTGCGTTGCTATAAAAAATATACCACACAATTTTAAAAGCATTGAATTAGCATGACCTTACATGGTTGTGCTAATCGCAAATTAAATGTATTGTCTTTTATTGTTTGTTATTCCACCTGTAAAAAAAAATTCCAAAATTTTAAACGTAGGGAAAAAACTTTAATATGGTTTTCATTTTTCTATCAAGTTACACTTTTTGACGGTAAAACATTTTTTGCATACATTTTTAAAGTAAACTTAACAATATAATCTATTATATAAATTTTTAAAAATATATAACATAATTAATTGGAAAAGTTTTGTGGGATTTTTTTTGTAATCATATGAAAACAGGGGAGATACAAACATTTCTAAAAAAAAAAAAAGCGAGGGGTAATTCCGGAACGATGACGGCCATAGCGTTTCCGGATCAATTAATTAGATTAATTAGTAAACTGCAGACATAATTGCATATGTGCTACTGAAATTTTCAAAGGGCACGACCATCCCCTATTTTTGATATATGAAGCTAAGTCGTAGCATTTGTTGTTTAGGCTGCAACCTGGCTAACAAAAATCGCTTCGTTATTTTAGTAGTATAGATATCTGCTAACAATGTATTTTCAGGTCTATTATAACCGTAGACATATCAAGTTATTTCCATAAACAACAAGTAATAGCACTTTTCGAAAAGGCCACATACAATGAACGGTAATTATGTAGTACCATGTACATTTATGGGCGGTGATATGGATGAACAAGCTTTTAACTGGGACAATCGCTGTAGCGATTTGCAACGACTATAGGTACGAAAGCTCTTCTGTAATTTGCCAATCAAAAGATAGTTGATGGTCTTGTTGCCTTATCACATGTCAGATTGCATATCAATACACACTCGCAATAAAGTGCCTTTTCCAATGTCCAGCTAGTACCCTACTTTCATACTTTTAAACATAAACAATCTCTATTTTTTTTAGATTATCCCAGCTTTCAGTAATTTGATTAGTTTACCCCCTAGTAACACTTTATAGATTATACATTGTACAAGGGCGATGAAAAAGGAATGATAAAATGAACATGAAATGATGATGAGAAATATATGGTCCAAATAATGATGGTTTACAAAAGGATCTTTAACGTGTATACAGCGTGGCATCCTCATTACACGTTGACCTACTATGGTCACTCGATTGTACTACTTGTTCAATTTACGGTGAACTGTGATATGAAGTTATTGTACTATATTAACTAAAATGAAAATGCTTATTTTGAAACTTACATCAGTTTGATACAGAATCATCTTGAAATGCTCGAAATAATACCAGTCTCTAAAATCAACTTTATCTGGATTTTCATGGTAATAACTAATAGCTTCATAGCCAAAGCTGTAGAGTGTACGGTCAGGTTTGAACAAAACACAAGTTGGTGTCTTCTCTGTAATGTGTGTATCATCTTCCCAACCTTTGATAATAATTGCAGGTGTTACAGGATTTTCGTCATAAGCTGAGCGCTTACAGTATGCGAAACCAGAATACGTTGTACCAAAGTCGATGGCGGCTACAACACGACGTCTTTTTGGTTTGTCTGTCTGCAATAAAATAAGACAGGAATAACTAAATGTGCGACCGTCTATGACAAAATAGTGCTGCTGCCATTTAAAGTCCATGTTGAGGAAGATGCTTCGCAGAAGTAACCATGAAATCTTATCTTCAGTAGTGTGACTATTTTCTATCGAAACTTCGTAGATGGTCCACAGAAGTAACTAGATACTTGCTGAAGACTCTATTATGATTTACAGAAGAAATGCAATGCTTTTGCATTTTAAAAGAAGCATCGCGATGCATTGGGGCCAGTTATCTATCTATTTATTACAGTAATGAATTCTAAGAATCACCAAGATAATTATTTAAATCACGTTGATATTAACTTATGCACAGTTGTAAGAAAGGGACCGACCATTAAACTTGAAGGGGCGCATTGTTTTTGTTTGTTTGTTACAGCTAGAAACTATTTTCCGCTGCCTTAATTTCATCATCTTTAATTTTCATCCAAAACCAAATCCAGAATAAATTTTAGGAAAAAAAAACATACCCCCCTCCTTCACTTAATACTTTTACAGTGCATTTGCAAACCTTATACAAACATTTACTTTTGCAAACTATGGTAATCATGGCAATGAACAAGTTAGGTGAAGTATCTACTAAAGTGATGCACATGTGCTATATGCATGGTGACAGTAAGCAAATAGTCTCTATGTGAAACCAAACTAAATGTATTCAAAATAAAATGGAGCATTTGGAAGCAAATACCACACTGATAAAAAGCTACACTGAGCGCAGTATGAAACGACTGCAACAAGTTGAACCATGTACACTGTAGGCCAATTATGGATATTGCTTTGGACATATGCAGCCCACGGTGGACTTTCAAAGCTGTTTGACATACATCCTGTGGTGGACTTAAAAATGCATATTTGACACATATTTCTTAACATAAACATTTATAGAAAAAAATTATGTTTCTGGCCCATTCCATAATTTCTTATTTTTCTAAAATGGTAAGGACCACAAACCCATTAAATGTAGTAAGAAGGTTGCTTACATTTGTAAGTGCATATACTCATTATATTTAAACTTCATAACATTTTGCTGGCCCACTACAACTAAATGTCTTGTGTAATATTATTGGCCTCGACAAGAAATTGTGTTTTTGCCCTTTCGATCCCTTATTTCTCAAAACAGTAAGAGATAAAATTGCAAATCTGGTTGAAAACCGCAGGCAAAGATTTTCAAAAGGATTCCAATAATTTTTTTTTAATTTGACCAAAAATAGAAAAAAAAAGATTTTTTTATCTGCATGGGCGTGGCTCGTCTTTGGTCCCTTGAAGCAAATGGTGATATATATCAAACCATTGGCACATTTATTTGACAAAATTACATTTAAGGAATTTAAGGATTTAAGGAAAAGAGAATTGTCAAAATTGAATAAATAATACAGTTGAACAGTCTACGAAAGTTTTGTCAATACCACCGTTTTAGCCCCTTTTGGCCCTTTTTTTCCGATAAAAATATTGAAAATTGGACCAAAAATAAAAAAGTTCATTAAATGGGCGTGACCCGTCTTTGCCCCCCCCTGTAGCAATGTTACGGTGCTATATATATCAAAACAATTGACTTAATATTTAGTTGACAGAATTAAATACGTAATTAAATTAAAAAAAGAATTTTCAAAATCGAATGAAAATTGAACATTCTAATCAAATTTGTTAATACACCCGTTTTAGTCCCTTTTGGCCCTTTTTCCAAAACGGTACAGACCACAAGCACCAGATAAAATACCAATCTTCCTATATGGGACAAATTGCTACAATTTTGTGATAATTGGCAATTGTCTATAAATGCCAATAAAACCAAGACCATGATATTTCAACAAAATTTAGTGAAACCCAAAGAACCCTATATTAAGGCAAAAGAAATTTATGTAGAACATGTTTTTGAATATAGATATTTAGGTACTAGTGTCAGAAGCAATGGAAACCTGAAATACAGTATAGAAGGTCTTGCTAAAAAGGCTAGAAAGGTATTATTTTCATTAAAAGCAAAAACTTCATTTTGTTTCCAGACAATAATTCAAGGAGGCTATTTTCAGTTGTATAACAGTTGGTAGTTATGCTTAGACAATAGATTAATGGGTTCTGGGTTCTGGCTGTAGGCGTCAATTATATGTGACTGCCTGTTTATACAGGCTATATAAGGTTAACTGACATTTTCTTGTCCAAAACCCTTGAAATGATAGTACCGTATTCTTATTTTTAACAACATACATAAGGTAAAAACTAAAAAAAAAAATAGTCCACATTTTAATTTGGTACCCCGTTGGTAACATTTCTTCATCGCTTTCATTAAAAAATCACTAAATATCACCAAAGTTACAGTTTTATTGATTATTCTCTTGAAAAAAACAGGACAATTGTAAATGCCTCTCGAAAACACAAGCCTGTCGCCGGACACGGGACCTACCTTGTATATGCGATCGCAAACATTTTGCGGTCTTATAAAAACTATACCCATTACTTGTTACCAATTTGTTTCTTTTATTTGACATACTTGATTATATTTATAGACCATATATTTATCATGTTACAAATTTCATTTTCAATCAAATATTTTTGTTTCTTAAAGTAATCATAATATATATGAAATTACACAAAAAGTAAAAACAATGTTTTTTTTTCGAATGACAGTAGAACAACAACAAATAAAAAAAGATTCGAAAACGAAACTCAGTATCATAAAAGTAATTGAAAATCTTGACGGTTATTATGAAGACTTTAAGATCTTAATAAAAAGCAAAATGATGTTACAGAATTGGGAAAATCATATTAAAACCTAATATTTCCTTCCAAAGAGACAATCTTACCGACATTATACTTCCTGTGTACACCTAACAACAATATATATAGATAATACATATCATTGATTTTAAAACTTTAAATTCAATTCTATTTATATATGTCGAGATATTTTTGGAAATGCTATGTTTTTGTACAACCAACACGGTCGTTATACTTGTCCTGCAACAACATGTTTTCTACCGATGTTTCTGCTCGTTTTCTACCGATGTCCTAGATTTCTATCGATGTGATGATAAAAATACAAACCTGGAAGACGATTTTTTTTCCAAACAATGATACCCGGCTATTATGGCACTTATAAACAAATTAGTTTAATTTACATTATTTTGTTTTAAGTATGTACATAGGGTATTGGGTTTTTTTTCCAGCAAGAGACAATTTCCCTTTTTTCAGATAATCATGATCTGTTTTAAATTACCATTCACTGGGCTGAAAATTATGCTCCATGTTCTAAATAGTCGGACATTTTTAAAGACATATCACTTTTCATTACAAATGGCGTATTTTTGATTTTTCGATCATTTAAAAATAGGTTTTCTAAAGATGTGTCCTGACTTTCTACCGGTGGTCCTGGCATTCTACCGATGTGATAATGTGATATATTAAATGACATTTCATGACAAATTGTAAAACTATATATTTTATTGAACACATAATATTGAAGGTAAAAAAAAATTGGAGGTTCATGAGCAAAAACCGTTTTGCGCACACCAAGAACACTTTTACAAAATTTAAATAAATGTGTATTTTCTCAAAAGCTGGCTTATCAGAAAATGATAGTATTTCAACATTTCTGCCGCTTATATTAGATTTGTGAGGTGCTTTATATATAATGGGAAATAATCCTCCATATACCAGATTTCACTGTTATATCTAGAAATGCAGAGGCTGAGACATGAATTTCTCGGGCTGAAATTGATCTGTACATACACAACAGTATGGCACGCCATTTTAACCAAAACCATGGTAACTATAGGATACCTCAGATAGCTTGGGGTTTACTGGCAAATATCTGGGGGTTTTCAGAGCGAACCTCTTAATTACATCAGGTATTGAGAGTTATTTCAGGTAACTGAGGGTTTCCTGTCAGCTATCCCATGGATACCACAAAACTCCTGCTATTAAGAGTTTTAAAAATAATTTATTGGAAGCTGAGCTTTGCATTAGTTTTTGAGGAATTGATAGTTTTCAGCTTTACAGTGATAAATTCTGACTTCAAAGAGTTAAATAGCATAAACTTACAATATCTGTGAGTGAGTGAGTTGGTGTTTTACGCCCGTGCAACGCAAGGCTATTTACAGGCGATGAACATAAAAAGGATGATAAAATGAACATGAAAGGAGGATTATAAATGAAACATGGGGTTGGGGTGGGAAACAAAGGAACTGCAAATTTTGAAGAACCACAGGAAAAGGGGAGAGGTGGGTAGGGACTGAAAATTTAACGTATGTGGTGCACTACTTTGCGGTCCACAAAGGGGTCTTTTACGTGCACGAAGCGTGGCACTCTCCTCACACGTTGGCCCACTATGGTCGGCCGTCAGGGATTCCGTATTATAGACCTGACAACCCTTGCGGAGGAGGGCCACCCTATTCAGCCACTTAGGGTACACACTTGGTCGCTCTTTGGGCTGAGCACTGACCCGACGTCAGAATCCCACTACCCCAAGTCGCCTCTTACGACAAGCTAGGCTCTGCTGCGGACCTATTCGCCACCCGGGCCCCGCACGGGACTACAATATCTGTAAGGTAGAGGGGGTTTAATTAGGTATCTTTGTGATAGCTGACAGCAAACCCCCAGTTACCAAGAAATCCCTTAATACCTGATGTAATTGAGAGTTTCGTCCAGAAAACCCCCAGATAGCTGCCGGTAAACCCCCACTTACCTGAGGTATCCTATAGATACCAAGGTTTTGGTAAAAATGGCGTTCCATACAACAGTATGATGAAGCTTCACTGTACAAGCATTTACGGTGTATGTATGCCTTTAGAAACAACCAAAATGTGTAGTTATATGAAATCAAGGACTCATCTGTAGAAAACACAGTAAAGTACATACCTAATCGGTAGAAAAACCAGGACATATCAAATTTCTTAAACATGTTAGTTATATGAAAAAGCAAATGACTCTTTTACAAATAAACGATCATTTACACAGTGTAGGAACGGAAGTGTACAGTTTTAGGGTCTATAAAGAAATGTTGAAATGAACCATTCTAGATTGTACAGTTTGTTATTTTTTTACACAAACTTTTTCAAATGACACAAAAACGAAAAAGATGTACGATTGCCGTTCGCTTCAAATTTTAAGTAGACATAACATAGAATACCTTTAATTGTTTGTGATGTTAAATAGAAATTTCATTCTGCACACTTGATTTTTAAAAAGTTCACATCGAATTGATGTAAATAATCGGTTCGTGAACATAAATTACATTAAACTCGTGAACATTGTGTATATGTATTCTCTCAAAAATCATTTTTGCACATTCTAAACATGCCCAAACGGGTTAATACATACAGGATTTTATTTAATTTGAACTTTATTCACCCAAGCCGTATTTTAAAATCTGAACAAAATCTATCGCAGTCATTGTACAAAATCTATAGAGGACACTTCACGAAATCTCTGGAGGACAGTTTTCCTAAAATAATATTTTCACAACTTCAGCGGCGTCAGATGTAGTTTTCATTTGGCATAAATAATGCCAGAACATAAATAATTCATATTATAAGTAAATAATGAGTATGCATATGAAACACAGATAAAATATACTATAAATCCAGCGATGGGAAAATTTCGCTGTTAAATTTCATAAGTACTTCCTAGCTCACGTACTGCACATATAGCTGATGAAACTTTGTGCATATATGCCTCAGTTGAAGACCAACATATCTACATTTTCATCTTTTGACACAGAGTATATATCTTTAAATGACGGAAAGTTTAGCAAATATATGAACACTTTATTATCTCATGAACTGTTTAAAGGCATCCAGTTGATAAAACTTGCAAATACCTAAGTGGTACTTTAGCACTATTGACCTTGAATCTCAGGTCGAATGACTTCGGTAATTTCAATACAAAAACAGAAATCATAAACTTTTTTTATGATAAAAGCTAAATGTTATTATTCTGATGGTGCCTGCAAGTGGGATTTACTTTTGATAATCACTTTATACTATTTTATACGGAAAAGACACTGCTTTTAGCAAAAAGGGCTAAATTTCCATCAAAGGAGACTTTTGTAGAGCTGAACGGACAGACTGTTGATTCAGACACCTTTCTCTTTATTCTGTGCTTAAAAATCTTAACTCTGAGGTATTTTTAAAGCTTTTTTTCTGCAACCAAATTAAAAATATGCTTTATGTGTACAATTTTTATTCAACCTCGTCGAAAAGTTTTATAAGCAAAATCTTTTGGAGAGAGGTGGCCTAACTTACTATTTCGTGTGATTATTTAAAAATTGTCTATTTTACGAAGAACAATACCGAACATTTAAGCAAGCTAACTAGTTCTTGGTGGAGTTTTACATATGACCCAAACCAAAATTATCGCTTCGAAATTGCGCGAAATGTTCGATTGTAACAAAAAGACACTGATTTAACAGGTGCGATTCGCAAAAATGCCTTTTTGCTATTGATGCGAATCGGATATATGTCTGTTTGCTATCAACAGGCAAATCTAACTAGTTCTTGGTGGAGTTTTACATATGACCCAAACCAAAATTATCGCTTCGAAATTGCGCGAAATGTTCGATTGTAACAAAAAGACACTGATTTAACAGGTGCGATTCGCAAAAATGCCTTTTTGCTATTGATGCGAATCGGATATATGTCTGTTTGCTATCAACAGGCAAAGTTGACAGCAAAACAACTAAATGTACACATGTAAATATCAAAATCAATTATGATGCTAGCTGAAGCCTTTTCTCGTATCGCATCTGATCAAGTTCCCCATATATCTAGTTTTGATATTTTGACAAAAAATAATTTTAGCTCAATTGGACAATGTCATGTAAGTTTATGCCATCACTATATATATGCGTCTGTCGTCGTCGTCCGTTAATAATTTTTAAAATCTTCTCCTCTGAAACCACTTAACCAATTTAACTGAAACTTTGCAGGAAGCAAAGGTGTACCAAAGGGGTAATCAGTATCATAAAACCGTAAAGACAAAGACAAAACCGGCAGATAAAAACTCATCACAACAAAACAAACCACATAACAACATAAAACACACACACACATAACAACAAAACCGCATTCAGCAACGTGAACTCAAGTCGAAACGAGAGTGAACTCAGGTGCTCCGGAAGAGTAAGCAGTTCCTGCTTGCTATAGCACACCCGTCACGTTGCCAAAGATCGATTAAGTGTTGGTCAAATCTGGAAAGGATGACATTACAAAACCCTATGTCAAACCAACATCTGTGCTCATCTGAGAGATAGAAATCCCGTAATTGTAAACAAGCACATGATGTCGTCCGTAAAATTTCTTGAGTGATGACAACAACCTGGGAGCAACGTACCCCTGTGTTAACAATTTGCTTGTCAGCCGTGTAGCTCTATCAAGGAAGTCGTTGTATTCCCCACTTGCTCTGGAATAACGAATCAATTATGATACGTAAAATCCATATGCTGGAGCGGACGGAATGTTGCCACACAGAAAGGGAAAGTTAACTATTGGAAAGTTGAAGTCATCACGTTTGCCATGAAGCCTTGTACAAAGCCTTCCTTGTGTGTCAATTTCGAGAAATAGATCCAAATATGAAGCAGACCTCCTAGAACCTGTAGTGTCCTTTATCTCAAGTTCCTTCGGATATATTAGATGTAAATAGTCACCAAATCGAGGATTGTTTAGTGAAAGGACATCATCAATATAACGAAATGTGAAATTGTAGGATAAAGCAAGTTTGCGGTCCTTTTTGTCTAGAAGTGATTGTAAGAAGTCTGCTTCATATGAATGAAGAAACAAATCGGCAAGCAATGGTGCACAATTTGTGCCCATTGGGATACCTATTATTTGCTGAAAAACACGTCCACCAAACTGTACAAATATGTTGTCGATTAGAAAGTTGAGCATTTCTATTATTTGATCTTCTGTAAATTTGTTTTTCTTGCTAGACTCTTGGATGACAAAGTAAGTCTTTTTATAACCGACTACCAAATACTTGTACCTGCGTTTTCCGCTCTTTTTGATAAAGCTACGTTTAATCAGCTGTGCCAAAACGAGATTTTAATTGTGAATGTGGAATTGAAGTATATAATGTAGAGAAATCAAAAGTTTTAATGCTATTACATGATGAAAATTACTTAGAATGGATATTTTCCATCAGTTCTTTAGAATTTTTGAGAATCCACATTTGATTGACGCCATTTCTAGAGTACCAACAATCGAAATACTTTTGAAGGCTTGATTTTATTGCCGTCAATATTGATGTTAACAAAACTGAAAGAGGCTTAGTTGTACATTTGGATGACCCAGCAATAAATCGTTGCTTGTATGGAGTTTTATGTAACTTTGGAATCCAATACAAGGATGGAACGTCATCGTTCTTTTTGTCAACAGAAATGCCAAAGAAAGAAATGACAGAATTATGATTGTTGATTATTTCCTCCTTTGACAGTGTTGTTGCTGTATATGTGGTGCTTTTGCTACTACAACCAACCCCTAATTCAGCTGTTAAACAATCAGTATAGTGTCTTTTGCATACGAAAATGATGTTGTTAGGCGCTCTATCAGCAGGTACGACAACATATTTGTCATGTAAGGATTGATATTTGGCAACAAACGAAGTTCATATAAAAACCATGACCGCTGTTACTAAAAATAGAACATAGGGTAGACTTATTTAAAATGACTTTTAACTCAGCAACTATAACAGATACAAAATATCAATAGGTTCTTAGGGTCTTTGGAATAAAAAAATCTACAAAAGTCTCCATTGGGTCGAAGTCGTCAGATTACCCTTTATAGCGGTTATGGCCCTTTAAAGGCCATAAATAGCGATTTTTTTCCCCTGTTTTTTGCCCAATAGAATGCAAACTATTTCAGATAGAGAAAATCTGTTGCTTGCTAGCACCTTCAGCTCAATAAACTCTACAAAAATCTCCTAGGGGCTGGGCTGTATAGGTAGCCTAAGGGCACATTATTCCTTCGTTACCAAACTCCTCCCGATTATTTGGAATAGAGAACTGAAACTTGGCTCAGTAGTTACACTATGGGTGTAGATTCTGCTGAAGGTTTTTGAATTTTGATAATGCCCCTTTGGACTGGGCTGCACAGGTAGCTTAGGGTAAATTATTCCTTCGTCACGCAACTCCTCCCAGGATATTTGGAATACAGAATTGAATCTTGACTGAGTTATTGCACTAAGGATGTATTAGATTCTGCCAAAGGTTTCTTAGTTTTTATAATGCCACTATGGCCTGGGTGCATAGGTAGCCTAAGAGCTAATTATTCCTTTGTAACAAAACCTGTAGAACTGAAACTTGGCTCAGTTGTTGCAGTGTGTATGTAGATGCCCCAAGCGGCTGGGATACATATGTAGCCATAGGGCATATTGTTAATATACTCATTCCAATTTATTTTGAAAATGGAACTGACACTTTAATTTTTGTGTCAGCCAAATTAACCTAAGAATTAGTTTTAAAATGTACCTACCCTTAAACCATATAAAAAAAATCAATTTGCAGGTTATTATTACTTGCCACAAAACCAGTAATAAGTCTAACAACAATAAATTACAATTGTAGTTCCTGTTCATTTCTTTCAGTTCTTTGTCCCATATACTATCCACACAAGAATAGCGTGTGGATATGTAACGTGGCTGCTTCGACTAGTTTAACTCGAGTTCACGTTATGCGATTTGGTTGTAATATGTTTTTTTTTTTGGCTAAGTTGTGTGGTTTGTATTTACGATGATTTTATTTTAAATTTAAGTCTTCTCGGACTAGCGATAAATGATCGCCGCATAGTTGCCGCATAGGTAGCCTGAGGACAAATTGATCCTTCGTCACGCAACTCCTTCCAGGTTTTTGGAATACAGAACTGAAACTTGGTTTCTTTAATTAGATATACTGCTAGTTAAACAACATGTCCTTTAATGTGATACTACTATCTATGATTTAGGATAAACATGTGCGCCGTCATTGACCTGTTCTGGACCGACCCTTGTTAGAATCAAGACATTTGCAGGAAAACGTACCGTGTTATACAAGGGAACGTTGTATAACATACCCTGTTCTGAGCACGCCAAAATTGTTTTAATTCATATATTTTTACTAAATACTAGTATGTAGCCACTATGAAGCCAATCGTGAAAGAACCTTTTGATCTGAAATAGATCAGCAACTGCTACTTCTAAATGACAGGTTATTCGCTATGGAAGAAGTAGATTTTGCGCTATAAGACCGGGTTTTGGAAATTAGGATCATACCTTCAATTTCTCTGGCGTGTGCTTCGTTTTGTCTTTCCGTCTTGTATTAACGAGATTGATCATCCCAGTTCAGCAGTTATTTTGTTACCTTATTTATTCATTTATTTTAACATATTAATTATCCTGTAGGTGTCAACTGAGCTGAATTTATAAAACTGTTCTACAACTATAAGCTTGGGGAAAAACTATTCTTTTTGAGGAATATGAATTATTTATGTTCTGGTATCTTTAATGCTAGATAAGAACTATACATCTGACGCCGCTGATGTTGTGAAAATATGTTTTTTTATGAAAAATGTCCTTCATAGATTTTGTGAAGTGTTCTCCATACATTTTGTACAATGACTGTGATAGATTTCGGTCAGATTTTAAAACACGGCTTGGGTGAATAAAGTTCAAATTAAATAAAATCCTGTTTGTATTAACCCGTTTGTGCATGTTTAGAATGTGCAGAAATGATTTTTGAGAGGATACATATACACTATGTTCACGAGTTGAATACGATTTATGTTCACGAACCGATTATTTACATCAATTTGGAGTGAACTTTTTAAAAATCAAGTGTGCAGATTCAAATTTCAATTCGACATCACTAACAATTACAGGTAATTGAGTTATATTTTATTATACAATTAATGACTTTAGATGAGGTTAATATCATGATTTATCAACCCAAGAGATCAGATAATTACCGAGGCCATCGGCCGAGGTGATTATAGATCTCGAGGGTTGATAAATCATGATATTAACTGAAATCTTAAGTTATCAATTGTTTTATTATATGACACATACAACAACATTTTCTTTCAAAAGTATTGTATTACCAACTAAGAAAGTTAACAATATAAAATTTAACAAAACTTGTATTTGTTTTTTCTTTTCATTCAAAATTAAAATTTAAAGAAATATTCGAACAGTTTTTAAAACAGGACATTTACATTAACTTCATTTATGACGTCACAAATATAAGTACGGATTTTCCCTGATACTAAATTTAGGCACACGTTGAAGCTTACACAAGTAATGATCACCTCGCGTGCACAATTGCGCGGTGATCATCATATTTTGCAACAATCTGAAAAGTACCATATCAACCAATGAAAATCTAAGTTATTTACAGTCATATAATAATCTATGTTATGTCTACTTAAAATTTGAAGCGAACGGCAATCGTACATCTTCTTCGTTTTTGTGTCATTTGAAAAAGTTTGTGCAAAAACAAATTAATCTGTACAATCTAGAATGGTTCATTTCACCATTTCTTAATAGGCCCTAAAACTGTACACTTCCGTTCCTACACTGTGATTTATTGCATATTCTCCCATAGGATGTTTTCAAATGTTAAAAATAAGCGTTATTTTTCATATTTCTAAAAAAACAATCGGTAAAAAACAAGCAGAAAAATCGGTAGAAAACATGTTGTCGCAGGACAAGTATAACGACCGTGACCAAGGTATACTTTAAATAAATTCTCTATCCCGGTGTTCATTTTAAGAAAATTAATGGCTTACACTATAAACTCGTCTACTTCATCTCATGACAGGGCTCCGTTATTCCTTCATTTTAAACTCCAAAACAATTAACAGTTTGCATATTATATATCAAAGAACCGTTGGTACTGATAACTCGGGAAGTCAGAGTTAGCGTATGCTGATTTACAAATGTTCAGTTGTATTCTGAAACTAGTGTTTCCTATATAAATATCCCCTTCTATGTTAGTTTTGTCGTCATCTGAGCAATCCCCCACTCAAAGACTGTATACTGTTGACACTGTAAATTCGTCCGTCCGTCCGTCCAAAATAATATACTTTAAAAATATAAAGTACATCACGGTTTATTAACTTGCAACTACATAAGATAGACTGGTCTTATATTTTGTATGAATAGCTTTATCCTATAGTATACTGGTTTAATAAACTTTTTGTAGACTTTTCTGGAAAAATTAATAACATGAAAAGTATAATATTTGGTATACAGACAGTTGGGGATGTGGTCTACGCAACTGGCTCTATGCCATGTGACCATGATCCATTTTTACGCTTCAACGACTTTTATATGAAATAAGGTCTTTTTTAAACACATCAAAACGTCTTTGTTTAATTACATGAAAAGGATAAAACCTAGGCATCTGATAATTCTTAGACGGTTGAGGTTGTGGTTTACGCTAATCACACCATGCTGTGTGACCCTGAACCCATTTTCACGCTACAATAACACTGGGTTTTTTTTCTTAGCCGTAAACTTTTTGTAGGACTTTTGTGGAAAATGGAAAACATGAAATTTTGTTCTGCAGTGTTTTAATCATAAAAAAAAATATGGACTAGATCTGATTTTTGATGAAAAAATATTTTGGCATATTTTATTGGCTATTAACAGAAATTTGATATCTGTCATGTCTGTAAAATTTCTTAGTTATTTGCGAATAAAAAGCTTCGCCGCGTGCAGCATGATATGACCGCAACATGTTGCATGAACGCTGTATGTCTGAGGCAAATTATGCCCATGGTAGACTGATAAAGTTGTTTTAACACATGCCACCTTTGGTGAACTTTCCACCCACATTTTACAAGGAATTCAACACTTTTTTGCAAAAGCAGCCCCCAAAAAATTGCTGCTTCAAAATACTTGCTGCCTTTCACTTTCCCCCCTTTTGGTCCTTAATTTAGTAACGGAAAATAGGGGGTTGGAATTATAAATATTTCAATTTGCATCCACTGCTTGATAAGACTTAAAAAAAAAATAAAAATTCGGACCAGAAATAAAAAAGGAACATTTTTGCCCATTTTATGGCCATTAATTTCTAATTGAAAAAAGGGGGGACCCCATAATCAATCCCATCTATGGTGTATAGTTAAACATATCATAACAATTGACCAACCAGAACCAAAGATTGTGGGACCAAATATAATACTATACCCATACTCGTAAGAGAGGGAGCTGTATTGCAATCACATTATCCATCTGTTTGCCGTCCGTAACAAACTTTCGTAACAGTTTCTCGGCTTCAACTGAAGGGATTGATTTCAAATTCAGTAAACAGCTTTAGCATGATGCGTTGAACCGTGTCTTCCCTTTCTAGGTCAGTTACGCATCTACATCCTGTTTTTTAGAGCCGAGTTAAGACTTTTTAAGTACCAAAAACAGACAATGTTCCTTTAGTATAGGGATTGATTTTAAATTTGGTATAAAGCTTGAGCATGATGAGTTGTACTTTGCTTCCCCTTTCCAGATCATTTCGGTTATCTACTATACCTGTTTTCTGAATGGTAGAGTGGGTGTACGACTTAATTCAACCCCTTGTTTGAATTTTTTGCCCTTTTACTTAGGGCCCCTAGTTTATAAACGAATAAAAGGGGGACCCCAAAACATCAAATTTCATAGCATTTGGTTAACCAGAATAAAAGTCATTGTGGGAACAAACCAGAATGTAACATTATTGGGCCCTTAATAAATGGGAACCCATTAAATCAATGTACACGAATATGAAAAATTGTTGTATAAAATCCGAAATTTTTAGTTAACGTATAATAGCATGCATGCCTTGTGCGTTTCAATTCTTCCCGTAGGTTTGACAAGGGTGCCACAGGGTTACCAAGAGCCTTTTCGATATCCCAATATTTGATTCAAAGTTTTATCCGTGAAATGTGCATATACAAGCATGACGAATTAACATATCTACTAAAACGACATTGGTGCATTATATTTAGATATCCATTCTGCATTTCATTTGACATGAGTAAATCACATTCGATAAATGTGACAAAATTTTACACTAGTTAAGCTATTCATTCGTGGACATAGAGTTATTTTCTGAACCGGGATATACTTTATAGAGATTCTAGTTAGCTGGATTTTTTCCCTTCAGAAAATGGATTTTTAGGTTTATGGGTTAGTGAATCTACAAATCACACATCTCACTGTAATAACATAATTTATGCCAGATATAGTTGATAAGCTTTGGCAACTTTGATAAAAGTAAGAACAAAATCCTAACGATTAACTTTTCTAAGAACAATTACTGTGCATTTAACATGGGGTTGATCGTCTACCAGTACCAACTGCTCAAGTTTTTAAAGTAAATGATATAGTAATTTTAAAGATTGCTTCGTCAATTGGTTGAACAAATGATACCAGTCAACATGGTAGAAGCAGTCTAGTGCAGAATAATATAATATTTTACCATCTTATCTATATAGTGAGTGAGTGAGTGAGTGAGTTGGTGTTTTACGCCAGTGCAACGCTATATAGGTTATTTACAAGCGATGAACATGATTTTAAATATGTTCCTTGTGACCATGTTGTTACCGGTGACCTTACCATCGTCAAGGACCCAGAGGTAATAAATTTTCTGAAAAAGGGCCCAAAATTTAGACCCCCCTCAAAGATCAATTGGAATTATTGCTTTGATTGTATCAAAACTGCACTTCTCTCTTTCTGTAAATCTTGGATCAAGAGAGAAGAAGCAGATACTAAATCTCTTGACAATTTTATAAATAACTTCATGTCAATTGTTAAACTCAGAATAAATCATTTTCAAAACTCCTTTGTAGAATTTCGGCCAAATACATATCTAAAAAGAATTAAGACAAAAATGCGTTCACTTGGTTCACAATACGTTTTCGTTCCTGCAGACAAAGCTGCCAATAATGTCCTTATTGTATGACGAAAATATTACCTTGAAGTGTTGATGCAAGAAATTAAAAGCTCCAACACTTTTATTCGCGTACAATCTACAGAATGTAGTATTATTGAGGACCATATTTTAAATACCACATCACTACGAGCCGCTCCTACATACAATAAACTACCTACAATGTACTGGATCCCTAAACTACACAAAACTCCTTATAAATCCCGTTTCATATCTGCTTCAAGTAAGTGTTCTCTCACTAATATTTCTAAAGTCTTATCACTTGCTTTGACTACTATGAAAGAATTTATTATTCGATACTGCGAAAAGGTATTTGAAAACAGTGGTATAAATCATTTTTGGAGTGTGAAAAATTCGCTCGATGTTTTAGACAAACTTCGCGCTTTTGAAGGTACTTACAATACAGTTGATAGCTACGATTTTTCTACTTTGTACACTAACCTTCCTCACTGTCTTATTAAAAAACAATTTGAATATCTGGTTAAATGGTGTTTCGATAAATCTAAAAGTGACTATATCTGCTCTAAAGTTTCTAAATTATTTAATAAATCGTTTTTTAGCAACGAGACTCATAAAGGTTACGTCAATTGGACTGATGCAGAAATGATAACTGCTCTAAATTATCTTTTGGACAACATTTATATTCGTTTTGGGAGAACAATTTATCGCCAAGTCATTGGTATCCCTATGGGAACTAATTGTGCCCCACTTATTGCTGACCTTTTTTTGTATTGTTATGAATCCCAATTTATGGCAAAACTTCAAAAAGACCCCAACAGACAACATCTCATTGAAACTTTTAATTATACATACAGATATTTAGACGACATTCTTTCACTAAACAATCCGACATTTTCTAATTTTATTACGGAAATTTATCCCAAGGAATTAACTTTGAATAAATCTAACCTTACTGGTGATAGATGCCCATTTTTAGATCTAGATTTAAGTATAATCAATGGAAAATTACACACTAAAATATATGATAAACGGGATGACTTTTCATTTCCCATCGTGAATTTTCCTTTTCTAGAGGGAGATGTACCGCTTGCTCCGTCTTACGGAGTATATATTTCACAGTTGGTAAGATATGCTCGGATCTGCAGTGGTGTGTCTGATTTTAATGATAAAAACCAGTGTATTACAAAAAAATTACTAAAACAAGGATATCGTTACCACAAATTAGTGAAGTCGTTTACTAAGTTTTATCATAAATATCTATACCTTATTGGAAAATTTAACTGCACACGACGACTTTTGATTGTAAAGGGAATATCCCATCCAAATTTCTACGGTAATGTTGTTTATAGAGCAAATAAATTCAAAAACAATCCGTTGGGAATGCAAAATTGGCTTAAAACTTTATTAAATAAAGGTTATGAAATGGATATTTTAGTAAAATCTTTGAATTTAGTCTTCTTTGGTAAAAATATTGATAATTTGATACTTACTTTAAAATGTTAATTGCCTTTTTATACTTATGTCATTTTTGAGCATTACAGCGGTCAAGTGTGTCGGTTTTGTGTGATGATGCATCATCAAATCAAGTGTTTGACGTGTTGTGTCGGATTTAAAATCGACATACTTGATTTTTTTTACATCAGTCGATGGATGCTTCTTAGCTAGCTGTCAGTAACTTCGAGTGTTCTCAAGAGAGTATCTTTACGTTCCGTTAATTACCTGTTGTCCTTTTGTCTCAGATACTCTCTTGTTGAATTGAACTTCTATCGATTTGATTTTTACTGTGTGTTAGTTTGTGCTTTGTTATTGATTATCATTAGGGGGAAGGTTGGCGCCAAAAAACTAGTTTAACCCCGCCACATTTTAATGTGCCTGTCCTAAGCCAGGAATCTTTATCAAAGCTTATGTTTGTATTTAGTCGAATTTTTGTTAATTGTTTTTTGTCAAGAAGAGGGTCTTTCAATGCACTTTGGGATTGGGCTTGAATCATATATATTTTATTTTCAATCCAGGGGCCAATTGAAAAACAGCGAGCAGCGACCGCTGGTCACATTGAAGGCTGCTGGCTGTTTTCCATTGTGGATATTTAAAATATACGTTTATAATGTAGGTTGTGTCGCGTACACTTATTCCACATCTCATTTTCTTCTATGAAAAGGATGATAAAATGAACATGAAATGATGATGATTAATGAAATATGGGGTGGGACACAAAGGACCGGTTAATTTTGAAGAACCACAAGAAAAGGGGAGTGGTGGGTAGGAGCGGACAATTTAGCCTATGTGGTGCACTACATTGCAGTCCACAAAGGGGTCTTTTACGTGCATGAAGCATGGCACTCTCCTCACACGTTGGCCCACTATGGTCAGCGGTGAGGATTTCCGTACTATAGACCTGGCAACCCCCGTAAACGAGGGCCACCCTATTCCGCCACCTAGGGTACACACTTGGTCGCTCGGTGGGCTAAGCACTGACCCGACGTCAGAATCCCAAGACCCTTAGTCGCCACTTACGACAAGCTAGGCTCTGCTGCGGACCTATTCGCCACCCGGCCCCGCACGGGACACTTATCCATATAACCCAAAGAATTAAACATAACTTGAGGTCATTTATTTTAGCAGGCTTTCCACAGATGGGTGTAAGTTTCCCAAATTTGGCTAGTGTTAAAAATATAAAAAATTCAAAATAATTGTAATGGTTACCTAATATCATAACATATATTTTCATTTAAAAAATGGTATTTGACACTTCCTCAAAATTTTGAAACATAATTTAGTGTAACTAGCTTTACCTGTTAATAACATGGCCGATGAATATGTATTTCTAGGTCATAAAGGTCTAAAAAAAACTTTTTTATGGCCCTTAAGATAGCGAAAAATTAAAACGGCGATGACCCAGGCTATTTTTCTCATAATTGACCACCTGCTCTACAGGAAACTGAAATGAAATGTCAACATATTTGGGAAGAAAGATGTTCAAATTTCAGACAAAAAAATGATGTTCAGGCTTTTTGAAGAAAATAATTGCTGTTTCCATGGCAATAGGGTAATGCAAAATTTCTTTTTTATCTATACATAATGATCCTATTTTCTCAAAGTTTTTTTATGAACCATTTGATGTTTTCATGTAGCTATGCCAGAAAAAAAATGTTGAATCGCTACAGTAACAGATATTTAAGTAAAGGGTCCTGTCCCATAAGAAAAAGCAGGACTGCCCACTAATGAAATGTAGACAAAATTTGCAAAATACGTACATCTTTGTGTATTCTATATACCAAATTGCACAAACAAAGCCACATATTTGTGCGTATTTCGATATAAACCCGTGTTTAGTAAGTGCATGACAAATATTTAATGTTTTGTTTTTTATTTTAAATGATTTAAATGTTAATGTGATTGAATTTATACAGGAAAAAAAATCTTGTGTATTAATTTGTTTGGATCAAAGGTATGACTTACTCCTCAATTGCAGGTCTGGTCATAAATATATAAACGTCATTCGACAGCTTGTATAATATCTTTAATAATGAGTATAAAATACTTGGTTAGAACATTTGCATAGCACCTTTTAAACTTAGAAAAAAGAACTAATGGGTATCAAAGAGACATTTCAAATATCGTATTTGAATGTCAAAATAGACCATCACAAAATCATTAGACATAAGAAAAGATAACACGAATAATTCCGAAACTCACAGTATAACAACAAACGAACACGAAAAACAACCAAAGTGCAGTCATAAACGTGACCTCAAGTCGACAAGAGATTTATCTCGTGTGTTCCAGAAGGGTAAGGACTTCCTACTTGTTATAATCATGATAACACCCGTAACTTTCTCAACCACCAATCCAGTGCATACATGTAAGACAAATCCAGTAAAGAGTGTCAATACAAAATGCAAAATCAACATCTAAACTCAACTGAGGGATCATAGATAGATACCCCGTTTACGCAAATATTCATAACCAAATTAATGAACCTAGTGATATTTAATGGAACTGTTAGATATAAAGGTTTCATTTTTTGTGCATGTCCAACTCATCTAGTATCTATATATTGTTCAACATTTTCAAGTGCGATTTTAGTTCTGAGATTGGCATTTTCTACTGTCATGAGTGCAAATCGACGTTTTGCAAAGAATGTAGAAAAAATGGCATGCTAAACTGTCATCCACTAAAAAACTCTTTGTTGAGAATAAATGAAACTTTGATTCCCCTATGAAGAACTAGACTCGAATATTCTTTTATCATGCGACTGTGCTAATTTTGACTTTAGATATGCTCCTTGTTGACATGATAGTACCGGCGACCTTAACATTGTCGATGATCCAGAGGTAATTAAATTTTAAAATGGACCTAAATTCAGACCTCCCACCAAAATTAACTGGAATTAATGTTTTGATTGTGGAAATACTACTCTCCAGTCTTACTGTAAGTCCTGGATTAAAAGAGAAGGGTCAGATGCCAAATCTATACACAATTTTAAAAATAATTTTATGGCCATTGTGAAATTACGTACAATCCATGTTCAAAACTCAACATCAACAGAATTAAGCCCAAACTCCGTTTGCTAGGTTCGCGATATGTTTTTGTTCCTGCGGATGAAGCAGCTTACAATGTTGTTATGATATGACGGAAGTATTACACCTTCATTCCCGTTCAGTCTACGGAAGCAAGTGTTATTGATGATCATATTATAGCAACCACAGCACTACGTGCAGCCCCTACACACAATAAATTATCCACTATGTACTGGATACCTACATGTATATTACACAAAAAACCCATATAAATTCTGTTTTATTTCTGCTTCTACTAAGTGTTCTCTGACCAATATTTATAAAGTTCTCTTTCTTGCTTTGACTACAATGAAAGAGTTTATCATTCGAAACTGTAACAAAATAGTGGCGTAAATCATTTTTGGAGTGTCAAAAGTTCTATTGATGTTTTGGAAAAACTTCGGGCATTTGAAAATACTTTCCAGATAGTTGACAGCTATGTTTTTTGAACTTTGTATACAAACCTTCCTCATAATCTTATTAAAGAGAAATTTGAATGTTAAGATAAATGGTGCTTTGGTAAATCTAAAAGTGACTACATCAGCTCTAAAGTTTCAAGAGTATTATGTAAATCGTTTTTAGTAACGAAACCCACAAAGCTATGTTAATTGGACTGACGTAGAAATGATTACTGCACTTAATTTTCTCTTAGATAATATTTAAATACGTTTAAAAAACAAATTTATCGCTAATTTGTTGGCATTTCCACGGGAACCAATTGCGCCCCACCTATAGCAGATTTTTTCTTATATTGTTATGAATCACAATCTACGGCCAAACTTTAAAAATACACAAACAAGCACCACCTTATTGACATTTTAACAATACTTACAGATACTTAGACGACATCCTTGCTCTCAATAACCCCAATTTCTCAAACTTTTTAAATGATATCTATTCTAAAGAATTAACCCTTAACAAATCTAACTCGACCGGCGATGTCCATTTTTATAGAAAATTACACACTAAAATATATGATTAACGTGATGGCTTTTCTTTCCCAATTGTACATTTCCCTTTTCATGAAGGCGATGTACCTCTAGCTCCCTCTGAGACTGTTTTCAGTTGACCAACTCTAGTCAACTAGGGTTAACTCGAGGGTTATAAAAGAAATGATACCAGCCTAATTTGGTGTTTTTTGGTATAGATATTGATTTGAAAATTACAAAGATCAAATATGTCGGTTTTATGTGATGATATAACACGAAATAATTAGTTGTTTGAAGTGTAATGTTGGATTTAGAATCGATATGTTTGATTTTTTTACATCAGTCGATAAATGCTTCTTAGCTTGCTGTCAGTAATTGCAAGAGTTCTCAAGATAGTTCCTCTTCGTCTCGTTGTTCTCGTATAGTATCCTGGTCTCTGGTTCTCTCTTGATGAATTTAATCTTTATCGATTTGATTTATAAAGTGTGTTATTTTTGTACTTTTTACAAGATTAGCTATAGGAGGAAGGTTGGGCACAGAAAACTAGTTTAATCCCGCCACATTTTATATGTGCCTGTCCTAAGCCAGGAATCCTTGTCAAAGCTTTTATTTGTCGTTTTTGTTCTATGTCCAGAAATGGGTCTTTCGTTGAAAATTTAGGGATTTGTTTGAATCTAATGTATTGTAATTTTAGTCTTGTGCCAATGCAAGACAGTGAGCAGCGACCTCTGGTCATGTTGAATACTGTTTGCTGTTTTCCATTGTGATTTTTGTAAATTGCCGCTAATTCTTTATGTTGGTTGTGTCGCGTACACTTATTCCACATCTTTTAATCGTCTATAAAATGCATTTGCTTAGCAAAAATCCATCTCCTAATACTGTAAATTAACGACAAAATATATTGTGCGCATGTTGTTTTATCGTTATTTTTTGATTTTTTAATCTAAGATGATTACTAACCTTTAGGAGTCTTATATGGAAAATCCACTCATACTTTCCTCTATCACTATTTCAATATACATTGTAAGTAGAAAACTCTATTACCTGCCTTTGAAGATATTTACTTATTTGAAAACTATAGATTCCATGCATTTTCCCTAATATGTATGGCACGCGACAGTCACAAAAACCCCATAAACTGAGTTTATCGACCGTAAACTATAGTTAGCGGTCGATAAACTGGGTTAATCACTCGCTAACTATAGTTTGCTGATGCTAATGATAATTTCAGTTGTTTGAAATTTATCATTAGCGGTCGATAATGGGGGTTTCAAATGCTAATTAGGGTTTCTCGGTGATAAACCGAATTTATCGGCGATAAACTGAGTTTATCGGCGATAAACTGAGTTTATCGATGATAAACTGAGTTTATCGGCGTTAAACTCAGTTTATCAACCGCAAACTATAGTTTACGGTCGATAAATGCTGTTTTGCGTTGATAAAGTAGCATTTGCACCGCACAAACTAAAGTAACCGGGTGAACTATGGTTTACGTTCTATAATATAACCCTGATAAACCAAGTTTGTTTAATTGACATTAGCTGTCGACGGAAATTTTCAATGCTAATTAGGGTTCCTGGGTGCTGAACTGCATGGCATGCGACAGTCACAAAACCCCATAAACTGAGTTTATCGACCGTTAACTGTAGTTAGCGGTCGATAAACTGGGTTTATCACTCGCTAACTATAGTTTGCTGATGCTAATGATAATTTCAGTTGTTTGAAATTTATCATTAGCGGTCGATAATGGGGTTTTCAAATGCTAATTAGGGTTTCTCGGTGATAGTTTACGGTCGATAAATGCTGTTTTGCGTTGATAAAATAGCATTTGCACCTCGCAAACTAACGTTATCGCTGATAAACTTGGTTTCACGAACGTAAACTATAGTTAGCATGCGATAAACCCAGTTTATCAACAGCAAACTATAGTTTACGGTCCATAAATGTGGTTTATCAGGTTTTTGTTATTATCGCGTGCCATAAATATGGCTCAACAAAGTGTGTGCCATTTTGGAATGACCGATCCTTTTCTCGCACACAACAGTGATTGTTCTATGGAAAAAAATCATCAGTATTGACACACATTAATACTGTATAGCGGGTTATTTTTGCGGTGGTTTAATTTTTGCTTATTGTCGCGGGTCAACGGAAATCGCGAAAATATTACCCGCGAGAATATCCATTTAATGGAATTCATATACAAATCCATTCACGAACCGCGAAAAAAAACCCGCATTTTTTTTCACATACCGTATGACAAAAAAACGTCGAAAATTTACCCCCCGCGAAAATAACCCGCTATACGGTATGCGAGAGGGTTTTAGAAAATTTCCCCCCACAACTGAAATTGTTGTAGTAGAGCGGATATAAGATAAAATGTTAAAGAAACAAATAGGCACCAATGGGGCATTCAAGTTGAACGGGCAACGGCGTAACCGGTAAACACGGACAAGAACAGCACTAACAAACACAAAACACAAAATCAACCGAACGGAAATCAACAACGCAAACTCAAACTCAGGTGCTCCGGAAGAGTAAGCGGTTCCTGCCTGTTGTTGTTTTGCTAATTTCCAATTCAGTGTGTCATATCCGGTAAAGGAAGCCAAAACTGACAAATTTATACGACAAACCAACATCTGCACTCATTTTGGAGATAGAAATTATATTTTTGTCTACGAGTGCACGGGCTCTACTCTTAAATTTCTTGAGTGAAGACAGCAACCGTGGAGCAAAATAACCGCCTGTGTCAGCAATTTCTGTGTCAAACGTGACGCTTTGCCAAGGGAATCGATGTAATGGGTTGCACCTACGATTTTTTCCCCTGTAGATGGCGCGATTGTACTATCAGTTATACAATCGGAACCCTCCCGGAACTTTTCGGTCTTTATCATTCTCTTTCCGCCATTAAATAATATCATTTCTATATATCGCGTTTAAAAACATGCCTCAGTATTGCTGTGTACCAGGTTGCACAAACTCTGGTGGCCATACCTTTCCTAAGGACACAGAGCTTCACAGAAAATGGAGAGGGGCGATCAAGCGGATCGATCCCCTAACAAAACAGTTGTGGACACCGGGGAAATTTGATATTGTCTGTCACAAGCACTTTGTAGAAAGTGACTACAGAGAAACTCTGTCAGGTTAGAACTAAATTATATTCATCATGCAGTTGTACCGTTTTTACTTAAACAATTGTGTAAGATTGGCCTTTTCCATTTTATACGACTATGAGAGTGTGATTATGTACTAGTCTACTAAATGTATACATATTTGAAAAAGGGCAAAACCTTTCTTATAAATAATTTAAATCTTTGGAAATCTTATCACCGGCTATTGACTCTCACAAAATTAAATGATCTTTAAAATGGGCCTGATTTAAATCCCTATTACCATACCTTATCATATTTTCATGTATAATCTTACAGTTTCACGGCCGTCATTCGGTATCGTGAGTTTTTGACTCGTGAAGGAATCGATAACGGCGGCAAAGTATAGAAAGCTGCTCGTGGAGGGAGGAGGCGACGGTTCGTGGTGGAGCATAAACTATAATTTTTCTGAAAGTTGATTTATTTCACTCAATATCAAAGTTATTTGAAGAAAAATAAAGAAAATAAAACGGTCTCACAAAATGATTGTTTTTACTCTGTAGAATGGGAAAAAAAGTACACGAAAAAGCTTTACCAATTTCGAGAATTAATTAAAGGCGTTACTGCACCCTATATTTTTGGGGGTTATAAAAATGACATTTTTTATACAAGTACGTATTAAATTGCACAAAAATTACGTTTTAAGCATATCATTATATCCAAAACAATTTTTGCCACATCTTGACAGCTAATATGAAACGAAAAGTTATTAAAATGTAATAAAATTTCATTTTTTCAAAAAAAGATGCTGTTATTGCTCGTGAAGAATGTGGCGACGATTTATCGCTCGTGAAGTAGCAAGCGTGACCAGTAAAAAATGGCCTCAAAATAGTTAGATCATACAATAAATCGGCCATTAAGTAGGCACAAAAAGTAAATCCAAATTTAAAAATAAAATTTAAAAATTTTAAAATTTAACAAGATTGCTACGCGTAGCCATGTGTCCCCCGCCGCCGCATAAAAGTTGTGTGGTATGTCAATTCAAGCAATATATTCTATGAGAAACGAAAGAAATAGGTTGTCAAAATATGGGATGATCACCTATTAACAGTACCCTATCAGTGTGTAAAGTTTCAGCATCATCCGTTCAGTAGTATCCCAGGAGTTGCACCCACAAAAATGTTTGATTTGACAAAGTCCCATTTTTTGGACCGGAAAATCACAAATTCATAAATACCTTGAAAACTGTAAATATTGTTTCAATTGTTTTTTCGTATTATTATAGAGTACCTTTTGTTCTATCAGCCTACAAAATTTCAGAACCCTGTGCACCTAGGGAACCGAGATATTGAATGTCCTATATTTTGACCTTTCTTCCCTGTTTCCATGGAAACGGCGGCCATTTTGAAAATTTCAAATATGGGATGATCATCTACTAACAGTACCCTATCAGTGTGTAAAGTTTCAGCAACATCAGTTCAGTAGTGTCCGAGGAGTTGCACCCACAAAAACGTTCGACAAAGTCCCATTTTTTGGACTGAAAAATCACAAATTCGTAAATAACTCGAAAACCGTAAATATCGCTTCAAATTTTTTTTTCGTATTATTATAGAGTACCTTTTGCTCTATCAGCCTACAAAATTTCAGAACCCTGTGCACCTAGGTAACCGAGATATTGAATGTCCTATATTTTGACCTTTCTTCCCTGTTTCCATGGAAACGGCGGCCATTTTGAAAATTTCAAATATGGGATGATCATCTACTAATTGTACCCTATCAGTGTGTAAAGTTTCAGCAACATCGGTTCAGTAGTGTCTGAGGAGTTGCACCCACAAAAAACGTGACGGACGGACGGACGGAAAGACGGACGGACGGAGACCATTACTAAGTCCCTCCGACGCGTTGCGGCGGGGGACAAAAAAATATATAGATACGGTTATTCCGGTAATGTACAGATCATAAGTGGTCAATCTCTAATAATTTAGATACAATACGGACCAAAAAGATTATAAACAAATATATAAATATGTTGAAAAAATTAAAATAAAATTCATAAATGAACATTTTCTTCAATATGTGCAGCCAAACATTCATTTACATATCGCCGTTTGTAAAAGTGCTATATAGTATTATCACACGGCAGAACCAATAATGTTGACGGACGGGACATAGACGTAAAATCCTTGAAACGGATTAAAACACCAGTAAAATACACAATTTGGGATGGATATAGTCAGAAAAGGTAAGACCTTTTATTTGTTTACAAATGATAATAGAAAAACTGAAGTGACAGTATAAAGAAAAATGAACTAGCTAAATATTTATGTTTGAAACATTGAAATCGGCCATGTAGTTTTCGAGAACATTAACAAACCAATAGCCTACCCTCGTACTATAGCACACTTTCAATACGAGCAACGTGTAGCAAAAACCACTTTTTTGTGTTTTTTTAAAAGTTTTGTGCTCTTTTAATGATTTTTGAAATTGTATAGGCTGTTCATCAATTTATTCACGAAGCCATGGACTGCAAAGCATGCCGCTGTCCATGAAAAAGGGGTTCATGCAAATAATCTACGTTACGGACGAATACATGCATGATATATAATGTATCAGACAAATGGTGCGTGTATATACTTTGTCAGCGACTGTCGTATGAACGTCGTGTCTTAACTGCAAACGACAGTCTAAGTTAAATTTATTAATATTAAATAAAAATGTATCAATATCAGTTCTGGAGCCGCCAGGTGAATGCAACAACCTTCTCCTTTCTTGTAATTGTAAGATGGCTATTGGTGTGTTCGCTCGTATGAAGCTTCATGTACGTAATGGTTTTAGTTATGTCAAAAGCTGCAGAACCATATACATGTATCTTAAAGGTCAGGGGTATGTACATCTGTAATGGTTGTCAGCATGACTTAATACATTGCCACATAAATGACTCAAGTTAAAGTTTTTTAGATGGTTCAAATGTCTTCATCTGCAAGTGAATTGGCTTATCATGATTTAAGATTGGATAGAAAATAAATAATTTTGCGTTTTCTGTTTTTTTGGATAAGTCGTCAATCGTACATGTAACCAAAGTGTTAATAATGTGTGTTATGTAGGTCACCTGTTTGTTCCATTTGTCGTGAATAACAATATTATGCATCTGCATTAACATAAATTCATCTTGACTTACATTTTCAGCATGTATAACTCTGGTTACAGTTTTTGGTAAATGTCCACAGCTAAGAATCTGCAAGTGGTAGAGAGTCGCCCTAAAGTTTTCATGTTGTCCGTCCGTCCTATTGTCCGTCTACAACTGTCAAATTATGTACCTCTTAATTGTATTTCAGTTACACCTGTTGACTGCAACGCAAGGCATGTATCGGTCCGTTACCAATTTTATTGCATGTATTTAGAGTCATTTTGTTATGCTTGAAATATATAAAAAAAAAATATTGAACGTCATTATTGGATATTGATATTTTCATTAAAACAAAACTTTATTAACTTCTTTTACTTGTATAGAAGCATAACTTACAAGATTATTACTCTATACAGGCCTGTTTATATGAATCAGTTTTAATTGTCCGTGTCAATGTAATCAAATCGAGCACACACCGTTCGTGAATGATTTAAAAATATACCATTGTGTTCGACAAAAAGAAATTAAATCCTTATACAATATGTTCTTGTTTATATACTGGGCATGTTTTTAAAGTTTATTACATTCATATTTTTGATATTTTCGAGATTAAAAGTTGAAAATTGACATAAACCGTGAAAAAATTGCATGTATCGTCCGTTAACAATATTGTTCTCCGTAATGTTCTGCCGTGTGATTATATTCAATATCATTTAGGTTATGATTGATTCTAGTGCCGGTACAAAGTTTTGATAATTGATAAATTCCTCCATCACGAGCATAATTCACGAGCAAAAAATACGGTACACCATTCATCACGAGTCGATTTTTCAGTACCGAGCATATTTGTCTTAGCTTATTAATACATTTTTTCTTTGAATCATTATAATGGTGTGGAATATGTAAAAACAAAAGATGCTGCACACGCAAATACCAAATTTGTAACGTTTTATGCAAAAGGCAACCCGCAATCCGTAGAATAACATGCTTGTTTACAGAAAAAAATGATGACGAAATATTCGCCTTGAATGAGTTTGAAGAAAGTAATGCATTTTTATTTTTATTTTTTGTTGGCTTTTGTTCATAATGTTCATTAATTTTGTGAGACATATTTGTTTTTTGAATATTTTGTATATAAATATAAGAAAATTAGCATAAAAGACTGACATTCTATTTGAAATGTCCGAATTCCTCCACCACGAACCGTCGCCTCCTCCCTCCACGAGCAGCTTTCTATACTTTGCCACCGTTGTCGATTCCTTCACGAGTCAAAAACCCACGATACCGAATGACGGCCGTGAGTTTTGTTAATGTGTGTTCTATTGAAGTATTTTTTCAACAAAATATAAATATGTATATACTAACATGTGTGTGTGTGTGTTTAGTACAAATTAAAGAAGAAAATGAGTAGTATGTTGACACTGATATTTAAAAAAAAAAACACACACACACATTTTATAAATACATATGTATATTCTTATTGAATATTATATCAGAAAATCAAAAATCATCAAAACTTGATTTTAAAATATACATGTATGTACCTGTATTATTAAAGAGTCTCAATTTCCACAAATGGTAAAAAATCATTTAATTGATAAAAAAAAGGACAAAAATCCATACATTTTACAAGTTAAAATAAATGATTAGGTACATTTTTAATTATATATACTCAAATATAAATAAAACTTGCGTACTGATGTACTACAGTTGATGTATATCCGGGTACTATATCTCTTTGTATCAACCAATGATCTTTCACATTAGCATACATGTAAAGCATTTTAAAGATTTTAGGAGTTTTGATGTAATATACATGATTTTGTGAAATCTTGGTTAAAGTGTTTGGAATTTTTTTTAAGTTTATTTGAACTTTGTTTGCTTTGTGGTTTCTGTTTATTTTTTTTCAGGCACCAAATACATGTTATAGAAAATGGAACAGCAACTAATGATTCTTTCGTAGAAGTAACAGTCAAGACAACGACTTAATGATTCAGGATAATTTGTTAAAGTGTCATTAGATATAGAGATATTCTATATTGCATTATAGATATATTACATGCATAATATAATTATTTCTTTGAAAAAATATTATGACAATAAGAAACAAATTGAACTTTAAATGCAGTATCAATTTCCATCAAAATAATAATAAACCATTGTCATTTTTCATATATCTCAGAGATGCAGATATTGTTTGGGTCCTGCAAAAAGATAAGTTTGCCGAACCTGCAAAATTTTACAAGACCTATCCACATTAGCTGTAATAAATTATCCTAAACTTTGCAGGACATAGGTCCTGCACAACGTCATCACTTGCCGGACCTGCTTAAATTTTGCCCCCATTGTCTGACAGTTACGGCACTTATCTGCATCACTGAATCTATATTTGATATGACTTACTTGACAAATATAAAAAATATATGATGGTCTAAATGAAAAAGACAAAAATGCAAAAGCAAGCTAAAAATACAAATGAAAACAAAGTTCCAGACAATAAATTTTGCTACGCCTGACGCGTGTTTCGTCTATTCAAGACTCATCAGAGGCGCTCTATCAAAAATATTGAAAATGCCAAACACTGTATGAATATAAAAAGCATAGAACAGTATAACCAAAAATACCAAACTGGGGAACCAAATTATTACTAAGATATTCAACCTATGTCTGGGGTAGGAAGAACCTTAGGGTTTAGACAATTTAGAAATTTAGACGGATAATTTAAAGTTTTGATGTATTCTCCAACTCAAAAGTGTTGGTGCCGGAGCGGGCTAACCTCGGGGAATTTAAACTCCACCAGCAGAGCTAACCTTCACGTGTGTTCAAAATACAAATGACAACAAAGTTCCAGACAATAAATTTTATTTGTTTGAACATTTTAATATTTTACAGAGTTTGTACATAAATTATATTTTATCTACCTACATTGGAATGCAGCACTATGACATAAACATTTTATATTTTATTTTGATTTACAATGCAATAGTGTGTTACATTGCATCTCTAGAAAATAGATTTATCCATAAACATCTTTGTCAAGACATACAAAATGTACATGAATATGTTAGGGGCTTTTCTGTATACATACAATACATGTACCATGCATACAATCCCTTGTAAATTGTTTATTTGTAGATACTAGGAAAAGGCTGCTTCCTAAGGCTGTTCCTTCAGTTTTCAACTTCAGACCAGATTCCGAAGAAATTACACCTCGAGCTAGTAGATACCAAAAGAGAGGGGAGCAGGAATATCTACATTCATTATTCATTTGTTTGCATATCTCTACCTTAAAAAAATAATAATTCATCCATAATGCAACCTTGGAGTAAAAATTGGCAAGGAATTTAGCTTATTTGCATGTCATATTGCAAGAATAATATTATTTTACTTACTTTATCTTCATCTTTTAAAATGTACACCATTAAATCCTTTTAAAATACTGATTTGAGCTCATAACATTTGAACTTCCATAAGAAGAATCTTTGCCTCCAACACTGATGATGTCATAGATGACATCATCAAGTGTACCAGGGTTAAAATTATCAATTGCTGCAAACTTGCTGCAAACAGTTAACTTTTCCTGCATATCTGCAAACTTTGTATTATTTGCTGCAGATTTACGGCGAACTCGCAGAAAGTTTGCAGGTAGCCGCAAACATCTGCGAACTATGATCTTTTCTTTCTGCGAACTAAAAAGTTTGCTGCAACCTTACTGCAGACTTGCGGCAGGCTTACAGCAGACAGTAGTGTTTTGTAAGGGGCAACAATGCAGGAGGAGCAAGGTATAGATCTGACAGTTGAAAATCACAACTTGTCCTTTTCCCAGTAGTAACAAAACATTCAAAAAATCTCATCATGCTTGAATGTAAATGGAACTGAAAATACACAAATAAAAACAACAATAACAAAATAAACAAGAGGCTCCCAAGAGCCTGAATCGCTCACCTGAACTACACAGATACATATATTTGTAGATATTATTGTGCTTAACCATATGCGATTTAAATTAATGAAATATCTTGGTTAGTTTTCAAGATATTGGGCTTAATAAGTGCAAATTTGGCAAAAATTAGGAAAAAGAACAATAACTCCCACATCAGCAGTCAGATCTTTTCTGAAATTTCAGGACAGGTAGATCTTAAGATGCTGATTACTTTTGATTCTTGCACAATTTTGATATCTGAAACCAGTTTTGAGTTATTAGCAAAAAAATTAAATTTGCCCCTATGTTCTATTTTTAGCCATGGTGGCCATGTTTTTTTACGAATCAAAAATCTGAACGATAGAGTTGTAGCATATAAGCTATCAAACAGTTTGCCATGTTAAGATGCAGTTGGTCTTACCGTTTCAGACAAGTCAGGGGAAAAGTAATGAACAATGGTAAATATTGACGCTTTAAGGGCCATAACTCCTAAAAGAAATGGTTCTACAGCTTTGACCTAATTACATGAATTGTAGATCTTGATGTGCTTAATCATATGCAATTTGAATTTTTGAAATATCTTGTATAGTTTTCAAGATATAGAGCTAAATAAGTGCAAAATTTTGAAAAAAATCAGAAAAAGGGCAATAACTCCTATGTCGTTTGTTGGATCTTCTTGAAAATTTCAGAGCAGGTAGATCTTAAGATGCTAATTACTTTTGTCTCCCATCAGAATTTTGATATCTGTTACCGTTTTTTGAGTTATTTGCAAAAAACTGTTATTTGACCCCTATGTTCTATTTTAAGCCATGGAGGCCATATTTTTTGACGAATCAAAAATCCAAACAATAGAATTGTAGCATTAATGCTATTAAACAACTGTGCCAAGTTTGGTTGAAGTTGGCTGTATGGTGTCAGATAAGTTAATCTTTGAAATTCAGGGTAAAAGTAATGAACAAGAGGCTCTCAAGAGCCTGAATCGCTCACCTGAGTTACACAGGTACATATATTTGTAGATATTATTGTGCTTAACCATATGCGATTTAAATTTCTGAAATATCTTGATTAGTTTTCAAGATATTGGGCTTAAGAGTAAATTTTGCAAAAATTAGGAAAAAGAACAATAAATCCCACATCAGCAGTCAGATCTTTTGGAAATTTCAGGACAGGTAGGTCTTAATATGCTGATCACTTTTGATTCTTGCACAATTTTGATATCTGAAACCATTTTTGAGTTATTAAAAAAAAATGCAATTTACCCATATGTTCTATTTTTAGCCATGGCGGCCATGTTTTTTTACAAATAAAAAATCTGAACGATGAAAGTTGAAGCATATAAGCTATTAAACAAGTGTACCAGGTTAAGATGCAGTTGGTTTTACCGTGTCAAACAAGTTAATCTTTGAAAAGTAATGAAAAATTGTAAATTTTGTTGTTTTAAGGATAATAACTCCTGAAAGAAATGGTCCTACAGCTTTGACCTAAATACATGAAATGTAGATCTTGATGTGCTTAATCATATGCAACTTAAATTTTTTAAATATCTTGTATAGTTTTCAAGATATAGGGCTAAATAAGTGCAAAATTTTGAAAAAATCAAGAAAAAGGGCAATAACTCCTACATCGGTTGTTGGATCTTCTTGAAAACTTCAGGGCAGGTAGATCTTGAGGTGCTGATCACTTTTACCCTTGCCAGAATTTTGATATCTGTAACTATTTTTGAGTTATTTGCAAAAAACTGTATTTGACCCCCCTGTTCTATTTTTAGCCGTGGCGGCCATGTTTTTTTACGAATCAAAAATCTGAACGATAGTTTTGTACACATTATGCCACTAAACAACTATACCAAGTTTGGTTGCAATTGGACTTATGGTGTCGGACAAGTTAACGTTTGAAAAAATTGTTTACAGACGACGACAGACGACGACAGACGACGACGACGACGACGACGACGGACGCCAAGTGATGGTAAAAGCTCACATGGACCTTCGGTCCAGGTGAGCTAAAAATGGTAAATTTTGACGCTTTAAGGGCCATATCTCCTAAAAGAAATGGTTCTACAGCTTTGACCTAATTACATGAAATGTAGATCTTGATGTGCTTAATCATATGCAATTTGAATTTTTAAAATATCTTGTATAGTCTTCAAGATATAGGGCTAAATAAGTGCAAAATTTTGAAAAAAATCCAGAAAAAGGGCAATAACTCCTTCATCGGTTGTTGGATTTTCTTGAAAATTTCTGGGCAGGTAGATCTTGAGGTGCTGATTACTTTTATCCTGCCAGAATTTTGATATCTGTTACAGTTTTTGAGTTATTTGCAAAAAACTGCAATTTACCCCTATGTTCTATTTTTAGCCATGGCGGCCATGTTTTTCAACGAATCAAAAATCCCCACGCTAGTTTTATACTACCTATGCTAATTAACAATTGTGCCAAATTTAAAAGCCATTGGACTTATGGTGTTAGAGGAGTTAACGTTTGAAAAATGTTAACGACGACGGACGACGGACGACGACGGACGACGACGGACGCCAAGTGATGGCAATAGCTCACATGGACTCCAGGTGAGCTAAAAACATTTCATAATTTTAATAAAAACAAAAACAAAATGAACAATTAAAGAGGGCAATATACAAAGTGTGGTTTTAAAGCACAGTGTGTTTGTTTCCTTCTATCCTATATACAATATAGGGTTGGTTGGTCGGAAAATTAGGAGGGGTAAAAAAAAATTAGGTAGGTCCCTTAGCAGAACACTAGACATACTGGGTACATGTACATGTTTTTTCTAAGCCTAATATTATCCTACATGTATATAAATTATTCACTGTCAAGAGGTTTTACCCAATAGCTTATTTGCTTTAGAATGTTATTGTTATCACACCATGTACATACAATGTAACTTTTTAAAATGGTCAGTAATAAACCACTCAGTGTCATTTTTTATAATTTGCCTGACCTACAATTTTGGGACAGGATCACTTCTATACTTCATGGATAGGTATACATTGTACGTGCCGCTGGGATTTTGAAACCCCACCCTTTTCATATATTTTAAATTTGAAAATTAGTAACCTTATCATATATTTTTACCATGAAAAGCACCCTTATCCCATGGTTTATGCTTAGAACTGAAGATAATGATTGATATCAAGTGTTATATAGCTATTCAATCCGCAAATGCACTTTTACATGTACATGTGTACCTGTATGAATTAATATAAAAATAAATTAAATTATTAAAAATAATGGATTTGATTCCTTATTCTTCATTCACTGAGATGAAATGTCTGGGCTTGTCATAAAACTAGCAAGTCAATAATATTGACCATGTTAACCTTATAACCATATAATTGTGTTCGCTTGTTCCCACCTAATAACATATATACATGCATACCCAACCTGAAATATCGCAGTCTTAGAAATTAGCACAGGACCCACAGCTCGAGGCCTGGAAATACTCATTCAGTCTGGTGATTTTGTACCTTTTACAGGTCTGAATGTCTGGAAGAGGTTAGCAGTATTTTAATTATTATGCATTTTTTTACTTCTATATTAACTTTTGGTCCTTTGAATCTTGGCCAATGATGGTACCAAATGTCCTGACCCAAAAGAATTCTAATTTCCTATGGTACAGTATATATACCTATTCCAGTGGCACATCATATCACCTTCTATATATAGGTAGTGCACCCCCAGCCTATAATGTATGTAGCATACCTCAAGACAAAAATCAAAGTCCAGCACAAACCACAATATTGTTACATTAAAATGAATTAACAGTCATGTAGTCTTTGAAGAGCTACTCTCAAAACTAGGATGAATTTCAAAACTCTTGGACATGTGGGATTATTTGACATGGAAGACAGGGTCTATAGTCTTTAATAAAATATACACAAAGACTGTCAGAATTATATTTATTAACTCTTTAAACAAGGAGAATATATAAAGCACCAAATGCATGATTTTCTCAGACAAAATGTAGTTAACATGACATGCTCAAAAACAACATCAAAAGAAAATATCACAACATAACAGTCATTGTGATCTGGACAATCATTGATGTAATGTTTAAAGTTGTGTTATTAAATCTGCTTTGGAATAAAGAGGTGGCAATAAGCAGTGGATGAAAATATAACCGAATATTACTTGGTGTTTTTTTTATTTTATGAGTCAAGTATTTGAACTAAATGCAACAAACGCATAAATCAAAATAAATATTATGTTAAAGAAGATATCAAACCTTTCTATTAAATCTATTTTTCGTCCGCTTGTTGAGGCATTTCGACGCGAAAGCTCATTTTTCAACCTTGGCACTGACCACAAAACATAACCGTCATCCATTATTTCTGCTGCGTATTAATGAAAAAGTCCGAGAACAAAGAAACGCGATTCCGATTGTATAACTGATAGTACACAAGCGCCTCCTTACGGGAAAAGTGGCAGGTGCAATCCATTCCCGCAACCTCTGGAGTAACGAATCAACTGTGATACGAAAACTCCATATAAGCAGGAGTGGACGGAATGTTGCTACACCAAAAGGGAAAGTTGACGATTGAAAAGTTGAAGTCATCACGTTTTGCATAGAACTTTGTTGAAAGTCTTTCTTGAGAGTCAATTTGAGATGTAGATCTAAATACGGAGCAGACTTCCTAGAATCCGTTATGTCCTTTATCGCAAGTTCCATGGGATATATGAGATGGAGAAAGTCACCAAATCGAGAATTGTTTTGCGTTATTTTAACCTAGTGTTCCCTTCTTTTTATGATATTGGTATTACTTTACATTTTTTGCAGCTCCCAGAAAAAATGTCCATAGGTATAAAGGTATGGTCGATTCATTGTTGTTGATGTAGATCTTTTCACTCGGTTCTTCTCTCCTTGAAAGATTTCCGGAGCACGACATAAAGTTTGAACGACTGAATAAGAGGAGTAAGAGGTACCAATTGACATTCTAATATCATAAGTCCGGAAGGGTGTAAATGATAAAACAATACAAAATTGAGCATCCCTATTGGGTCCCCTCAATATTCTTTACGGTTTCGTGGTCTAACGAAAGAAATGAAGGCCGTTTTAGAATACAGACAACCCCTGTTCGAATCTCACTGAGAACTATCAAAAATACTAAACTCAAAAATACTCTGTTGCTTATCTTATAATTTGCCCATGTCCAACTTATTAACATTTCTAAAAAACGTGCTCTGAAAAAAAACATAAGAAAAGGAACAACAGAGTTCAAAACGAGACCGAACAGTGTATTTCGAAGGATGATCCGGCTCACATCATCCCAATTGAAAAAAAGGAACTGGCATGTAATCAAAAATGCTTCATAATTATACATTTTAAAAAAGCATCTGTGGGGCATAGGTAAACTATGACAAGCCGCTCGGGACAAAACTCAGTGAGCAACATGTAATCTTAAGGTACACGTAACATGCCGATCACATAGAGATGCGCATGACAGTTCGTTCATCTCCCCCCAAGATACGCGTAACTTTTGGTTCGCGTACCCCAGATGTATCAGAAACAGTTCGTTCGTGTGATCACACTATTTTTACGTTTCTTGTTTGATACGAAAATTTTTAGACGACCTCCCATATTATATTCTACTGTTTTTACAGGTACTTAACTTTCTGTTTTCAAGGTTGTGGTGGAAGTTATTTTCAATTTGACAAAGTACGAGGCAGCGGTTGCGCATTTTTTATCGCACTTATTCCCTTCCTTAGCAATGTAATTTGAGTACATTATATATACAAGTATTGTTTACCTCCAATTTTAAAAATGTGCGACCATATACCGATATATAGTGATAACGAAAGTAGTGTGCTGGATGCCTGCATTAATCTCTTAAATTGTAAACATATTTTTTTCTAAATGATTTTCTACAGTGTTATGAACTTTATACTATGTTTGGTGACGCTATATATATAAATCATAAATTAGGAATTTGCACCCAATTTTTTTAATGAATGAGATCTCCGTAGCTTATAAGGCTTTTCATAGCATTTAAATTGCGAGACACTGCTAGAGTAGTTCTCTCAGGACATATACTCCTGGAAGACAATTGCCTTGTTGTTTTTTTTTACTTTTTTACTTTTAAATGCCATTATAAATAAGTGAATATGAGTACAATGTACCTGTTTTTATCTTTGTCCCAAATCAAGTCGTAACGATGGACTTTATCTAAATATCAGTTTGATTGTGTTACATGTATGGTGGGCGTATTGAGAAATTACAATGTCGGTAGGTTTTAGTTTATGACAAGTTATCATGATAGCTTTGATTTCTTAAGGATTTGATCATTTATGAAATCTCAATAAGGAAACCAAAGAATTTCTATATATACATTTTCTCTTCTCTTAAACGAACGTCTAAAGACAATTCATGCCCCCATTCTTCAGATGCATTCTTTCCCATGTGCCTAATAATATGATGACTTTAACTTTCTACTAGTCTTGTGTATTAACAAGCTCTCTGCTTCAGATTAACATATATTCCATGTCTTGTTGAGTTTATAAAGGTGTCCTGAAAGCATGGTTGTCAATTTTTACAACAAAACGGTTTGTTTCCACTCAAGAATTTTTTTCAGGTACATGTACCTCATGAACACATTACATATGTCATGTAAGTCTCCCAAATAAGCACAGATTTTTATCTGTTGAAATTCTTGTATTGTCTTCTTTATCGGAAATGACCTTTCTAAAACCAATGCAATGTAAGCCAACCTGACAAATTAAATGTGAATGTTAATAAATAAATTTGATTAAAATACTGCAATTTGACAAGACGAATTTTTTTTCCATATCTCAATGAAAAAAAAATCATTGGGAAACACCCACTTTTTACAGGAAGTGCCGTTCTTTTAGGAGTATGATTTTTATGTTTTTTGTAATCGTTTTGGAAATTTATTTATAAGGAATTACTGTAATAATTTTTTTCATTGGGTATATGAAAAAACAGTTTTGCACATTAATACGCGTCACGGATTATACAGCGTGGAATTATTTTTTCATACCCTAATTTGACAGTCATTCCTTAAATGTAATCAGTCGAACTGTTGTGTTAAACTTCTGAGATACACATACGAATACAGAATATGTGTTGTCAGTCTATAGCATATTGATATATGTTGATTCTTAAGATATTTGGTAAGATGGTAGTGAGATATGGAATAGGTGTATGCACCACAACGGCATTAAATAATCAAGAGCCTTCAACATGACCAGTGGTCGCTGCTCTACGTTTTACAATTGGCCCAAAATCGAAAAACATAATTGATTCATTCAAAGCCAATCCTAAAAATGCAAAAGGGAGACCCCTACTCGACATAACTAAGCCGTCAGGGGATACTGTAAATAATGTTTTAAAGTTTTCTTTTGATTTTTAGTGGCCTGTAATCTTTTGGTGCCTATAACTAGTAGATTGTGCCCTCATGATCACCTACGGTATATTTGGTACACGATTCTTTCATGTTTTGTTACGATGCTTTTATGCCTAATCTTTTTTAAATATTTGATATACCATGTGATAACTAAGCCTTTGGGACTCTTATTAATTAGGGCCCCGCATCGTAGATGCGGACGCCCCATAGTTTTCACTATGTCCGTCTGTCTGTCCGTCCGTCAACAATTCTTGTGAACACATTAACTCAAAAACTATTAACAACACAGTTCTGAAATGTTGTACAGCAACTTAGTAGCATGTCAAAATTTGCATGTTTAAATTTCATGCAAAACTGTGAAATATTTTTGGAAAAAACTTCATTTTTGATGGAAAATCACAGATTTTGAGAATTGGACTTTGTGAACACTAAAACTAAAAAACTATTAACAATACAGTTTTGAAAGTTTGCACAGCTGCTAAGTTGCAGGCCTTGATTTGCATTTTAAAACTTCGTGCAAATCTGTTTAATATTTTTGGAAAAAACTTCATTTTTGATGGAAAATCACAGAATTTGAGAATTGGACTTTATGAACACTAAAACTAAACTAGAGGCTCCCAGGAGCCTGAATCGCTCACCTTGTATTCGATGATATTTATAAGCTGGATATTTTAACAAAGGACTGCTACTCTGTGGAATTATCAATTTTGAATTTCTTAGGGAAACAACTCCTATCAACAAAGGTCTTACAACTTTGACCCCATTACATAATTTTTAGATCTTTATGTGCTTAACCATATGCAATTTAAATTTTTCAAATATCTTGAATAGTTTTCAAGATATTAGTCTAAAAAGAGCAAAATTTGAAAAAAAAACAGAAAAAGGGCAATAACTCCTACAACCATTGTCAGATCTTCTTCAAAACTTCAGGGCAGGTAGATTTTGATGTGCTGATCATTATTACCTGAACAGAGTTTTAATATCTATTACCATTTTTGAGCAATTTGCAAAAAACTGCAATTTACCCTTATGTCCTATTTATAGCCATGGCGGCCATGTTTTTTGTCCAATCAAAATTTTGAACGACAATTTTGTAGACCACATATTACAGAACAACCCTACCAAGTTTCATTTCATTAGGCCAAGCGGTTTCAGAGAAGAAGATTTTTGAAAAGCTGAACAAAAAGCTGTGAAAATGGTCAATTTTAACATTCCAAGGGGTATAACTCCTAAAGGAACGATCCTACAACTTTGACTCTGTTACAACTTTTGTAGATCTTTATGTGTTTAGTCATATGTGATTAAAATTTTTGAAATATCTTGTATAGTTTTAAAGATATAGGGCAAAATAAGTAAAATTTTTGAAAAAAATCCAGAAAAAGGGCAATAACTCCTACATCTTCTTGAAAATTTCTATGCAGGTAGATCTTGAGGTGCTGATCACTTTAACCCTATGCCAGAATTTTGATATCTGTTACGGTTTTTGAGTAATTTGCAAAAAAACTGCAATTTACCCCTATGTTCTATTTTTAGCCATGGTGGCCATGTTTTTTGTCGAATCAAAAATTTGAACGATAATTTTGTAGAGGACATTCTACAGAACAACCCTACCAAGTTTCATTACATTTGACTAAGCGGTTTCAGAGAAGAAGATTTTTGAAAAGTTGAACGACGGACGACAGACGACAGACGACGGACGACGGACGCCAAGTGATGGCAAAAGCTCATATTGCCTTCGGCAAGGTGAGCTAAAAACTATCAACAATACAGTTCTGAAACTTTGTACAGCTGCTAAATAGCATCTCATGATTTGTATATTAAAATGTTTTGCAACTCTGTGTAATATTTTTGAAAAAAAACCTTCATTTTTTATGGAAAATCACAGATTTTGAAAATTGGAATTTTTGAGCAATAAAACTCAAATGCTATTAATTATACAGCTCTGAAGTTTCATACACATTCCATGGAACATGCCTTAGTGGTTATAATCAAAGTTCAAATGATTTTGAAAAAACAGATTTCTTGCCGCCGGCCCTTTCTGACTATTTCTTAAAGTTGTACTTACTTTACTATCAATATGCTGGTCTGATTGAAGTCTGTAACAAGTTACACTTCGCTCCGGCACCAACACTTTTGAGTTGGAGAATACATCAAAGCTTTAAATTATCCGTCTAAATTTCAGAATTGTCTAAACCCTAAGGTTCTTCCTACCCCAGACATAGGTTGAATATCTTAGTAATAATTTGGTTCCCTATTTTGGTATTTTTGGTTATACTGTTCTATGCTCTTCATATTGATACAGTGTTTGGCATTTTCAATATTTTGGTAGAGCGCCTCTGATGAGTCTTGAATAGACGAAACGCACGTCAGGCGTAGCAAAATTTATTGTCTGGAACTTTGTTGTCATTTGTATTTCGAACACACGTGAAGGTTAGCACTGCTGGTGGAGTTTAAATTCCCCGAGGTTAGCCCGCTCCGGCACCAACACTTTTGGGTTGGAGAATACATCAAAGCTTTAAATTATCTGTCTAAATTTCAAAATTGTCTAAACACTAAGGTTCTTCCTACCCCAGACATAGGTTGAATATCTTAGTAATAATTTGGTTCCCCATTTTGGTATTTTTGGTTATACTGTTCTATGCTCTTCATATTGATACAGTGTTTGGCATTTTCAATATTTTGGTAGAGCGCCTCTGATGAGTCTTGAATAGACGAAACGCGCGTCAGGCGTAGCAAAATTTATTGTCTGGAACTTTGTTGTCATTTGTATTTCAGTGTATTCGACGCTTATCTGCAACCTCTTCTGTACAAGTAGTTAGATTTTAAGCCTTTTCAAATAAAGTTGTTACACCTATATTTCAAATAATTTATGTGAAAAAATTAGGCTCTTGTGATACTTTTGTATTATTTTGTATTTTTCATATCCTTTTTGTTACAGCAAAGAAGTATCGTTGCGGCCATTGATTTCGGAACAACGTATTCTGGATTTGCATACTGCAAGCGTACTGCCTTTGATAAAAATCCTGTAACAGCGCCAATAATTATCCACACATGGCATGCTAATACCCATATAACACAGAAGGCCCCAACTTGTGTTTTATTTAAACCAGACAGGACGTTTCATAGCTTTGGTTATGATGCCATACATTACTATCAAGAAAATCCGGAGAAAAAGGACTTCAAGGATTGGTACTATTTTGAGCATTTTAAGATGATTCTGTACAAAGCAGATGTAAGTTAGTTTCACGACGAACAAATTACGGTAATTTGTTTTTAAACATAGTAACCGTTTCTTCGGAGGTTGGCCGATTTGTTTAGTCTACAGAAGGAAAACATCTGTGAGACTTGAGCATTGAGCTTGCGAAAAAATAATTTTCTTTCTACATTTATAAGCAGCATCCCTTATAGTAAAATAGAAAAAGACAACAAACACTTTATTTTTAAAATGTGCATATGTTACAGGCATTTTATTTTAAATTCATGCATTTTATTAAGCGACTGAAAGTTTAAGGCATTTTGCACAAAAAAATGGAGACCAATTAAAACATTGAACAATGCGACAGTTTTCAATTAGTTAACGAAATGCCAGAAAAAAAAATATATTCAACAAAATGTCCTAGATGGATTTAATCAGACCGCATAACACTACATGTCGTACGGAAATCAAGATTTCGAGTAATAGAATGAACACAATAACTGGTCAGAAAGTTTCCTATACAAAGCACAATTCTAACACTTGTCAGAATGCTTATAAATAACAATATAATTGTCAAAAAAAAAAACCCAAAAAACAAAAAAAGAACACACAACCAAGATGACCTGCATCATCGCAAGATGTCCTCCTTTAGTTATGTTCAACATCAATACTGACGGCAATCAAAATAATTTGAATGTTTGGCCTCTAGAAAGGTCGATGTCAATCAAATGTCAATCAAATGAGAATCCTGAAGGATTCAAAATACATGCAACTGATGGCAGTTATTATTAACTTTATTAACTTTTAATCTGGTTGCATAACATCTCTTGAATTTTCCACACTATATCATGTATATATCTATTCAAAAAATGTAACTTAAATCACGATTGGCACAACTGATTTAACGAAGCGTTTTGAAAATGAATGTAAAATGCAGGTTCACATATCTGGTATTCGATTATACGAAGACTTATTTTATCATCAATAACTTAAAAAAAACAGCTTTCAATGACGTCTGTTTCATATTTGGGTCTTCAGCTCAAAATAGACACCCAAGAAAGTCTATCGACAAAGCCTTATGACAAACGTGATGAATTTAACGTTCCAATAGTTAACCTCATTTTCTTGTGTAGAAATATTCCTTCCGCTCAAGCTCAAGGAGTTTACACACACATATATATATATCACAGCTGATTCGTTATTTCAGAGCTCGTGGGCCACAGAAATTTCTAAATTAGGTTTTTGTCACTCCATGAAGTTAAGTTTTTTGTTTACTCTTTGAAAAATGGCTGATATTTCAGGTATTATTTTTAAATTCTATGGTTATTCTGAACATAACATTAAATGGTTTAAAAAGTCATTGCGGTGTCTATATAGATAAGTTTTACATAAAGTTTTAGTATTTTTCACATGTAAACTTGTTCCGTTTTTTTTTTTATTTTAGCTTTTTTCATCTCACCCTAATATTATACGTCTATACAATGTGACAACTCTTTTTACTACACCTGTCCATTGGATCTCATCATTTTTTTTACGTGATGCAGGGTTGATAAAGTATTGTTGGACGTCTGAAGATGTCCGAGCTTCAAATTTGCACCTGCAGTTTTTGGTTGTTCCCTCAGCGGGAGCCGATCCCATACTAAAACATCTATGGCAAGACCGCCTACAATATGTACAGCGCCCAGCTAGGCTATTTATAAATATAACTTTCACTAACTGAGTGATACTTCCTCATAGGTTTTATCAATGGTGCGTATAGCACATAATGTATGGTGGGAGAAGCTCGGCAAAGTGGCGTAGCTCAGATGATTCGATGTCATTTCGACAAGGAATACAGTCATACAAAGCAATAAACTTTATGAATATGTCTATACAATATGACAACTCTGTTTACTACACCTGTCCATTGGATCTCATCATTATTTTTACGTGATGTAGGGTTGATAAAGTATTGTTGGACGTCTGAAGATGTCCGAGCTTCAAATTTGCACCTGCAGTTTTTGGTCGTTCCCTCAGTGGGAGTCATTTTGCTTCCACGTGCAAGGTAACATCATAATTGGTGTTATTAAATCTACTCACAATTGGTTTGATGGAAAGTGATTTAGGGGTAACTCGGGCTTTACTGAAGGTACAACTTGGATGGAAATAAATAGAGAAAACAACAAATGTTATTATATAATAAGAAAAGAAAAATGATCGGCAAATTTTTATCTAGATGCTGCTTTACTTAATTTTTTGTGTTCTTTTAAAGTCGTACATAGACTAAAATAGGTCAAATATCTACCATTTCATTCGAAGTATAACCATGAACCTTGATACTAATATTATGATTTCTAAGCAAATACGTACATAGTTTGCCGTTTTAGACACGATGCTTTTATCTAAAAGAATATTATCATCACAATATCATCATATCAGTGAAATTTGATGATAAACAAAATGTAAAAAAAAATAAGCATTGCCAATTCTGAAAAAAGTCTGTCTGATATCTATTTCATGTTTACTGACTTTTCAATTTTCAATATTTTTGGTCAATAATTGAAAATTTTCGTAACAGTTTTCTCAGCAACTACGCATCACAGGGACTTGATATATACTTTATGACTTCAGTATGCCGTCCTCTATCGCGAGTACCGAGATTAGGTCTTACGAATATCTACTTCCTGTTTACAAACCTCGTCAGTGTTCAACATTACTGGTCAATTGTTGAACATTTTTGTAACAGTTTTCTCAGTAACTAATCACAGTGGCTTGAAATCTAATAAATGGTTTCAGTATGAAATACTTTATCGCGAATTTTGAAATTAGGGCTGTCAGGTTTCTACTTCAGTCCTGTTAACCGAATGATTTTAAAACTACTTTTCGATTGGGTATAATTTTCGTAACAGTTTTCTCAGCAACTTCTCATCACAGACTTGATATTAAGTATATGACTTCAGCATACGACCCTTAATTGGGAGTAACAAAATTAGGTCGATCAGATATCAACTTCCTGTAAAATGGTTATTTGCGGTAGTGGGGTATACTGAGTGAGCAGTGGCTCAAAAAATGCCTTGTTTGCAGTTGTCTTGCATACATTGGTTACTGTTAGTTTATGACCTAGTCCATATGACCAAACTAGTCAGTTATTCTTTCTTACTTATACATACTATTGAGTTTAATTTTAATAAAAGCTTTTTTCGTCACTGCATTTCAGGAAGTTTCGTATTGTGATGAAACAGATATATTTCAAAATGCCGTACGGATTTCAAGCATTTATCTAATGCACATCCAGTTTGACTTAAAAATAAGTCATTTAATAACATGCATGTTAATAAAAAAAAATGCCTGTAACAAATAAACTGTTCATTTTAGACTTTGATTAATATGATACAGATTGGGTTACATTCATGGTTGCAACCCGTAATTGTTTGAAATTGTAGAGTTTCAAATACAACAACGCGATTTAAGATTAATTTAATTGTTCAGTTGTTATACGCTTTTCATTTGTTACTTTATTCGTACTGTTATCGTTGTTATTTTCTGATGTTGTCTTTGTCCGTTCGGACTTTAAACATTTGTCTTCCCCTTTGGTATCTTTGCTTCTCTCGTTTGTTTAACAGGAATTGACCACTAAAACCGTTTTAGTTGCATCAAACGATACTAGTGATAGCAAAAAGACACAAATGAAAGCAGTTGATGTGTTTGCTGCTGTAATAAAGCTAATGAAGAATCAATTGTTTGAAGATATACAAAACACAGGAACATTTACAGACGAGGACATACTATGGGTGATTACAGTTCCTGCTATCTGGGATCTCAGGGCCAGGCAGTTTATGAGAGAGGCTGCAAAAAAGGTTTGCTTTCAGTTTTCTTTTAAGTTTTGATGTAAAATTAAATTGGGGCTAAAATATGAAAGGTGTATTCAAATTTTTGATATAAACAATTGACACCCCTAAAGCTAATATTATGGGACGCAGTCCCACATGTGTAGAAATTTCCAAAAGTTAATGGTTTGTATTTTTTTCAAAACGGATATACCGAGTGCGCGCAAGCGCACTAGGCACGAATTTCTATGGGGCCAGAAATTCGATGCTTTTTTTGGAATAAATTCTAAAATTGACAGATTTAATAACCACAGTTAAATTTCTTTTTAAAATATACAGGAGAATACGGATCCATGGAAAGTCAAAACTAAACTCCCTAAATATATTTTTCAAGGAAACTCTCGTTGTCACAGAGATGTAATGATCTCGCCAAGTTCTCGCGAGATTGGTCATTGTAAACAGGTGCGTTACAATCGTGATTAGTGATTGTTCACTAGAAATTAAACCAATTTATGGCGATGTTTAAGACAATAACAATAAAAGATAAAGCTTTACAACACTGAATAGTAAAAAAAAGTTGGTCTTACCTTGTAGGCTTATATATTTAGCTGATCATGGAGATTTTTAATCAATCCTGTGCATGTGCATGTTCCAGTGTCACGAGTGTTTTTTTCTCTCTCCAAAATTCTGATTGAAACAAGAGTCGTGGTCATTTTCTGCCAGGGTTTTATATCCTCTCCACCCAATACTTCTAAAAAGATATATTGGTATACAGAAAATCACCCAAAACCTGGCAGAAAAAAAGGTTGTTTTGTTTACTTCTGCTGGAGAGCGAAATACTCTGACCGGTAAATGACGTCATGAATAACGTAACACCAAAAGAGGGTTATTTCGTCCCGTCAACGTCATTCTATTATATTTTGACCCTTTTTAAAAACGTTACAAATATTTGTAATTTGCACAAAAAAATCGAAATTTGTAATTATTAATTATTGTTCAATGACATTTTTTGACAACTATTTTCTAAAGCTGCATCCCATTTTAGGTTGCACCTATTATCATATTATTAACATAAAAATACAACAAGAAAGCAAGCCATAAAACGAAACAAAAGAAATTAACAAAAACAATTAACAACGATAAATATTCAGATAAGAATAATACTTAAGTGAATACTTTTTCAGGCTGATATTTCAAACGACCAGATTCTTCTAGCATTAGAACCGGAAGCAGCGTCATTGTATTGCAGACGAGTTCCGGTTGGTGTAAAGTCAGTTGGAGGTGGTAGAAAGGAAATTTCATCAATGACTGAAGGATCTAAGTATATAGTTCTTGACCAAGGAGGTAAGATATCGATAATCAACATATATTTAAGGTTTTTCCCTTTCCAGAAGGAAAGACGCAAAGGTGTACCAAAGGGGTAATCAATATTATAAAACCGTACAGACAAAGACAAAATCGGTAGACAAAAATGATCACAACGAAAGAAAGCACACAACAACATAAAACATACACATACACATAACAACAAAACCACATTCAGCAACGTGAACTCAAGTCGAAACGAGAGTGAACTCAGGTGCTCCGGAAGAGTAAGCAGTTCCTGCTTGCTATAGCACACCCGTCACGTTGCCAAAGATCGATTCAGTGTTCGTCAAATCCGGAAAGGATGACATTACCAAACTCTATGTCAAACCAACATCTATGCTCATCTGGGAGATAGAAATCCCGTATTTGTATACAAGCACATGTTTCTTCCGTAGAATTTCTTGAGTGATGACAACAACCTGGGAGCAACGTACCCCTGTGTTAATAATTTGCTTGTCAGTCTTGTAGCTCTTTCAAGGAAGTCGTACTCCCCACATGCTCTGGAATAACGAATCAATTGTGATACGTAAACTCCATATGCTGGAGCGGACGGAATGTTGCTACACAGAAAGGGAAAGTTAACTATTGGAAAGTTGAAGTCATCACGTTTGTCATAGAGCTTTGTATTCTGTCGCAGTGCAGATAGCATAACCAACATTGTCCAAACTTTATTCAACAATGAGCATGGCAAAAAGCTACAAAAGAAAAGGAACACATTCTAAGTTCACGATTCTAACAAAATCATAGAAAATACAAAATATAATAAACAAAAGAAAAAATAAGAAAACCATTAGGCGAAACATTACATATAGTAACCAAATATCCCTCAAATATAACATATAAACTCATTTACCAACAAATATTCGATCGCAATGACAATAGACAAAATAGCATGGTGACAGTTATGGCTTTCCATAGAATTTTTAAACCTAAAAAGCGAGCAGACGTATAATACCAAATATTTCAAAATAAACTCTCAATAAAGGATTATTAAAGGTTAAATATCATAAAACAGGGCTTAATCAATCAATTAAAGAATTATAATCAAAAATACAATCAATAATCAAACCCAAAATAGTACCTTATGGCGCTCCGTACAATTTACCTAACAATATATTCTAAAATTGACATTTTGGAGCGTATTCTATATGCAAAACTTATCAAATACAAAGCTTAATGTATAGATATTGTCATAAAATAATAAAATTTAACTTACATCGTGAGCTATCATAGATTTTTAATGAAAAGTTGACTGTGTGTGTCCACGTAGTTTGTTTACATGAGGTAAGTAAAAATCGGGGAATGAAACATTAAAAATAGAAATCGAACAGACCTTAATATAAAAATGATTATAACGAAACATTGATCTTTGTAAAATAAAACAGTCAGACAGGTGGTGACAAAATATTATCTCCCTTGTAAATATTTTGTATGTCTGACTGATCCGAAAAACACATCATTTTGAATGACGCGGTGAGCTAAAATCACCAACTTAATCTTTTGATTAATAAATAGTAGGTCATGGTTATTTTCAAGTTCGGGTACAAGTGAATCAGTTGGGTAACCGGAAGCGCCTGAGTAGGAATATCACTGATCAAAGGGGTATATCGGAGAAGCCGTAATGGCCGCCATTTTAGGGTCTGAATGGGAGAGAAGGATTTCCACTGTTTTTGATGTTATTTTAACGATTTCCAACTAACTTTAATAAAAATAAGGAAACGATCACTTATTTCTATTTATTTATCTTCGTTTTTTGGACGAATATAATGTTTTTCTTTCATTCATTTTAATTTCAATCGGTAAATTTTGGCATGAAAAAATCGTGCAAAAAATTTCACTGAAAAAATCGAAGCGACGAAGTTTCGTGTTCCACAACGAAGCTAATATGGGATGAAAGCTGAGATTCTGTTCTTTTAAACAAGCCCACTCCGAGTAAAATCTGCAAATGAACATTTTTTTGTACCAATTTCAAAGTTGAAACTTTTGCGTTAAAAAGTACGGATTTTACGTCCGTCTTGGGGAGGATTTTATCGATCGAACTTCCTACTCGTGTGTTGTCTCCCTTCGATAAACAACATTTGTGGACATGTTCTAAATATTTTTAAACATTTTTCTTCATAAAAGGGTTTCATACTTTAGCGAAATAGATGCTAGCATATGATTCTCCAGGAGCATGCATTCGTCTATTGCCGTATTGGTTAATCTCGATAGTTCTTATCTTTCAAAACGCAAATTCGCCTGAGAATTTATAAATTTGCATTTTATCAAACAACAGAACAACCCTGTGACAACTTTGCAATATATAGATCTATGACATGTACATACATGTATCAATAGCCCGTCAATCATCCTCATTATGTTGTGAAGTATTCAAGTAAGGAACACAGCTTACACTGACATTGACAATTTGTGGTATATTTTTTTTCCTTTTTGGCTGTGGTGCCCATTGGCCTTAAAACAACAGTTGTAAGACAAACCTTTCAAGTATCATGCAGGTCGCATGAGACTTGCAAATTTACATGTAGTCCCAAAGTTGGCCACAAATACTCCTTTCTTTGATCTTACAATTTTTTAACAAATCTCACGCAGCCCATCAAAACTTGACAACCCTGGATCAACATGGACTGATCTATGATTTTTAATAGGGCATATAACATGTATAATTCTTATCAGACATGCGTTCATGCGTATACTCATTTCTGATTGGTCGAAACGTCATTGCCAGATCCGTTCATACTTTCATGAACGCCTCTGCCTCGTTTCCAATGTAAACAAATATGGTGGCGATGACGTCGTCCTAAATAACGAATTGTTTCCGAATTTATTTATTTTTCTTTTTAAAAAAAGGTATAAATTTGAAGAATTATAAGGATTGAACACCTATTTTCGGTCGTTCATGCATGTCGCATGAGACTCGCAAATTTACATGTAGTCCCAAAGTTGGCCACAAATACTCCTTTCTTTGATCTTACAATTTTTTAACAAATCTCACGCAGCCCATCAAAACTTGACAACCCTGGATCAACATGGACTGATCTATGATTTTTAATAGGGCATATAACATGTATAAATTGTTTGTCACCCAGCAAAGTGAGGCCTCAAAACTTTTAAGTGTTTTTAGGTGAATTTTGTGTCAGTTAAAAAAATACTTTTTGTCAGTTTTAACATAATTAAAGTGGGGGATGGGGGTAAGCTATTATATTAGGCCCATTAGGCCTTTCCTGTGATCAGCGCTGATTTTTACATGGTGCATGCTGGATAAAAGATAACTAGTTTATTAATCCCACGTACATGTAAGGGTAACAATCTCTTTGACAAATTTGTGATTGGGCATATGTACAAATGTATATTGTAAATTATATATAATACAGCACACCATTCAAATTTGGTATGCATTTCAGCATTTGCAACCTATATTTATATTGTGTCCAGCTGAGCCAAACTAGACAAACATACACATGCATCTCTGTGAAATAACAGTGCATTTGAAAGTCAATTACATGTATATAGTACACATTTTCATCATAAAATAATATGATAATTTTGCTCCAGGAGCTATGCTATTTTAATATTTACCTTATTAATATATGATTGAAAACGGTTTAAATCGAGAAAATTTTTAAAGAAATCCAGGAGATTTGTTTTTCAAATTGACCGATTAAATTTTAAACTCACAACTTTTTTTTGATAAAAAGTCTGACCAAAATATCTAACATGATTCAAAGGCCTATATGCATGATATGTCAATTAAATTTTCAATACTCATCCTATTTTACATCTAAAAAAGAAAGATGTCTCATTCTTTTACAGATAAACAATGTTTATGAAATCTTTTTGAAAGAAATGGTATACATGTATGTTTATGCACAAAGTTCTGTGTTTCATATATGGTGAAGATTCAGCTAAAAACAAAATTTGTTTGCTTATATAGTATATATTACATGTACTAGTAGGACTGTTCATGCACTGCTCCAACATGTCAGTAAGGTTCTAGTTGAAGCATGCTTCTGTATGTCATATGCTGGTATATCATAAAAACATTTTCAAATCCATTTTTATACGACCGCAAAAAATTTGCGGACGTATTATGGTATGATGCTGTCGTCGTTGTCGTCGTCGGTGTCTGTTAACTTTTTAGTGTTTCCACAATAACTTTAGTTCCAGTTATCCGATTGCTATGAAATTTGACAATGATGTTCCTTACCATAAAAGGATGAATGGGATTGATTTTGGGGGTCCCCCCATTTTTCGTTTAGAAATTAGGGGCCAAAAGTACTACTTTTTTGTTTGTTTCCACAATAACTTTAGTTCTAGTTATCCGATTGCTATGAAATTTGACAGTGATGATCCTTACCATACAAGGATGAATGGGATTGATTTTGGGGGGTCCCCTTTTTTTGGTTTCGAAATTAGGGGCCCAAAAGGGGCAAAAAATTCAAATATTTTACTTGTTTCCATCATTACTTTTGTCCTAGTTGGCCTATTGTTGTGAAATTTGTCAAGAATGTTTCTTACAATAAAAGAATGAACCTGATGAATTTTTGTCCCCCCCTTTTTCTCTGTTGTGTAATTAGGGGCCAAAAGGGGCTAAAATAAAAACTTTTTATTTGTGGTCCGATTTTGAAATTTTTTTTTGCATGTTTGTTCTTGTCAAATAGCGCATACAAAATTAAGAATTAATTTTTGCGACCCCCCCTTTTTTCCCCTATAATGTAATTAGGGGCCAAATGGGGCCAAAATCGAAACTTTTTTATTTGTGGTCCGATTTTGAAAATTTTTTTTGCATGTTTGTTCTTGTCAAATAGCGCATACAAAATTAAGAATTAATTTTTGCGACCCCCCCTTTTTTCCCGTATAACGTAATTAGGGGCCAAAATGGAAACTTTTTTATTTGTGGTCCGATTTTGAAATTTTTTTTTGCAAGTTTATTCTTGTCAGTTAGGGAATCCCAATTTGAGAATTAATTTTTGCGACCATCCCTTTTTTCACTTGTTTTGTAATTAGGGGCCAAAAGGGGCCGTAATCAAAACTTTTTTATTTCTGATTTGTTTTTGAAAATTTTTTTTGCAAGTTTATTTTTGTCAAGTAGCGAATCCAAATTTGAGAATTTATTTTTGCAACCCCCACCCCTTTTTCACCTGTTACGTAATGTGGGGCCAAAAGGGGCCGAAATCGAAACTTTTTAAATTTTTGTCCGATTTTGACAATTTTTTTGCAAGTTTATTCTTATCAAGTTGCAGATATATTTTTGTGTCCCCTTTTTTTACTGTTACGTTATTAGGGACCAAAAGGGGCCAAAATTGTAACTTTTTTATTTCTGGTCCGATTTTGAAAATTTTTTTTGCATGTTTGTTCTTGTCAAATAGCAGATACAAAAATAAGAATTAATTTTTGCACCCCCCCTTTTTCCCCCTATTACGTAATTAGGGGCCAAATGGGGCCAAAATCGAAACTTTTTAATTTGTGGTCCGATTTTGAAAAAAAAAATTTGGAAATTTATTCTTGTCAGGTAGCGATTCTAAATTTAAGAATAAATTTTTAGGGCTGTAATCATAATTAAAAAAAAATTCTGGTTCGATTTTAAAATTTTTTCCCAAAACATTATTCTTTTAAAGAGTAGAATACAACATTCAAAATTTATATTTTTACCCCTGGGTCGAAAGTCCATCAGAGAAGCATGTGTCAAAAACCTTTGTCAGTCCACCATGGGCTGCATGTGTCCAGAGCAATAGACTATCCATATTAGGCCTAAAACGTACAGGGTTCAACATGTTGCGGTCGTATCATGCTGCGCTCGGCGAAGCTTTTTATTATATATTCTTTTAAAAAATAACTTTTAACATGTTACATGCATTAAGTGTGTTGAAATAAAAGTCTTTCTCAAATTGTCCATCAAAAGAAATGCTGATCCAGCATTTGTATAAATGGTAGACCAAGAAGATATTTGAAGACCATTCAGCTTTTTGTGATGCCAGATCTAGACATACTCATACTCAAAATTAGCAACTTTGCGTATGAATAATTGCAATGCTTATTTTGGGCTATGTACTTTCATCTCTTAATGGCAAAAGTAAAACTACTTTCAGCTTGTTCAGGTAAATATGATATTTTTATTACTGTAATATTATAAGATTACCTTTTAAATATTTATAATTTTATAGTACATGTAAATATGTACTTGATATGATGCGGGTGGAATTGTGCCAAGATGAAGTTCTTTCTGGCTGTGTGTAACAGTTCATTGACTGTTTCAATGTTGCAGCATTCATGGTTTTTTTTAAGACTGCACAAAATTGGTGATCAGAGTTCAACATGCTGCCCTCAGTATTGCTTGTTTTGAGTACCCTACCTTGCAAAAGCCAAAGGTTTGCACTCAGTCTGAATTGAATGTCTCTAGCACCTCTAAATGCTTATACATGCAGATACATATACATGTACATGTACTTACTAGTAATTGATTTTTGATGTACATAATGTATAATTATATCATGTATATATAAGTCTACCATGTTGTGTTACAGATCACATTTAGGTTTTATTTAAGTCCACCAATTTTTACTGGAGTTTAAAATACAGGTATGGCGTATTGAACTTTGAAAATAACCTGAATTTAAGTTTTCCACACTATTGCTTTAAGCTGTGACAGATCCAGAAATTTACAAATGGGTAGGGGCTCAATTATAAAAAAAAACCTTGTGGGATCTCTTGTTTCATACAGTTCCTAACCAATTTTTTTTGTCAAACGGGGAGGGGGGCGGTACGCTGGTCCTAGGTCTGCCATTGCTTTAAGGGCTTATAGATATTGAATTGATCTTTTGTAGATGAATTAGATCAAGTTTACAATTTGTTTAGCTCTTCTAATTTTTCCTGGAATTATTCATCTTAATTTGGGCCTTATAATATTGGATGGATATCTCATCACTACATGTTCCCAATTTAATAAAACAACCATCAAAAGCTACAGTTTGTCCAACTAAGTTTCAAATACAAAAAGTTCATCTCGCACAGAGCTTCAAATCCCCCTTTAGTTATTTGTCTCATTCCCGCAAATGTCGAAGGGGATTTTAGGTTTGCATTCTATCCATCTGTCATGCCTCAGTTTTCCACACTTTTTCTAAATGCGTGTAGATAATGAAATGAATCTTGGTATGTGAGTCTTCCATGATAAGTTACAGATCAAGCTTCAGTTTAGTTCTTGTCCGCTAATTTTTACAAGAGTTATGGCCCTTTGAACTTTGAAAATTCACTAAAATCTCAGTTTTCCACATACTTTTTTCTAAATGCTTGTACCTAATGAACTAATTTTTGGTATGGAGTCTACCATATATATTATAACTCCCAGGTTTCAGACAAATAATAATTATAACAACCCCCCTTTAAAAGAATTACACATTTTAATTATTAAGGGGCTCTATTAAAAACTGTTACAGTATTTATATGGAAATTTTTGGCTTGCTTTCTCCAAGGAATTAGAGTCTAATTCCTTGCTTTCTCTCATTATCACTGATTTGTTCATTTATTTTTTAAATCAACACAATTTCACTTGCCTCCCAAATATTAATTAACCCATGCATGCATGTAAACTTAAAACAATCATGTTCACAAAATCAACTCAGCAAAATGCTAAAAGTTGTTTTAATAGAGATGATATGTACATATGAAATAGATACAGTTATTCAACCATTATTATTATTAAAGACAATATTCACCATTCAAGATCATTCAATAGATTTCACATTTTTTTAATTAATATTTAGAAGGGGAGCTGGATCTTTGCCATTTTGTGTGTGTCTGTGTTGCAGTCCGTACGACGTTATGTTAATAAATACCAAGACATGAAATCACTCTTTCAAAACAGAAGTATGCCATGTGGCATAGCTTCAGTTACACTGCCCCTCACTGGGCCTTTAGGCTTAGCTGTTCCAGGAACATTAAATAAACACGTTTTAAAACGTTCCTGCTGGCTGTTCCCAGGCATCTTTGACATTTGACGTCGTGGCGCGCACCTTGCAGTTTGGTTAAAAGAGCTCAAAGATGTTCATGCATATAATTGGTTATTTTTTCCGATTTTTTTTTAAAAACATGCATAAAATTCTTTTTTATTTCGTATTTACTTCACAACTTCCACGTATTTGGTAGGTTGCATGACGTAATCTGTAAACAATCAATAAATGAAAATTATATCGGAAAAGAAACGAAAAAAATACGCAAATTTCAGGGAATTGAGTTTAAAATTGATACACTTTTTTGTTCATGGGTGTTCCACAAAGAAACTATATAGGAAATGTTGCCACGATATACAGCAATGTCCAGACAAAAAATTTCGATGGTTCTTGAATGAACATTTTTTTTGTACCAAATTTAAGTGTACAGTTTTTTTTTCAGAATCGCGAAAACACGATTTGGAAAAGTCTGAAAAGAATTATAAATAAATCAAAAGAATTTGGTTAAAACTATATTTCAACTATCGGAAATGATTTAATATCTTCTTTAGATTGGGCATGCCAATTTTCATACTTTTCCGTAAAACGGTTTAGAAGATACGGAGATGTTCGTTGGCGATGCCGCTTTCACAGCGACAATTTGTGACGCAGCAAGTGCACGAAATAGTGCCGACGACGCGGAAGGTCACTGATCAGAGACGGATCACATTTTGACCAAAAATGCACTTCCGGTTACCCAACTGAATGGACAAACTATTGTTCTTTTTTCTTAGATAGGATGTTTTACGCATAGAATAATAATTTGTGACAAAAAAAGGAATTTATTATCTCTAAGGAATAACCGGAACTCTATAAAGGTGATAAACATGTTGAATTTAAAAAATAATGGTAAGTGCGACGGGTTACATACTTTGACAGATGACGACCAATCTTATGCTTTTTTTGTTGACAAAATTTTAAGGAAATCAGAGAAAAATGTTTTTTTTGTCACAAGCAAGTCTAAAACGTTGCTAGGCAAATGAAGGGAGACGATTACAGTTTTACAAATCGAACATACCTCACTTAATAGACCTCCCCCTTCTAAAATGTCATTTTACATTTGCTTATTATCATTTTATTATAAAGACATGCATTATATTAATAAAAAGTAAAATTTAAACAGTTTCACCAGTTAAGGCCTTATATATTGCAGAATTAAAGAAAAAATATTTAAGGAAGTCGAGTAGACCATTGCTATTTTTAGCTGGGTATGAGATACTCTCAATGTTTATTTATTCTATGAATGAAATTTCTATATTTAGAAAGGGGGATTCACAAATAACTTATGAAATTAGCACAACTTTGACAATCATTTTTATCAATACCGCTATAGCGACGGGTTCAGGAATTTTTTATCAGAAAGAATGGAGTCTTATCTGTTGGATATATTTTTTTCAGATTTTTAGGAGCATGATGTTTTATTTGTCACAAAGGAAATCAGACCTCATAATATCACTAAACATGAGAAATATGCTCTTTTCACGCTGCAAATTTAATAAACCAAGGCAAATTCGGTGTTGTTTACTTTCATTTTACATATTTTATATCACAATTTATTTTAAAAGTTGTTCTAATAAACTTTTTAATGCCCATAGTTACTACGTAAACATGCCGAATCAAATTCTACCTTATTTACTGAAGAGCGCATATTCTTTTGTCTCGTTCTGACCACCTTTCTGACTGAAAATGTAATGTAGTTACAGAACACTTTGTGCAAAGCCTTCCTAGTGTGTCAATTTCGAGAAATAGGTCCAAATATGAAGCGGACTTCCTTGAATCTGTAGTGTCCTTTATTTCAAGTTCCTTCAGATATATGAGATGTAAATAGTCACCAAATCGAGGATTGTTTAGTGAAAGGAGTGAGTGAGTGAGTGAGTTGGTGTTTTACGCCCGTGCAACGCTATATAGGTTATTTACAGGCAATGAACATGAAAAGGATGATAAAATGAACATGAAATGATGATGATAAATGAAATATGGAGATGGGGTGGGAAACAAAGGACCGGTAAATTTTGAAGAACCACAGGAAAAAGGGGAGAGGTGGGTAGGGGTGGAAAATTTAGCCTATGTGGTGCACTACTGGGCGGTCCACAAAGGGGTCTTTTACGTGCATGAAGCGTGGCACTCTCCACACACGTTGGCCCACTATGGTCGGCGGTCAGGGTTTCCGTATTATAGACCTGACAACCCCCGCGGACGAGGGCTACCCTATTCAGCCACCTAGGGTACACACTTGGTCGCTCTGTGGGCTGAGCACTGACCCGACGTCAGAATCCCAAGACCCTTAGTCGCCTCTTACGACAAGCTAGGCTCTGCTGCGGGCCTATTCGCCACCCGGGCCCCGCACGGGACTAGTGAAAGGACATCATCAATATAACGAAATGTGAGATTGAAGGATAAAGCAAGTTTGCGGTCCTTATTGTCTAGAAGTGATTATAAGAAGTCCGCTTCATGTGAATGAAGAAACAAATCGGCAGGCAATGGTGCACAATTTGTGCCCATTGGGATACCTATTGTCTGCTTAAAAACACGTCCACCAAACTGTACAAATATGTTGTTGATGAGAATGTTTAGCATTTCTGTTATTTGATCTTCTGTAAATTTGTTTTTCTTGCTAGACTCTTGGATGACAAAATAAGTCGTTTTATAACCGACTACCAAATACTTGTACCTGCGTTTTCCGTTCTTTTTGATAAAGCTACGTTTAATCAACTGTGCCAAACGAGATTTTAATTGTGAATGTGGAATTGAACTATATAATGTAGAGAAATCAAAAGTTTTTATGCTATTACATGATGAAACTGACTTTAAATGGAGACTTTCCATCAGTTCTTTAGAATTTTGAGAATCCATATTTGATTGACGCAATTTCTAGAATAACAACAATCGAAATACTTTTGAAGGCTTGATTTTATTGCCGTCAATATTGATGTTAACAAAACTGAAAGAGGTTTAGTTGTACATTTGGATGACCCGGCAATAAATCGTTGCTTGTATGGAGTTTTATGTAACTTTGGAATCCAATACAAGGATGGAACGTCATCGTTCTTTTTGTCAACAGAAATGCCAAAGAGCTTACTGTATTTCTTATGATTATTATTATTTTTCTTTTCTGCCACAGATGTAAAAAAAGTGTCTTGACCCATCTTTACGAAATTTGGCCCATTTATTCAGCACCGCCAGGAATGGAAATGAGTAAGCCTGTGACCACCAAATCTTATTAGTTTTGGCGCAATAGCGCAAAACTCTTTTTATCCTTTTTTCAGATAAGCTCAGAAACGGTAATAGTTATCAAGATTCTGTTTAGTGAAAGTAGTTGCTAACATCCTGGTGGAGATTTTTCATTAAAAAATAATGATCTAATTTACTTCCTGGTTGCGCGCATATGATGCAAAGTTTGTAAGAATATGAAAGTTGATCGATTTTGATGAAATTTGGTGTCTAGGTAAATTTTAGGGTCTTGATTACGAATCTGTTTTCCTTATTTTTGCGTTTAATATGGCGGTCGTCAAACCGTTTCAAATAGTATAGACAATATATGAATAAAAAATGACTGTCTTGAAAAGACCTACAATTTGAGTCCACGAAGCTCATGATTCATTTTAGCGGTTTTGAAATGGCGGCCGAAACATGTTTTCGCTGAACATGTTTTTGACAAAACGGTTAGTCATAGAAACTTGGGACCTTCACAATGCAAAAATATAAAGGTCAAAGGTTAAATCTCAAGATCAGTTCTTGAAACGTTTCGGCTAAACGTTTTTTTTTACAGATTTCATTGTATTGCGCAATAGCATTGTCCATAATTAGTTTAGATGCAAACATTTTGGATTTATATCAAGATCGTTTTAAAGTTACATAAAAAAAATAAGTAATAATAATAAAAAAATTATGATTAAAAAAATAGAAAAATTATTAAAAAACAAATAAAAAATAAAAAATAATAATATAAAAAAAAATTTAAATAATAATAATAAAAAAAAACAAGTTAATACGGAAGCCATGAAGGGACAAGGAAAAACAATAAGCTTATCCGAGATCTCGGTTTAGTAATCCGTTATCTCGGTTAAGTAATCCGTTATCTCAGTTTATCATTTAAGTAAAAGGCTGTGGTGCCTGGGTGCTGCCGTCTTGTGTGTGATTGTCTGGCACATTTCCAAACGATCTTTTCCCTCCTCTGGTCAAGACGACGACGGTTTCTTCTCCTAGCGGGGGGAGACGTTTTCATGGCTTATGTATTTCCTTTCCTCTTAGGCGGAACTTCAGCTAGAGAACTGGCCAACGTCACTTCTACCTTCCCCCCGGAGCAAGAAAAGGCCCACTTGAACTCCATTTCATCTTTAATGGCGGCTTTCAATTTGGACAAAGAAACATGTAACAGACCACTTACAATACGGAGCGGAAGGAAAACTTCGACATGTTACCAGCAAACAAATAGAAATGACAGGTATCCTGTTTGTCAACGACGAAATGGTGGAACTAAGAAATAAAAATTCACCGAAACTTCCACGAATACGAATGCCGTCATAGCAATCTATATTACCGACCAGGCCAAACTTAAACTATATACATACCTGTATTGGAAACCAGACCTGGGATACTACTTGGGGGATTGAACCGACGAAGTTCTAGGAAATACCATCACCTAACCGTTATCAGAGAAACGAGGAAATAGTTCAATATGTTAAGTTTGTGGAATAACATTCAACTTCAAGAATGCTTTAGATTTCAACTACGATACCATCAAAGAGATGATAACCATCAACAAATACGACACCAGGACATTGAGAGACGATTGTAAGATTTAAAGGACCCAACAGAAACTGTTAGCCGTCACACAGAAGAAGGACTTTAAAATTGTAGTGACAAAACAGTTATTTTTTTCCTTGTCCCTTCATGGCTTCCGTAAATTATTTAAAAAAAAATAAATAATTAAAACAATATACAAATAACTAACCAAAAAAAAATAAAATAAAATAAAAAATTATTAATAAAAAAACTTAAAAAGAAACTTTAATTAAAGACCAACGTCAAAGGTTGTATGTCAAGGTAACAAGTTAGTAATAAGAATATTATATTAAAAACCACTAAGCAACCTTATATTTTGTGCTTCAAAATGATGTTTTAAGTCCTTTCTCTTCGGGAATTTTGGTTTGGTTGCACAACACGAATCACAGTCGGATTTAAAATGACAATTACTTTTTTGTAATTTATTTCTATTGGAGTGCACTAAGGAAAAGACCTCGCGATCGTTCTTTGAACGATTGTTATTAAATTTCGTTTTGCATTCAGAAATTTGATAAGCAGATACGTTTAATATCTTTTAAAAACTTTTAATTAATTAAGTGTTTTTGTTATCTGCAGGAGGGACAACAGATATTGCAATTCACGAGATAAATGGTCTTCATACACTGAAAGAAATCCACCAGGCATGCGGGGGACATTGGGGAGGAATAACAGTCAATAGAGAATTTGAGAAGTTTATTAAACAACTTGTAGGAGAAGATTTCTTAAATCATATGAGAAAGGAAGATTCGTCGGCTTATTTTTCACTGTTTCATAGTTTTGAACTTGTCAAAACATCTTTTACATCGGAAGACGAAAGTGACGAAAATGGCATTGTTACCATTCGATTACCAGCCTCCTGGATGACACATTACAAAAACCGTCATGACATGGAATTGCATGAGAGAGTAAAAAATTCAAATTTTTCAGATGTTGCAACTTTGAAGAATGATAAATTCAGATTGAAAAAAAGTTTCTTTCGAAAATTTTATAATTATTCAATTAAAAGTATAAAGAATGAAATACAAAACATATTAAAGAAGCCACAGGTCTGCGGTATTGAAACATTGTTAGTTGTTGGTGGACATTCTTCTTCAACAGTGCTTATTGATTCATTGAAAAAGTCTTTCGATGATTTAGTTATTGTAGTCCCGAAAGATCCAGCTAGCACAGTGATGAAAGGTGCTGTATTGTATGGGTTAGAACCTGGAACTATAACCTGTCGTGTTTCACGTTTTACGTACGGGGTTGAGACAACACGTGCATTCAAACCAGGCGATCCTGAAAAGAAGAAGTTTCTAGCTGAAGGAAAGGAGACATGCGACGATGTTTTTAGTAAACATATAGATATTGGCGAAAAAGTAGAAGTTGGCGAGGATAAATACCAACCTGCCAAGGAATATGCACCTCTTTGTAAAAATCAAAAGGAGGTATCCTTTAAGTTTTACGATTCAGTAAATGCGTCTCCACAGTTTACCACTGATAGTGGTTGTCGCTATATTGGTTCGCTGTTATTCAAACTAACCAAGACGACTGGCGATCGCCTAATGAATTTAGAAATAAATTTTGGTGGAACTGAAATTAAAGCACGCGTAACAGAAAAAGATACAGAAAATACAACTTACGGGTATTTCATGCTACCCACGGAAACAAATTAAGAGACTTAATATATATTTTTCATGTAGACAAGTTGTTAGTATTTACATACAGCCGTTGCTTAAACATTCTTTATTTGATCCTTAATTGTATTTAAATACCTCTGCCTCAAGCAAGAAGGGGTATACTGTTTCACATGTGCCCGCCCGTACTTCTGTAATTTCTTAGTTCCGTTCCGCTTCCAGTCCACTTTTTCTTTAATCATAACCCATCTTCTATTAGTCCTAGGTTGTATTCATTTGATGACAAGCTTGATACGGATATGAGGTATTGTGGGATACTTTTTTTTGGATCCATCGAACATCTACATCCTGTTATCCGAAAAAGGTAATTTCGGTCCAGCTTTTTATTTGCTAATAACTTAGTAATTAATATACTTCGATTGCTGATTACTGTTTACAAACTTGATATGGGCTTGATTTATTGGGGGACACTTTTGGATCCATCGGACATCTACTTCCTGTTTACCTACAACTTTAGATTTGCTGTCACAATAGGTTTGCCACAGAAGTAAATTACGTATATCTTTTCTCTCTTTGTGTTTGACTCACGTTGATATTGTTCTTACTTTTCAGCGTACATTGCGAATTGGATTTTCAATGAATCACTATCACCTTATATGCCGGGGTTGTCAACCTGTAATACATCCGCAAATAATAGATGAACAATATGCATTTTGTCAAAGGATTTTCTCTTGAAAGATTTATACTTAGGCTTTACAAAGTGAAAAAAAAATGAATTCATTATGTCCATAGTCCGTCACCCCATTAGGAAACATTGCCATGTTTTTTTTCAATAATTTCACAATTGGTTTATATTTAGTTGTCAAAAGAGCGATTTATGTGGTCAAATAGGTGGAGATGGTTTGTAACTCTAATTTCGTATGTCATGCTCGTCTGACCTGACAGAAATAGTGGAAAAGCACATAGAGTGTACTATGTTCTTCGCATGTCAAATAAATCTGCGGTAGTAAAGCAAACACTAATATTGAAACAAATAGGCTTTACAAACGAACATATCAAAAATCTGCTTATGGCAATATAATTTGGATAGCGCTCCAAGTCTAGTTTAGTACAAAAATCCCTTATTTTTACACTTTTTGTAAAAAAAAAAATGTTTCAAAATACAATGTTTGGAAGACGTTATGTGCTCATAGATAATTACAGAATTTTTATCTCTCAGATGCGTATACATCTATTTGGTTTGTCATATAGTTTTGATTTGTCTTCCTTTATCGTATTTGACCCGCTAATTGAATTTATGCATTTCGATGAGTGTGATGCAACAACTCGAAACTTATAGCACTACTGGAGCACATGAGTTCACTCTAGACTTAGACATAAAATTGCGCTCTCGAGGTAAACTTTGTTCAAAGCTCTTTCAATACGTGATAACTAACGAATCGTGTCAATCGTGTCAAATGAATGCCTTTTTGTTAAGCAACATCCTGTCTGTTCTGGCTTAAAAGGTTTTCATATCAGATATAATTTCTTGAGACTTCTAATACTTCCTTGAAAAAAAAAATCAATATCTGACAAAAATGCTTTCATGGGGGTATGTTGCTTTTACAAGAAAGTTTGCAGAGGACATCATTTGCCAGTAGATAAAAAAAATTATTTTTTCCCATGAGTTGTGTACTGTGCTCCGTAACTTGCTTTGAATTGCACCATATTGTTGCAACAACCCTTCTGGACCACCTATAAAATTCATGCTCATCTTGACGTCAGTTCAAGTAAATTGCTGCTTTCAGTTAAGATATGTTTATAAATGTGGATTTATTGCTTTGTTTCGTAAACACATCAGTTTGGCACCCGTGCGGGTTCCGGGTGGCGAATAGGCCCGCAGAAGCGCTAAGCTTGTCGGTAAAATTCCACTAAAGAGCGCTCAGAAACCTGACATCGGGTCAGGCCGCCTGCCCACAAAGCGACTGGGATGTGTGCTCCAGGTGGTTGAATGGGGCGGCCCTGACATCGAGAGATGTGGGGTCGTCAGGCGAGAATGCGGAAAACCTGACCGCAATCCATAGTTGTGCACCGTGTTGGGAAAAATGTCACGTTCCTCGCACGTTAAAGAACCCTGCTGCAGGTCTCGGTAAGAGTAGGACCCGTAGGATCCTCATGCTAAATTTCCCGTCCATACCCATCACTCTTTTTTCCAGTGGCAGTCAAAACTCTCCTACCCGATTGGCCTTGTGTCCCCATTACCTCCACTTCATCATCATTTCATGTTCATAGTATCACCACTTTCATGTTCATTTCCCGGATATAGCCGAAATCGTGCTGCTTTGGAGTAAAGCAATTACTAACTAACTAACTAACACATCAGTTTGGCTTTTGAGTATACTGCTTATGTTTTGGTGTTTTGGTACATTTAAAACTTACATGACACATTGATACTTCTGTACTCTTTTTTTAGAGGCATTAATAAACTTTATCTTACCAAATAAATTTATAATAATTGAGTCATACTGCTATTGTGAGTAGGTTTTGGAAATACATGCATTCAATGTGGAACCGTGTTATCTATGAAGAACCAGTTCGCGTTATTCAGTAGTTTTTGTGTTTCCGTGTATTATATTTTGTCGGTTTTTTATCCCGTCCTTGTTTGTGTTTACTGGAGTTTTCTCTGCCCTTTTGGACTTTGACATTCGGATGCCCCTTTGGTACCCCTGATTCGTTTGAATCAATCAAAATTATTCTTTTAGCTTGAACACATCTTCTTGATCATAGTAATTGATAATATTAGTTGTGGCGAGTTTATCTTGACTTTTGCTATTTCAATTAAATGTGCATCCTGGTAACCTTGTAATCGTTCAGAGATTATACGTTAACTAAGTCGCATTCCGCGATTTTTTCAAAATTTGTACATTGAAAGACTATCATATAAAAATAACTTTGGTGAAATTCCTAGCGCTCAAATATGCATAGTTAGGATAAAATCGGCTTTTGAAAGTAAAAAAAATTAAATCCATGGAGGGTCACGTGATTTGTACTAGATGGCGCTGCTCAACAGAGTGAATGTTGCATCCTAAACCCATGTGGTATTTACCAATGTGTGCCACAACGGACAATTTAAAATGATTAAAATTAAGTCGGGAATCGATAAATAAAAGTCAGTCTAATGATATGATTGTGAAAAGTTTTATAATGGTACCAACCGTTAAGTTCAGAACCAATTCGAAGGAAAATATGGATTTTTTAAAATATTTGTTTTAGATTCGCCGTACAGATATTTTCGGAAATATATTATGCCGAATTGCCCTATACTATTTCTTTTATACATTCTGTTTAAAATTCATGGTTCCCTGACACCCTACTGGGATTACCTTGCATGATTCTTTTGAAGTGATATTATGATAATTAGTCCTTCCGTGCAAAAACCATCGCACCACAGGGGCTTACCTGTCGTTTTCTGTGTATTAGACTTTAAATTACCACAAACCACTAGCACAACAGGGATTCGCCTGCCATTTCCTGTGTATGTTAAGTACCCCCATGCAAACTATCGGCACCACAGGGGTTTAATATTGTTTCCTGCGTATTGGAAGTTGACATTTACCTGGTTGGAATTGGTTCTTGAACACATTCTTTTAACGAAAATCAACCTCTATGGTCCGCCAGTGCCATTTGAATATTGAAGTTCGAAAATGTTAATAAAAACGCTTTCTAATTAAAAACATAAAAACAATAAACTGTAGGAATCTTTTTTTTTTGTCTTGCAAATAATTTTGTAGTTAATCAAAGAATTTTGGATTAATTAATTGTTTTTCCAACGCTGCAAAAAAGGAAAAAGTCTTTAAATTTTTTTTTTAATTTGGGTATTACACAACCCATGCACAAACACGATGTAGCACCATGCTTTGGCTGATTGATAATTGTAAGGGTAAGGTAATCAATGGAGTGAATAGGTGATATTGGCACCTGCTGATTAATTATATCGTAAACTAATTGAGAAATTATTAAAAGATGTGCCGGTCCAAATTCTAAGATAGTTGTGGTGGGTGTGTCTAGAGCGGGTTCAGTACTGCATGGAAATCTTTGATTGGAGGAGCACCTTAATTAATCTATCTGTCAATTTTACCTGTAATTTACAACCAGGGCGTGGCTTGTTGAGGGGTGACAGATCGTCCGAAAGGTTAATGATTTTAACTGACACCTGTGTATTCATCAAGAACTGAATTTATTGTCTTAAATATTTGAAAAAGGATTGAAAACTAGGGCTACTGTGTCAATAAATATTTCAGATTATTTACTATTTGGAATCATAATTAAATATTTTAAAACAACTTAAGATTTAAGTAAACTACTTGCTTGCTATTTCGATAAAAAAAAAAAAACGCGGGGATTAAAAAAATATTGATGCCAAATTATTCATATTCCAAATCATTATTATGATCGACAACATCGGTCTAATGTTACAAATATCGTCAATTGGTTAATGTATTTATCATCGGAGATGTGACGTCACATCTCCAATTGAGCTATCCCATAATTCATCATTGTTCATAACATGGCAGCGCCCATATGGTCTTGTGTATTGGAATAAAATTACGAATATCTTTCTTAATATATCGTTTTCAATGCCCAAACCCAGCATGACGCCTTCTCTCATTATAATAAATCAAATAAACTAATAACTCAAAAATCGCGAACTTACACTTTAAAGGTAAAGACCAAATGCTCAGGAGAAATAGCCGACTACAATTTAGATGATCAATTATGTTAAAAAAAAGTCAAAGAGGAAAGTACAAGATATGATAAAGGCTAGATTTGGCCCTCCAAATTTGGCATATCTTAAGAATTGTTGAAATGAGCTGAAACTGTTTTAGATCAGTTCTTAGATGAACAAGTTACACTAAAAGAACTGTTTGTTTAACAAAATCTCTTTTAATATGATTTTGGCATTGCCTAGCTGTGATCACAGCATAAATATTCAATTTACTTCATTTGAAAGGAAAAAGAGGCTTGATCATCATTAAAACTTCTTTCAAAAACTCGAAATTTAATTTTAGCAAACGACACCGTGAATTCTGTATTTGAACGCGTGAAAAGCGCAAATAAATAATGTTACTACTAAATATTTGCCGCATAAATATTGCAATTTCGTTTTATTTTTTGAATAAAAAAAAAATAGAAGCGATATTATAAATATTCACGCCGCACCTGTAACTTTGAGAAGCATATACGAACATTTGCCATTACGTCACAGTAACGTCATCAAATTCTGTTAAAATTGCAGTTTTTTGATAAAGTGTTTACATCATGCAAATTTTGAGTAGTTTTTGCGCAAACGTAGAGTACCATAAAGAGTTTTTGTTTTGAAAATAATCAATTACACACAATATTGCCTCTTTCAAAGATTTGGTTAAATATTGTCGTTCCGAAGGACCCAGCTAGTATGGTTCTGAAAGGTGCTATATTGTATGGATTGGGACAGAAAAATATAACCAGTATTTTATTTGCAACTCAATTTGGATTTTTATAGTCGTGACTATAACGGAATACTCCTCTGCAGCGACTATTTAAGACACGCTGTGTGCCATGGGTCATCGAGCCCATGACACATTTTTGTTTGTCTTTAACTCTTTAACTATATACTTTTTTTGAATATTATTCGCTCCTCTTTAAACCTGAAAATATAAAGGTGTATTTCTCAAATCTTCAAAACCACTAAACATAGCATCTGCGCTTTATAAAGAAAAAAAATACATGAGGCGCATTCAAATAACAAAAAAGAAATGTACACTTCAAAACCAATTGAAGACACAAGAAAACGAGTAAATTCATAGGCAGATCCAAGGGGGGATTCCGGGGGTCGGAACCCCCCTTACCTCCGAAATTTTAAAATTTTTATGTAGATTTTCAGAAAATGTGGTTTAGAACCCCTCCTTTGGCCCACAGAACCCAGTATGTTGAACCCCACCCCTTTCGAAAATTGCTGGATCCGCCCCTGAAATTCGAATTGAAATCAACACAATAACAAATTAACAAATCAAAACCACAATAAAACACAAAAAATATCGTAATTTGAAACAAAACTAGCAGATTTGCAATTAAACTAGAGTGTAAAAGACGTAACAAGTACGGAATTAAGGTTTCCGGACCACAATTGACACATTTTAAATAATAGTTTTTCCTCGTTAAAATCAAAACTATTCGTCCTATCGCTATAAGAATTAGGGAACAATTAGTTTGTAGATGTGTTAATACGACATATTAGTTTCAATAATGATGCTTAAAGAGTTTTAAAATGGTAAGTTAAAATCGCCTTGATTTTGCTAATATTTTAAACGTTTTTCAAATCGTAATTTGAATACAAAGATGCACCCTCTAAGTAAACCTACTGCATTGGTAGTCAAGATGTGTCTATTTTGTAGGTAATGAATGCAAAATCAACGTGAAAATCTTTTAATCTTCTTTGAATATGATGTTATATTGTTATACTATGAGACAGTTGATCGAGGGTACTCCTATTTAACGTAATATTTAGAAAAAACTCGACCATACGAAATTCTTACGACAAGTAAAAAATCAAACTAGAAGCGTGTACCTTTCGTTTAGCCCAAAATCAGCAGTATGTTCTTTCGGGACATTAAACTTTTAAATAAAGCGTCTACTCTACTAATAATATCGCTTAACATAAGAAACGTACTCTTTTGCCAGTATATATTTAATAAACCAATACAAATCGGTGTTATTAAAATTAATTTTACATGTTTTATATCATATTTTATTTTGAAAATGACTTTAATATACTTTTCGATGCCCATAGTTACTATGTAAACATCTCAAATCAAATTTTATCTGATTTACTGAAGAGCGAATATTCTTTTGTCTCGTTCTGGCCACCTTTCTGACTGAGGATAGAACGTATCAAGGTGGTGGTCAATAAACCTAAACATCTCAGTATGATAAAAAGCGTAAAATAGACGTCCTCTTGAAAACAGAGTTACCTCAAAGAAGCCTACACCATCACCAAGAATATCCACCATATGCATTACAAGAAAAGAAAGTCCGAGTCGAGGATACGTAGGCTTCTCTTTAACAGAACCTGCGTCTGAAATACAGACCCTCTAAAATTCAAACTAACCACACGCACGATGAACGCACGCACGATGAGCGCACGATGAATGCACGATGAGCGCACGATGAACGCACGATGAGCGCACGATGAGTGCACGATGAACGCACGATGAGTGCACGATGAGCGCACGATACACGTTCCACGCACGATGAGCGATGAACGTTTAAACACTCACACGCACGATTGAATCGCTCAAATACACGATTGGGGATTTCACACGATTAACCACTCAAATGAATGTTACACGATGAGCGATGAGCGGTGAACGTTTTCAAAAACATTCACACGCACGATGCGCGATGAACGTTTTAATATTCATGCAGAGAAAATGAAAACATGTTTTAGTTATAGTTTTCGGATACCAGAATACAAATACTTGTAAAATTTAGTGTAAAAAGATTTTTTTCGTTTTTATTTTCATATATTTTTTATCATAAGTACTATTCTTTATTTAAAAACTCCTTCGAATTTCACACTTAGAAATATGATTTAATATTCCTCTGTACAGTAATAGGATTTATGAGACAAATCGGCAGGAAATAATATAAAATACCTTTTATTTATTTTGATATTTTATTTTATTATCATTTCTACTTTTAATTATAATATTTTTGTTTCATTCGATTTTTTTTCTTATTTTTTAAATTAATTAATTTATTATTTCTGTTACTATATACCATCAGAGAACTCTCCGATACTCGCCTTATATTACCATTAATTTTGATGAAGATAATCATATGCCAAAGTCAAATACGGATCCAGCAGACAATGACAGTGTTATCAAATTAATAAATTCATTTAAAATCAATCCATTTGTGCAAAATATGATAAGACAGAGCCGTCATTAATATCAAAAAATGTCGATCTGAACTACATAAAAGATACATGTTTCTCTCAACTTGAAAATATTAAACAATATTAAACAAAAATTAAATCCCAAATTTATTTTGTTTCTTTAATTAATTTAAAAGACCTAATTACAACAAATTATTCTTATCTAAGAAAATTTAATCTAAAATATGAAATTTGATTTTTTAAATACGGAAAAATATTTGTGTAAAATGCAGCGGCCACTTTTTAGAAATAAAGATACATTATGATAAATAAAAATTGCGACGAGTCAGGCCGTAATTGAAAAAAGAAGATATAAAATAAATAAAACGAGAGAACAGAATATGCCAAAACTTGCCAAAATTGCGATTCCCGTTAATTATTTTATTTCCAGCCAAAATGAAGATGTACGTATAAAATATAACTTCATAAGAGAAGAATTTTCATTTTTTTAAAACAGAAATTTAATCAAACGAAAATAACTCCTTGAAATATGGTCTTTATCGGATCACTTGCAAAAGATTGCTCCATTTATTAAAAAGTCACTTATTTGGACCTTAATATTATTATTTCCTCGTATTATTTGTAACAATATTTACTGTTAAATTTGTTTTTACGTCATGTACGTTTCAATTCTTTGTGGAATAATTTGGATTTGATAACAATTATTAATTAACAAGGTCCTGATCAACACCTGTGGTTTTCTTCCCCTTAGATACCCGCTGTGATCTTTCACATTAAACAATCCGTTATTTATAAGGCCTGTATTTTGTTTATTACATGTACCTGTTTGAACACATGCAAATAATGAGTTCGGTTAGTCGTTGTTTTCACATTCATCATGAAGGGAAACGTTTATCTTCCTTTTTTTATATATTTTATTTGATAAAGAAAGACATTTGAAACGTATAAAATTAAGTACATGTACTGGGACTTAGTCTCCTTTCAGAAACCTATAAAGTAATGCGTTAAAATCACACCCGGGACTATAACAGACAAACACCAAAAAGTTGGCGATACATGTAATATAGGAAACCAAGGACAGACAGACGGACACCAAGTGATGGACGATATACTTATATATTTTTTGTGTGTTCATTTATTATTTTTAGTTTTCACGCAGTTTTTTTTTCACAACCGGGACATTGACAGACGGACACCAAGTGATGAACGGTACTGTAAGATATTAAACCATGTACAGACTGACGAACACGCAGTGGTGGGCGGGATTTGCTAACGGCAGATCAAAGGATTTTCTAAAACTCTCTATAATTAAAAAAAAATTAACATCTTTACAAAACTTTTGGCTTGTGATATTTATAATAGTAAGAAGGGTATACTACAATTGTTAACACTATATAACATTATCTTTAACTAAGTGCATGTTTGAGGACTAAGTGCACTTAACCCGGGCTATGTGGTAGTTAGACGCACGGACATATAAATGAATGGCTAAATGCTTGTCCTTTAAAGTGTAATTTATGATTGTCCAATTTCCAGCATACATTGTATAAGTAAAACGTGGGTACGTCGTTTTATCTGAAAACATGACATACTTTAGGTTGGAAAAAAATTTTTAACATTGAAGTAAATGTCGTATTGGACATGAAAACGCACCCTATACTCAAATAAAGCTTCATCCTAAGACCGGAAGAAGCGGAGTTACGTCAGTTGGAGTATATGACGAACGAAGGAACAAAATTGATTGTAAAATACTCAAAAAAACAGATGTATATTTTAGGATGGATAAAAATTGCGTTCGTTACTAAATATACCAACTATAGCCGTATGGCGCACGTACGGACGCAATTTAATCAATATAATACAAAAAGAAAAAATAATTATTTTTGTAGTCTTCGCATTGATACGTTGGGGGCATTGAGTTCTATTCGTGTTCGTTTTCCCGTCTATCGGTACATTGGTATTTCTGAGTTCTGTCATGGAATTCTCCTTAGTCAGGTTTTTGAGTCAACGTCCCGCTTCTGACGTTAACTAAAACATGACATTGGAGGATGGAGCAGGACGTGGGCTCTAAAACCTGACTTGGGAGGATGCCGTCATGGTTTTAAATGTACATTTGAAAGAAGGATTATCCAGTATCATAAGTTGTAACTATGCAGACCTGTACGACCACTATTTTTTGTCTCGGAACTGGGTCGATATGAACATATTTATGCAAATTTTCGTCATGTAATAAAATTGTGTCATATGAAAAAAATCTTCTTTATTTTACAGACGAATCGACTTTTTCTTTTTGTTTTTAACTAGACTGTGTGTCAAGAAAAACTGATAATAAATGTAAAAACGTAGACATAATTTTCATCAAATATAGAACACGTTTGTAGAAAAAGGCTCTTATTATTAATGAAAATACTGTTAAGACATAACCGTATTATTTTCTGGGATTAATTGACAAAACAAAAGACAACACACAGTTGTTAAAGCATGGTTGTGCTTATCTTTACAAATATTCCACGTTTATTCCGTATTTTTACGGCACATCCCGAATACTGGTTTATATATTCGCAAGAGAAATTCCCAACTATACAAGTACACCAAACGGGCGAAAATCTGAGGGACCATTCTATCAAGGTTACACAAAGTGTTCTTTAATAGAAAAATAAATATTTTCAAAAACTTCACGTTTTCCTTACTTTTAATAAAACATTAAGGGCATTATATCTTTTCTTTTCTTTTTTTTTCTTTAAATTATTTTGTCTTCTTCAAATTTTGTGTATTTCCTATTTAATGAATTACCTTTTTGATTATTTGACATGTTCAGAGTCTACATTTTAACACCTGTCGATCGCAATACCTGGAGGGTCATGCTGTGACCTACCTCAATTAACATCCGCCTGTCGGTTTTGGTCCGCGTCCAAACAATCAACCTGCCGTGACAAGTTATGCACACGTGAAGATCACGATACATATACTAGTAACCGTAATTGTTTATTTGTTATGAGACAACAGTTACATGTACATTTTAAGTAATAAAATATTAAAATTAAATATTTCTTGATTAATAATGAATGTCCAAGAAAGTTCTTACATTACAAAATGCTGTTTATGACCACCACAGAAAATTAAAGTAATAACTATAAGATTTAAGAGCTTTTATACCCCACCCTCCATGGTTTTCCCCTACTCATAATCGAATTGACAAAATTATTTTATAAAGACTTGTATTTGCAATATCATGCCAGTTTAAATTTGCACTTTTTACTTAGGTTATGAAATTAGAATGAGTATTTTTGTGTCCTTGGTGCACTTTTTAATTCCCTGGTGCACCAAGAAGTCCTTGGGGTGTTTAGACGCACCGGAGTATTTTTCCGATGCGTAATTTACGTTTTTTAAAGTTTTTGTTTTCTATTTTTCTGTAATTGTGTTGCTGGGTTTTGTACTATGTTCTTATGTGTTGTGTTGTATCTTATAAATAAGAGTTGCTATTCCGAAGTAAAAAAATAAACTTAATACTGTATTAGGAAATAATGCTACGTGCAATTAAGAATGATTCAAGAAAACGATAAGATGTGGACTTTAAACCGAGTGTACGGGACACAACATTTATATTGCTGTTTTCCGTTGTGGGTTTAAAAAAAATATCGTTAATATTGTAGGTAATGTCGCGTACACTTATTTCACATCTCATTATGTTCTATGCATATAAATCTTAATTTACAAACTGCCTCAGTGTGACCATGCAAGTGCCGCTGCTCACTTTTTCAATTCTAGACTAAAATAAAATGCATACGCTTAAAAGAAAGACTTTCTTTCAACCTTTTTTTCACAATTGCAAAAAAGAAATAACATAAAGACGACGAGTGAAAAAAACATATAAAATGTGGCGGGGTTAAACTAGTCTTTGGGGGAGTCCAGTCTCGGAACTCCCCTTTCGATAATACACAGCAAAGCACGAAGTTAAACCCCCTTCCAACAGGAACCACCTACAAAAAAGTATTTCCTTAGAGGCCATCATACTCCTCACCTCACCTTCTATAAAGGGAAAGCTTCACCTTTTCCGAGATATACATTAAAACCTTTCGCTATTAGGTAAACATTTATTTATATTCAAATCTTGTCACTGAAAATGAAGTCTATAAAAACCAAAAAGTATTTATTGAACGTTATATATTTTATTTATTATTATGTTCTTCTTAATGTGCAGTATCATACATATACCTCTAGCGGAATCGCGTCCGAGGCGGGTCATTTGCCTAGGCCAGTGATGGAACACGCATAAACATATGAAATAAAACACAATATCTTATATTAACAAATTGAGTAAAAAAATCATATTAATGCCCATTTTTATTTATTAATTATTTTTATTATTCGTTTAATTAATTTATACAAGGTCTTTACTTCACGGAGACTTTCGTGCATGTTTAATCAAAAATAAAAATTATGGATAATATGTACCTATATTTAAAAAGATAACCAAAATAAAAAGACTACAATCACGACGATGTAAACTTCTGTATATAGCTGTCTTTGCACCTTCGAAATATTCATTCACACGATTAAATCTTTCATTTACACGATTGAAACGTTCAATTACACGCTAAACCACTCACACGATTGAATCGCTCATTCACACGATTGAAACGTTCATTTACACGATTGAAACGTTCATTTACACGATTAAACGTTCATTTACACGATTAAACGTTCATCTACACGCTCTTTCAATGCTTTCAAATAATTTTCTTCCATTGCTGCTATAAGTGATTTCTCCACAAAATATGCAAATTCAGTATATGTAAATTTACTTTTTTATTGACACACAATTATGGGTCTTTTGTGGGTTTTAGGGAAAAGTTTATGACCGGGAATATGTCAATAGATTAGACAATATAGGAAGGAAAATATTTTATATTTATCATGATAAAGACGTCTTTTTCAATATTGAACGTCTTTCAAAAAAAAAATAAAGATATAAATATTTAAACGATGGTTAAGGCAGACATTATGCTGAAAAAGAGCTACGCAAACCATAGCAGAATGAATTCAGTCTTATTTTTTAAGCACGAGAATACAAAAAACAAAAAAAAACAAAAAACAAATGGCTGTGCTGGCAAGGAATTGTAGAAATAACTACACAGCTCTATCACACAAAGTCATTTCTTATAATAAAAAATGACTAAATTCTAAACTTTCGTTATGGAAACATATTTTATCTTGCGTACAACAACAATTTTATGTTTTACCGTGTCATCTATGGAGAACTACATATTTTAACAATTAGAGCTTTTTTTCTTAGCTGAGACGCAGCTTCTTGATAATAATTTAATATAATATCAGTTTGATAATGGCATGAATGGAGAGTTTATTCTTATTTTAGCAATTTCTGAATTGTGTTCTTATAACCGCGTTTAACTGTTCTGAGATTCTGACGTCAACCAGATCACGTGTTAAGGATAATGCCCAAAAGGGGGAAAATGGTGTAATCTTATCGAAAGACACTAAAATACAACATTTTATGTTGTAATTGTATGAAAACAGCACACAGAAACAATATGTTAGACAGAGACAAGCACAATGTAAATAATCTTTATCTCGATTAAAACATGTTCAAAACAATGTCAATACAAAGATGAAAGTGAAATAAATGGACAAAAAGAAGCAGCCATGTAGAATACTACGTATTATCAATTTGTTTATACTCAAGAAACAAATATTAAAATCAAACTTACAACAAAGTTCTCGGTATGTTTTACTAGGACTGACTCATCAGAGACCATTTAGGCAGAGGATTGAAACTCCAAATACTATACATGTATGAATATGAAAAGCATATTTAAAAAAAACTTGAATCCTTTAGTATTGCATTTGTAGTCTTGTGCCAATGCAAGACGGTGAGCTCTGGTAATGTTTAAGAATGCTGGCTGTTTTCCATTGTGATTTTTTATATTGCCGTTTTTTATGTTGGTTGTGTCGCGTACTTTTATTCATAAATTCTTGATCGTCTAAAATATGCCGAACTGGAACCTGCATCATAGCTAAGATCAACTTATATATTGAGTGAGGACAATTCTGAAATGTACATGAATATTTTCAACGTTTTGCTTGGAGAGTACCAACAAATAAAATGTTAATTACAACCGGAAAATGATACCAGTTTGTTGATCCAGAGTTGAAAAATATAGTGTAATCTGAGATGAGTTTTTTAATACGAATCATGGGCGTCTTAGTACATCTTTTCTATGTTCAATTTGTCTAGCATTTCCTTTACAGTTCGGATAACTATGTTGACTGTCCTCTGGAGCCCAATTACTCATTGTTGAAAAAGTTGGTAAACACCCTGGTTTATTTTTATTTTCTGCACACGGTCGGCATCGATCGTCGGTGCTTAATTTTGAACGAGTAAGATTAATTACCATCTTTCTGCTGACTTACTTCTCGAAATCTACATATTTCAAATTACGTAATATTGGCAGGCACCAACTTTGGGACTTGTTTATAATAAATAACAGACCTTGTCAGCTTAGCGTCTTTCAAACGCCCGAAGACAAAACTTTGTCTGGCAGCAAATGTATTATGTAACAAAACTTTATCATTTTATCTTCAAAATAATTTTGACAAGCGTTTATAGGTCTTTTGTGGGTTTTTAAGGAAACGTTTCTAACTTGGAATATGATAACAATAGATCTTACATTAATTAGTTTAGACAATATAGGAAGAGAAATATTCTATATATCTTTCATTAAGTTGACGTCTGGTCTATATATTGAAGATTTTATTGCAGATGCATTCTCTGCAGGATGATAAATAAGTTTTTTTCCCAAATAAAATTTTATTATTGAATCTGTTGCATAGAGTTGTAATATTGGGATATCTTTATACAAAAAGTGCTGACGATATACTTTTAATCTACCTAAAAGGATGGGTTGCGATAATGCCCTATTTTGGCCCATATATATGCGAAAAATAAAAAGTATTTCAAAGCCTGTTCCTTTATACCCTATTTTGTAGCAACATGATTGTGCTGTTGTGAAAGACTACTTTTAAATACTTTTGCACGAATTACACAGCTTGGAAAATCGTGTTCAAAATTGACCTATTTTGAATCAAAATTTAATCTTGATTAAAAGAAAATTTTAAGGTAGGGCTTCAATAAATTGAAATTTTGTGCTAATATACTTGAAGACAGCGTTTACAATTCTATAAAAAGGTTCATCATATATATTCATCACTTTAAACAACAATTTTGAATTCGAATTGACCGCTTATCTCAAGAAAAACGAAAAAAACGGAGAGTTTTCGCACATTTTTTTAACTACTGACAACAAGTTCAAAAATTATAGTCTTTTTAAATTTTCAGTATGTCTTGCACTTGGGACCAGCTTGAAACTTTCACAAAAGATGTGTTTAAGTAATACAAGTTTTTGAATAAACCATGAAGCTGCTTCCGCCTGCAAGGCTATACTTTTGGAAAGGATATATATCACTCATTTGCGACACTTTCCCGAAGAAACAATGTTAAAATCACTTTTGGTGGTTCATTTCAAGCACCATTTACTTAAAAATAAAAATAAAAGTTTTTAAACTACAAACGTTTGTTTTAAAAAAAAAAATATCAAATTTTCCAACAAAGCATTTTGTGAAAGAATTTACTTAATTTTATTTTTGACTTTCGCGATGGGCTGACAAAGGGTCTTGTCGCAAACCATCCTTTAAAATAATGTTTTGTTCGTGTTGAGTTTTAGATTTTGCTGTTTTTAACGCTAACGTTAACGCTTAACCTGCACTTCAATAATGTTAAAGACCCTCAAATAAAAACACAATAAGTTGAACTCAATCCTATTGAATAAGAAAAAAAAACACAACATAAATGTTAACCAACAATGTTTGGTTGTGTGCATTTATTAATGTAAAATATCTATATTTGTTTGAATATCTGAAAACCACCTTTTAAGCTTTTGAAATCATTTTCTCCCATCGTCTGTCGTTTCAACAGTAAAAATCTTGTTTCAAATCGAACATGGGGGTAAAATCACCTTTTAACTCAAATAGAAAAAAAAACACACGTTTTAATACGTATGCTTGATGTGTGTTTTAATAGCTTATCTTGCAAAAGGTCATATAAGCTATTGCCATCATTTGCGTTCGTCGGTTGTCCTTTTAACAATTTCTAAATTTCCTCTGAAACTCCCTAATCAAATACAACCAAAACTAACATGTTAATATGCTTGTTGTTAAGTGTGTCTTTTACAAAACTACAATTTAGAATGGACTGTTACAAAAACATGACCATCTTTGATGAAAATAGAAAATGGGGGGGGGGGGGTAAAGCACATTTAAAGTCTTATAACTAAATCATGTTACTGATAGAAAACTAATCTGATAAATTAAGCCTCCTTAAGATCAAAAGCTCTACAAAAGTCTCTATGAAGGCAAAGACCCTTGTGAGAGGGGCAATGTTTAATTTTATGTCAAAATCACATTTTGTTTATGTTGTTGCCTTATATAATGCCAACTATTGCAGATGGAAGCAGTATTCTTGCTTCAATAATCAGTCTAAGAAGCTTTACAAGGCGTCTATTTGGTCGAAATTATCAGATGTCCCTTTTAAGAGTAATGACGCTTTAGAGGTAAAAAATCGAATTTTTTGGTTAATTGAATGAAAACAATCGTAGATAAAAAGGAGCTCTTTCTTGCCTAAATATTCAGCATGTCATATCAACTGGGGGGTAATTATCAGATTTAACCCTTCTAAAGACAATAAATTGCTAGTAATAACTATTGTATAGAGAGAAATAGCCTTTACTTAAAAAAATGTTTAGCTTAAATTTTAGAAGTTCAAAAGACTTTTTTATAGGTTGAAAGGATCATCCCTTTTAGGGGTTTGGTCCTTATATATAAGTACGAAAAGTACTGTTTTGGCTTAAAACATGAAAACCCTTACAGATAGAGTTAGACATCTGCTTGATCTGTTTTATCAAGTGTTCAGCTTATATAGCTCTATTAAAGTGTACATTTGGTAAAAATTGGCCCACTAAAAGATCACAGACTGAGTTTTTTAATGTCTTTGCATTATAGATTGAAAAATATTACATAACAGTTGATTAAAATTTTTATCAAATTTTTATTTTTTAACACAATTGGTTCAAAGATAAGGAAGTACTGCCCCTCAATGTTTCTGTTTCTATCCATTTTTTGTCTGGTATACGTTATGTTATCTGAGCTGTGTCGCGTACATTTATTCCACATTTCATCCTTTTTCCATTTCACTATTACCTTGTGTGAGGCATGCATTCAGAACCAGTCTATTCAATCAGTCAGAATTATCTTCTTATTAGATGGAACACAACTTCTTGATTACAGTTATTTATTAAATTAGTTTATCCTGACTTTTGCCTTTTCTATATTATGTTCAGATAACCGTGTTATCGCCTAGAGATTTTTACGTTAACTAGGACACAGTTTTTTACAATGATAAAGGCTAAAAGGAAACTTAACTAACTAGGTTAACTTATTCAGAAAAAAAAATGGTTAATAATTTCTGTAGTTTTTAAAATATAAAGAAGGATCTTGTTCTTGTTCTGAACACAAGATCTTGTCAAATTCTCAAGAATAAGAGACGATCAATTAGATTAAATGAAAATCATCCACCAGACTTTTTTTATGTTGCACACGGTTGATGTTCACGGTGCTCAATTTCATTTTTATTTTTGGAGGTCGTAGCGTTGGATTTCTTCCATTATTAACGTTCAAACAAAACTGATCATGACAACGATTAATTCTCAAATTATTTAAGTTGAGAATATAGAATTTTTCTATTTTAACGCACAAACTTGAGGACTGAATATAGGCTTAGTAAGTCTACCTTTCTTCTAGCCGCCTGACGGCAGAACATCGCCTGCTAGCAAATGTATTATATATATATATATAACTTTATAATAATTTTATCTCCAAATGTTTAAAGTTCTTTTGAGGGCTTAAGACATGTTTATGGCTGGGGAATTGATAATAAGAAGAAACGTATCAATGGGCATTCGAAAGAGAGATGATATAAGAACACAGACTAATTATTTAAGACAATTGAAAGGGAAATGATCTATATCTATAGACGCCTGTTTCATATATTGAAGGTTTTAGTGCAGGCGCATGCATATTGTTGCACTGCAGTTTATTAAAACAGCATTTTATTCAACTTTGATGAAATCTGTTGGTTTCACATAACAATTAATAACTGTATCGCTTAAAAGAATTGTAATATCGGAAATTCTTCAGACAATGTTTTCAGAAGACATTGATTGGAAACAAACACCAAAAGCAATCTTTGATAAGGCATGTTTTAGTGTTCAGTTATTGTATCTTTTTTCCTGTCTTTAAAAGTACCAGGCTACCGGTAAACATGCCCATTACAAGTAATCAAAATTACAACACATGTCAAGTCAAAAGAGTTGTACAAAACACACCATGATGAGTACAGTCTTATTAATAAAGAATACAAGACTTAGTCTGAGAGGGGAAATAAGCATTGTAAATATTACATATCTGTGGTTCTTTAATCGTTACACATAATTTGGATAAAACAGTTTGTTTGTACGAGCCATAAACGATTTGGTTATTTTGGTATCATATATTAAGTAAAATATTTGACGTATTAAGCAATGCATGTAAATAAGGACTAAGATGATGAAGATGAAGATTGATAGATGATGTAGAACTTCATAGTCATAGAAAACTTTTAGTTTTAAATGTATAAACTCTTTACAAGGTTAGGCAATTCAATGAAAATGATGTTATGAACAACATAGAGTTCTTTTCATCAACAGCAGGTATGACCATTCACAGATTCGATGCAATATACAATATATCAAAGCTGGTATTGAAGCGGTCTATATGTTAATGCTATACTTGCAGCAACCTCTCATCAGCAGCAGTGTTTAAATCAATCATTGGAAGGTTGAAAACTATAAAAATTGAAAGAAATGCACTCTGACTAACCCAAGGAGCTAGAACAGAGAAGTCAGTTGATTCAAACATATTTTTGTTTGCATAAAATACAAAAAAGATATCAGATTAAAAGTATTCCCTACTTATGAAGTCTTTACCTATACCTTATGAATGTTTTTACCTATAGTCAGTTCCAACATGGTTATCTACTATGTGCTGTACAAGGAAAATTCTTTGTGTTTTATACTCAATCGAACATTTCAATATTCAAATATAAATAGATTGGTAAATTCTTACCAGACAAGTCTGAGGACAGGTCATTTGATTCTCCCTGGACCTCTGGTAAACAAGCATCGTTTCAACCCAGTGGATATCAAAGCGTGCATATAATTGGTTAATTAAGTTATGCTGTATAAACATATTCCAAGGAGAAACAACATTTCAATCAATACATGGAAAGTTAAAAAACAGTATCGTAAAAAGCACTCGTGCCCAAAAAGCTCGAACAAAGAGGCCAACACAAAGCATGCCGACCATCAGTAATTAATTGAAACAGTAATTAATTTTCAATTAATTTCAGTAAGGAAGAATAAAATAAATTGGTAAATTCTAACGATCAGAATTTTAAAAATTCAAAATACAAAAGCAGGTATACAGGTATAAAATATCCCCATTTTGTTATGCTAAACCGGGAAATTTTAACAAAACACACAGAACTTTGGAAATTTTGAAATGTTTAAAACAGAATGAAACAATCATAATAAGAAAATAGATCGTCTAAAACGGGCGTTATTGTGCAATTTTATTACAAATAATAGTTAAAAATTCAACTTTTCTTAATTAATAAAACGGTACGTATTCTTATTATTGCAACATTTATGTATGTACAAATAATTAATGCATGTTTGGGTGTTTTGAAAAATAAAACTAATCAATCGAATTCTATTACAGCAAGCAATTATACGAAAACATTTTTTTCCAGTTTATTCTTTCCTTGCTATTGGGATAATAAATGGTATAGAAAAAAACTGATTCGATTAACATCTCTAAACTGCTGATGTATAACTAGTTTGCCCTCTCTTTTACAGACTACCCTTTACAGACAGTAATTGTGAAAGTAATAGGTTTAATACCCTTAACAAGGACACAGCCTGACATTTAAAAGTGAAAATAAACTTTATCACTGTATTATATGAAAGAAGCAAAGATGCACCTATGGGGCATTCGAGTGTCAAAAGTATGAAAGGGCCACGACATAACCGACAAATAACCACAACAACAACACAAAGTAACACAAAACAGAAAATCAACCGAACGGAAATCACAAACGCGAACCCATGTCGCAGCAAAAGTGAACTCGGGTGCTCCGGGTGAGTAAGCGGTTTCTGCCTGCTGTGGTACACCCGTCGTGTTGCTTATTTCCAATTCAGTGTGTCAACTCCAGTAAAGGAAGACAAACCAACATCTGCACTCATTTGAGAGACAGAAATCCCATATATAACAGATATAATGAAATATTTTATTTTTCGAATGGTAAATGCACCACAGTTGAATATAAATTTATATGAAAATTTCATTTGAGGAGGTTTAATATAAAGCTGCGTTTAGCATCAAATATATTATGCAACAAAACTTAAAGATCTATCTTGGAAATATTAAACATGCGTAAATATGTATTTTTTTAGTTTAAAGGCATACTCATTTTTTTTTACCCCCAAATTTTTGGTGTCAATTAGACCGAAATGCAATATAATGAATATTAAAAAAAATGCCACAAATATTGCCTCAAAAGAAGTTTATTTTGTTCAAAATAGCTCAACAATATTGCTTGATATTTTATTTACCTGCATTACGTCACATTGACACAGATTTAGACTGAGTAGTTATAACGCGGACACTAATCGGAATCTCGGGTTTTTTCTCCCGTATACATTGATATGTTGAAAAAATACCAATATTTTTCGTGTTTAACCTTTTTAAATCACATTCAAAATTTAATACAGGCAATAATTGTCAGTATTATTTTTTAAGTATCTCTAATATTCGGTTACCGTTTTAATTTTCTTCTGAGCTGAGAAACAGATTATGCACCACGTGCAAGAACTATGGAAGTTTTCAATCAAAGAAAGTATAGTACGCATGCTTACAGCTCATCTACATCTCATGAATATGAATTTTTGTAAAGCTTTACAAATATTATATATTTTTCAATTTTTGAAGTTATAAGGTACCCTAGTGGTATTTTGAACGTTTGTATCCTTCTAAATAAACAAAACGAATAGTCTGACGACAATGTTTTGGTTTTACAAAATAATATTTTTTCGTAGACAATATGCCTTTAAGAGAATGTTTTATGACAGGAAATGTGATAACAACAGCCCACAAACTAAATAAGAATAGACAATATAGGATGGAAAATATTTTTATCTATTATAAAGTATAGACGTCTGTTTTATATATTGAAGCCATTATTCAAGAAAAGTAAAATACACGTTTAACAGTTGAATACAAACATTTGGTTTCACCTGAAAGTTTTTGATAATTCTGTTACAAAGATAATTGTTATATATGGAAATCTTCAGGCAAAGTTTCTGCAGTCATTTTAACTGGCGACAAACGACAAAGGCAATTTTTGATCAAGAATATTGTTGTGTTCATTTAATTATTTTTTTTCTTTCGGAAAAAGTACAAATTAAACTTGCTCAACAGTTTAACAGTATTCTTAAATAATTGTTTGTTCACATACAAAAATAATTGTACTTACATGACTTTTGTACAGTATTATTCTAATACTAAAGCAAAAAAAATAAATTTTAGTCAAAAGATCAAAATAAAACACAACATCATGAAAACAGTCTTATTAATGAAGAAAATAAGTCTAGAACAAAAATGTAGGTGCTAGAAGCAGAGGTACCAATGGGGTATTCGAATGTCAAAGTCCGAAAGGGCAGAGACAAAACCAGTAAACACCAACAAGAACGGGACAAAAACAGACAACATGTAAAACATGGAAACAAAAAATAACTGAATATCAACCAACAAAGCGAACTCCAGTCGAAACAAGAGTGAACTCAGATGCTCCGAAAGAGTACGCAGTTCTTGCTTGCTAAAGCACACCCGTCGCGTTGCCATAAGTCCATTCAGCGTGTCAAATCCGGTAGCCATACACGATTTGGTTATTTTGGTATCATATAATTAAAATATATGGGTATAAAGCAATTGATGCAAATAAGGATTGAATGAAAATGAAGATTGATAGCTGTCCAGAATTTCCTGGTCGGTGAAAAATTAATGTAGGTCTAGAAATTAGTAAATCGCCATTGAAAGAAACAAGGTAAAACCATAAGAAGAAGTTTGGACAATAATTATTAAGCTAAGATACATGTATGTAAAACAAATCTTTCAACTGAGACTGGAAAAGGAATGGTTTGTGTTCATGGTGCTGAATGGGCTAAATGTTAAGTCTTTTCCAAGCAAAGCCACAGAATTATCGGAAAATCATGTAAATCGGTTGAGCATGGAATTAACCAACACTTCTCCACTACTACTGCAGGCAGGCTTTTTGAAATCATTCACTTTTGCCTCACTTGTGCAAATCAAAATACAAGACCCGATTGGCAGGACACGACAATTTCTGTATATGAAAGTATGCTTCAAGTATGAAAATAAAAAGACAGATTTTAAATACAATGGCTCCTATCGTTATATAGAATACATTTATTTATAATTTACTATTTTGATGTATGTTTAATAATCAACTGTTATATTTTTGGGGTTATTGAACCATAAACTAAATTATTCATGGTGCACATTGAATAATCCGCGAAGCGGATTATGTAAAATGTGCACCATTTAAAATTTAGTATATTGCTTCTATAATACTTTTAAATAAATTTATTGATATACTCGGTGCAAAAATTAAATTAATTAGCATTTTTGCCATGAAAATATTAAAAATTCGGTTAACTAAATCGGCGTATTAATATTTACACCTGTCAATCACATTGCACGTGCCGTCCGTGCAACTGCAAAGTATATATAAACTTCATTGTTGTATTCCGGTTTAAACTGGATTCGATAATACTTTCTTGACGGTATTAGGCGTAGTTTAAATTATCGTTAATCCAAATCAAATTCTTTCGCCTTTTAAAAAGTTTACAGGAAAATAAACCAAATTTTCTTTCAATGCTAATATACAACTAATAACTTTCTAAAATTTATCTACTTTTAAATGACTTTTTTATTATAACAGCTAGATGCAAAGTTAACATGTTTATAGACTGTACATAAGGATTTTTATGAACTTTTGTACACGAATAGTGTCATTGTCTAGTAATACAGTCCGAAAACCGGTGGTATTTAAACAATAGAATGTGAGCTCTTCATCGGAAAAGATAGGAAAGTCAATTCGAATGTTTATCCTGGTTGTCAAGTGAATCAAAAGTTCTTTTTAGTACAAAATTTCTTCCAATTTTAAGTTATGCTGATAAAATAAACTTTTTTGAATTAAAAAGAGTTTTTAAAAGTAACAGATTGCATTTTAATGCATGTTATTATGTGGATATTTATGAAATGCATACGGTGCAAACTGAAATGGATCGCACAACTTTAACTTTTATATAAAAAATTGAAAAAAATCACACTATTTGTTTAAATGTATATCTTCCCATATGCAAATTTTCAGACATGTACTGCAAGAGGTAAAGCCAAAATAAAATTAAGAAAAAGACCTATTTTTCTAGTCCGTCTTGACAACCTTCTTTTTAAAAGTACACGATTTACCTGTTGAATTCGATTATGTCATAGAACATGTTTACCTTTTTGACCGGTATCCGTAAATTGGGATCAACAGTATGTGAATTTGCATTGTATTGGAGTAAATGTCCAATTCAATATTCAGTCATCCGTTTTAAAAATAGGAATGCCTCCCATTTATCATGTTTATAATTTATTAAAGATAGAACTTGGTTGTGTCCCTTGAAAGTTTTTCATAGTTACACATTGAATTCAAATGGATCGTTATATGATAACAGTAAAATATAATTTTCAAACTAATATCTGTCGAAAGAAAAGGTAATAACCTAACATTCCCACAAGTTTCGAAAATGTACTGCAGGTATAACGCCTTGTGCGATTTTTTAAAGGTTGAGTTGACATTTTAATTTTTTCCAACGGCCAAAAAGTTTCACTCGATTTGTTAAAATATGCACTTTTGTTGACCTTATAAACAACTGTTTACGCAACAGAAAAGATTCGTTAATAACATAACATGTCCAACGTATATGATAGTAGTCAAATCCATGCGTAATAAATGAAAATTGAAGATTGTTTATATGCCGTCGCCATCGTTGTTGTCATCGTTAAAAATTTAAAAACACATTAGCTGTTTTCTGCAGGGGAGATAATTGAATACCACTAGATATTAGACTGAATAGTGTATATTTTATCGTTTGATTTGAGCAGAAACATGCAACGCTTAATTAAGAAGCGTATTAATACATGTAGTTATACAATTAAATATTTTCCAGAAAATTAAAAGGTCTATATATCTCAATGTCTTGTTTCTTCTTATATTTAACTCTAAAAGGCTGCCATACATAGGTAGAAGATGTAAAGTATAAGTTTTGATCAGTTCTATAGTTACTATATCATTTGATAGTCAATGTGCTAAATAGCTCATTAATCATCGAAGATACTTATTATCAATTTGATGGTATACCAAGAAAAACAAATTAATTGCTTACTAAGTAGATATGATACAGGTTTCTCAAGCCTATATTAAATAGAAGCAATTCATAAAGGTAGGGATTTTTTTTGTAAATAGATATATAATGATTTTATGAAAGATTTTTCTGTATTGATTACTGTTTTCATGTAATTGAGAACCGATAGTGTTTAGTTGCAATTATATAATTATAAGTAAAGTGAATTTTACTAACAGTTTCAAATGAAACTAATTACGTCCTTTAATTATATTTTGCTTACATTTACAATATACAAGGGCTTCTTCTCTTTGCACATGTAAGACCACAAATAATTTTTTTAGAAATCATATTGGTTTTAAAATTATGGATGCAATGCATTAATAAAAGTATAATATTTCATTGTATGTATTTTATTTGGTAAAAATGTGCATTCTTTTATTAAAATTAACACTTTTTATTTGGTCGATATCTAGGTCAAAAATGTGTTGGGAACCCCTTTCTCGAGAAAATATGGAATATGAATTGAAATTTTATTTTCATTATAAAGGTCTATAAAAGGAGGACTTTAACTTAACGGCATAATAATGATGAAATGACCAGCAGTTGTAAGAACACACATTAACAAACTCCCCAAAGCAGCAGGTGTTCTAAATAGAGTATAATGCAGAAGTAATCAAAAGATAGTGCAATCAAATTAGATTCGTTAATTAAACAAAATAATTTACTCGTCTTTACGTTATTTCAATGGTAAACCCACCTGCTTCTCCATTTTTTAATTCCTTGACTATCTCAAGATAAGATAAACCATTATTTGTACAAATCAGTAATCATTTCAAATCGAAAGTTTTTGAATCGGACAGTAGCTTTTTGATATAGTTAGATCTAGAAATGTTTGCTCTCACGTGCTTATCTGTTGAGAAATTTAAAAATTGTATACATTTTGTAAAATAATCGGTAACTTTGTCTAGAAAAAGCAAGATGCTTATTTTACCAGCTGCTGATGGAATCATTATGTTAACAAATTAGTAAAACTAGAGGTTAGTTCGACTGATATCTATCATTATCGGTTCTAATGGTGTCCAGATTAGATTTAATGTACCATATGATTGTTGTCTGTGTTGAATCATTTCCAGAACCAAATGCAGTTTCTGAAATATCAAAATCTATACAAAGTATTGTAACTTTGTTTTGAGGCCTAAGTTATAGTACTTTTTCAAGGTCACTCAGGCTATACTTATGATACAACTTTTTGATAACGATAAAACAGACTTTTGAATAGTTCTGAAAAACCATGAAATATCATGTTATGAAAATGGTTACAACACGGGCATGACCGAGTTAAGCAAAAAAAAAAATCAATTATAAATTGACGATAAAAGTTGATAATCTCAGATTCGATAAATGATTTATCTGCAGTGACATTTTTTTTCGGATGTAATCAATTTTTGACATTGCAACTCAAATTGAGGATATTAACGTTTTACACACTGTTTAGATTAATTAGAACGAAGATACATTATTTTATGTGCGTTAAAGATCACTGTATAGAAAACCTGGTTTATCCTATCATTTATGTTGAAATGCCTGTACCAAGGCATGGCCATTCAATCTTTAATATCTCTAGTATGGCTTCATTGTAAAGTCTTTTCACTTGAACATTTATGATTGATCCTCCAAGTAATTTTATTACCTTTACCTCGAATTATTACATATTTAGTAAAAACTATATTACCCTCTGGCCTTTTTCTGTTAAACCCCGTCATTTTATAGCTTGATTGTTGCCAGATAAGAAGCAGAGGTACCAATGGGGTATCCGAATGTCAAAAGTCCGAAAGGGCAGAGACAAAACCAGTAAACACCAACAAGAACGGGACAAAAAACAGACAACAAGACTTTCACACTAGTTCAGACTTTCATTTATAGCATGGTCGCTCGAAAATTCATTGGAAAGTTTGACAGTATCAAGTTACAACGTATTTTGATTCTTTACCATGTTCCATCAGTTGTAAAATGAGATTTTGAAACAATATTTGTAGATACAATTGTTCTTATCAAAAAGATTTTAGGGAAAATACCTTGAAGAGGTCACATTTTATTAACACAATTAATCTATTTTCATTAGAGCTTTTTCAAGTAAGAAATATGATTAATGGATGTTATGACTTGCTATTTTGAGTAGCAAGCATTCATTATGACTCGCAAAATCAATTCCTAATGAAGGAAAATCATTACTTATATATTAATATGAGGTTTTTGACCTAATAAGACCTTAAATAATACTGGTTCATATAAAATCGGACTTATTACCATATAGTTTGCAACAAAAGCTCATTGATTATTTTTTTCCTTAGACGCAAACAACTGCTGCGATTAATTTTCTTGTCCAATGACTTTTTTCATTTATGTGCTATTCTGGTTTTCTTTATTGATAGGAACTGTGTACTTTTTCCTAAATTGAAAATCTTGATCGGCAAATATGGATTCTTTGAAAATTTGCTCATTGAAAAAGATGTTGTTCATGCATTCCCATGCAAACTCAATTGTACCGAAATTTATTTTTCCCATAAAAAAAAGCTACCAAGTTGAAATAAAAAAAATGTTTAGCGGATAATGCAAATCATTTTGGGCTAAAAATGAAAAAGTTTGAAATCCAGTTCGTACAATTTTTAAAACTACCTTTTACCCCCAAATGAAAAATTAAAAAATCGCACTAAAAGTGCAGGACGTTACCCTTCAACCACTAATGACGAAAAGGGTTTTCAGCTTAAAAACTTAAATAGTCACTAATGACGAAAAGGGTTTTCAGCTTAAAAACTTAGATAGTTTAAAAGATAAGTGATGTTTTCAAAGTCATGAAAGTGTGATTTTGTTTATTCCATCTATGCATAGTTTCAATTTTTCTATTATTAGCATATAAAATTCAATGACAGCTTTAAGAATAGATTACATTCAGTTTATTACTAAGTAGTCTTAGTAGTTAATACATGATAATAATAGTGAGATGTTCTCTAGCATGCCAAAACAATATCACATTAGAAGCTGTGGCAGTTTATGTTTCTGTGATGTTTGTAAGTTGTGTCTTTAAAAAATGTAGTTAGTGTCATGTTCATTTTCTTGTCACGATAAATAAAATCAAATTTCCAAAAACACCTTAAAAATTAAATTTTCAAATTTTATGATACATGCACAAGACGATTAACATTAAGATCATATGAAAACAACGAATAATTTAAAAAAAATGTAAAAATTGAAAAAAACATCGTTGATTCTCTAAATGATAGTTTCGGGTTCAATTTATACTGTGTCAATATAGTTGGTAAAAATGTCATATCGCTTTTCAAACCTACAGTAGACTTAAAGCAATATATTACATGGTCATGTTTGTATTTTGACATAGAATATATTAGATACTCTTTACAATAGACTCGTTGTAACAATGATGGGGATGAATACGACTAAATGATTCATTAAATGCCTCCAAGATAGTTCTCAATTTGATTAAGTTTTTTTCAAAACAGGAAATCAACTTGAAACTTTGTAATAACTTTGTTTGTTAGGGGTCGAATGTTATAAAGGCATCAAACTCGAACGGTTTATTGAAGGTTGATGGCTGTTTTCTCATACAGATTCTTAAAATTACTGTTGGTTTATGGGTCGACGCTTTATCACGACCACTCTTGAATAACAGAACAGACGCGAAACGTTAAATCCAAACGGTTCAAATCCAACATGTACATACCACGTTGAGAGCATTTCATTTGGCATAGATCTTTAAAGTCCTACTTGGGTGTCAGGTAAAGATGTAAAGCCAAAATCAAATAGACTTCCCTGATTCTGTCCATAATTTCGTATATCTGATACCCCATTGGTACCTCTGCTTCTTTCTGATCTACAATTCGTTTTAACATTGGAAATGCAACATTGACAACAAAAAAGGCTTGTAAATTGACTGTTATCCTTTACAACATACTGTTAAAAATGCATGGTATATACTTTAAAAAAATGGCCTTCGCTTGGTTTTTGGTAGAAACTTGGGAGGTGTAGTTACTAGTTGAACTGAAACAGTACCTGTGGATGTCGGATAATGGATAATCACCTTTCAATATTTCTTAGTTTATTTGAAACCCACCAGTTGCCACGTAGCGTGGAACAAAAGCTCGACAAATATTTTTTTCTAAGAAGTAAACAAGTTTAATATGATTTGTGCTATGAATTCTATTTGATGGTTATGATTATTTATTAATCATTTTCATTTACAGAAGACCAAATAATCGACATGCTCAACTTTTTTATTGACAACATATTTGTTCAGTTTTGTGGACGTGTTTTTCAGCAAACAATAGGGATTCCAATGGGCACTAATTGTGCACCTTTGCTTGCTGATTTGGTTCTTCATTCATATGAAGTGGACTTCTTACAATCTCTTTTAGACAAAAAGACCGTAAACTGGCTTTCTTTCAACCTCACGTTCCGTTATATTGATGATGTCCTTTCACTAAACAATTCTCGATTTGGTAACTTTGTCCATCTCATATATCCCCAGGGGCTTGAGATAAAGGACACAACGGATTCTAGGAAGTCTGCTTCATATTTAGATCTACATCTCGAAATTGACTCCCAAGAAAGACTTTCAACAAGACTCTATGACAAACATGATGTCTTCAACTTTCCAATCGTCAACTTTCCCTTCTTGTGTAGCACCATTCCGTCCGCTCCAGCTTATGGAGTTTACGTATCTCAATTGATTCGTTACTCCAGAGCGTGCGGGACTAACATCGATTTCCTTAGCAGAGCGACACGTCTGACGCAAAAACTGCTCACACAGGGTTATGTTGCTCCTCTGTTGCTGTCTTCACTCAAGAAATATTACGGAAGACATCATGCACTTATAGACAAATATGGGATTTCGGTCTCTCAGATGAGTGCAGATGTTGGTTTGTCATAGGGTTTTGTTTTGTCTTCCTTTACCGGATTTGACACGCTGAATGGACAATTGGCAACGCGACGGGTGTGCTATAGCAAGCAGGAACTGCTTACTCTTCCGGAACACCTGAGTTCACTCTTGTTTCGACTGGATTTTGCGTTCTTGATTATTATTCAGTTATTTTGTGTTTCAATGTTTTACATGTTGTCTGTTTTTGTCCCGTTCTTATTGTTGCTTACTGGTTTTGTCTGTGCCTTTTCGGACTTTAGATATTCGTTTGCCCCATCGGTACCTCTGCTTCTTTATAGGTAACTTTTTTTTATCTCTCCTAAGATTGAAAATATTGTAAGACAGACATAAATCTTTGAAAATATATACTTCCATACTTACACCACTATTTCTATTATTATTTATTTCAATCTGCCTTAAAATGCTATGGATGTTTTTTTTCATTTCTGACTTCGTTTTATTTTTTATTTTTTATCTTTTTGTTTGTTTGTGATGTTGTGTTGTCTAATACTTTAACTGAGGAAGGTTAAATAATATCCAACAATTATGTATCAAAAATTTCATAATTAAAATTTAGTGAAAAAGTCACAAAGATGAGTTTACGTGAAATATTATTTTCATATTTTAGGATAGGTGACAATTGACATTTGGCTTTGTACAATTTATCTTTGCAGCTATTTTTTAAAGTAACAGCAACAAAAACTCAATGTATTTGAAAATACAAAATAACTATCGTATTTAAAAAAAACATTATTGTTTTTTTTGACATGGCATGTCTAATAAAAAGTTGTAATGGAAATTGTTCGTTTAGTACCTGAATAATGGTTTGGATTCAATATTGTTGTAAATCATGTAAATCATAAACCCACTGCGATATATTTCATGGTTATGTGTATGTTGAATAAAGATATTGTTGTTAATAAACATGTAATATCGTTTTGTGAACCACCAATATAATATATTTCTTGGTCATACTATTTTATGTTTTGACATGGAATATATCAGATATTCTTGACAAACGCTTCGCTGTAACAAATTAGTTCTCATGAATATAAGGAAATGATTCATTACATTCTTCAAAGCTTGTTCCTGATTCAATAGAGTTCTTTTTTCATTGCAGAATTTAACTCAGAGCTTTGTTGTAATTCTGTTTGGTGTGGTCGAATGTAATCTAGGCATCAAACTAGAACAGGTTATTGAAAGCTGATAAATGTTTTCTCCTAGACATGCTAGAGAACTAAAAGTGCTGTTGGTTTTTGGGAGATGTGTCACGAATACCTTTAAGGACGCATGCACCTGAAGATAATAGCAATTTAGTTTACCTTGAACGGGTGACGAATGGAAAGCAGACGCAATTTTTCGTTATACATTACATTGGGAATAATGAAAAACAAAGTTGGAGGTCAATGGGTAAATTAATTCCCATGCATTTAAATGGATAAAGACAGAGGACATCGAAACATATTCAAAACCATAGGTTTATATTTCCTTAATGCAATATTGTTATAATTTACCCTAAACATATTTTCGGAAATTTTAAATTATTCATATATATTTCATTATAAGCTAATTAGAGTATTATGAAAACTGATTATAAAGCAAATTCAAGTATTTTTTACTGCCTGTTGAAGTTATTTGTCAAATGAACTCCCTTAGTATGAGCGTTCTGATCATTTAAATCTGGATGAAATGTGGTATAGAAATTTATTACAGAAAAAAGGCATCCAGTTATTATGTCAAGATAATAGTACCATAGCTCTGTGTCTGTTTCTATTCGAGTTATATTTTTGGGTTACTAAGTCCCTTTTTGTTGTTATGTTTTCTTTGACAGACTCGCTAAAAGTAGATTCTTGAATTATATACTCATATGTATGAGGATGATTCTTAATCTGCATGTAACTAAACTTATATGTACAAGAAATTAAACAACATCGTTGGGGTCAGGAAATAAATTATTTTTTGTCAATTTGAAATGAACAAGATAGAGATTCATCCTAAGGATGGCCTGGCATAGAACAAATGTCATCGTATATTTAGTTGTAAAAGAATTTCCAATTTCTCAGTCATGCATGCATTTTCCTTCATAATCGATGGTTTGTAATGCTATAATATTGTTTCTATATATTGTTAAATAGTGTCCTCATATTTTTTTTGTGAAAAACAACATAAGAGAAACATAAATGTAACCATGTTTAGCAAGTTTATTTGTCAGATGTTAAGCTTATAAAAAAAATGAATAATACCTTCCGCACACCCTGGAAAAAGAAAACAGTTGCAAACATTGAATTCATAATGAACTGTACTTAATGTTGCTATACTAAAAGCTGAAGCCATTTAGTTTGTCATAAATCTTTTTAAAAAGTCTTCATTGGGTGTCAATTATGAGATGGAAATCCAACAATGAAACGGACTTCCTTGAATCTGTCACTTATTTCATATTTCTAGCGTAACATTCGCTTTGCTACTGGAAACACAACCTTTGGAAACAAGATGAATTGTAAATTGACTCATGTGACTGTTACCTTGATTTAAGGAATAAAATGTAAAAGATTGTTAACGTTTTTAACTCTGCCTTCATTTGATTTTTGGTACATCCAAACATTGAAACTTGAACAAAAAGGTACATGTAACGGTTGGAAGCAAAACGTGAAATACCTATGGAGCTGGAATACCATTAGTTTATTGTTCATGATTATGCATAGTTAAATCACAATCTAGTAGGGTATGGCACGAAAAATATATTTCAGGACTTAGGATAATGTTTACAGTCTGTTAACTTGTTTTGCTCTTTTATACATTACTATTTAACGTTTGCTTATCTTGCAAGAGGCGGTAATTTATTTCTAGGTATTTGAGCCAAACTTGAATGTACAGATGATGTTGTTTACAAAACTTCCATAATGGGTATCATTTTAATCACAATTTATAATTTCATTAAGGAATATGATTAATATTATGATTAGTTATTTCGGATAGCAACCATTCATTACGACTCGCACAATCAAGTCTTAATTTAGGAAAATCATAACTTATGATTTGACCCATCATAACCTTAAATAATGCTGATTAATACACAAACGTACGTACTCATTACTCTGTAGCTCAGCAAAACCACATTGCTTTTTTTTCTTAGATGTAAACAACTGCCGGGTTTAATAATTCCTTGTGTTATTCTTTGAATTACTTTCCTTTTTATCTTGTATCCAGAGAGGAATAGACGACATTTACAAGGGAATAAATGTAGGCGACACAACCTACACAAACAATCTGCAATTGGATAATCCACAATGGAAGGCATCCATTCTCTCCACAGTGCTCGCGGTCTTTAAATTGAATGAAAATAATAAGACCTATTTATATAAATACTTCAAAAATGAGGACGAGGAGGAATATTATCTCTCCTATCCTAATTTTAAATACAGACACACTTTCACAACATTTAGAATATGTAATCACAATTTCAAATTAAAGTTGGAAGGTATAATATGATACCAAAGATTACGTATTTTTTGTACTTAAGTAGATAAGAATCATTTCTTTTTTCATTGTCAAAAAACAAAACAAATAAACAACAACAAAAAACAGACACTTCGATACATAATGTTTGAAAAATTAAAATTAATATACTATAATTTTGAATCTTTAAATGAAATAAATAAATTGAAATGGTTCTTAAATCTTTTAACATCGGATCAGATCTTCATAGTTTATTCTTTTATTATAATTACAGTCATAAGAACTGGGGAGATAGGAAACTCCATAGATAATTTACTGTATTTTCCGTTGTTGGTCATGTTGTACATTGTATGTTTCAACTCTGTATTTATGTTTGTATTGTAAATGTATGCTATTACCCCTAAGTGGGACATGTTTGCATTAATAAACATTTATTTAATTGGCCGATGTGAGTTCCTCCTATTCAAAAATTTAAAAAAAATCACAATTCTAAGATAACATGTATTGCATATTAGTATTGGTAGTAATTAGAATAAAACGATCACTTACGAAAAATTTGGATTTTTTAGAAATATTTTTCCAAAATGACAACTCTAAGATAACATACTCTGGTTTCAGTAGTATTCGTTGGGTATCAATTTTCGTGGGTTTCGTGGATGGCTTTGATCCACAAAATTTGATACCTCACGAAAAGAAAATTGAACGTTAATAGTATGCTGCAGACATCAGAACCACAAAATTAAGAATCCACGAACTGATCCTTTTTCATCAAACCACGAAAATTGGTACCCACAAAAATAAATGAATCCATATTGCTTACTAGTATTGGTAGTTATTCGAATACATGATTGAGAGATGTTCACTATTATGCAAACCACTTTAACAATAAAAGATGTAGGTGTTTTTGCTTCTGTCATGATTTTTAGGTTTAAAACAATTTGTTCTTGTCACGATTCATGACAGTATATTACAACTTGCAATAAATGAAAATAACTGTCACAAATATTATTATAGATAGATTTGAAATTAATGAATAGATCTATTTTGAGTAGTGATATTAAGCTGATTTTTTTTCAAGTTTCATGATCAACATGACTATTGACATTTTGAACATATGAACAATTTGTCTTCGCAGTCTAAAATGATAAAAAATTCCATACATTTTAAAATGTATATATTTTGTCTATCGTTTTAAAGAAATACTTTGATGTCATGTTGACAAATCATTTTGGATGAACCAATAAGAAAATATGGAAATGAAACTGGTTTCATTTTTGTTGGTTCGGTTCAATTCATACTGTCAATATTGTTGCTTAAAATGTAATATCGTTCTGCTAACATACAATGAACTAAAACAATATATTTTACGACCATGTCATGTTATTACTTTTAATATATCAGAATTCTTAACAAACGAAATGTGGAAGAAAACATAGCTATTGCTAACATTGCTTTTAGATTATTTCGTTTTTATAACTTAATTTTCGAATACAGAAAACAAAATCACAACTTGATTACTTTTGTCGTAATATTTTTACCAATGACCCAATGTGCATCAGTCAACTAGTATAGTTAATCAATATGCTGACTGATTTTCATTTTTGAATCGTCGACAGAATTTGTTGATTGTGGACTTTCATGAAGAAAAATTGAAAAATCTTTCTTACAAATGATATAAAATAAAAATTGAAGCCATTATTCATTACATTCCTTGAAGAGTGTTTCCTATTTGATGTTTTGATGCATTATTTTCGAAATCGCAAGGTCAAATGTAGTTCAGATAACAAAGTAGTCCAGAATATTTATTCTTTGTTTTTGGTGTTGTTTTAGAGAATTCTTGAAGCACTTTTGAATTATAAAAATCGCTGTCACAAAAAGTAATTCAACTCAATTAATAAATACATTTATTGAATAATAATGCTATTTTCCACAATATGTTTTATCTAAAACAATATTTCAAACTTTTATAAAAGGTGACAATTAAGATTATTTAATAAACAGTTCATAGTCTTTGTTATCTATTTTTATTGTAGTAGCAATTTTATTTGAAATCCTTTATGATGGTTTGGGTTCAAAATATATGTTGTAAACTTGTTATATTGTTTTAAAAACTTTATTATAAGAAAATGTGTTTCTAAGAATCTTATTTCGTTATGATCCAATGGTGGAAAAATCAAAATTATCTTGGACAAAATGGCTAATGATTTTTTTATAAGTGTTTGGCTGGTTTTTGTACTGGAATTATCAACTCTATCTCCTTATTATTTCTCAAAACCATGTTGTTTTTGTGTTAGAACCGGACCATAAGATCGCAAAGGGACATGTATGTTTTCCCCATACAGAAATTTATTAAATACTGATGTTTGTTAATGGTCTTTATGTCACAAATACATAATGTCACATGTAGCTGTTATTAAAACATATTTTTCACGTTTGAACTAAGAATTGTTTTCAAATTTCCATTTAATGACGCAAAACTTATCAACTTATTTTTTTTTTAAAACTGAATGAGAAAATTATTGAGATTGTTGGTAATGCACGCAATGAGTTTTTTTATAACAACAATTGAACTGTTCGGATCATTTCGTATGCTATTATCATTTCAAAAATAGAAACGGTCATAACAATATTGACGAAATGATATGGAAACGACAATATATTTAATGTACAAAAGAAGAAATGCTTCCAGATAGCTTTTATTCTGTTTGAACCAGTCCTCTATGTTCATAATGTTGAATTTTGAACTTAAATGCCCGATTAGGTATTTAGAAAAAAAGACAAAACAAATTTGTCTTAACGTAAAACTGCCAACACGCAAGAAAAGTACACATTTTTTAATATGTATGGTGATAGGGCGGTTGATAACTCAACTTTAATTGTTTATATTTCGAAGAAAATAACTAACTTCGTTTGGGGGAAATCGATGACTTCGAATTCTTGTCCTTTTTTAAGCAAGATATTCATCCTTTATCATTGCATGGTAAAGAACAAATGTCATTGTGGTTTTGTTTTGAAGAAAAATCAGATGCTCTCATTCATGTTTTTTCATCTATAATTGACGGGATGTAGCACAAAAATGTTGTTTCTACATATTTGCATTTATTGGCTTCCGTAAAATTTCTATATTAAAAAAAAACATAGGATAATGTATGTTATATACATGCCTCTTTGCTCCTTGTTTCAGGCAACCCAAGTCAAGTTTTATCGAGAAATAATAAGAACTGTTCAAAAGGATGCTGCACAAAATGTTGAAGCCAATCTTTGTAAAAAAAATGTCTTCCTCAAATGTCAGTTTCGAGATGCCAATAACAAATAAAACCAATTTTCCCCTTCTTTTAATAGAATTAGTTTCCCTTCGCGTCAGGCGTAGCAAAATTTATTGTCTGGAACTTTGTTGTCATTTGTATTTCGAACACACGTGAAGGTTAGCACTGCTGGTGGAGTGTAAATTCCCCGAGGTTAGCCCGCTCCGGCACCAACACTTTCGAGTTGGAGAATACATCAAAGCTTTAAATTATCCGTCTAAATTTCAAAATTGTCTGGACCCTAAGGTTCTTCCTACCCAGACATAGGTTGAATATCTTAGTAATAATTTGGTTCCCCAGTTGGCATTTTTGGTTATACTGTTCTATGCTCTTCATATTCATACAGTGTTTGGCATTTTCAATATTTTTGGTAGAGCGCCTCTGATGAGTCTTGAATAGACGAAACGCGCGTCAGGCGTAGCAAAATTTATTGTCTGGAACTTTGTTGTCATTTGTATTTCGAACACACGTGAAGGTTAGCACTGCTGGTGGAGTGTAAATTCCCCGAGGTTAGCCCGCTCCGGCACCAACACTTTCGAGTTGGAGAATACATCAAAGCTTTAAATTATCCGTCTAAATTTCAAAATTGTCTGGACCCTAAGGTTCTTCCTACCCCAGACATAGGTTGAATATCTTAGTAATAATTTGGTTCCCCAGTTGGTATTTTTGGTTATACTGTTCTCTGCTCTTCATATTCATACAGTGTTTGGCATTTTCAATATTTTTGGTAGAGCGCCTCTGATGAGTCTTGAATAGACGAAACGCGCGTCAGGCGTAGCAAAATTTATTGTCTGGAACTTTGTTGTCATTTGTATTTCGTTTAGCCATAGGAAATTCAAACGATGACAACAAGATAAACATATAGAAGTTACTTTGACCCTTTCACAATGTTCTGTTAAAAAATAGAAACAAAATGGTATATAATTGAAGACGTTTTTAAGCATGACCTTCATGTGGTTATTTGTTTTATCATGACTTAGGAAGTTGTTAGCTGTTGAAAGGAAACAAGTAAGTTCCTATGGAGTTTGGAAAGTATTAGTTTCACGAGCTAATATCACTAAATATTTCGCCTAGCCAAATATAGACAAATATAAAACACACACTTATACGGTATGCCCAGGTGACTATATTTCAGAAGGGAGACTTAGGCAGGGTAATGCTTACAGTTGGCCATCTTATGGGCTGTAATATGATAAAATATATTTCGAGGACACGAAATCTCAAACCACAAGGTCTTAGCGACCTCTCTGGAAACTATATCGTCATCTTACTCAAGATCTCTTGTTCGTCTTACGTTATCCGCCATATCTAAAAAATTGAAATCTCTAACCTTGAAAAAGCTTATTCTGAAAAACAAATTGCACCTAGACTGTCATAAGAGTGTGGCCAACTCTATTGTAGAAGAGATTCGCCTCCTGAACAAATCAGTCTACGATTTTCTATATTTTGAAAAAGAAACGAAACTGCAATCGCTGGCTCCACAATATGATCACAACTTGGATACTCCTGTCGACACCAACGATACCGAGACCGAAAATTTTGAAGTCACTGTCCATTGTGTACCAGATTAATTCAGTCGAGCTTTCTCAAGCAGAGTTGAGTCTTCTGTCCAAAGGTCTAAATTTTGTTCCAACAACTTCCTTAGCAAACTCTTTTCAAAACCATACGGACACCCAAAACTTCTTCAGACGCCTCATCTTAAAAGCTTTTTTCCACGAGAAGGAAAATAACCAATTTGACGAGGAGGATAAAGAAGCCACCTCTTTGTCTCGCGATTATGGCAACAAATTATCAAATTTCACTCCCAAAACATCCTTGTTTCCTGTTTTGGAGAAATATATCAAAACTTGTCTTAACCAAATTGATAATTTAAAAACCAAACCCCTCAAAAGACATAATCTGACTAGTAACGAACAAACTGCTTTCCGAAATTTAAAGACCCGCACAGACATAGTCATAAAACCTGCTGACAAAGGGGGTGCAGTGGTCGCTTGGGATGCCAAGTCTTATGTCTCCGAGGGCAATTTTCAACTTGCAAACCCAACATTCTATTGTAAATTAAAAAACAAAAATACTAAGAAAAATCAACAACAAATCAAAGAATTTATCAAAACATCCGCGGAGAACAATGATCTTCCAGATAATGCTAGAAACTTGATTGTCTCCCAACCCAGGACATCGAGATTCTACATGCTTCCTAAAATCCATAAATTGGGAAACCCTGATAGACCCATAGTCTCTGCATGTAGTTGTCCGACTGAAAACATTTCCAGTTTTCTCCATAATGTTTTCATGCCGATAGTGGAGAACTTGCCCACTTATGTTAAGGACACTACTCATGCTCTTAATATCCTAGAGTTCTTTGAACCCGAAAATTCAAATGACTTTAGATTGTTCTCCATGGATGTTACTGCTCTCTACACTAGTATTCCGAACAACGATGCCATGATCGCTTTAAAACATTTTTTGGACAGAAGACCCAATCCCTATGTGAAAACGGATGTCATCTTGAGATTAGCAGAACTTGTTCTCAATCTCAACACTTTTCAGTTTAATGGAGAGTTATATTCTCAGTCTGGCGGTGTTGCCATGGGCACTAAAATGGGTCCTAGTTTCGCCTGTCTGTTTGTTTGGTATTTGGAAGAGAAAATGTTTTCTGAATACTTTTGTCCTGTTCCTGATCTATATACAAACGATACATAGATGATGTTTTCGGTGTATCCTCTGATAGTGAAGATGATTTGAACTCGTTCATCAGCTTTGTCTCTTCCTATCACCCTGCCATTCAGTACACCTTTACGATCTCGCAAGAGAAACTCTCCTTCCTTGACTTGGAATGTAGCATCCTTAACGGCAAAATAGTAACGTCTGTGTTCTATAAACCCACTGATGCACACTGCTACCTGAACTATCAATCTTGTCATCCCCAGAGCTGCAAAAATGCCATTCCTAGGTCTCAATTTCTAAGACTTAAACGTATTTGCAGCAATGAGGATGACTTTAAAGTTCAAAGCAGCACTATGAAATCAGTCTTTGTCAAAAGGGGATATCCTAACAACATCTTGGATAAAGCTATCCCGGGTGACGCGATCCAAGGCTTTGAAGCCCAGGTCAAGACGCAAGAATGACCGTATACCTTCGGTTCTTACATACCACCCTCATAACATCGTTATACGGAACATTCTGTGCGCAATTTCAAGTCCATCGTCTTGAAGTACGAACACATGTCGACAGTGTTCGACTCGCCACCCCTGACTGCTTTTCGCAAAGGTAAGAGTTTGAGGCAACATCTTGTCTCCAGTTCATTTGACAAATCCAAGAGACGTCCTCGATCTGACTTTTCCGGCACCAGGGGTTGTGGTCGATCCATCTGTGTCACATGCATGTCCCTTCACCTGGGAGACTGAAGAGATAGTTGGCCCCTCCAACACTTTCAAGTTGAAGAACGGTTATACCTGCATCTCCATAAATGTCATTTACGCCATATGCTGTGCAAAGTGCCTTAAAATTTACGTAGGAGAAACCTATCGTAGACTGGGTGACAGATTTGCTGAACACAGGAGAAGTGTTCTCAAATGTGATGATTGCCCAGTCGGCCAGCACTTTTCATTGCCAAACCATGGCGTCCAGGATATGCAGGTAACCGTTCTCCTTGAAACATGTACCGGCGAAAAACAAAGGCAGTTTCTTGAGCAAAGAATTATCAACTTTTTAAGCCTTTTGGTATAAATGTAAAAAGACAGACTTTTTCTTAATATATATAAATTAGTCATCAAGTTCAGGATTAAAATACCACGTGATGTTCTTCGAGTCAATTTAATGTCATTCTGTCCTCGTCAGTCGATGTGTGAACATCTTTTTACTTTTTAGCCCCTGAAGAAGGACTTTATGTCCGAAAATTTTGGCATTCTTGTTTTATTTGTTTTAAAGGTTTTATTTATTTATATTTCTTATTTAGTTTTTACCTTTTAAATGTGGCTTCACCATCCATTTATTTATCTATTTCGAGGACAGTTTATGGGTAAACAAACTATCGTTAAAAAAGGAATTTTTAAATCAGGCTTTAAATTTAAACAAGGGATAGAAATAATGGATGCTGTGATTAATCGTTTTCATTGGCAACCATTTATTATAAATCGCAAAATCAATTCCTTTATATTTGTATGAGCTTTTGATCCCATACGACCTTTATTAAAACTGATTTATATAAACCGACCTATTCCATGTTGTTTGCAACAAAAGCGCATTGATTAGTTTGTTCTCAGATATAAAAAGTTCTTTGTATAGTATATATTTGCTTGCACTTTGAATTCCTTCGACTAATATGCTTTTCTTTTATCTGCTATCTGTTTAACCTCTTCTAAGATTGAATATCTTTTACGACAAATAAGGATTCTTTGAAAAAAATACTTCCTGGTACAATGCCTACTATAACGTTACATATATTATCAGTCTTGGTAGATATGTTTGTGTAGCATGCAAAATCCTTTTAACGTTAAAAAGTGAGCCTGTTTAAGATTCTGTCATGATTTAGTTTTTAAAAAAAAATTCGTTATATGCAATAGGTTCTTCCTCTTTTGGCAATTGATTAAAATGAACTTTGCAAAAAACTGTCCCAAAATAACTTTTAATAAAATTGATAAGTTTATTAATTTTGAATGCTGATGTTAACATGACTATCACGTTTTATGGTTAGTGCATATGACGATTGATATTGAGTTTATATGAAACATATGTACAATTTCCCTGGTTTGTATTTATTCCGAAAGTGATGGCACTTACTGATTAAGAATGTCAAATTGAGGCTGTGCACGAGCTGAGCGCACGAGAGGGTGATAGATAAAACAATATCACCCGAGAGGGGGATAGATAAAAATCATCACCCGCTGGGGTTCGTTTTTGATATATGCTATATGATAGGTTGAACTGTTTAATTAAAATTTGTTAGGAAAATTCTTGTGAAGTATAATAACACATAATGACAAAGTATCATCACATAATGACGAAGTATCATCACATAATGATCACATAATGACAAAGTATCATCACATAATGAAGAAGTATCATCACATAATGAATCACATCATCATAAGGCAGCTATGGCGTTCCATAGTAATGGCTGTTTTCTTTTGTTTATATGGTCTGTCTAATTTGCATGCCCATTTGAAGGAACAAACTTTGTACTAATATGGAAGCTTTAATTGAGTTTCTTATTGTTACCAAGATATTTTAAATCTCTCTTCCTTGTTCAAACTACAGCATATCAAATCTAGTAAACTTACAAATAGTTTTCTGTTCATGGTAAATTGCCACGTATAATAACGATGAGGAATATTACACAAACGAACTTTTAAAACAATATGGTTACAATATCATGCATTATATTTATTTATTCATGATATATTTTGCATAATAGCATTTATCCAGTCATAGACCCAATGAGTAATTTGTTTTTACTTTTAAAAGTAGTATATTGTTGAAAACATATTAAACCGTCATAATAAAGAAACAAAAGACTAACATCAATATATCATACGGGTTTGACATGGAATAAATTAGACAAACAAATATATCGGAAAACTAGCTTGATAAAGTTACTTTAATTTGTTCCCGTTTTTAGCTCACCTGGCCAAAGGCCATGTGAGCTATTGCCATCACTTGGCGTCCGTCGTCGTCGTCGTCGTCGTCGTCCGTCGTCGTTAACTTTTCTTCAAACTTCTTCTCCTCTGAAACGGCTGCACAGATTCAAACCAAATTTGGTCTGGTGGTACTTAAGGGTATCCCCCACAGAACTGATGTGGGGATTTTTGATTCGTCGAAAAACATGGCCGCCGTTGCTAAAAATAGACCAGGGGGGTCAGACTACTGTTTTTGGCTTGTAAATCAAAAAGTATAAGAGATAGATGAAATCTGATGCCACGTTACTGCTTCAGCATCAAAAGCTCTACAAAAGTCTTCATTGAGTCGAAGTTGTCAGATGACCCCTTATGGGAGTTATGGCCCCTTAAAGGTGAAAAATAGCATTTTTTCATGTTTTTGGCCTATAGAATGAAAACTATTGCAGATAGAGAGAAGCTGTTGCTTGCTTAAATGTTCAGCTCATTTAGCTCTACAAAAGTCTCCATAGGGTCAAAGTTGTCAGATGACCCCTTATAGGGGTTATGGCCCCTTAAAGGCAAAAAAAAGAATTTTTGGCCTATAGAATGAAAACTATTGCAGATAGAGAAAAGCTATTGCTTGCTTAAATGTTCAGCTCGTTTAGCTCTACACAAGCCTCCATAGGGTCGAAGTTGTCAGATGACCCCTTATAGGGGTTACGGCCCCTTAAAGGCAAAAAATGGTGTTTTTGGCCTATAGAATGAAAACTATTGCAGATAGAGAAAAGCTGTTGCTTGCTTAAATGTTCAGCTCATTTAGCTCTACAAAAGTCTCCATAGGGTCAAAGTTGTCAGATGACCCCTTATAGGGGTTACAGCCCCTTAAAGGCAATAAATAGTGTTTTTGGTCTATGGAATGAAAACTATTGCAGATAAAGAAAAGTTGTTGCTTGCTTAAATGTTCAGCTCATTTAGCTCTACAAAAGTTTCCATAGGGTCAAAGTTGCCAGATGACCCCTTATAGTGGTAACGGCCCCTTAAAGGCAAACATTCAAGTTTTTGGCCTATAGGATGAAAACTATTGCAGATAGAGAAGAGTTGTTGCTTGCTTAAATGTTCAGCTCGTTTAGCTCTACACAAGCCTCCATAGGGTTGAAGTTGTCAGATGACCCCTTGTAGGGGTTACAGCCCCTTAAAGGCAAAAAATAGAGTTTTTTGCCTATAGAAAGAAAACTTTTGCAGATAGAGAAAAGATGTTGCTTGCTTAAATGTTCAGCTTAATTAGCTCTACAAAAGTCTTTTTAGGGTCGAAGTTGTCAGATGACCCCTTTAAGGGGTTATGGCCCTTTAAAGGTGAAAAATAGTGTTTTTTGCTTTGGAATGAAAACTATTGCAGATAGAGAAAAGCTTTTTATTGCTTAAACATTCAGCTCATTTAGCTATACCAAAGTCTTCAAAGGGTTGACATTAAGACCAGGTGAGCGATTCAGGCTCCTGGGAGCCTCTTGTTAAAAACCTTACATTTGAATACAGAAAAAAATAATCTCTTTGTTGTAATTTTGGTCGGTGAGGTCGAATGATACTAATACAATATTTTAGAATGTTGTTGGCTGATATCCTTTGCAGGATTTCTATTGATGTACAGTTGGTTATTGGACGTCGTGTCTCAATTATTTATTCCCATTTCTTAAACTTTTTACTCTATAACTGCTGTATAGTAAAATCAAGCAAAGAAATTCGGCTATTTCTTTAAAACTATTCGCAGATTTATATAATTCGTTGGCAGTGAACGATAATTTAGTTGTCTTTTCTTATTGCAAAGTCAATTTTGTAAATTACCTAGAACTTTTAAAATAAAATAAACGAATAGTAGTTGGGTTAAAGATCACAGCTTCAGTGTACTATAAAAGAAACGCTCCAAGTTTTAATACACAGACAAGAACTTGTTTCACAGCTTTCTTAATCTGTCTTTTAAAACTTTAAAACTAAAACTTTTAAAGTTAAAACATTGATTCTTCTTTTTCATAAACCAGCGTCCTTCTTGCCAACCTCCACATTTGACTGAAATTGCTGAATGGAGATTTCTGAAACCGTTTGGACATAAACGTAAAAACTGAACACAAAACAGCATTAAACTGCCAACATGTCTGACAATAACGTTATTCATAAATTTGTATGCTTAGAGGTTGATTGATTACTTAACTTAGTTTACGTGTAGTAGATATAAAACAACATCGCTTGATCGAGACAATCAATGACTTCCTGTATTTTTGATGGAATAAATAAGCAAGAGAATAATTCCCCACATCGTACGGCATGGAACAAATATCATTGTATATTTTGCATGGACAGATAGATAATATACATTTATTGACTTTGATAGAGATGAATACCAGGTTTTATCAACCCGAAGAAAATTAAATTCACCGAGCCAATGGCGAGGTGGATATTATTTTTAGGGTTTTTTTATTATTATTATCACAATATGATTCATGAAAGTCCTGAAAGTCATTTTAGATGATGAATGATGCCTTTTATTTACAAATAGGTTTCTAGGTAGATGTATTCAATCCAAAGGGGGTTTAAGACACATTACCAAACATCACAATTGTCAAACTTTTCAACCATTCTGTATAAAGTTTACACTTAACGGTGCTATTTTCTTTCGAAGATAGTTGTTTTTCGTTTTTGTGAACAGATTGCGCAAGTTTTGTTCCTTTTTAGTGTTGCAAATAATAACAGCAATCATGCAAATTAAATGGTACTTTGAATTTATTCATGGAACAAGACTTTGTTTACACATTTAAAACGACATTCTATATAACTAGTAGTGCTTATTAAACACTCATTAATTTAGACAAGTTTAAAGAATCTTGGATTTGACTTTCCAATTTTCAAAGATTTTTATCTGTTTGTTGATTGACCTTCATCATAATCGTGATAAAGATTTATTTGATTCAACAAGACTAACAACAAGACTTAAATAAATGATTTTATGAGCCACAGACCACGGACATTAATCTTGCTTTAAGAAATACAACAAAAGGCCGTATCTTAGATTATTACTTTTTAGAGATATTCTCTATGTTCTGTGACGGAAACCTATAGAAACGGAAACAAAGGAAATAAAACCGTCCTTAACTATTATGATGATATATTATTTACAATGCAGATGATTGATTTATTACAGTCGTCTTTTGATACCGGACTCAAGAAAATAATTCCTAAAAGGAAACAATCGACGATGTCTTGATCTTTTCATTTGGCTGTGAATAATAATATATTTTTATAACTCCTAAGTTGCAATGAATTCGCAGTATATGTTTTGTCTATTGTGTGGAATGTTGGAAGATATACGCGAAATGGGGCAAAGATAATCATCAGCATATAAAAAATTGAATACATATTACAATGTATCTATAAATACTTTTCCCTTAATAAACTTTCCGTTTGAAATTGTCCTAAGAACACGTGGAATCTATACTAAAGGTAGAAACAAAACTTCTGAACATAAAAATCACCAACCCAATATCTGAAAAGAAAAGACAAAATAAGATTATAACATCATACATAGTGCAAAACCAAAAATCACTTAATCGTTTATATTAATGGGAGTTTTCTCCCGTTTGCAAGAATTAGTTGTTACACCCGCAGACTGGGTAAATTGTTTAAGTGCTGTGTTGGATTTTTACATCAGTCGAAAGGATGAGATTTGAAATAAAAAGACATGATGGTGTTGTTGACTGTTAGTTTAAAGAAAACTTTAAATAAAAAAAATCCATGCTCCAAATTTTCCTAAAGTAAAAAGACAGAACCAATTCAACTTCGATAACCCCTCTAAGAACCAAATGGTTGCCCCCTTACTTCTGAACTTTCTATCGTTAGCCAAAACTGAACTTAATCACCTGAACATTTATTTTGTCTTCTGTTTTAAAAGCTATAATCATATTTAGGGAAAGAATTCTCGTACCATTAGATAGATTCTGTAAGTCCTCAATCCTCAATATTCAATGTACTTGCATTGTTTCAGCTTGACAATAAATGGTTGTTGTACGACTTCCCTTTTCTACTGCAACAAAGCAATACTTAGTCCTATAATGTGGCATTGATTAAATGTTTAGTACGTTTCATCATGGGTGAAATACTTGAAAGAACGTAACATCAATATCGATGAGTATTTTGTCATTATTTCAAAACATAATATGATTATATAAATATATATTATTTATTTAGATACTTCATCTTTGAATAATGTTTTCTGTGTAACTTGTCCGGCCTTTTTATATGTACCTCGCATTCATTTTGTTATTTATCTAGATGAACAAAATATTCAACGAAAATAAGTTTGTCATTCATGTCGTTAATAAGTATCTGCAGAATATGCACAGTTTAGAATAAGATTTGAATCTTACACATTGTAATTTACGTCTGCAGAGACCATTTACAAAACAGTGAACAGTGACCTCTGGTCACCTTGAAGGCTGCTTGTTGTTTTTCATTGCAGATTTTTTTTTGAAATACCCGTCTACATATGTGGATTTGGGTCGCTTACATTTATTCTACATCTCTTTGTCTACAACGAATGAAAATCCAGCATTGTTACAATGATTATTTATTAGATAATGGAAGTTTCTATACACTGATATAGCTCTTTCACGAAACAGGTTAATTACTACTTGAACATTTATCCTTTTGTTTGTTCTGAAAGGGACAGATATCCAAAGACATCTAAAAAAAATAATTTATCAAACGACGAAACCAGGAAACATTCAAGAAACAAATTGAAATCCAGTGAGGAAAGAAATAACAAAATTAATCATTCTAAAAAACTTACTTCCCTATAGTTTTATTTCATTTCTTTTGTACTCCTTTTTATTTGTAAGCATTAAAGTTAATGCAAAACAATCATTATCGTATTTTTTGAAAGGTCATTTGAAGTCAGAATATTCCTTTTTTAATTGATAATGTATGCTATTGAAATTCACGTCCTTGTCATAAATAAGAGAAAAAAGAACTATTATCCTGGATCACACGATCATTTTTGAACACCTAAAACGTATGTGATTATCTGCTTTGAACATTCAAGCTCTTAACAAGCATGAGTTAAATTTTCCAAGACCCGTCTAGTGGTGAAATATCATTGAGTCCCAACCTCTAGTATCCGAGTTATGGACCTTAACCAAGAACTTATCTAAAGTTTTACGGACGGACGTACGAACAGACGGACAGACGGACAAGGGTAAAATTATATGGCCGATCCACACACGTGGTCGGGCCATAAAAACACACATATATTATATTACAAGCAGCAATGTGAACTCAAGTCGTCACTAGATTAAGTTCAGATGCTTCGAAAGAGTTTCCAGCTTTTTCCTGTTATAACACAACTGTCATGTTGTCAACAATTAATTTAGTATAGGTCAAATCAGGTCTAGGAGTAAAATACAAACCCTAAATGACAAACAGCTATCTTGTCTTGTCTAAGAGATGACACCTTTGTATATGATGATTTTTTTCTAATGTATTGATGACAACTACATCCGAGGAGCATAAAACCCTTTGAATGTGTCAGAAGTGACGCTCTATCGAGGAAATCATGAATGGGCAATTTTTATTTAAAGCAAAAACAATCTTATATTAAACCTGACTTCTACGTTGGTTTACGGTTTTTTGTTTTTTTTACATTCGTCTTTTTGTTAATTCTCTTCTGTTCTTACATTTATATCATAATCTTTAGTCACGACTGTCGTATTTAAATAGAGAAACGTTGGGTTCCCAAACTATTAGCTTGTCAACTTAACAATAAAGTTGTCCGGTAGACGCCAGGAAACCCATGGAATGTAAACTAAATTGGTAAAGATCTTCACTTTCCTTGAACAATCAAGCAATATCTTACATTCTAAAATCCATATCTTTGCTTCGCGTTAACATGGTATATCAACTTAACTGAACATAACAATGTTTTAACTAGAGAATTCAATATAAAAAATTGACGAGCAAAGTTCACCAGCTATGCCAAATGCTGACGTGGTTTGTAGATCTTTTTATTTAAATACTAGAAAATAAATCTTAACTTTAAATTATAGTTGACAATATTATGTATAAATGAAATAAACTAAAATCAAAACATCGTTTTAATTTTCCTTTATTCAAAATTGATACTAGCTGCCTTAAAGAATAAGTAAATAACTTCAATTTACCATTAATCATTATGCGTCTAGAAGAAAGCACATATACCGAAGGGCAATCAAAAAAATAAACAAAAAGACTAAACCAGGAAATCAAAACAAATATATATCATTATAATTTTTTTCTTTTGATTTTTAACCATCACAAATTTAATGAAAAGATAATGTCGATTGACCTTTCTCTTTCACCTTTTAAACAGACACAGAGTCTTACATACGTAAGAATACTCAAATATGTTGTGTAAATACTATCCAAATGCACTTAAACTAGTATTGACTTCAAATTATTTTCTGTTATTGTAACCCCAGTCTGACATTTAAGCTGCAGGTTATTGTACTTGCAATAGTTCATTAGTTTGCACTTTCCAAGTACTAAATACTTATGATGAGAAATCTATTAATATTTGAAGAGTAAACATATAACTGCATTATTTTCAGGATTTCATTATTTGCATTACTATTCGTGTTTATTGTTAGTCCAATAAACAAACAAAAAGATAAACTTGTCTTAATATGATTTGAGGCACATATGGCCTATATTTTAAGAAATGCAGGTGTTTGCACATTGGCCATGCATCGATTTTGGTTGTGTAAGCTGCAGTGAATGTCTGAAGACTACACAAGTACATTTATCATATATACGAGTTTTTTAAGACTCTATGTAAATCTTTAAAGTTAATGTATCAATATGCTAACAATAATATCTGCGTATTTAGTGAAAATAGTTGAGAAAATAAGACCAACCATTTTTTTAAGCATAACGTATTTACCGTTCAATGAAATAATCTAACAGATTATTAGGCATTAAAACGAATGCACCTATTGTTTCTCCTCCTTTTTCCTCTTGGTAACTTTTATATTATTCTGATAAATATTATTTGCCCTTTTGTCTTGGACATGAAAACATAACACAATGTCTAAGCTTTAATAGTTATAAAGATTAATGATGTTAGCAAGATAAAGTAAACTCGATCTAGTTCAAAATAGTTTTGTAAGTCTTGTTTGTGCACCCATTGTCTGACTTTTTAGCAGCAAATTAATATTCATGCAAAAGGTCATTAAATTGCACATTCCAGGTACGTATGTCATATATATACTTATGATTAGAAATATTTATGATTTGAAGGGTGAACATAACAACTTTTATTATTATTCTTGATTTGTTTGCAGAGTTGAATACCAAGGTAGATATATACTGTATACTGTTTATCAATCCATTATTGATTATTACATGGTATTATGCTTATCAATAACAATAAAAGTGTAAATACTTGCAAACTGATATTTTTGAGTTTTTCTTTTATTTCATGAGCTAACATTCTTGAAACCCTTCTTTTATCTGTAACTGCAAACTTCAAGGGTTCTACAAGTTAAATTATATTAAAAGGTAACGAAGCAATTGACAGGCTTTGATTATTTTTTTTAACATCCCAATGTAACAAATAAGCATCGTTTCTAGATTGAGCAGCCTAGGCTAATTTTTTTTGTTTCATTCTGAGCAACAGAAGACCTCATGATAAGAATCAGAAATGATTAAGACATAACTAGGAAAAACCCTCGAATTCGCGAGAAAATGCTTTCAAAAATAGACCACACAATAAAAGCATTGCATTTCCTTACATGGTTATGCTAATCGCATATTTAAAGTTCTACGGTAGGTTTATATGGGACGCAGTCCCACATATGTAGAAACTTCCCAAAACTAATGGTTTGTTTTTTTTTTCCAAACCGGATATGCCGAGTGCGCGCAAGCGCACTAGGCACGAATTTCTATGGGACCAGCATATTCGATGCTTTTTTGGAATACATTTTAAAATTGACAGATTTAATAACCACAGTTAAATTTCTTTTTAATATAGACAGGAGTATACGGATTGAAAGTCAAAACTAACTCTCTAAATATATTTTTCAAAGAATCTCTCGTTGTCAAAGAGATGAAATGATCTCGCCAAGTTCTCGCGAGAATGGTCATTGTAAGCAGGTGCGTTACTAGGAACAATCGTGATTGTTTACTATAGTAATTCACTCAATTTATGGCAATGTTTAAGCGGGTGTTTAAGACAATAACAATAAAAGATAAAACTTTACAATACTGAATAGTAAAAAAGATGGTCTTACCTTAGGCTTAGATGATCAAGGATTTTTTTAAATCAATCCTGTGCATTACAGTGCATGTTCCAGTGTTTTCCCCCAAAATCCTGATTGAAACAAGTTGTCATTTTCTGCCAGGTTTTCATATCAATTTTCTCCACCCAATACTTCTAAAAAGATATATTGGTATACAGAAAATCACCCAAAATCTGGCAGAAAAAAGGTTGCTGTACGTGTTTACTTCTACTGGAGCGCGAAATACTCTGACCGGGAAATGACGTCATAGATAACGTAACACCAAAAGAAGGTTATTTCGTCCCGTCAACGTCATCCTATTATATTTTGATACTATTTTAGAATGTTACAAATATTTTGTAATTTGCACAAATAATTCGATATTTTTGATTATTAGTTATTGATCAATGTCATTATGACATTTTTGACAACTATTTTCTCAAGCTGCGTCCCATTTTAGGTTGCACCTATTATCATATTATTCGTTTATTTGTTACACCCTTCCTGAAAAAGTGGCATTACTGATGGGTTTATAATTTCGTGACTTTTGCAGTAAACCTGCTAAAGATTTGCTATGAGCCATGGCTCGTGCAGCCCATGACACTCCAACGCCAGTGTTAGCTGCTCCGGAGTATCCTTTGTCGTCGCTGGATCAGTGTCCGTCTTACTCCACGGGGAAGTACTGGTCGGAATTAGCAAAACTAAAAGTACAATCGCTACGCAATTTTTACAATTAGGGGGGGAATCAATATGGTTTTCATTTTTCTATGGAGTTACAATTTTTGACAGTTAAACATGTTTTGCATACATTTTTATAGTAAACTTACCAATATAATATATCATATAAAATTATTTGGATATATAACATAATCAATGGAGAAGTTTTGTGGGATTATTTAGTAATTGTATGATAACAGGGGAAATAATTTCAAACATTCTAAAAAAGCGGGTGGTAATTCCGGAACTATGACGGCTAAAGCGTTTCCGGATCAATGAATTAGGTTAATTAGCAAAGCATATCTGCTAATGAAATTTTCAAAGGGCACAACCATCCCCTATTTTTGAAATATGAAGCTTAGTCGTAGCATTTGTTGCTAAGGCTGCAACCCGGCTAACAAAAAAACGCTTCTTTATTTTAGTAGTATAGATAATTAATCAAAATGAAAGACAGTGTTTAAAATTTAAAGAAAAAAACGCTTAAAAAATCAATCATTTCTAAAAGTATACCTCCAAACGTCTTATTACGTTTGTTTTCCTATCTTGTTTTATTTACTATCTGGCTGATCCATTATGCAATCAAACAATAGTTAATGGAAACCTTTTACTGCTGTCCTTTTCAGTCAAACAATAAAAATAATTCTCCATTAGATACCATCTAGTGTAATGCATCTACTAAGGCGGCTTTTACTAGCGTAAGATGGAAAATTGATGAACAAAAGTGGAAACCTCATTGATTCCTTAATCTCTCGTTTCTTCGGAAATGATCCCCATTAATATCAAAGATTAATACAGAGTGTCCCTTTATTTGAACTCAGGTGGACGAAAGTCTTTGTTATTAAAACAATTAATAAAAGTTCATCGAACGATATTTATGGGTTATATACGAGTTTTGATATGAACTTTGTCTATTGTATTCTATTGTTGTACAATTTTCTAGTACGAATAGATATGTTGTAGTGAAATAAGAGTACATTCGACCCCTACCTCCCAAAGAATGAATTTCTGTGAATCGTCAGCTCATTTGGCCGACAAGTTTATAACATAAATGAAAATATTTCCATTATCTTAATTGTAACCTTTGGATTCTTATACCTTTGGATGTTAACAATGGCCGAGGCTTATTGTATGAAAACTTATTGATTCTCTGCCCTTTGCTTATTCACATCTCCATGTTGAATACGTTCAGATCAGGGTAGCTGATAACCACACAGCTACGCTCAGCATGCCATTAAAAGTGCCTTACATCTGACGTCTATCAGGTCACCTCGTCCGTACAGAGCCCTAGGCAAGAGAAGAATAGAGTAACCCTGTCGTCTTGCCAGTACGGTGGGTTTGCCATGCTATGATGCAGAAAAACTGACTTCAAACCTTTTAAGTGCAGCGTGAAAGAACACTGCTGTTGGTCCCAATTAGTGAAGGACAAGTAACAGCCCTGCAGCAGACTAAATTGTCAAGTCTCACCCATTCCACCTATTTTAAATATCAGTCGTACCTCGTATTCTCGATTGACCGTTTGGCCACTTTTTTTCACTTCAATCTCATTTATTATTCATGTTATTATCGCGTTCATGTTTATTTTATCTTTTTAATATACATGTAACCAAATTCACATTGTTCAGGGGTATATCATTAACGAGCTTAGAATCCACAATGCAATGGTGTTGTATATGTTGTAGTCGCATTTGAACTGAGTTCTCTTCGGTTGTTTTATGTTTTGATTTTCTTTTTTTTGCGTTTCGTATATACATCGTTTTTTATTTTTTGTATGTACTAATTGTGGCTTGGCCTATTTCTAAAGACGATATATTAATGTCACCTTGGTACTCTTTTTCTTCATAAATATTCATTTAGCTTGCAATTTTATTCAAAGATCGATGGAAAGTCACACACTTTAAACGAATTCTTCTAAATAAATGATGAAGTGGTAACACTTTAAATAAGTTTTAATTCTCAACAAAGAACATAGTAATGTTGCTGTTTGGGACTTGATAACATCAAAAATACCATACAATACTGTTTCTAAGGGTGGTATTTTGGGTTTATACCAATATACTTATAAAATTGTATACATAAATATATTAATTATTGCAAATAATAAACTATTGGCTATTATGTTTGGCTTTCTCTTTTCAGCATGAAACTGTCTAAGCGCTAACGATTGGATGTCTTCAGTGGTAGAAAGTTAATTGGCTTTCACATATCACCGTAGGAGATTTTGATAAATGTTGTTATAAACAAATCTAAGCCTTAACAAGACCAGATTATCTTATTGGATTCTGTGAAGACGGATGCCTGGTTATTTTATTGATAAACCCAGAGGTAAGAATATATACTACTAACACGCTTATCTTTAATGTTCAAGTCAATTATCATTAGTATTATTTATATCTGTATATTTTATTCTTTCGTACCTTCAGCGGTTTTGCTTTATAATATATTCTAATGTTAAATTCTCTCTTATTAGTGTTTGTCTGAAAGCACAAAAAGAACCTTAAATGGTTTTAATTTTTTGAATGAGTTTTTTTTTATAATTTTGAAATCAAAACAAAAACCTTATTTGAACAATGTCTTGAAATAATGTCCAAACTTTCAAAAAAATAAGATTTTAAAGCTTTGATAATGTTCTGAACCCGTTGGCTAGATGGACAGAGATATAAATATAAAATGACAGTCTGTCCACGGACGCTCCAATGTTGATATGAGCTTAGAATATTTGTTCCAACATACTCTGCAACATACATAATTTATAGTTAAAGATATATCTTCAGATTATGGACGTCCCGTGAAAGAATCATAACCTGAAGTCCCATCAACAAAATTTCAAGGGTTTATAATAACATAATTTTATTACAAGGACTTCTATTAAAATTGACGGGGTTGGGGTATGGAGGAAAATTAGCATGATTAGATGATAAATCTAAAATGTTATTTTTATGAAAACCCACTAGACTTGACAAGGGAGTAGCTATTTCGCACGTTTTATAATTTTTTAACTAAGATATAATGTAAATTTCTTACACTTATGTAAAGGTTGGCACTTATGGCATATTTTTTTTTGGTATTTTTTTGGATGGGGTAAATTTCGAAACAAACAACATATTAATAAACTCACACATGCAAACTTCAAACATTATAGAGAACAAACGTCATTACAAATGTTAACTCATGTGCTCTGGAAGTGTAACCCCTTTAATTGAGCGCATTTCAAATCCTTTACATGCTAGAAATTTAAACACTTTTATATATTGTTGTAACATACATATACCAACATCTGAACTCTTGCTTATCTATACATTTCGTATTTGCCTTCGACGCATATGGCGCCATACATATGCACAACAATAAGCAAACAATCGGTGACCTACCTAACCCTGTCTTAGCAATTTCAAATGTCAAGGAAGTCTTGATAATACAAAAAAAAATAGAATAACAATACATGGAGCGGACGAATTGTTGCTCCACAGTAAAGAAAGGTTTGCAATCGGAAAGTAATTTCTTTTGTCAGTGTTTTGTAACAATCTTTGTGAAAAGTCTTCCTAGAGTGTTAATTTTGAGATGAAAATCAAAGTATAACGCATGTAGGGCGACTATTCCCAAAAAACGACTATCCCAAAAATTTTTGGGGTTAGTCGCAACAGAAAAATATCATCGATTAACCCCAAAAATTACCTGTGCTTATCCCCAGACTTCCTTGTATCTGTAGTAAGTTCCCTTAATCTTGGGGTCCTTTGAATATTCTAGTAGTAGTCTTATCTTAATATATGGGTTGGAGAAAATCATCAAAATGAACATTGTTCGGTGAAAGAAAATCATTTAATTATCTGAAGGTAAGGCCGAGGGCCAGAAAATTTAAGGTCTTGAAGCGGTTGTTAGAATGAAGGAGCTAATCAGCAAAAAAAAATAATCTTGTTTTAATATAGAATAGTACTGGATAGTTCTGTCCTAGCTAGAACATGTATTTTCAGCTTCATTCATCATATCGCATGAAAGCCAATGTTCAAGAACTATTATTCAAGAACGAAATTTCATTCCAAAATCTAATAACTTTAAGTACATAAAACTTTTATCACAAAATTTATGAAATTTACATTGAAATTTACTTTGATTTCTATGTTAAAGTCTGATTATCTTTAATTCATAAGTTTGAAGTTTGCGTTGTTGATTTCAGTTAAGTTATGTTTTGTGTTTTTTATATTCGTATTATTTTTAATTTCACGACTGAATACATATAAGTTTTATGAACTTTGGCTAGCAAATGCCCAGTTGTTATATTTTGGCTTCCTTCAAATTGAAATCCTACATTTGATTTCTAAGTAACAGAAAAGTTCTTTGATCGATCATTGCTGACACTTTACAGATTTCAAGATCAGTGCCAGAAATCTGATAAATATCAAGCTTGAACTATGTAAGACGATCCCTAAAGCTAATTGGAAAGAGAATATTTAATTAAAGCATGAAATATTACTAAGACAATCAGATATATTTGTTGGTATTTTTAATTCATGTGTTTGAAATGCTTAACACAAGACTGAACTTACAGATGGTAATCGAATTTTGTCTTTGGTTTTGAAAACTGTGATCGTGCTACATGTATAGGATGGTTTAAATATTTTATGTACATTTGACTGTGTATAAGTAGTTATGATAATGATCTTGATTAGTTTTTTTTTACAAAAAAAACAAAAACGAAATAGTTAGCATGAAATCACATGGGTCTATGGTGACCCGAGCTTCCATTGTAGTTCCAAGTTCTCCAACATCATGACAGCACATGACAGATGTACAAGTTTGGTCAATATAACAGTTTATACTGAAGGGCAAGGGCTGTAACTCTTGTAGATGATCTGGACATTCTGTAAAATAAGATAAGTCTGGTCAATGGAACAGTTTATACTGAATGGCAAGGGCTGTAGCTCTTGTAGATGATCTGGACATTCTGTAAAATAAGATAAGTCTGGTCAATGTAAAGGTTTATACTGAAGGGCACAGGCTGTAACTCTTGTAGATGATCTGGACATTCTGTAAATTAAAATAAGTCTGGTCAATGTGACAGTTTATACTGAAGGCTAGGGCAAGGGCACAAATTAGTCAAATCTTTTACAAAATTTGCACATAAATATGGACATCTCATCGAAAAATTTGATTGTACACGTAGATTTCTGATTGTTAAAGGAATATCTCATCCTGACTTTTATAGCAATGTAGTTTATAAAGCACAAAAATTCAAAAACAACCTTATGGAAAAAACTGGCTTAAAAACCTTTTGAAAAAAGGATACGAATTCAATGTTTTAGTAAAATCTTTGCATTTGGTATGTTTTGGCAGAAATATTGATAGCTTGATAGTAACTTTAAAACGTTAAATTTTCACTTTGTATCCACTGTATTATTTATAAGCACCACAGCGATCAAGTATGTCGGTTCTGTATGGTGATACAACTCTTAATCATTCATTGTTTTGACGTGGGGTGTTGGATTTAGAACTGATGTATTTGATTCTTTTACATCAATCGATAAATGTTTCTTAGCTAGTTGTCAGTAACTTCGAGTGTTCTCAAGAGAGTTCCTCCTTGTCTTGTTGTTTTCGTACAGTATTTTGTCTTTGGTTCTCTCTTGTTGAATTGAACTTTTGTCGATTGAGTTTTACAGTGTGTTTTATATGAAGCTTTGTGCAAGCTTATCAATAGGGGGAAGGTTGGATCCAAAAAACTAGTTTAACCCCGCCACATTTTATATGTGCCTGTCCTAAGCCAGGAAACTTTGCCAAAGCCTTTGTTTGTCCTTGTCATTCTATGTTAACTGTTTTATGTCAAGAATTGAGTCTTTCGTTGATGATTTAGGGATTGGTTTTGATACTTTTGTATTGTATTATTAGTCTTGGGCCAATGCAAGACGGTAAGCAGTGACCTATGGTCATGTTGAAGACTGCTTGCTGTTTTCCGTTGTGATTTTTTGAATTGCTGTTTGTTTATGTTTGTTGTGTCGCGTACACTTATTCCACATCTCAATATCGTATATTTTTATGAGTGAATCCTTTCACAATACAATATACCCACATGTCAAAACCTTTGGTCCAGTTGGGCGTCACAGTTCAAGAGCACAGGGTTAGTTATTAGCATACAAGGCAACTTTCATGTGTCGCGAGTGGCTCTAGGTAATCATACTCCCTCTCATAACAGATTGACAATATTCGATGCAATCATTAGTAAGGATTCCTTGGCATCTCCTAAAAGGATCAATGTCAATTTGATAAGATAAGATTTACTGTGCTAACACTTTCCAGACCAGTCAGTCATCAACCTTTTTCTAGTCGACATTATTCAACATAAAAAATGAAATATGTTTGTTACAGATATGGCGATTTCAATTTTAACACAGTTTAAGCATTATGTGCTACTGTGTCGCACCTTTCAGCTTTCATTTGCCATTTTATTCCTATTTTCCAACCTTTCAAGATTGTGTTTGCATATTTGATTTACCAGATATCTACATACACGAAATTCGGTAACAAAATTAGCTTTAAATTCAACCTCAAAAAAGGTCTACTTAATTTAGGTCAACTGTTCAAGATTACGCGTTATGTTCACATAGGTTCAATAGTTTTGTAATTTATTCTACATTTCAGTTAAATCTTTTTTTTTGATGCACGTGTGTCTGATAACTCGCAATTCTAAATATTTGAAATTTTGTACTAGGTTTTGCCAACAGCTTTCTCCAGCGCTAATGTTCCCTTTTAAAATTTGAGTTGAAGCCAAACTTAAATAACGCAAGAGTAAACACAGGCTACAGTCTGTAAAACACAGATTTTACAAACCACTAAATCGTGTTTAAGTTAGATCGTTGAATACGTTTTCGTCATACAAACATGCTTTTTACAGTTTGTCTGTCATTTGCAGCTGTGCTTTGAAGCGATCTAGATTATTCGACATTAAAAATTGAAGCTTTAAGAAAGAATCGAAGAAGTTCGCAACGCTTAGACAGAGTGCCTTTAATTGAACGACTGTATCAAATGTACAATGCAAAATATGTATATGGGTCTCTAGAAAAATGTTCCTACTGCAGCACAAAGGTTAGTCTGAATAAGGTAATAACAAAATTACCGAACTTGGAGGATCAATCTCAATGTTCAACAGTAAAACTTGGAAGACACACCGGAATATACACGTAGTTATAGATCGCATTGGTCCTGACTTGGTACAGGCATTTCAAATGACATGGTGGGTTAAAACAGGTTTTATGGCGCGCCAAACCTCCCTCTGGTAAGTTATTTACAGACCATTGGATTACTCCGAGAATACTTTTTCAGTGGATCACAACAATTGTGATGATAAAAGAAACAAATGACTAAACTTGCTTTTAGAGAAAACACTCAAATTACAACAAAGTTCCAGACAATAATTTTGCTACGCCTGACGCGCGTTTCGTCTATTCAAGAGTCATCAGAGGCGCTCTACCAAAAGTTGAAAATGCCAAACACTATATGAATATGTAAAGCATGGAATACTACCCAAAAATGTCGAACTAGCAACCAAATTATGACTAAGACCAACCTATGTCTGGGGTAGAAAGAACCTTAGGATTTTTACAATTTAGAAATTTAAACGGATAATTTATAGCTTTGATGTATTCGTCAACACAAAAGTGTTGATGTCAGAGCAGGCTAACCTCGGGGAATTAAACCTCCACCAGCAGCGCTAACCGTCACGGATGTAAGAAATATAAATTACAACAAAGTTCCAGGCAATGATTTTGCTACGCCTGACGCGCGTTTCGTCTATTTAAGAGTCATCAGAGGCGCTCTACCAAAAGTTGAAAATGTCAAGCACTATATGAATATGAAGAGCATGGAACATGTCTTGTAGAACATCGGCAGTTTAACACTAATTTGATAAATTTTTAACTAAAACTCTTAACTTGACTTTGAAGCCAGGTAGGAACAACTAAATATATATTTAAATTTCATTTTTTTTTTCAGTTATCATTTCCTTTTTATGAACGCCAATGCAATACAGATGTAAGATCTGCCATCTATCATCATGTTGCTTTAATTTTCAAATTAATCCAATGATGCATGTACTTTTCATAAAACAAGCTTACAGGTCAGATAAGTTTAATTGATTTCTTCACAGAGAAGAGAAGACCACCCTTATCATTAGAGTTATAAATGTTTTTCGTGGCTGGCAATTAATTTCAGCACTGATTTCATTGATATATTAGACCATCATCGGAACTCAATATATGTATCAAAGTATTGCATGCAAACTCTGGTTTACAAAAGATAGTGCCATATTTCGTCATTTAATACTTAAACAAAGAGTATTTTAATGCTCCCCTTTGATGGGCAACCATTTGATTTAAGGGGGTTTTGGATATTTGTTTCACTCTCCTTTTTAATTTTGGGAAAAATAGGAGGCTGGATATTTTTGTGCGCTCTTGCTTGCACAATTTAATTTTGTTTTATTTACCATAATTTTTGTTCAGCTCAAAACTGCATCCGGCCTTTTTTATTTCATATCACTGTCCTGTTTTTTTTTAAATTCCTGTTTTGGGGTATTTTGGCATCTTGTCCCGAGCTCTTTATTTCTAATTATATCCCCCTTAAATGGTCGCTCCCTTAAGCATAAAGTTGAGGTTATTTTCTAGTTTGTATGCAAAGACTGGTACAAAACGATGCAAATAGCAATTCACCAAGCAGCCATCAAGCATAAAATGGAGAAATTTTTTCACATAAATTCTCGGTGCACCTGAGACACATATCAATTTGTTGGTTTTTTATATTTTCTTTAAATTTAAATAAATTCTGTCCACCCTTAAACTGTTCTATTCTTTATATAAATCTTTAATTAGTTTTAATGATGGTTGAAGAGCACATGTAGTTTTTAACATGTCATAGCGGCGTTTTCGGTCTTAATTTAGAATTAAAGAAAATGTCGACTTTTAACATCTATAAATCGAGTTTATCGACTGATTTTAAAATGTTATCTCGTTCATTGACAAGGTATAACGTGCCATTTACTAGATTTTATGATCATCAAATTTATAACAAATAATAAGTGAAAAAATGTTTCATTTGAATTTGTATTGCTGTTCAGATGGGCCAATATATAGCTAAAGGTAAGAATTATTTAACGTGGGAAAGAAAAAAAAACAAGTCAGCAGTCACAATAAGCTAAATGAAAGCTTTTCATATCGACAAAATGACATTCATGTGACATATTTGATGCACTTGCATGGTCATCAGCCTTTGGTAAAGGAAACTCCGATATTACAATATTTAAAATCGTAGAATCTACTAAAACTTGTTACCTGTGTGGCTCGAAACCACAGCAGTGACAGTCCGGAAGCAAACTGGCAATTTAATTACTTTTTAACGCCCGCTGAATATTGAAAAATTCAAGGGAGAAATTGAAATATTTTCCACGAGGTGGCGCTGCTTGATCCCGAACAAAGTTGTTTGGGTTGCACAACCACGTGTTTTTGGCTTTATAAAAAATAAAACATGTAAATGAAATTAAACATTGATTCGAAAGATATTTTTTGTCATGACTGTCGATTATGAACAGAATTGGTTCTTCCAAAATTAGGAAAAATGGTGAAGACTTCGAAATTTGAATCTAGTGCCTTAACCACTCCAAAACCCAACTCCCAAGATCATGAAAAATAGACAGAAAGTTTACATAAGTTATGTAAAGTGATACCATTGGGTCTGAAAAAGACTTGTAAGAAGCAGACGGATGCCAATGGGGCTTTCGATGGTTCGAAAAATAAAAAAAAAAGACATAATCAGTAAAAAGAAGGAGAACCACACAAAGAAACAGACAAAATAAAAAAATTGAAACAACTAAAAAGCAATCAACAAGTAACAAAATTGAACCATGCAGATATACCAAAAGGCCACCAGTTTGTTTCGTTAGCAGTTCCTTTTCAAAACACACACATCTCATGACGCAAGGTCGAGTAACAACTGACCTGTCATATTGACATTTTATTAGTTTTGCTGCCACGTATACAACATTTTATCTTAAATAGTTTTTCTCAACCATATTCAGTAAAATATTTAAAGTTTTGTTGCAGGTATATCTGTTAACGCATAGTTCTAAATATTTTAACTTTCGTACTAGGCTTTGCCAACAGCTTTCTGCAATATAAATGTAATTTAATGTGAATCCAAATTTAATGAACGCACGGATAAACACATGCCCCTGTCTCTAAAACACAGACTTAACAAACCAGTTGAACATTCAGATAGACAATAAAGATGGGCGTTTCGAAAACAGTAGTTGTCATCTACAAATGAGTTTATTTTTTGTGCTTTGTTGTAATGAGGTGGAAACTACTTGAGATGGTGTAAAATACCTCAGAGTTTTGTTTAAGACTGCAAACTGTCAACAAATATATTTAAACCTTGGATATGACGATAAATAACAACATTGCTGAATTATTTTATTTATTTATCTGAATAATGATACACAGAATGACGCATAATATTCAAAAGACGGCAAAGTTATAGTAGCCAGTAAATTATTTTTCGAGGGTATAAATACCTTTCCACATTCATCTCTCCCCAAAGAAGAACTGGATGCTGATTTGTTTAGATGGTCATAAATGGTCATTACCAAAATATACTTTTTTTACGAATGCTGCGTGATTTGATGCTTCGATCTTTATTTTTTTTATTATGATATAATGAAAGGTACATGTCATCTAATCTCTACCGTGGATATGACGATAAAACAACAAATATTTAATTTATTTATTTAATTATATCTTGTGGAACATATACCTGCTATTTCAATGCTGTGAAACGTTTCGTTTGTCTTTTTAATGTGAGCTTGTTATTGAACAAAATGTTTTCGACATATCAGAAATGCCCAGCAATTTTCAACTAATCCAAAGAAGCATATTTGTTCTTACAAATAATGTTCCGAATTCGACTTATAATTATTTCTTGACCAAGTTGTAATTAAGGGGCAAATTGATTACTGTGTAGAATAACTGGTGATGGTAAAGACTATTAATGTAAGGAATTAAGGAACCAAACTTAACACCTGGTATAATGAACAAATGCTATTATACGTCTAAAACAAGTACATTTTGACCAAGTTTCTACAGTTTATAACCGCGTTTTGGTATTTGTAATTTTGAAACCACTGGGCGATAACCGCTGCTGGTTGACTAGAGGTCCCCTAGGGTAATAGCAAGCCTGGTCGATAGACTTGTGTGACACGACTTACCAGAAAATTTCTAATATTTTTGTCGCTGAAATTTCCGATTTTTAAATTCAAAATTGTTTAAAGCACCAGGTTCCTTTCCTTGTAAGGCACATGGTCGATATCCTCGGTGCTGGATTTGGCTTCCTTGTTCGAACGTTTTGATTTTGAGTACTTTTCGTTTCAACAGTTTTGGAAATTTACCTTCAAATGTTTTCATTAAATGCTACTGATGAGAGGTTACTCCTTGAAATGTCGATATATAGCATATCTAAAGTAACCGTTTATACCCGCGTTTTGGTATTTGTTATTCTGAAACCACTTGGCGATAACCGCTGCTGGTGGACCAGAGGTCCCAGAGGGTAATCCCAAGCCTTGTCGATAGACTTGTCTGGCACGATTTACCATAAAATTTCTATTACTTTTGTCGCTGAAACTTCGGATTTTTTTAATTCAAAATTGTTTAAAGCACCAGGTTTCTTTCCTTGTAATGCACATGGTCGATATCCTCGGTGCTGGATTTGGCTTCCTTGTTCGAACATTTGATTTTGAGTACTTTTCGGTTTCAACAGTTTTGGAAATTTTCCTTCAAATGCTTTGATTTAAATGCTACTGATGAAAGGTTACTCCTTGAAATGTCGATATAAAGCATATCCAAATTAACCGTTTTATACCTGCGTTTTGGTATTTGTAATTCTGAAAATAACAAAAGATTTTTTTTGGAAATAAACATGTTTGAACGGTCAAGATTGCTTATGAGCTATTTGTTGAATTATACATGTCTTCATATGTTGACGTCAATTACGATTGGGATGATTTTATTTATTTTTGAATTAGGAATAGTTCGTGTTTTGCTTAAGAATTAATTAAGTCTTTTACTCTTTAGTTGAAAGTCAGAAAACTTTCGAAAATGAATCATCGAAGATCGAAATGAATATAAACAATGCAGTGGAAAATTAAAGAGGATGTGATTAGCATCCATGTTTTTCAGTATGATATCATTGATTTGCATGCGTTTCTAAAACATGCTGAAGATCATATAAGTTTAATGGATTTCTACACAAAGAATAGGAAACCACCCTAATCAATTGCATAACACTATGGGCTGTTATTAAATTTATCCTATTATCAATTTTTGCATTACACTAAAAGCTGTTGTAAATAAAAGCTGACTTCATCCATATAAGACAGTCATTGGATACTAAATGCATGCATCAAAGTTGCAAGATCCCTTGCACAATAGATAGGACCATATTACATCATTATACAATTAAACAAAGAGGTATTGACAGTAACTAGTGATGTTTTGCTTTGTAATTAGGGTTCACACATCAAATTTGTATGCAATATTATTTAAATATTAGATATATCGTATGAAAACCCAGAATTTGTAAATACCAAGTTATTTAAATAAAATGCTTTGTTGCTGAAATCAAATAAAGATAGCAAATTTCTAAAAGACGATATTTAGTCGAAAAACGTCAAAACAACTTAAAGGCAGAATAGGTGAGCAAAACACGCTGGCTAAAATAAGAAGAAATAACGCATTACGCTTTCAAGTAATAGTTGAATTTGTTTGAGTGAAATACATGTGATATTTCTTTTCAAGTTAAGGTTAGTGAGGACACCTGACCCCAAAAATAATGCTGAATTTAAAATGTCTATTTTTTTTATATATTAGTATTAGGTATATACTTTATCTTGTGTAAAAATATTGGACCTCCTTTCCAGGCTTGTTTTCACAAAATTTATGTTCAAAGTTTTCCCAAATTACTAAAGACTATATAGAAAAGTCCAAATATTAAGCATAAAATCTTGTCACAGAAAAAATCTACGAATTTAAATTTTGTTTTTATTTGATAAAAATCAATGAAATACAATATTCTTTGAAATAAAACAATAAAAACAGGGGGTCACCAGCTTACTTTTCTGTCTACAATACAAAGCTTTGTAATTTTTTTTTGTCATTATCAAGTGGATTATCTCCCTTGTTTTATTTGAAAATTATATTTAAGAAAGTATGGTTGATGAATTTGTGTAAAAATAGATTTATTTTAATTAAGTTTAATCAAATTAAACTATTGATCACATGTTTTAAGGTATTTGTTACATTTGCACTTGTGTTTTTTGCATTTTTAGCTGTTTTTGATCACATGACAGGTGTCCCCACTAACCTTAATACGACAATAGGAAATATTAATGCGACAAATATTAATAGATTTCAACTTAAATCGAGAGCAACACTGTAGAGGCATTCGCACCAACTTGCATGAAAAGTTGTAGTCTTTTACCTGCTAGCATTGTGTTTACCATTTGACAAAACAGACTGATACTTTCATGTTTTTTATTCTACATGTACGATTAAAGTTGATTGTTCGTTCAAATTACTATTCTGGTGTATAACTTCTTTTAAAAATCACCAGGTGTCTAGAACAAAAATAGCACATACAATATGACAAGCAAATCTTGACACTAATTCGATTCGTTTCTGGAAATAAGATAATGAAGTATTAAGAATGAAAGATATCATCGCATAAATTTTGAAAAACCAAGGTTTACGATTTGATTATGGATTTATGTAAAAAATGTCTCATCTGTATTTGCATTTAAAATCAAGAAATATGATTATTCATACGGTGACGCAAGTGATTTATAAACACAATCGAATCAAGCGTTATCTTAAAAAAAACACCAAACAAATATTAGACATCTAGATACATTTTTGCTAAAGCAGAATGGAGCCTTGCAATATTAAACAAAAATTGAACAGCATGCTAGTTATACACAGGGATGTCCAAAACAAGGGATGAGCAACTTCCAATACAAACTAACAAAAAGTCAATATTTTTCTATGCCTCCCCATCTTTCTTCTTTATTTACACAAATTTTAAAAATTGAAGTTACACAATATTTATATCATTGGAAAGAGAAATTATTCAGAAATTATCATATATAAAATATTTGGCAATCACATTGAAAATATAGAAATTATATTGAATAATGTAAAGATGGTCCAAATTTCTTAAGTAAAATTTTCAATAAATGTGTGAAATTGACAAGGAAAAAAATCAATAATTGCACATTTTTATCAGTAAGTGCCTCAGGGGAATAAGTTGAAATTGACAAATTTCTACCTGTTAATTGGCGGGTTTAATGGTATATTACAGTCATAAAACTTATATCACATGAAAGCCCTTTCTTTGGTCTGTTTATTGAATATAAATTTGTTTAGATTCACAATAAAATTGTTTATTAATTAAGCCCATGAAATAGCAAGAAATTTAAACTTTGATGTTTTTTCAAGTTTTATTGAAGATAGGTAATTTGTATTCTTTGATATCTTTGGCATTTCTAAATATAAAAATACAGAGTTTTTAATTAGCATTTGAGAATATAATTGTCTTTCAGAGGATATAATTTCCATTTTGATACACCTTTTATTTTCAGAACCAACCCTGGAGAAATTTAACCCTTATGAACCTTCTGAAAGTGACATTGAACTTAAATACACCTAAAATTAAACATGAAAATTTTCCTTTTTTTGAAGTTTGTTTCCCTTCACATGGCGAAATAGCTATTTTTCATTTTCCCCTCTTTTATTTGATATAAAATTCATAAAATTCTGTTCAGTAGTTTTAATGCATACCGTGGTGAAAGTTGACCTATTTTCAACAGAAAACATGCAAAAATATGACAAAATCTCAGGTAAACAGAGGAGGCATAGAACATTAGTGATTATATACAGATACATATCCCATTGGTTTTATTTAATCCCTGTTATACATGGTATCAACGTTTTGTAATTCATTGGAACATTAATCATCATGTTTCATAAACAAGCTTAAATAATTATAAAAGGTCAACCTAGTCTAAACAGTGACACAGAAATCTTTACAAAATTACATAACATACTCGATCGGTTTTTTATGTCCGCTTTACTAGCAGCCCGTATAATTCAAATATCGAAGTAACACACCACTGTTGTTCAATTACATCGTAATGCATTAACTGTTTCTTTTGTGCAAAATATTGATGCTAACATTCTAATTAGTATTTAATAACAGTTTTACTGCATTCCATGTTTTGTTCAACATTAAATGAATTACAATAAACGATATAAAAAATAATAAAAGTGTATTAGTAATCAATTGTAGTTATTTCACACATTAAATTTTAATCCTGTTTACAGTTACTTAAATCTTTTCGATTCAATTTCTGTTGAAATTGAGTATGGGGCTGATTTATCTTATTTGGTATTTGACAATTTAAAGTAATGTTTGTTTTTTTTTAAAATCTATTAAATAAGCAAGGGGGCACCGATAGGGCATTTGAGTGTCAAAAGCCTATTTTTACCATATATGGTTTGAGAAAAAATCAGTTCCTTGTTCTATTTGCAGGCGCGTTCTTTTTATTAAAATCAAGCAAAAGCTTGCATTTTTTGCTGTTATCTAAAGATAATGAGGTCTTGCTTTAATTAAAGTATGAGGCACCATTTATATACATAAGAAAGATACTTTATCTGCTGGAGCTTATCAGGTTTAACCTGCATACTATAAGATACTGGTATTATGATTTTCAATCACCTAAACTGTTAAGAATAATATCATGATCTTTGCACCATTTTCAATATCAAAATATAGCAGAATTACGAAATCAAATCTGCTTCATTTAACTTATTAGAAATAAACATCCCGATTACAGTACAAGCTTTCAGGTCAAATAAATCTACTAAATTCCGAAGACTATAGAGAACCATCCTTATCCATTTCATAACACGATGAAAGGTTATTTAAAGCAACATAATGGCAATATGATCTATATAATACCGCTATTGGAAATCTAATATCAGAGTATCACCAGCACTTTTGAACAACAGACAGTCTCGATTAATTTCAATATTACATTATTTTTACATCTTCGAAAAAATGCGTTTCTATTTTGTCGTGCTACATGAAAATATCGTTTAGACCTAATTTATTATGTGTTTTTTATGGGTTCATGTTGTATTTCTAATATTCTTCAATAAAATGTTTAGTACAAGTGAAATTGAAGGCTCACATGTATATGCATGCATGTTTAATGTTTTGAATTAAAAAATATAGATTTCATCCACTTTTGTTAACAAACATACATACAAAACAAACATAAACAACCAAGCTTTTAAATCCATTCCGATAATATTGCAATATATCTTGATCTACCTTTCCAACTCTTTTGATTGCGTTTCTTAAACAAAGGTAATAACAAAATTATCGAACTTGGAGAATCAATCTCAAATGTCAATAAGACAAGACAAAACAGGAAGATATAACGGAAGAATTGAAGATTGCAATGGTCCTGACTTGGTACATGCATTTCAAAAGAAATAGTGGGTTAAACTAGGTTTTAAGGCGCACCTCCCCCTTCATGCCAGATTCATAGAAATGATAATTCAAAGGAAAAAATATTGAAAGTCCATGTATATATTATAAACTAAGCTTTCAGGGTTGACAAAAATAATGTTGCGGTAAAACTTGATCTTTGGTATTCTCTATAATGAGTGGAATTATTTATCTCTGAGTTTTGTTCGAATGCACTTTTTGTAGGATTGACAGTTACATTTTTCCTAGATGCAGCAAAATCCTAATAAAATAATTATTAGAACTAATTGAATTGAAAACGTTAGGATATTGGATTAAAGATACGCCTTGCTTTTTTTTAATTTAAAACTAATTTCGCTTACAATATAATTTCATAAGGATTCAAAGTTTCAGTAACAGATTTCCGGGTCAAACAAGTCTAATGTATAACAATATATTACAAAAATAATTAAATACCATCCTTTCAAATTACATAACACAAAAGACAGCAATTCGTATAAGCTGATTTTATCCATATAAAGCAATTTTCTAAATAACATTAGTGGGAACTCAATAACTAACATATCAAAGTATCAAAAGTACTGTTAGATAATAGCTAGCGCCGACCAATTTCATTATTACATCATTTTATCTCCAGAAAAAAATAGTTGTACATGTAATGTACATTGTAGTCTTTTATATAGTATTATGAATATCATTAAAATAATGTGCACTATTAGGCTTTAAAATTGTACTATTTATTAGAAGAATATTGCTTTGAGAAACAAACTGCATTCAACTCAAATGGTTTTCTGTTTTTTTCCAATGAAATATTGTTTGGTTTGGCTTTGTACATGTACATACAAGTGAGTAAAGTCACCAAGTCAGGATCATTGCTATCTTCAATTTTTTCCGGTATGTTTTCCCTGTTTTGTCTTGTCTTATTGACATTTGAGATTTAATTGTCAAAGTTCGGTAATTGTGTTTTTACCTTTATCTACAACATTTAATGTTGTCCTTCAAATCAACCGTTTGACTGGAGTTCGCGTTATTGGTGTCTGTTCGGTCGATTTTGTGTTTTTAGCTCACCTGACCAAAGGCCATGTGAGCTATTGCCATAACTTGGCGTCCGTCGTCGTCGTCGTCGTCGTTAACTTTTCTTCAAACTTCTTCTCCTCTGAAACGGCTGCACAGATTCAAACCAAATTTAGTGTGGTGGTACTTTAGGGTATCCCTCACAGAACTGATGTGGGGATTTTCGATTCGTCGAAAAACATGGCCGCCGTTGCTAAAAATAGACCAGGGGGGTCAGACTACTGTTTTTGGCTTGTTAATCAAAAAGTATAAAGAGAAAGATGAAATCTGATGCCACGCTACTGCTTCAGCATTAAAAGCTCTACAAAAGTCTCCATTGAGTCGAAGTTGTCAGATGACCCCTTATGGGAGTTACGGCCCCTTAAAGGCGAAAATAGCATTTTTTCATGTTTTTGGCCTATGGAATGAAAACTATTGCAGATAGAGAGAAGCTGTTGCTTGCTTAAATGTTCAGCTCATTTAGCTCTACAAAAGTCTCCATAAGGTCAAAGTTGTCAGATGACCCCTTATAGGGGTTATGGCCCCTTAAAGGCAAACAATAGAGTTTTTGGCCTATATAATGAAAACTATTGCAGATAGAGAAAAACTGTTGCTTGCTTAATTGTTCAGCTCGTTTAGCTCTACATAAGCCTCCATAGGGTCGAAGTTGTCAGATGACTCCTTATAGGGGTTACGGACCCTTAAAGAAAAAAAATAGTGTTTTTGGCCTATAGAATGAAAACTATTGCAGATAGAGAAAAGCTGTTGCTTGCTTAAATGTTCAGCTCATAGAATAAAAACTATTGCAGATAGAGAAAAGATGTTGCTTGCTTAAATGTTCAGCTTAATTAGCTCTACAAAAGTCTTTTTAGGGTCGAAGTTGTCAGATGGCCTTTAAAGGGCCATAACCCCTTTAAGGGGTTATGGCCCTTTAAAGGTGAAAATAGTGTTTTTTGCTTTGGAATGAAAACTATTGCAAATAGAGACAAGCTTTTTATTGCTTAAACATTCAGCTCATTTAGCTATACAAAAATCTTCAAAGGGTTGACATTAAGACCAGGTGAGCGATTTAGGCTCCTGTGAGCCTCTTGTTTATGTTTTGTGTTTCTTCGAGGTGTTCTAGTTCGTGTTAACTGCTTTGTCGTTGCCCTTTCGGACTTTTGACACTCGAATGCCATACAGATGCCTCTTTGTTTCGTTTGACCAACATCAAAGTATATTTCAAGCGATATATTTACATGCTCAAACATTTTAGCCATATTTGGAGGATGCCAATAGTATATATGGTGCGGATTTGTAGAACGAAATAGTAAGTTAACACTCTTTTTTAGACATTTTCCTCAATTAACACTCTAGATACCATCAATCGAAATCATTTTTAAGCAGTACCTACTTAGTTTAACCGGTTATGGAAATTCATTCAAGTTATACAATACACCATTTATTTCTTCGACTGATATTGTTCCATATTTTTTAGAAAACCCGTTTACCACTTTTTTCTTTTTTTTTTTGGTCTGACATTGCACAATATTGATAGTGCAGATTTGAAACTTAAGTACTATGTACGATAAACTATACATATTAAAGGTTGGTTCAATTAAAACTTTTATCATACGAAGTAATGTACATCATAAAGTGCACCCAATCTTTTAAGTAACCCTTTGTTCTTGAACTTCTGAAGAAAGGTTTATATACAATCCTACTTTAATTGAAAGCAAATTGCTAATCAAACTTTGGATTGTTTTTCCAGTTGTGGTATCATAACAAGATGTAATGTGAATCAAACATTAGCAAAGTCTTGTCGACAACATCTATAGCGCCAATTAAATTGCAATTAAAATTTACGAAACAATCTGTACCATGATAAAGGTAATTTGAAAAAAAAACTCCTATATTCATGCTTGTTTTTTTTATCAAACAAATAAGGTCTTCTTATTTAACCTGGTAATGGTATTACTATATTGGTACAATATTTCTTTGAATTTTTATAGAAACATTATATCGTCATTGATTTTATGCAATATCTATGCTTTGAACATGCAATTATCCTGTGACTGATCGTAAGCAGGGCTTTTTAGTCGTTTATCTCACGGTTTCTGGTATCAAATTTACAAATTGCATGTATTTCATTGTATGAGTTTCTTTAATCTGAATATTTTCATTTCATTCTTGTTGTATACCTCTGCCTCTTATGCTATTCACGTATTTGCATCGAGTCTGACCCCATTGGAATTATTTGTACATTTTCAAAAACCACTATTATTTCGAATGGTCGAGTTGTTCTTATCTAAATTAAAACATATTTCAAGTTGTGCTAGTGTTACTGACAATCAGACAATATGGTTTTGCTTTTATATTATTTTTTTTCTGCTAATTATAATTAATAAGAAACTTCCGAATAGCTCTACCTTGTCATTGCCTGTGATTGCTTTTTCTATAGCTTGTCCAATATTTTCGGAGCAGCCAACAGTCCTGTAAACCAGGTCATCTGCAAATTAATTTACATATTAGAATAAGATGTGGAGGTTGAAATCATCAATAAAGCTTTGATTTTTTTAAATAACAGTTCATTTCCTACAAATACTTTAATGAACATGGAACCAATCTGATTTCCATTCCTTAATTTGATTTTTCCGGTACTACGCTCAAATCAGTGATCAAAACACTCATTTCCATTGAAATTAGATTTTATTTGATTTATGTTGGGAAATACTGAAAAGGAGTATATTTTAATTTGATTATTATGTGATTTAAAATTATAAATTATCTAGGCTTGTCTTTCTCAAAGACGCATTTTCTAATTTGTACAAGTTTGTTGGTATGTTAGCCACCAGAACGTCTCTAGAACTATCACTTACTCGGTAATTGAGTGATAATCTACAGTGTGGTTTTGAAACCAGAACATTTGACAGCTAGACCTCAATGGATGCTGTGTCGCAATATGTTCATAACAATTAATCATGCAGTTAGGAGAAAACAAAACCAAAACAGGTAAACATAAGCAACTTTTAAAATACTTTGATGCTTGCTACTATTTTCTATTACATGTAAATAAGGCAAATAGTGTACAATGGTTAACTGCTCCGCATGTTTTTATGACACCAAATCTGTTTTTCATATATATGCTTCACTTACGTGTCAAATGAATTATAGTTCTTCTTGAATATCTATGTTTTGGAGCAAATAAATAAATATTTTAAATGATATTTTCTATATCAAATTTATACAAATACAGTTGTGATATGTTCAAACTTCCATTTAGAACTGCCAAAACCCGCCAGAAATATGTTCTAATTCTGTTCTGCTGACAAGTCTGGGACAGTTTATGACAAGCTTTGACCTTATCCATTCTAAAAGAAAAAAAAAGCTGTTATTAATTTGAAGAACATTTCCTTTTGAAAAAGTAAAATTACAGTCAAAAAGTTAAATTTGTATTTTGAATTATTATAGATGATTAATAGATTCTTATTATTTTCATTGTGTTAGACTCGGCATCCTGTGTTTCAGGAGAAATTATAACATCCATCTTATATACTGACATCATATATACCATAATTGGCAAATTAATTTAACTATTTTAACGACTTTTCAAATTATGTAACGCTGACGTAAGCAATACTGTATTTTGAAACACCGAAAAAGGAAATATATTTGTTTGTTTTTTTCAGGCAGAAGGATTTGGATGAAAAAATATAAATTTCAAAAGCACAGACTTTTTACGTCAAATTGTTATATAATTTATGTATATAACTGAAGATGAATATTTGCAATGCAGCACATTATTTGTTACATTGTTGGTCATATGTAGTTGAAGATGCATTGATATTCTTTTCACTCTGTTGATCAATTAATATCAATAACATAGATAGCACGAATAATATTTCGAATTTGCCATTATTAAATTCGAAGCGTAGGTTTTTTCTCAGTTTACTGCATTTGAAGTATTTGTATGGCATTTAACTTCCTAGATTTTTAGATGTTCACACATGCTGTAGAATATTTCCCTTAATGCCAATAGATTTAGACGAGATCTAGATCTGTTCTTACATCTCTACTGACAGTTCTAGAATTGTTCAAACCCAGGACACCAACTGTCATAAAATGTTCTGTGGCAGAACTGTCCTAATCTGTCCCAGCCACTAACACTTCTAGAACTTTTTCTAGGCCTTGACAGCTTAGAACTCCTCTAGCCCTTGACAGCTTAGCACTCCTCTAGTCCATGACAGTTCTGTGCCCTGACAGTTCTGAGTTCTGACAGGTCCTGACAGTTCTAAATGACGTCATGTGTTGTTTATTTTAATGTTTTGTCGGCTATGTTAAAGTTTTGTTTTTAAAAAACATATTTACTTTCTTTTAATATTGTATTCTCGATAGCCATGCAACTTTTATTACTTTGGACAATGAACCAGAATTTAGAACTGTCAGGAGCTGTCAGGAGTTGTCAAGAGCTGTCAGGACTTAGAACTGTCATAGCTTAGAACTGTCATAGCTCAGAAACGGTTAGAGCTGTCAGGGCGTAAGACAGCTTAGAACTGTCAAGGCTTAGAACAGTTTTAAATATGTTATGGGGTAGAACTGTCCACAACTGTTCTATGACAGGGCAAGGCTTGTCAAAAAATGTCCTAGAATAGTCAACAGAACATAATTAGATCAGATTCCTGACAGTTTCTGACAGTTCTGATGTAAGAGATGTTAGAACTGGCCTTAACTGTAGTCATCGCCATAAAATTAGTATTTATTTTGACTAGAAAAAGGAAGAAATTCGAGATTTACTGTGCGTTTCTTGCCTGTTTCGGGACGAGTCCACATGCATTCTATTGTTTGTAATGGCTTGCCTCCAGTAATAATGAAACACATGATAAGTTTTCTACTAAGTGCTGCTTTTAAGAGAATTTTACCTACATGCTTTACGCTGGTCCGGGCCAACTCTCCGACTGCAAACTCTTACCAAGCATGGAAAATGTTTTCAAATGAACGTTGATCTATTTAATTTGTATTGTGTGTTTATATCTGTGCTTCATTAGGGGTCTTGATAGGAGAAAGGTTTAAACTAAAAACAAGTTTAACCCGTCACATTTTATTTGTACCTGTCCTAATCCAGGAATCTTTGAAACAGCTTTTGTTTGTACTTGTCTTTTTAATGTTTTATGTTCCTTATTTAAGAACTGGTCTGTATTTGACTATTCAAATATTGTAATTCAATTTTATGCAAAAGTGCATGCTGCTCCTTCTGGTCTCGTTGAAGACTGCTGGATTTTTTCATTGTGGTCTTTTAAATTTTTGCTTGTTTATGTACGTTGTATTGTGTTTGGTACACTTATTCAACATTTAATCTTGGAACAGAGACCTGTCATAAATCTCTAATTCAATATCTGAGTAAAAAGATGTTACAAACACGCCTTTTTACCCTTTTCTTCTTTTATCAAACAGAGACACCAATAAAGTAGTTAAAATAAAAATAGCATTTACATGTACGTCTTACAAATATTTCAGCAAATAAAGTAAAACAGAAATGAACGAATAAATGAATGAATGATTGAATGAAGTAATAAAAGCATCAAACGTAATTGTTTTATTAAAATTCCATTGAATCGGCATTTTGTTCTGTAAAAACGGAAGTTTAATAAGGGATGTTTTAAACAAAGATAACTTCAATGGCATTTATTTGATGCAATTATAATAGTTCCACTTACGTTTATATTACACATAATCTACAAACTTTAATGGATTCGTAAACTAGCATTAGAATTAAAATGATCTGCAGACAGGTATGTAATCTAAGCATGAGAATTAAACTGCCTTTCTTTATTTAACGTATGGTATGTCTTTTTTTTATTTTGTTTGATCTGCGTGTTCTAACTCATTTAATTTTGCCATGCTTGTTATTCAAAATAAAGCGATTTCTTCCATTGTTGCTCATTGCAGTTTCGTTGGTTTGAAACACATTTTTGACAAATTCTGCGATTACTCTTTAAAATTCGTTTTGTCTTGGCCTTTTAGGACTTATGATATTTGAACGCCCGAAATGTACTCCTTCTCTTTCTTAGGTGGATAAAAATTACCAGTTTTTTAAAGGTAATTGTAGTCTTTATATTCATAAATACGATTATTATCTCTGAATTATAGAATTGTTTTCGAAGTAGCATCCTGTGACGCAATACATTATTTACAATTTATCTTAAATTTATCATGAAACGTACAATAATTGTCAACTTTGTTTATAGAGACTTTTTAAAATTATGTAATATTTAGTCGTTCGTGGAGTAGTGAAGAGATTCGAAAACTCAGACTTATCAAACCTATCTATTTGATGATAGTTATCTAAATCAGATATCTGATCGGAACATTGATGAGAATTAAGCACATTTGCTATACATTTTGTACATAATTATTATGAAGAAAAGGCAGAGTGGTACCAACGAGGCGTTCGAATTTCAAAAGTTCGAACGGATATAGACAAAATCAGTCAACACGAATGACAACTGCACGAAAAATTGGACAAGTGAGTTAAGGTGCTCCGAAAAAGTAAGCAGTTCCAGCTTGTTGAAACATTTACATTGTGTTGCTAACTGTTAATTCAGAGCGTCTAATCTGGTATAGAAGAAGAAAGGAAACCTCTGTGAAAAATCAACATCTGTCAATAATCATAGGATGTCTTCCATAGTATTTATATACTGAAAAAAAGGACCCAAATCGTTGTTCTTTTTTAATAATATTATTCAGCATTGCACAACTTTTAGGCGAGTGATATATTCTTCTGAGGCATTAATGGAATATTGTTTAACATTTTATGAGTCTGCTTTGTAAGGCCAGGGGGGAATGCTGCTGTATGATATTGGTTTTTTGTTCATTTATGCAGTCTTTGCTGTTTGACTTCTCAATTTTTAATTACTGAGGATATACATGACACTACTACATCTTTGTAATTTTTGAATAGCTATTTAAGCATTGTATCATGTTAATGAAAATGATAGGAAATGTATTATAAATTCTTTTTTTTTCACAATATAGAAAATGACAAAAATAATCATACAGGTAATTGGATATACTAATTTATTATTAAACAATTTTGATTTCCGCTTAAACGCTATTATACTTCTATTGATGTATGAAATATTATAAAATATGAAACACACTAAAACTAATAGATTAAGAGATCAAAAGATACAGTAAAACATTATCATAATATTAAAATTTGAGACCTATCTCTGATCGTATCCTATATTGTACTGATTGATATTAATCTAAATTAGATTTTGATTGCTGTCATTTAAAAGTCATAATTTAGTTGATTTGCAAACAATTGATTGATACTAAACAAACACACAAAAATATACTAGAAAATATTCAGACAGTAAAAATAAATTAATTTAGATCAAGATCAATCTGCATGCTTAAAACATGATATAGATAGGAACATGAAATAAAACATTCGGATCATCTGCTTACAAATTGAAAACTTGTGTTATTTTTCAATGGATGAGGTTTTTGAACAGGTGGGGTTCAAAATGGGAATTTTGATTTATAAATTGTTTTAAAATTATTTTTTTATTTTTTTCCCTGTCATTTGATATTTGAATTGAGAAAACATGTAATTGAAATCAATTCATAAGAAATGGCCACAACATTTTGTCTGTTCATTTGAATTAACATTTTAAAATGTGACACACACTTCTGTGTAACCTGCTTCATTTTTAATGTTGTTTCTTCATAGACAGATGATGCCAATTCTCCATCTCCGATTGCGATAAGACTAATATGGGTGAGTATTTGTGAATGGAAATACTTGATGCAAATAATGTGTTAAACGTTAAAACAGCGTTGCGTCCACTGTTCTTGATTAAAAGCTATACTGGCGGCTTATTATATATATATCCACTTTACATTTGCTTAATTTAATTTGCAAAGAGGATAAATGATCAAGCCTACTTTGAATAAGAGAAAGCCATTTAAACATAAATGACTGTTCAAATGTCATTCAACAGAGCGATTAAACAGTGTCAGTGAGTTAAACTGCTTATGACTATTAGACATCTCAAGGTTATGATGACACGAACCAAAAGGCAAAAAAGGGAACAAATAGTTTGTTAACCTCTTTGAAAAAAGCTTTTAACTGTATTGAATTATTCAGAAAGTAAAGTACAAAACTATAAAACGTATAATTCTAGCGTAATTATTCAAATAATTTTTGTGGAATATGTTTCATTCTACATAAATTAAACAAAGAGCTTTTACGACATTTATTTGTTGCAATAAAATGTGCACCAGACACGATATCACTAACCATGATATGCGTAATATACAAAAATCAAATACAACAAAGTTCAAGGCAATAGAGTTTGCTTCGCCTAAAGCGCTTTTCGTCAAACAAGGCTCATCCGAGACGCTCTACATATTATAGATTGAAAATGCCAAACAAAATAATAATGAAATCAAAAAATGCCGAACCGAACCCCAAAGTATGACTAAGATCTCCCTGTGGCTGGGGAAGAAAGAATTAAGCCAGTTTGTAATACTATTTACTTGTGATCCCTTTAACTTGTCTGCTTAAGCTTGCTACATATTGTACGTGTTCTTCATATTTTTATGCTAGATGATAATGAGATGTGGAATAGATTAAGATGACACAATAACAGTAATAAATGGAAGTAAGACAACCAACTAAAACACTTTAAGGTATTGAATCTGTGGTGGGTCTTCGCTTTCTAACAACCGAGCCAGATAAAAATTCAAATGCAAATATTATAAATTTTACGATGTACCTATATGCCGTTTCATAGCTTGTTAAAAAAATGTCGTGGGTATACTATGATTCTGATGTAGCAAATCTATTTAGGTTCGTTAGGATAGATTGATTTTAATTGTTAAAATCACAGGGAAAATCAGTAAAACTGAGCTGTATTCACAAATAGATACTATATACCACCCTCAAGAAAAGAAAAGGGAAAAAAATAAACAATTAGAAAAGAAGCAGCAAGTGCATATTTATATATTTCTCATGTATCACTTCTGGATGGACTATTGGCAATGCGACGGGTGTGCTATAGCAAGCAGGAACTGCTTACTCTTCCGGAGCACCTGAGTTCACTCTTGTTTCGACTTGAGTTTGCGTTGTTGATTGATATTCATTTATTTTGTGTTTCCATGTTTTACATGTTGTCTGTTTTTGTCCCGTTCTTGTTGGTGTTAACTGGTTTTGTCTCTGCCCTTTCGGACTTTTGACATTCGGATACCCCATTGGTACCTCTGCTTCTTTCTGGAAAGCTTGACTTTTATGTAAATTTTCATATCGACCCAGTCTTAAACAGGAAGTAGAAGTCCACAAAAACTGAAAGTCGCTTAGGATGTACAATGTATAGTATAGTTCTGACTGATCCACCCTACCAAATCATTCTCATGTACGGTTTCAGAGAAAGCTTGACGAAAATTCGTTCAGACGAACATCGCGTTAACATCGCCATGCATAATACTTAACATCCCCCACAATTTTTTTTTCGCGGGCCATAATAAGTATCACGGATAGATGAAACTAACTGTCACTGAATACCCGTGCTAATAAAGGAAGTGTATTTGTGAAGCATGAATTGAGATTTTTTTTACTTTGTTCTTGCTTCATTCCTTAGACTGTCTGTCTGTTAACATTTTTTAAATAAATTTTTAAAATACTTTTGAAGGTTATTTGTAGGGTCTCGATATAATTTTTTTTGTAACTTTGCCTATTTTCTATTGATTAGATTTTTTCTAACCGAGAATACACAGACCCAACAAAATGTTTTTGTCGGTGCCTTTCCTTTCTAGGACTATGATTTTTACTTTCTGTTTACTAAATATGGATACCCCTGTTTTTTCTGCTATAGAAATCCGGTTGTTTTCTGCATCATCTGTCTGATGAATTTCATGACGTAATGATGGCACAGCTGATTACACGCAGCTTTTTTTTAAAAGAATGGTAAACGCAGGTACAAATTTCTTTTAGTCGATTATACCAAGACTTACTTTGTCATCAATGAGTCTAAGAAAAAGAACAAATTTACAGAAGACCAAATAATCGACATGCTCAACTTTCTTATTGACAACATATTTGTTCAGTTTGGTGGACGTGTTTTTCAGCAAACAATAGGGATTCCAATAGGCACTTATTGTGCACCTTTGCTTGCTGATTTGTTTCTTCATACATATGAAGCATACTTCTTACAATCTCTTCTAGACAAAAAGACCATAGACTAACTCTCTCTTTCAACCTCACGTTCCGTTATATTGATGATGTCTTTTCACTAAACAATTCTCGATTTGGTGACTTTCTCCATCTCATATATCCCCAGGAGCTTGAGATAAAGGACACAACGGATTCTAGGAAGTCTGATTCATATTTAGACTACATCTAGAAATTGACTCACAAGGAAGACTTTCAACAAGGCTCTATGACAAACGTGATGACTTCAACTTTCCAATCGTCAACTTCCCCTTCCTGTGTAGCAACATTCCGTCCGCTCCAGCTTATGGAGTTTACGTATCTCAATTGATTCGTTACTCCAGAGCGTGCGGGACTTACATCGATTTCCTTAGCAGAACGACACGTCTGACGCAAAAATTGCTCACACAGGGTTATGATGCTCCTCGGTTGCTGTCTTCACTCAAGAAATTTTACGGAAGACATCATGCACTTATAGACAAATATGGGATTTCGATCTCTCAGATGAGTGCAGATGTTGGTTTGTCATAGGGCGTGGTTTGTCTTCCTTTACCGCATTTGACACGCTGAATGAACTATTTGCAACGCGACAGGTATGCTATAGCAAGCAGGAACTGCTAACTCTTCCGGAGCACCTGAGATCACTCTTGTTTCGACTGGAGTTCGTGTTGTTGATTGATATTCAGTTATTTTGCGTTTCCATGTTTTACATGTTGTCTGTTTTTGTCCCGTTCCTGTTGGTGTTTACTGGTTTTGTCTCTGCCCTTTCGGACTTTTGATATTCGGATACCCCATTGGTACCTCTGCTTCGTAAATTTGTTTTATATTAGACATCGACTGTTCCAGACATTTGGTTTAAAAAAGAGGATGACTGGCGAAGGAAGTGCCCAACCCTCGTCTTTGACGTTTTCTTATCTATTGAATAAAAAAATTCCAAAAGGGACAAGCTTAGCCCTACACCAACCACATTCTAGTTTAGGATTCACTGAACAGAATTTGATGATATAAATCTTATGTGTAAAAAAGATATAAACGTAATTTAAACTATAATAAAAAACACACAACATAGCTAAAAAGTTCCCCGTTCCTGGGCATACAGACTCTTTGGATTTTGGCCTTGCACACAGAATTTAAATGTTAACTATCGATCTATCTTCCTTGAAAAACAGGGTCCTCAGGCTGGCTTAATATAGAAGATGCACATACACATTATCTCACTAAGATTTTGTCATTTTTTGGCTAATTTAAGTCTATGTTTTGCGAAGAAATCCCCCCTTTAGAACGTGCATATTTAAATTATGCCACAAAGGTTGTATGAAAGTTTCATGAAAACGACTACTAAGGGATTTAAGAAGAGGCAAAAAATAAGAAATCACTGGGTATTCACTTTTCGTCTAACATAGTCTAAATGTTTTGCTACATTGGAAACCTACAAAATTCATCTGATCAAATATTAAAATAAAAAGTGCACATCTACATTATTTTACAAAGATTGTGCGAACGTTTCATCAAAAGTTATCAACTTAGAGGTTTTGTATAACAGATCGGTTGTTGTTATTTTCTATGGGACCATCCCCAAATCAATCAAGAGAAGTAGCGGATAAGATATAGGTTTAACGGAACGACAGACGGACAGACACCCTTTCACTTTATAGGTGTATATACCTTAACTTTGAAGTGGAAGGTATAGCTATAAGGGTCCGACCATTTAACTTGAAAGGAAGTGGGCCTTTTTTCTTATTAGATTTAGAGTAATAGACTATCTATTTTAAAAGGTGTCTAAAAAATATTTTTGATATTTAAATTATTTTAGATCACAGAATTCCTTCCTTAAAATATGTTTTTATCTCCCCCGGCCCTTTTTTCAAGTTAAATGATCCCTTATTGTATATTCGAAATTTATAAAAATTCAATGGTTAAGAAATCTCAGGACAACGAAAGGTTATCCAAAATTGTTCTGAAATCTCCCCCCTCAAAATTTACCATAGTCGTAGATGTCGATCTCGATGTAGACAGTTATTGAAAATGTCTAATATTCTAAAAGCTTTGCATTGGCATATATGTACATTGGTTAGAATTATTTGACGTTTTGGGGGGGATTCATTTTTCAATGATGTAATAGTCATCATAAGTATGTCGCACATGTTGGCAACACGTTTTGAATTTTTCAAAATATATGCATTTATCTCCCAAGCTTAGATTGATAAAATCAAATGTTTAATGATTAATATCTAAGGAAAGATATTTGATATATTTTTTATAGAGAATTGTATAACGTGAAAAATCGTAGGCATTATTGCTTAAATATAATTATAATTATGCAGATAAAGATACAACTATTTTTTTTTTCAAACCATAAAATGATATAATTCCATGGAGCAGTATTTGCAAATAAATTATAAATGCATAAATACGTATGTATTTAATGCCTATTAACTTATTTTGTTTAATGTGAAAGTGTTTGAACCACTGTACTTGTATATGAGGTTTGGGCAGTTTAGTTTTTTGAACGGTTTAGTTATATAGTAAAATGATTAAAAGAAATTGTCACACACATCTAAACATAAAAACATAGATATATCTCTGTACCTTATTAACGACTTGTTGAAGATAAATCTACGCACGTTTAAGAAGTCGTAATACATAGAAAGGCTTTGTTTTGTAATCAAATTTAAGAACACAAAGACAAAAATAAATAAATAAATAATGAATGTAAAAAATCAAAAAATACAAACAAAAACAAAAACAAAAAACAAACAAAAAACAGAATGCATATTTTATTTGCTTTTCTAATTTTAACCAATAATTTATTTAACAAAGTGCAAAAATATAAAACAAACGTAATTGATTCAGTAAATTGCAAGCACTTGTTTCATTCCATATACAAATGGATGTTAAATAACGGATGATTTAAAGAAAGATAGCTGTAATGACATTTATTTGATGCAACAAAATTTGCACCAGAACATGATAAGCAGACGGATTACGTAATATTAACCAGTATTTAAAGTGATTTCTTTTTCTGCTTTAACATGCAGGTGCTAAATATTCCGTTCTTCAGAATGTGGGTAATTATTGCAATACATGTATATCTATAATCAACATCGCCAGGCAGCTTTAAACTCTTGCGTTCTTACAACAGATCCAGATAAAAAAAAACAAGGGTTGCACTAAGTTGTGCTAAGGAAACCCCCACTCGGCCATTCGGAGAACAGGAAGTAGATAGCCGACTGACACGGAAAGAAGAGGCACGTTACGACTAATTTTACTACAGCTGTGCACCAAACATGCCGAATTTGAAATCAATCACTTCAGTATAAGCCAAGAAATCTGTTACGAAAAAAAAAATGTCATTTTAGACCCAGAAAAAAGCTCAAGTCGGCTAGGAAACACGGAGTAGATGACTGACTTCAGTGGAAAGGGGAAGCACGATACAACTCAGCATTCTTAAACTGTTGCCGTAATTTGAAGCAATCCATTCAGTAGAAGCTGAGAAATATGTTACAAAAGTTTGTACCGGACATACACTTACTATGTGATTGCAATATAGTCCCTCTCTTACGAGTGGGGGTATACTATATCGCGAATGATTTCATCTATGAAAAATTGTATCTTGCAAAGCTAGTTACGATAAGTTCGATGTTGTTTATGGATATAATTATCGTGGGTACATGTAATGAAATATAGTTCTAAATTCTTTATATATTATGAATGACTAACTATATCTGATTTATAGCATTGTATTTGATATGGCATCTTATGATACAACAGAACTCTTATGATTTGTCTTATATTTTATCTTGATATATACAATAATTATCAAATTAAAATTAATTGACGACTTTTTTTAAATGATGTTATATTCAAGTACGTTGCATGTGCTGTGTATACCGTGGGTTTAGATGGGAAAAAAAACATTTATCGTTGTTGCTAAGACTGATCAAATCAATCTTTTTGATGATTGGGATCTAAATAAGATTTGTGATCGAAGTATTGATACGAATTTGACGAACTTAGCATTCTTGATGTAACATTTCGTACAATATAAATATAAGTATGTGTTTTTGTTTCTCATCAGAACTGCAGAACTTTTCTGGTAAGTCTCTTAACTTTATATATATTGATTTCTGAATATTTTGTAAGTCGTTTTCTCAGAAGTAGGGGGAAAGCCTCATTCAAAGATTAATTGCGCAAGGATTTTGCAAAGTTGTATATTTGTAGCTGTTGAAAATGCTAACAATTAGTCTTATGTAAGGTAAAAAAATATATGATTTTAACATAAAACACTGAACAAGACAAGATAGATTTTTCGTTGCCATTCACTGTCTTGTCGTCATTTCAATAATGAAGTCATTAAGTTGAACTATTTCAAGACCCATATAAGAACTTGGTCTGGATCAGTTTGGATACGATTTAGAATCCCCTATATTCTATGATGTCTTGTAATATAATCATATAAATTTTACGGGAAATGACTTTGACAATATTGTAAAAAAACATTGACACATCAGTATATTCAAAATGCTTGACATGCTAATGCTGGATAACACATTACCTTGAATTAATCCGATCAAATGCAAGTTGCTAAGCTTTTTCTTTTTTTTTCAATGAACAATGCAATAATCTTAAAAGACTTTGTACAAAAGGCTTTAGTTGAAAAAAAACAAGAAAAAACAATTGCTGATTACGCTGACTGTAAAGAACAAAAAGATGAAACTTAAAGAGGCAATGTCCTTTAGTCTCACATTTAGATATATTGATGACTTCCTTTCTCATGGACATTTGAGATTGGTCCTCCAATGTCGTAAATTGTTGTTTTCTTTATTGATTTAAGTGTGATGCAGTAATATTTGCAGAATGATTATAAATGCCTTTTTATCCATGGAATACACATTGCAACTAAATTTTGATAGCGAAGAGTAATGTTTATGTATTAATTATTGTCAGTAACATTAGAATTTCGATTGTCTTTTCAGAAATAATAACTTTTCTTTAACACAATTATGGCTGTTGTAATAATCCGTGATTGAATACTTTTCAAATAAAACGCTACGTATGCCAGTTGCTCATGTTCAACTACTATCCTGTTCGAACAATGTAATATGATACAGGTTAAACCTGATAAGCTCCCGCAGATAAAGTAACTTTCTTATTTATATATGGTGCCTCATATTCATAATTTTGAAAAAAAGAATGAACCTGCAAACAGAACAAGGAAGTGAATTGCTTCGAACGCGGACCTCGCAGAACGCATCCTTTTTCAAGAATATTTCTACTTTCATTTTCGAATGCAAAGCCGGTTAGAGAGAAAATAACAAAACCAAATTTGTTTACTGAGGACAAAGTAAATATAATGGCTTCTGGGAATGAAATTTGTCCCCTGAAGTATTCAAGTTATTTGTTTGGTTGACAATGCACCGCTTTGTTTCGCGAAAATTAGAATGACAGGTTCCCGCGCTTCTGTCATTTTGTTTTGATGGACGCGACCTCTAGTGACGCCAATAATTAAATATGCCTTAAATCCTATTTTTTTTTAATTTTAATTCTTTACATTTAAAGCATTTCATAGTTGGAAATACTTGAAATAATTTATGTTAATACAATAACTATGTTAATTATTTTTTCAAATTGAAAATTCCAAAAAAAGAATTTAATTTTGCATTCCGTGTTATTGGGTGCGGATTTCTGACTGGCTTATACGTCTTCCGGTTTAAGGCATCATACTCAGTCAATTTAGCTTATCAATTGATTAATGTGAAATGCGAAAAGGTGGGCGAAAAAATGTTATATACGAATTCGCACTAGTTAAGCTAAAAATCTCATGAACGGACATAATTTACTTGACAAGTCGTATTTACACTGAACTTGTTAATTGTTCGAAAGTGTTAAGAGCTCACGTTCAATCTTCAAGGCCGATCTAGTAGTAATCAGTGTACAAACTCTTGATTTTTTTTTTACATGATCTTGATTTTACTTGATTTACCTCAAGAAGAATATACTGAATTTCTTCAAATATTTGAGAGTACAGTAAATTTATTACTTGCCAAGTGGGTTTTGTCCGTTCCAGAAGTGAAATGTTCTTCTCGTGTCGGCTCGAAACAGGAAAAACCTCGAAAGACACTCGCGTTTTCCTGTTTCTAAGCCCCATCCGTATAGACATTGTATGTCGAGTCAGTGTACCATTCTTTTATATTTATAGGGTGTTAATTGTCAACAATTCAATTTAAAAAAAGTAAAGGAGTAGATATTTTTTGTAAGTAAATACATGTTGAAGCGATTGCATTTTATTGTTCTTTAGACTTCGCTCTTGTGCATTGTTTCGGGAACATCTGCTCATTTTCATACATTTGTACTTAACTAAAAATGATTTTGATGTCTTTATATAATTTGGAGAGGTAATTATCTATGATTTATTGCATTGCTTTTATACAGTTTGCAGTGAAACGGAAGAAATTATATAATTTATCTCATTTTAATCTTAACGCATAAAATAATTGTCAAATTTAAGTTTATTAACGGTTTTTTTAATGATGTAATATCCAAAATGCGTCATGTACATGGAGCATGTTAGCAATAATTTTAAAACAGTAGAAAGGATTGGGCATACAGAAATGTGATTGGACTTACATGTACATAAATTAATCTTAAAACACCAATCTGATAAAACTTTTTGAAGATTGGTATCTATTGAAGATTGTAGCATTAATAACACTTTTAAAATACATTTTTTTATTTCAGTCTCTGTATCCCTTCATTGTATCCCTATCCTGTACGTGCATCAGGTGTTACGTAGCAAAAATTATTTTGTTGTTATTTGTATTTCCAACATCCATGAATGTTAGCGCTGGTGGTGGAGTTTCAATTGCCGAGGTTAGTCCGCTATGGCATCAACATTTTTTGTTGAGGAACACATAAAAGCTATAAATTATCGGTTTAGATTTCAAAATTGTCTTAAGTTAACTCTGAGGATCTACCTTAATGTACATCAACATTTTTTTTGTAGAGGAACACATATAAACTATAAATCATCGGTTTAGATTTCAAAAATGTCTACACCCTCAGGTTCTACCTACTCTAGACATAGGTCGATCTTAGTCAAAGTTTGGTTTCCCGACCACAGTTAAGTAGTTTTGGTTTTATTATTCAATGCTTTTCATATTCTGGATATAAAGTTTGGCTGTTTAAATATTTAGCGTATAGCGCCTCTGATAATCTTGAATCGACGAAACGCACAACAAGCGTATGATCATTTATACTAAACAACAACAAAAAACGCATAATTTAGTCTTGTTGTTGTTGTTTTTTTTTTGTTATATTGTTAATGACATTTTATGTAATTTAAAGCATAAGTAAAACAAGTATTAACTGTGATTGCAAGCAAGTCACAAAGTCCCCCAAACGACCCGTATTTGCCACTATTCTCTTCAGCATGTCAGAAAACCCCTAAATATCAATTTTTATGTAAATTGGAGCACTTTGAAAATTTTGACCCGATAATCTCCCTTGAAATCACATTTTTATTTATATCTCGAAAACCGTAAATACGCTTCAAATTTTTTTTTCATATTATTAAAGAGAATGTTTTGCTATATCAACCTACAAAATTTCAGAACCCTGCGCACCTAGGTTACTGAGATATTGCAATGTCCAATATTTAGTCTATTTTCCTGTTTCCATGGAAACGGTGGCCATTTTGAAAATTCCGATTGTCAACGAAGCTTCATTTCTTTACAATCTATTATCCTGCCAAGTTTCATATTGATATGTGGAGTCGTTTTCTCTGGGATCTCCGGACAAGTTCACGACTAAGTGGAAGAATAAGAAGAAGAAGAATAAAAATAATAAGAAACGGTGCAAAAACAATAAGTCCCCAAACGTTGTTTGGGGGACTTAATAACATGTTTGTTAAAATGATGACGATATTCTAAACTTTCATTTGACTATCCGACTGCGATCGCAAAACGTGTATTCCAGGAGCTATCTCTACTACATGTACCGCTTAACAGATTTAAATAAACTTTTGCTATGGATTGCCACAGTCTTGAGACGAGTGTGTAAAATGCAACTATTGCATAATCATGACAACAGTTTTGGTGCATTTTTTGGGAGGGGGTGTCAAAATAACGAACCCGATGTTTGCTCTTTATGTTTTAGATAATTATGGTGTACTTGTACGTAAGATTACATCTCATGTGTACACTTTGTTTATACCCATTATCTAAATTTATGTAAATTCTAAAACCTAAGAATTAACTCCCTCTATCGTAGTTACAAGCCCTTACAAATATTTATTTGGATTTCGTTTGATTTTAAACATGTTAAACATCTTTTTTGAAAATGTGGATTTCCTATGTTTGGGTTCTAGTGCTAATGATGAGGAATAAATTTCTGAAATGGCCACAGAGCTCATAAAAAATAATTGCAGTAGGACTTAACATATGTGTTATGGTCTCATGTTCATTTACTCCATTTCCTTTCATAAATCAGATAATGTTGAAACAACATCAATGGTACTTCGACTAACATGACTAACCAGGCAATGTCTTGAGTTTCAATTCGAATTATTTTGAAAAATCTGTTTGGGGCCACGAAATGGCTACTACTTGTTTATGGCAACCAAAAAGGGTCCATTAGCAATGTAAAGAACCCTTATCGCTACCCATTACTATCGTCCGTCAGATGCAAATGATGAATGTTACCCTCGAAACAGAGAATGTGCAATCTTGCAATGCTGAATTTGTTGTTTCTATGCCTTATATTTGATTCAACTTAATTGCCTTATATATTCTTATTGTTATATTTTAACTGAATAGGAAATTGGAAGCGCGGCGGGTGTGCTATAGTAGGCAGGAACTACTTACTCTTCCGGGGCACCATATTGACCCTCGTTACGACTTAAGTTCGCGTGGTTGACTTCTGTTCGGTTGATTTTGTGGTTTATTTGTGTTTTTTGTGTGTTTCTTCGTTCCGTTCTCGTTCGTGTTTTCTGGTTTTGTTGTTGCCCATTCGGACTTAAGACACTCGAATGCCCTATTAACATTAATTGGTATGTAAGAAAATTGTTTTGGATATAATGGTAAACAAATAAAACATTGTGTGTTTAGTTTTGTTCAGTATATATCAGACATACATGTATATACACTGTGGTAAATTTGATTTGATGTAAAGGAATATACGACGTCTTTCACATTACGGTGCAGTTACCTGGGACAAATGAAAAGCATTGATGCTTGTAAATATTTTATATTACTTGAATACAGTGTTTAAGACAAATGCAAGCAAGACGATAAAGTTTTGTTGTTGTTGTTGTATGGTTTGTTTCGTTATGATGATTTTTAGTCTACCGATTTTGTCTTTGTCTATTCGGTTTTATGATGTTGATTACCCATTTGGTACAAGGTTTCTTCTTGCTTGGCTTTATGATCAAATTAAAACGGCATCAAAGGTAGAGACATTTACGACCATTGCTACCTTTTATTAACTTAGGCACCCATGCGTGGCGAATATGCCTGAAGCAGCGCTAAGTTTGTCGTAAAAGTCCACTCTAGAGCGCCCAGAAACCGGCCTGATATCGGGTCAGGCCGATTTGCCAACAAAGTAACCAGGATGTAGGTCCCAGATGGTTGGGTGCACTATGAACCAAAAAATGTACGTACTGTCTATACCAGACACAGTCATTTTCTTACTGCCTTACACTGTTATTTACTGTGAAACTACTGCCAAACAACAGTGAATTACCATTATCACCCTATACAATTTTGGGCAGTAGTTAAAAATTTAACCTGTATTGTTTATCATTGTCCTGGTCCGTAACAACTTTGCACAGCAGTTGACAATTTTCTTGACCTATTATGAACTGTCCACCATTGCTATAGTAAAAGGCAGTTCTTGACAAGACATTCTCTAACTGTTAAGCACTGTTGTGAATTGCTGCAGGAAATAATAGGTCACGACAGATTTGTATTTTCTGTCTTGAACTGTATATATGAACTTAAGCAGGAAATAATAGATTGTACATACCCGTAGCCAGAATTTTTTAGGGGGGAATTCGATTTAGGGTTCGTTTTTCAAAATATTCCTTATTTTAATAGTGCTTAACCAAATTTCAGCGTGTTTTTTTCTATATTTTACATTTTTTTTCGCCCAAGGGGGGCTTCGTCCGAACCCCTTGAACCCCCCCTGGCTACAGGTATGTTGTAACAGTTTATAATGGTTTATTATTTACTGTCCTTCATTTTGTTAGTTTTTGGCGGTGACAAGAATATTTTTATCAATAATAACCTAGCCTGATACAACGCATGTTCGAAGTTCTATTTATTTTATTTTCACATATTTTTGTATCAGAATCGGAATCAAAATCAAAAGTTTATAAGCAGCCCGGAACTACTCCTATATTCAAAAAACTAAAGGAACTCCTCTAACACAACGTTATAGAGCACACATGTAACCTCTTATCCTTATGCCAAACATCACATTAACGTTAACAGCTGACAAAAAAAGATCTTCTATTTCAAGGTGGTGTAATTTTGCGCATTAGAAAAAAAGAGAATTTCTTAATAAAATTTTCTAGCATTGAGTGTATGGGAAAACAATAATCTGGCCCGCGCAGTGGTCGAAAAAAAATTTCCGGCTCGGGTGAAAATCCAAGCCCCCCCCCCCCCCCCGAAAATCAAATGGTCGTTGCCTTAGTTTACCAACCAGCAACCACGTAAACTCACTATTAAGTGCTACAGTTTCACCAATATAAGACTCGAAAGAGACGCTTGTACCCGAAAACAAATCAGACGGACGTTTATATTTTCTGACGCTTTCTACTGAGAGATTGTCGGTTTTTTGGCCAGATATCTTGTAACAATTTAGGACAGTGATTAACAATCCAGGTAAAGTCTGTCACGACCTATGACAAACTGTACCAATGTCGGACAGTGCAGGCCAATGTAGGACAGTGCATTATAGGCGGAAGGTAATCACTGTCACAAACTCCTTAATTTTATAGGGTGATAATGGTAATTCACTGTTGTTTGGCAGTAGTTTCACAGTAAATAGCAGTGAAAGGCAGTAAAAAAAATGAATGTGTCTGGTATAGACAGTCATTTTTTGGTTCATAGTTGTGGGACAGTTATGTCATTATAAATGCCGGGGTCGTCAGGCTATTAAGCGGAAAAGCTGACCGCTAACCATAGCACTTGGTGCTTCGTGTTTGAAAAATGCCACTTTCCTGGTACGTTAAAGTACCCTGATGCAGACCTGGATAAGAGTAGGACCAATACCTGATCCTATCCGCAACTTCCTTTTCCAATGGCAGTCAAAGCTGTCAACACCGAATGACTTTTTGTCCCGATTTCTTCAACTTCCTCATCATCTCATGTTCATTTTATCACCCCTTTCAAGTTCATCTCCCTTATATAGCCGAATCGTACTGCTTGGAAATAAAACAACTATCTAATAACTTTTTTGTGATTTCTAGTGGATAGTGTAATAAACAAATCAGTTTCAATTTCAAAAGACCTCGATTTTCCATGAAAGTACTAATTGAAAAAAAACTCTGTTGGAGACACAATTCCAGAATAATTATAAATGCATCTACAAAAAAATGTATATATATTAGATGCACATTACCTTATTTTTTATTAAGTCTTAAAAGTTTATATGGGCGATTTGTTTATGATATTTTATAAAATATACGACACTGAAAAGCTATCATAGGGCAATCTGCTAAATGGTAAACTAATAATATAAAAGATATGGTAAAAATATCAACACATTAAAACATTTATTTGTGTCTTATCGTACCTTACATTTTTCACTGATTGATAGTTAAGGTTACAATAGCGTATTGATTTACAATGCATTTTCCATAGGGGGTACCCTGGTTTTCGATTTTTTTAAAAATAGATCTTACCTGAATTTTAATTTCTTTGGCACAGAACCTTTGTGTTGACATGCATATGTTTATTTTTAGCCAATAAAAAATTGGGGTTCGTGCGGCGTTTATGGGCGTAATTTTTGGTCGAAAAAAGGGGGGTGCTTTTTTAACGTTATTTTAAGTGCACATTTTTACATTATTATGAGCACATAGGTGACTTCAGAATTTCTTTGCCAGTATTACCCAAAAGCTTGCTTGGTGCTATATTTAGAAACAACAAATATATCAACCAATGGAAATCATTTCTGTATTTTCTCCTACGCTTTATGTTGGGTTCAAAAACTTACCGGTGACCGGGATTTGCTAATGCGCAATTGTAACCTATACACTGGACATATGAATTAGGGAAAATCTTTTACTTCATTAAAAGATACCTTATTATAATTTGAGTTTATATTACAAATGGCAGATTATAATATCTTCTTTTACGCCAAGGGGAGCTGATCAAAGAGAGGTACCCCCTTCTTGAAAAGGTCGAAAAAATTTGGAGGGTTGTTTGAGGAAATACGGTATTTCACAAAGATGTTTTAACTTGCCGTAATAATTGTTGCCGATTTTTTGGAAGATGTATATGTACTCAAAAGAACGGGCATAGTTTGAATTCTGCTTTTGAGTGTTTACTTCAAAACAATGGTTTGAATAAAAAAATAAATATCATTTTTCGCAATTTGAAAAATGGCATATTTTGAAACAGACTATAACCTAGTAAAATCACCCAAAATCCGACCAATTTTGGCATTTATAATTACTTCTCTATCTAAACAAGACCTTGGTTACAGTTTGTGATACTTTACAGCATGATTAATATTTTTGCTTGCATTCTTTGTGTTACACCCATTTTTCGTAAAAATGACAATTTTCACGAACCAAAATTTCAGTCATGTTCTTACTTCAAATCCCATTTAAAAGTTTTGAAAGTGTTTAAAAGTTTGGTATTTGTATATGCAAAATAAAACAAAAAACAGTTCCGACATTTATTGAAGCAATGATAATGATTTATCAAATATTCTTAGTGTCCATCCGATTTTCTCTTCATTTTCATTAATGTAGAAAAAAGAAACAGACTATAGTCTGGTTTTTTGTGTCTAAATTTAGATCGAGTGTCATAATACTTGTTTTTGTATAGAACTTTCACTTTCAAAACGATTAAAGTTTCAAACCAAAGGTTGCATTGTAAAAAATCATTTTTCGTCTAGGTTACAATAGCGTATTGATTTACAATGCATTTTCCATAGGGGGGTACCCTGGTTTTCGATCTTTTTAAAAGTAGATCTTACCTGAATTTTAATTTCTTTGGCACAGAACCTTTGTGTTGACATGCATATGTTTATTTTTAGCCAATAAAAAATTGGGGTTCGTGCGGCGTTTATGGGCGTAATTTTTGGTCGAAAAAAGGGGGGTGCTTTTTTAACGTTATTTTAAGTGCACATTTTTACATTATTATGAGCACATAGGTGACTTCAGAATTTCTTTGCCAGTATTACCCAAAAGCTTGCTTGGTGCTATATTTAGAAACAACAAATATATCAACCAATGGAAATCATTTCTGTATTTTCTCCTACGCTTATGTTGGGTTCAAAAACTTACCTGTGACCGGGATTTGCTAATGCGCAATTGTAACCTTAAGCTACACGAGCGTTTTATTCCTCTTATATATAAGTCTTTTATGCAAAGAAACGGTTTGCTATGCACTAAAGCATAGCATACCAGATGGTTGAGTGGGACAGTTATGGCATTTAAATACCGGGGCCGTCAGGCTATTAAGCAGAAGCTGACCGCAAACCATAGCACTTGGTGCTTCGTGTTTGGAAAATGCCACTTTCCTGGCACGTTAAAGTACCCTGCTGCAGACCTGGATAAGAGTGGGACCCATACCCGATCCTATCCGCAACTTCCTTTTCCAATGCCAGTCAGAGCTGTCAACACCGAATGACTTTTTGTCCAGATTTCTTCAACTTCCTCATCATTTCATGTTCATTTTATCACCCCTTTCAAGTTCATCTCCCTGATATAGCCGAATCATACTGCTTGGAAATAAAACAAACTATAATCTAATAATTTTTTTGATGATTTCTAGTGGATAGTGTAATAAACAAATCAAAGTTTCAATTTCAAAAGACCTCGATTTTCCATGAAAGTACTAATTGAAAACAACTCTGTTGGAGCCATATTTTCAGATTAATTATAAATGCATCTATATTTATTAAATGCACATTACCTTATTTTTTTATTAAGTCTTAAAAGTTTATATTGGCGATTTGTTTATGATATTTTATAAAATATACGACACTGAAAAGCTATCATAGGGCAATCTGCTAAATGATAAACTTATATATAAAAATGATTAAAAGATATGGTAAAAATATCAACACATTAAAACATTAATTTGTGTCTGATCGTACCTTACATTTTTCACTGATTGATATTTAAGCTACAAGTCTTTTATCCAAAGAAATGGTTTGCTATGCACCAAAGAGCCAGACAACATATTTTTAATGCAACTTACTTCAATTTATTATTTATTAGAAAAAATTAAAAGTAAGCTACGTTTTATGCTGTATAAGCATACCTAAAACAACCGATTTTTACATCAGTATTTTACAAGACATGTGATATGATATTGTTTGTCCAAATTAAAAGTATACTTAACTATTTAACATTATTTTTTTTAAATAGATTAATGACATTTGATACTGTATACTTGGTTACTGCTAGTCCGAGAGTGCTATAATTCCCAACGGCTTTTTTTTCAGACAGCCTCGAACTACAAGTCCAACTAGATTATTGTCTGAATATCTGAGAAATAGTTTCGAGAAGACAAGCTTGCAAGTGAAAAAAAAACACCCTACAATGACCTCATAACGCAATATATTTACAATTTTGAGAATAAAAACGGTGATTCATTTACCTCTTACGTTAAACATATCTGCATAAGTGCAATATGGTAATTAAGTGCATGCTCATATTTGGTTTAATACAGTGCCACAGTTTTCTAGTTAAAATTATTTTTTTACGTTTATCTTCGCTTGCGGAATATGACCATACCAATAGCACTGGTTACTTTTACAATTTAAAATGAAAAACCACCAATTAACTAATGTATACCTTCGATACTTTTCAAAGAAACTAACGATGGATCCATGGTTTTATGTGGAATTAAACTGTGAAAACGGAAGTACATTAAGGGTATTTACAGAGTGTTTATTGACAACAAATCCAATTTTCCAAGAAGTTTCAATTAGATAATGATAGCGTAAAATGGTTCGTTTAAAAATAAATACATATTGAAAACACTGGACTTGTACATGCATCGATTTGGAGACTTAATACAATAACCTTAATCTTGGACAAAGTTCTGTGTCTCTTTAATCTAATCACAGGGACTTGCTCCCATCTATCAATATTTTGTTAGAGTCAATAAGCGGTACGAAAAAACATCGTAACCCTTTATCAATATTTTGTAAGAGTCAATGTGCAGTACGAAAAAAAAAACGTTAGAGTAAATGTTTTGTTAGAGTCAATGTGCAGTACGAAAAAACAAAATGTTTATAGAGGGGAGCAAGTCCCTACGAAAAAACACGTTGTTTTTTCGCACCGCACATTGACTCTAACCAAATATTGATAGAGGGGAGCAATTCCCTGTGATTCAATGTTTCTCCCGTTATTTAGTAAGGTAAACGGCAAGCGATAATTTTAAGTTTTAGGTATTATTTATATCATATTACCAAATAGAGATTAGTTACTGTTAACACTCCTTGTAAGTTTTTTTCTATTATTTTATTAGCTCCCCTATACCGTAGGTCAAGGTGAACTATTGCCATTAAAAGGCGTCCGTCGTCGTCTGTTGTCTGTCGTCCGTAAACATTTTTTTTTAATTTCTCTAAAACTACTGGACAAATTTTAATGAAACTTAATATTAAGGTGTTCTGCACAAAAGTTTCGATTTTTGATCGGTCAAAAACATGGCCGCAATTGCTAAAAATAGCCATGGGTCAGATTACTATTTTTGGCTTGTAAATCAAAATGTATAACTGATAGCGAAAATCTGATGCAACCTCCCTTCTTCAGTATCAAAAGCTCTACAACACAACAGTTTCCATTTGGTCGAGGTTGCCAGGTGACTCCTTAAAGGGGTTATGGCCCTTTAAAGGCCAAAAATTGCGTTTTTTTATGTTTTTGCCCTATATAATGAAAACTGTTGCAGATAGAGAAACGTTGTTGCTGGTTTAAACCCTCAGCTTATGGAGCTTTACAAAAGTCTATGTTGGGCCGAAGATGTCAGATGACCCATTGAAAGGGAAATGGCACTTAAAAGGTCAAAATAGTTTTTTTTCATTTGTTTGCCCTATAAAATGATACCTGTTGCATATAGAGAAAATTTGTTGTTTGCTTAAACCTAATAGCTCGTTGAGCTTTACAATAGTCGTCGATGTGTTGAAGATGTCAGATGAATATATGGCCCTTTAAAGTTAAAATCATAGGTTTTGAAAAGTGTGACAGACGGACAATTTAATCGATGTTCAAGACATTTATCTAAATCTGTTTCCCGATTTTGATCTAATAACAATTCCAGCTTATTTTTTTTGTCTTTTCGAAATGTTGTAGCAAAGGAAGCATCACTTTAACAATACATCATTCTTCGATTTTTTGCTTGTAAGACACGCTGCAGCAACTTTAGCAACACTTTTACAATAAATGTTCTTTTTTTTTCTTTTTGGCTCATTTAAAAAAAAGGTTCTGCAGCAAAGGCAGCAGCACTATTACAATTCATCTTTATTTCTTTCTTTTTAAAATGCTGTGCAGTAAACGTTAACAGCGCATTTATAATACATATTTTTTGCCTGTAAGAAATGTTAAAGCAAACGTTAGTAGCGCTTTAAAACATAATTTATTTTTTCTGGCTGCGATCAACCATCGTCAATAAAGGTAATAACAAAATTACCGAACTTGGAGAATCAATCTCAAATGTCCATTAGACAAGACAAACCAAGCAAGACATTTAAGATCGCAATGGTCCTGACTTGGTACAGTCATTTAAAAAAATGGTTGGTTAAACCAGGTTTTAAGGCGCGCCAAACTTTCCTTCCATTGCGATCTTTGGGTCCGGTAGTTACACAAAACACAACATAAGTGTATGTCTAGTTGCCTATCAAGTTTAATGAGTTTATCACACACGCACACACGAATCAGAACAATATATTTTTTTTAACATGGTTGATCATTCGCTTCAAGAATTACAAAGAAGATATTCATTTTTGTAAGTGACAATTCAGTAAAAACAAATTGTATAAGAACAAAGTGTTAACAGTAACGTAGTCGTGACTAGAAATGGCGATGTCAATTATGACCCTGTCAAAAACATTGAAGAAATCTTATAATATATCACGAAACCTAGTGTTTGCAGTCTCACAGCCGTATAGGGAATGCCCGATGCAGATTTGTTTTTGACATCTGATCTCTTTATGTAAATGGAATGTCTAGGATCAAAATCTAGGAAGTCGTTCAGTGTAAATTTTGTAGGGTTTGATGAGTCCTGGGACTATCAACTAGATGAGGTTTTTTTTCTGTATTCTGACAATGGCCTCCAGATATTTATGTTTGCAAATAAAGATAAGATGTTAGATTATTTTTTTCTAAATTACACTCAGAAATTTATGTTTGCAAATAAAATTAAAAACGAAAGAATATGGAATATGTGTCAGAAAGACACGATCCACATACTGATATTATTTTTATAAATGATAAAAAAACTAACATTCAATGCGTGTGAAGCGCTTTTCTGGACTAACCTTCATCAGACACGCTAGGGGTCGAAAAATTGGAAGACCGGAAGGACATTTAATTTCATCAAAGAAAACACTAAAGCCAAAAAATATTACAACAATGACTAAACGATATCAATTTATCAACTGTATTAGAGATAGCCAAAATTTTAGATCAGAGCGTAAAAAAACTGGGAATATGTAAACAGTGACTTTCCAACATATATTCCAGTACTCGAAAATATATATAAGAGCATACAACTAAAGCACGGGGAAGCTTTCTACATCTAGCTTTTTAAAAGCTAGATGTTAGAAATATTACAAAAAATAATCCCTAATTTGTATCTTGGAAATTCAATAACTTTCAAATCAGCCAAAAAGTCATTATCCAAATTAGACTTAAATCATTATTGCATTTTTGTCATCCGACAGATAAAAGTGTTGCCAATGCACGACTCATTAATTAGATCATTTTTCTTATTTAAAAAAAAATAGTAATAGTTTTTAAGTGTATTAGAAAAATTAAAAAAACTCTCTTTGACGGGCTTGTGTTCTTGTTTTCTTTATCAATGCAATTTTAAAAATACATAAGAATAGTATAGAAAAAAATGCTTACCAGGCAGTTTCAATAATGAGTAATGTGACAAAAATGTAAATGACACAATATTTGGAAATATGTATTAATAAACAACTGTCTTGCTGTACTTGGAAGCCATAACAAAAATTAAAATAACCTTTTTTTTCAGAAGAATTTACTACGTAATATACAGTGAACCTTTGATGTTTATAACCTGTCAGAAGCAATCACAACAACAACCGTAAAGATACGTCTAAATGGACGCAAGATAATGGACTAATGATTGGAAAACAAAAACCAGCGTCACCATTACATATAATGTATCTGACGGGCCATTTATGGAATATCTAGAAATCATAATAAACTGATAAACATGACAGAAATTGTATGAATTCTGACGAAAGCGAGGAATGATTTCAAATAAATACAAAATTGTGAAACGAATTTGCACAATCAAGAAAAGTACAATATGGTAGAATATAAATGAGGTGATAATTGCAAAATGATTATCCGTAAAAAGTGAGATCATTTTTATTTGAATAATTTGCAATTAGTGAATTTTTTAATGCGGCAATTTACATTTTAACTTTCGATTTTGTTACAATATCTTGTTTACTTTCAATTATTCTAAAGCTGAATGCTCAGTCGATTGTTATGTTTTGAATAGTATTGAACAACATATGGTTTTACTCAATCAATGAGCAACTTTTTCATAAGTTTACGACAATTTTTCCTGAACGAAATGAGCATTAATTCAACAAGTGACTGTTTGGAGTGGTGGTGCGACAACGAAAAAACCGTTTTAGCGTTGGAGATAATCGCCATTATTCTTTGCATTGTCGGTGGTCTTGGCAACATAATAACAGTCTTAGCCATATGTTTCTCGAGTCTACGAACGAACATTAACTGTATACTGATCGGAAGCTTAAGCTTTGCTGGATTTCTTTACTGTGGCCTCATCTTGCCGCTACAGGCTGTAATATTTCATCGCCATAGTCAAGCCGTGCCGCAGGCTTTCTGCAGCGCAGCAGGTGGAATACGATACACCCTCGTCGGAACCATTACCGTTCATCTAGGAATAATAGCTCTGTACCGTTACTTGAATGTTGTACAATTGCCCCAATACCAAAGACTGGCACAAACTCGCCCATTACTTATCACAATATCAATCGGATGGATTCTTCCGTTGCTATTTACAGTGCCACCGGCATTTGGAATATGGGGAAGATTTACATTTGTACCCGCCGTGCTTGCTTGTACATTTGATACACACATTGAGCAATCAAATAGAATTGCCACTGTAACGTGTGGGTTTATAGTTCCGTGTATTTTCATTATCTTTTGTTACGCTAGGATAGGGTGTGTCGCTTATGGGAGCTCTAAAAGAGTAGGACAATGGCATGGAAACGTATCACAAACAAGGGCACTTCGTCTGTCCGCTATGATGCTTTGCATATTTGGTTGTTACTTTTTAGGAACATTTCCTTACTTTATTGTTAATGTATACGATAGGACGTTTTCGCAACCTCTTCATCATTTATGGACAACGGTTCTTGGATGGATTTTATATTGTATAAATCCAATTGTATATACGGTAATGGACCATAATTTCCGGACTGCCTATCGGCGGTTTCTCTTAGGTGACTGCGAGAAAAGCCCTCTTCGAAGGGGGAACACAGCGACGTATGTATAGGTTTTGTTGAATTTATTTTGTAAATATAAACTGTTAAAATAGAAAATAAATCGTTTCTTTAGATGTCGTCATAAATTATTACTTGATACATTATACATGTAGTTAAACAACAAGGTTGAACCCATTTTTGGGCTACTATGTTAGGTTCGCCAGTATCATAAATACCGTCTTCATCTACAGGTCAAATCCCACTTGGTAAAAGGATGGGTTGCGATAAGGCCCTATTTTGGCCCATCTATAGGCGAAAAATAAAAAGTTTTTCATAGCGTGTTACTTTATGTCGTATTTTTTAGCAAAATGATTGTACTGTTGTAAAAGACTACTTTTAAATACTTTAGCACGAATACAGCTTCGAAAATCGGGTTCAAAATTGACTCATTTTAAATGAAATTTCATCTTGATTTAAAGAAAATTTCTAGGTAGGGCTTCAAGAAATTGAAATTATGTGCTGAAATACTTAAAGGCAGTGTTTACAATTCTATAAAAGGTTCATCATATATAAACATCACTTTAATCAACAATTTGTAAATTGAAATGACCGCTTATCCCAAGAAAAACGAAGAAGACTGAGAGAGTTTGCACATTTTTTTAACTACTGACAACAAGTTCAAAAATTATAGTCTTTTTAAATTTTCAGTATGTCTTGCACGCGGAACCAGCTTGAAACTTTCACAAAAGATGTATTTTAGTAAAACAAGTTTTTGAATAAAATATAGAGCTGGTTCCGCGTGCAAGGCTATACTTCCGGAAGGGCTATATATCACTCATTTGCGCCACTTTCCCATATGCACAATGTTAAAATCATTTGCGGTGGTTCATCTCAAGCACCATTTACTAAAAAATAAAAAAAGGTTTTTAACTTTAGACCTTTATTTTCAAAAAAAAAAAGAAATATCTACCTTTCCAACAACATATTATGTGATAGAATTTACTTAATTTTCATTTTGACTTTCGCGGTGGACTGAAAAGGCGTCTTATTGCAACCCATCCTTTTATTACGGCTTCCACAACAGTACCTATATTTGTACAATGCACATATAGAAAATAGAAATACAAATAGAAACAGTTTCAGTTGGTTCACTTCTTTTTAATTTTAGGTACCAAAGTTGTACCGAAATTATCGAACATGGTCAATATTTTCAAAACATACATGCATGATTTACAGTCAAACAAGGTAACTATACGTCCATGACATTTGAAATATGAATTCATACGTCAAACATAAGTCCTAGTCCACTTACTTGTTAGGGAGTGAGTGTACGAGTTTAAGAAGCAAAGAGGCACCAATTTGAGTTTCAAAAGTCCGAAAGGGCAGCGATAAAACCGGTAAACACGAACAAGAACAGAACGAAGAAACACAAAACATAAAATCACAGAACAGAAATCAACAACACGAACTCAAGTCATAACAATGGTGAACTCAGGTGCCCAGGAAGAGTAAGCAGTTCCTGTCTGCTTTAGTACACCCGTTGCACTGCTAATTTCCAATGCAGTATATCAAATCCGGTAAAGGAAGACAAAACAAAAGTTAGCTCTTTTACTTGGACATATGCAACAAGGCGAAAAGTTAAAATGAAGGAAGAAACAGAATTACTCATCATGCTCATTGGAAATTACTGACTTTGACAGCTAATTGACGAACCTAATTACAAATGTGCATTGTCAAACATATATAGGTACTGTTGTGGAAGCCGTAATAAAATTTTACCAAGTGGGATTTGACCTATAGATGAAGACGGTACTTATGATACTGGCGAACCTAACATAGTTACCTAATTACATACAGTTTTGCTATCTTTCTTCATAAAAATTGTTAGTACGTTTTTGCTTTACATGTACTTCAATGAAGTGCGATTTCGGCTAAATCGTGGAGACGAATATGCAACAGTGATAAAATGAACATCAAATGATGATGGGAAAGTAGAATGGAGACAAAAGGCCAGAAATGTTTACTATAGTTTCGACTCCAGCTGGTAAGATAGAACATTTCAACTCACTGCCAGGGATTCTATGGGTATGACTTATATCAAAACCAGCAGCAGTGTTCATTAACGTACATCTAAAAGGTTGTGGCATTTATCTGAGGGGTATTTCATCAGTGATGCTTACCAGCGCCTAAAATGTTTTAGCCAACCAGGCGGATATGTATCAAGTATATATGATGAAACCGAATCTTCGTTGTGTTTCTGTACGCTGGCAACCGGCTCCCTACTGTTCAGATAACAGCGGGGTAGCGCCTAGTGGTGCTTCCCAGATCAGCAATAAAATTTGGCAGGGGTCGAATATTGGTGTTTCAAAATTTGTCCCGGAATTCTTTTGAAGAGAAAGTGAGTTGATTGTTTACGTCCTAGCAACAGAATTATATAAAGGCGATGACCATGAAAAGGATGGTAAAAATCATATGAAATAATGATGAAGGAAGATTGAATTTTGACGGCCACTAGGAAAGGCTGTTATGGATAGACAAAGGAAATCCCCACAAAGTTTTTCTTGTGCATAAAGTGTGACACTCTCCACACACGTTGGCTCACTATGTCAGCAATTTGTCTTTCTGTATCTGACAATCGCTACCTTCATTTTTTATGTCCCACAGCTTGATCGCTCTGAGACCTGTCCACTAACCCTTCGTCAGAATCTCAAGATCCTTATTGAGCACTTTTGAAAATCTGCTCCCTGTTGATATTAACATGTACATTTACGTTAAGAAAGCTAAGAAGTTTCGTTTACAATGGATTTATTGTACTATGCACTTCATATTCTAATTTTGCATCTTCTATCTTGGGGTAGAGATATATGATCGATGTGATGAGTCTTCTACAGACAAAACGCTCGTCAGTCGTAGCACAATTTTGTTGTCTAAACTTTGTTTTATGATTTTGTCTTTTGTTTTTTGAACAATGAAATGTTGAAGAAAAAGTGCATATGACACCACAAGATAAAAATAACATTTAAACCTTGAAAAAACACAGCAACTTTGTAATTAAACCAGTGAAAAGGATTTATATTTTAGAGTTCTAGCCATCCTTTTCCATTTTAATGATAATTTGTACTGAACGAACGAAAACGCAGTTGTCACGAAGAAACCTATTTAACAGATGCTAAAGATAAGGATTTTTTTCATCTGTAATTCGTTTATAATTAAATCTAAGAAAATGAAGAATTCCATTAATTTGATGTTAACCCACATCAAATGATTACATAATTAGTTTTTGATGAAAATTCGTGTTGAACAACCGATGTAGGATCTTCTGAAGTGTTGCATTTTAATCGTAATTGCTCGGGTTAATTTCATAAAAACCCAATTTGTTATAAAATCATGAAAATGTAGGTTCGTTATTAAGAAATCTATGTTCATTCAATCATAGAAATAAACATTAATTCTACAAATTTCCAATTTGTTCAGATGTAAAAATGATTAAATGAAACATTTAATATTTAAGATTAATTAAGTTCATTCCACTTACTAACTGATAGGATATTTGTGTGACATCCATTGTTTTTTATATATATAAAAGCGTTTATATTGTTATAAATAAAAAAGTATCGAAACTTTTCTCGGAAAGAATATGGCACGAAAGGGAATAGGGAAAATATGTCAATATTGGACCGTGTATGAGTATTTGCTTACCATCTCACCACTTGTAGAAGAGAAAACGATTAACTGATATTAACTGTTTAAAAAAAAACTACTTTTAGCAAGAAATAATTGACATTAGAACCTCAAGAAGTTTGGGATTTTTCGCTCACTGCAAAGATAAAAAAAGATACAGTGTTTACAATAAAACATATACATTGGAACATCTAATTACAAGAAAATTAATATAGTCGTGATAGGAAAGCTGTACAATATATATGCAGGGCAAACAAATAGTAAGCGAACCATTCATTAGTTATTTGTTGTGAGGTAAGTACATGTAATATGTCATGTTTAAGAATGACCATTGGAATGAAAGTACAACAAATTAAGTTGCAGACAATTAATTTTGCTACGCCTGAAGCGCGTTTCGTCTATACAGGACTCATCAGAGGTGCTCTACATGTACCCGAAATATTGAAAAAGCCAAACACTAAAATGAGTATGAAGAGCATAGAACAATAAAACCCAAAACATCGAAATGTGGACCAGATGGATGGAATTTAAATGGAAAGACTTACTAGCCTACTCATACATCAAAGATGCACACATACTGTCATCGGTGAATTTCATCCAATGTTCCAATTTCCAGTGGCATTGATAACTGTGATCTTATGCTCTTCGTTCATCATATGTGTTCAATTAATTATCCATTTTGTTGTATCTTCTGGACTGAGCAGCATTTGCTCTGAAAGGGAGCTAAGAAATAATTTAAACATAACTTATTCACTGATGAATATAAATGGAATAGAGAAAGATGTCCTAATTTTTGTTCTACTGTCGGATATTGTTATTCTGCTACGCCTGTTCCATTCAAAACTCATAACATATATAACAAGAGGTTCCCAGGAGCCTGAATCGCTCACTTGGTCCTGATGTCAACCCTATGAAAAACTTTGTAGAGCTAAATAAACTGAACATTAAAGCAAGCTAAAGCTTTACTCTTTCAGCAATAGTTTTCATTGTGTAGGCCAAAAATGTGCAAAATGTTATTTTAAGGGCCGTCTGAACACCTTGACTCTATTAGAGACTTTGTTAAGAGCTTAATGAACTGAACATTTAAGCGAGCAACCACTTTTCTTTGTCTGCTATATTTTTCATTTTATAAGCCGAAACATGATAACATGTTAATTTATCGGCTGTTATCCCTATAAAGGGTCATCTGACAACTTCAATCCTAGACGACTTTTGTAGAGCTAAATGAGCTGAACATTTTAGCAATCAACAGCTTTTCTCTATCTGCAGTAGTTTTCATTCTATAGGCCAAAACACTATTTTTTGCCTGTAAGGTGTTGTAACCCCTATAAGGGTCATCTGACAACTTCAACCCTAGACTACTTTTATAGAGCTAAATGAGCTGAACATGTAAGCAAGCAATAGCTTTTGTATATCTGCAATAGTTTTCATTCTATAGGCCAAAAACACTATTTTTCGCCTTTAAGGGGCTGTAATCCCTATAAGTGATAATCTGACAACTTGGATCTTATGAAGACTTTTGTAGAGCTAAATGAGCTGAACATTTTAGCAAGCAACAGCTTTTCTCTATCTGCAATAGTTTTCATTCTATAGGCCAAAAACACTATTTTTCGCCTTTAAGGGGCTTTAACCCGTTTAAGCGGTCATCTGACAACTTCAACCCTATGAAGACTTTTGTAAAGATAAATAGCTGAACATTATAGCAAACAACAGCTTTTCTCTATCTGCAATAGTTTTCATTCTATAAGCCAAAAACATGAAAAACGCTATTTTTCACCTTTAAGGGGCTGTAACCCTTTTAAGAGATCATATGACAACTTCGACGAAATACAAATGACAACAAAGTCCCAGACAATAAATTTTGCTACGCCTGACGCGCGTTTCGTCTATTCAAGACTCATCAGAGGCGCTCTACCAAAAATATTGAAAATGCCAAACACTATATAAATATGAAGAGCATAGAACAATAAACCAAAAATACCAAACTGGGGAACCAAATTATTACTAAGATAATCAACCTATGTCTGGGGTAGGAAGAACCTTAGGGTTTAGACAATTTTGAAATTTAGACAGATAATTTAAAGCTTTGATGTTTTCTCTAACTCAAAATGGAGACTTCTGTAGAGCATTTGATGCTAAAGCAGTAAGGTGGCATCAGATTTCATCTATCTCTTATACTTTTTGATTTACAAGCCGAAACCAGTAGTCTGCCCCCCCTGGTCTATTCTAGTAACGGTGGCCATGTTTTTGACGGTTCAAAAATCGAAACTCAAGTTTGTTGCAGGACACCCTAAGGACCATTCATACCAAGTTTCATTAAATTCTGTTAAGTAGTTTCAGAGAAAAAGATTTTTGAAAAATTGTTAACGGACGACAGACGACGACGACGGACGCCAAGTGATGGTAATAGATCACATGGACCTTCGGTCCAGGTGACCTTAAAATTAATCGATTACTTTTCTCCAACAAAAATAAGAATGATATTATCTACTAAAAATATAGGGATCACTAGAAATCAAAACTGCATATACTTTGCTTTATTGGCTTGTTCCCCTTGTGAATAGTATAAAATATAATTTATATATTAAGGAAATTCATTCCGAATTTTCCAATTTTCTAATAGATTTATTGGCATTGTATCAAGTTTAATGTCTGTCCGATATTCCTTGGGGTACAAACCTATCAAAATCGTTTTTAAGACATACATTCTGATTAAGCGAAATAAGTCATTTGGTTGGGATTTTGTGTTGAAAGCAGTGAAAGATGTTATAACATATCAATTTTAAACAATTTCGACTTTTTTATGTCCATTTTGGTACCATATTCACTGTCATGTCGGATAATAAATTGAATGTGAAGGGTTTTCATCAAAGACATTGTTTCAGAGTTTGATGAAAAAAGAAGAAATTTAGAAAAATATGCATGACACAAGCTAGCAATGTTTCTATTGTAAAAAATAACTACTATTATAAAAGAGCGTTGCATATTAGTTACAAAATAACCGAACTGGGGTGATCAATCTTAATGCAAAGGAAGAAAACAAAACAGAACGAGGAAAATACATAAAGGAGTAATTAAAGTGGTAGGTTAAACCAGGTTAATGGCGCTGAACACACTAATTTCTAAATTTGAATGTAAATCTGCTAAAAAAATATGTGTCAAATTAATAATTTGATTCATTATGGCTAGGTACGCGTTATAAATATCTTGCTAAAATTGTCAGATAGAAAAAAGTCAGGTGTAACTCGACTATTTTAGTTTTAAAAACAAGTGTGGCCACTAAAAGTGTGTCTCACCTGTTAGCACTACTGAGTAACTCATTCACAAGTTTTAGCTTTTCAAAAAGCTGGGGAAGCTTCGCTGTAGCGGCATTTAAAGGAAAGGAAAGTGTATATCGGTTCTTATTTAAAAATTACAAGTCACTGGTCTACCAGAACTTTATAGAATGTATCAGGAACATGCCTATAATTACATGAAGCAGAAGGGAAACGAACAAAAATGCTAGATATAGAAGAAATACATACTTGGCAAATGACATATGTTACCGAAAACTGCGATGACGAATTTTTGTGACGCCACAGCACCACTATGTAAGACGAGGGATATTGAAAACGTAACTCTAATTTGTCGCTGTATTTGCAAACATTGCAAGTGAATTTTAAAATAAACTGAACGTGCACAAGTATTGGTAACTCGCCCATAGTTGCAATTTAAAGCCCATGTGTCTTTTATTGGTATACTGGAATAGCCCCTGCCCGAAAAGGACATATAAGTAAATATCCAAGAACATGGCTAAAATGTTCAGACTCGTGAGTCAGATGAAGATAAATGTGATGTAAAATGTACATGTGCTTAAAGAATAAAGGTAATAACAAAACTACCGAACTTGAATGATCAATCTCATAGTCCAGAGAAAATGACAAAAACGAATCAGTCATACCGGAGAACTGGTGGACCGCAATGGTCCTGACTTGGTACAGGCATTTCAAACGAAATGGTGGGTTAAGCCAGGTTTTATGGCGCAAAACCTCCCTCTTCCATTGCGATCTTAGGATCCGGTAAAGACCATATAACACAACATAGTTGTGAGACACAATAGGGATATCGAGGTGATCGTCTCAGTACAGCAGACCAGTCAAACACTAATTAAAACAATTAACTATCATATCTTTTAACTCAATTTTACTTTTCTACTAGTGGCTGATAACGAAGAAAGAATTTTTTTAGTGATCGTATGAGACGTATTTTCTTATAGCCCTGCTTCAAAAGTCGTTCACGAAGAAACTGGTGTCTGATCAAAAAATCTGTGAAATGTGTGCAAGCTCTGGCATATCGAATAAGTTGAGAAATATAAACACCGTATGCAGGAGAAGTAGGTATATTGCTCTGTAGATTAGGAAAATTAATAATTTGAAAATTAAAATCGTCTCGTTTATCGTAAATTTTTGTACTGAGATGACCACCTGGGTCAAATTCGAGGTGCAAATTCAAGAAAGACGTGAAGCAATTAGATTCGGTGGTCTCTTTAATCTCCAATTCCGGAGGATATATTGAAGGAATCCAACTACCAAATGAAGTGTTATTGACAGAAAGGACATCATCAATATATCTGAATGTAAGATTAAATGACCTTGCCTCTTTCATCTTCTTATTCTTTACGAGTCCCTGAAGAAATTCAGTCTCGTAAGAGTATAAAAACAAATCGGCGAGGAGAGGAGCACAGTTTGTGCCCATTGGAATGCCGATTTGTTGTTGAAAAATCTCTCCTCCGAAGGTGACAAATATGTTGTCAATGAGGAAATCAAGCATACTGCAAACTTGTTCCAGTGTGTAACAAATTTTATCTTTGAAAGATGTTTTGGAAAAGAATGTAGAATTATAACCCAAAACAACAAAATTCCTTGAGTTTGAAAAGGCTTTTTCGAGAAGTTTTTTCAGGCGACATTTTAGTTTTTCGTGTGGCAAGGTAGTGTATAAAGTTGAAAAATCGAACGTTTTCAAAGAGTGAACCTCAGAAAATGATCTAGATTTAAAATGATCTAACAAATCTTTTGAGTTTTTCAAAATCCACATATGGTTAATTCCACTACGATTATAATTAGTGTCGCAGTATGTCTGTTGACCTTCTTTGACAGCAGACAAGATTTTAGTTAAATGAACGGACAGGTCTGTAGTTGAACATGATGAAGATCCAGCTATATACCTTTCTTTGTACGGATTTTTGTGAAGTTTAGGTATCCAGTACAAATATGGTAACTCTTTATGTTCCTCTTTCATTGGAATATTGAAAGAGGACATAAAAGAGCTATGGTTGGCTATGATTTCATCTTTGTTAAATGTAGTCCGTGTGTATGTAGCACTAGCGGAAGTATTACCAACAATGCCTAGTTCTTTTATTAGACAATTGTAATAATGTGCTTTACATACAAAAACTATATTATTGGAAGCCTTGTCTGCTGGCGTGACAACATACCTGTCATGTAAGGAAGAGAGGCAATTGAGAGCTTCACGATCTCTAAATACAGAAGAAGGCCGGGGGTTCACACATTTGCGAAGTTTGTCTATTCGGCTTCGTACAAGAGATCGGATAGTCCTTACCCAGTCCGACAGTGATTCAAGCTCTGGTTCTTGGTCCTTTTCCCTCTTTATCCAGGCTCTAGCATAGTCCTCCACAGCGTCCATGATGATCTTAAAGTTATGATTCCAATTTATACGTTGCGATTCCCTGAATTTAGGTCCATGGGAAACCACATTACGTAATAAATCATTTTCAATTATCTTAAGATCACCCGTGATGACATAACCAGATGGACCATAGACAAAGGGAGAAGCATAGCAATCACATGTCAGAGGGGACTTTAGATATTCTTCAATGTTTAGGTCCTGCAATGCCTTTTTGTTGTTGAAAATTTTACTACTTTTAACAAATTAAGTAAAAAACCATGAAACTACTATGGTTCTCATTATTATTAAAACAGACATGACATGAAAGCTCGAGTATGAAAGATCAAATGTACTAGTATGTAAGTGATTCCATATATAATAGCCAAACTTTTCAGCATACATATGGGTGTTTATAGTCGTGACTATATGCTATAAGCCTCTGCAGCGATTATTAAAGACTCGCTGTGTGCCATGGGTCGTCCAGGCCATGACACATTACCACCAGTATTGGATGTTCCAGGTACATACGCCCTGGAGAAAGGACCCGTCTTCAACCACGAGGAGTCTGGAAGACAACTTTTCAGCACCGTGCATTATGATTTTATTATCCCAAAGTGTTGCCAAACAAAAAACCTTGTAGTTGGATGAAAATACACAGCGAGAAAAACATAAAAATAATCTGGACTTAAAAATCATATGATAAATCTGTTGATTACAACAAAATTTACGTAATATATTCTTGCTCAGCGATCAATAAATATCACGTGATCAAACTATTTTAGTGGATTTGTCGAGGTCACCTGGTCAAAGCAATTTTAATCAACGGTAAATATTAAATTGTACCGTTAGTCCATCAGCCAACTCTGAAAAGACGTCATATTTAAAAGTTGAGTGGATACCCCCGTAGACCGAATTTTTATGGTACAAAAATTTAGTATAACATCTAAGCTTCATAATTCTAAATGTTATACTTATATAAAATATGCGGAAAATAGCGTAAGAATCATTTTTCTGGACCCTCTGGTGAGCAATTGAAAAGTAGTCATTCATTTATTTTCAATAAATTGAACATGGGGTTGAAAACTTCAATTACTGTTTTATAAATCTATAGTATACATAGGGATTATTGACTTAGGAAAAGAATTTGCATCATAACAATGTCTAAAAAGATATTTTTTAGATTTAAAATTGCTATTTATTACGTTCAAAATTTCCCTATTTTTACAATTTGCGAATGTCTTCCTATGACTTCGCACGTATCACAGGTAAAATTTACTCAACAAGATTCACCTAATTACAATGGTCACAATTAAAAATATTAAAACCACCAGGATTTGATAAAAACAGTGTTTTACAGAAAATCCATTTTTAATGTCCATGTGCGGATTGTAATGGTTTGACCGATCTGGTTTTATTTTTTAAATTATTAAATGTGAAGGTCACTTTTTCTATTTTTAGAATCAATATTTTTTTATGATTTTAAGTCATTTCTATGGTATTTTTTTTAAACCAACATAAAAGAAGTTATAATACAGAAAAGGTGATTTTTTACATTATTGAAAACAAAGTTATAACCAATAAATCACGTTTTCTTGTTTTTGGCTTGTTAGACTTTACTTTAGGTCAGGTGTGTTTGACTTTATCTAAACTTATATGAAATATTTACATTACTTTTAACTTATAACTTATCTATTCTTTATTTCTGGCGACAATTTATGTCGAGCTGTCGCCTTAAAATAATGTAACGATGTCGTTTTGTAAATTTCGTTTTTTTTCCAATTCTATTGTTATGAAATCAAAGAATGGATGAGGGGGTTGGTGTTTTTCTAAAATAATATTCTGAATCTGAATTTTGATGAAAAATATTTAAGTAACAGAGGATGAAATATTTTAAGAAGGATTTCTGCCATATAGAATAATGCTAATAATGAAAACAAAAATTTGTCTCGAGACACCTTTATGAAAAAAATAATTGTCTGATCGGAACAAACCCACCCCCTCTTTTCGTGGTAATGGCCTGTCTCATAAAAAAAGAGTACTAGAAGACAAGAAGTCCTCATTGATGATGGATTTTTACAATACTGCATTCCATTTTAAAGATTTAACAGCAATGTCATATCATTCCTAAACATTCCCAAAGACTCCGCCACATACACAGACGAACAATTAGGATTTTTCGGACGATTGCTGTTGTTAAGAATCAAAAGCACACCAAAGTTCCTCAGGCAATACTGGTACTGGTCAGCTGTAAATGAATAGAAAATGGTGCTGAAGCTTTTTCCATTGCAAAGGGCACGTTGATCTTCATGTACCAGCATATGCTCTTAACCTTGAAGTGTCTGTTCCCATAGAAAGTTTGTATCCGTTTGCTCAGTTACTTTGTCCCAAACGATGTCAGAATTTTGTAATTTTGTATTTTTGTCTATAAAGTATTCTTTTAACAGGAAGTAGTTGAGAAATTCCTAAACTCTATTAAGAAATATAGAGTTAAGTGACATAAAAATTGAGACGGAATACTTAATAACTTTGCAGAGCGACGCTCGATTAAAGAAGACGAAAAAGTGAGCCTATGTATGTCGCTTCTGTCTAATGTTACTGGCAACACACAAAGAATGCAAGCATTTTAGGTCTACAGAAACTTATATCATTAGTGTACCATTATTTCTTTTTTTATGTAATTTCATGAAAAATGGGAAACACTGAAGTCAGCAAAGTTAAAAACCACACAAATAGTAAGATTACAGTATTCGCATTTTAACACAAAATCAGGACAAGTAGTTTTCTTTGATTTTTTTAGAAATTTTAAATGAAGTATAAGACGGGACATATTTTACTCGTGGAGAACTAGACTAGCTATCTCTTTTTATCTCACGTTCCGTTATACAAGTATTGATAAGTGCTTCCACTGAACAATTCTCTATTTGGTGACTTTCTCCATCTCATATATCCTCAGGAACCTGAGATAAGGGACACAATGGATTCTAGGAAGTCTGCTTCATATTTAGATTTACATCTCGTTATTGACTCTCAAGGAATACTTCAACAAAGCTCTATGACAAACGTGATGACTTCAACTTTCCCTTTTTGTGTAGCGACATTCCGTCCGCTCCGGCTTATGAAGTGTTCGTATCACAGTTGATTCGTTACTCCAGAGCTTGCGGCAATTACATAGATTCCTTGGCAGAGCGTCACGTTTGACACTGAAAAGGCTAACACAGGGTTATGTTGCTCCACGGTTGCTGTCTTCACTCAAGAAATTGTACAGTAGACACTGTGCACTCGTAGACAATCTCTCAAATGAGTGCAGATGTTGGTTTGTCTTAGAAATTTGTTTTGTCTTCCTTTTCCAGATTTGACACACTGAATTGAAAATTAGCAACACGGCGGATGTGCTATAGCAGCCAAAAACCGCCTACTCTTCCGGAGCACCCGATTTAACTCTTGTTACGACTTGAGTTGGCGTTGTTGATTTCCGTTCGGTTGATTTTGTGTTTTGTGTTTCTTCGTGCTGTTCTTGTTCATGTTTACCGGTTTTGTCGTTGCCCTTTCGGACTTTTGACACTCGAATGCCCTATTTGTGCCTGCTTGCTTCTTTCAATTCATTCGTCGGTTAGCACAATTACTAACTTCAATGGTTAGGTGATTTCAACTTCGTTTAGTTAACTTCTTTCTGGGAAAAATTGACCAAGCTCTACGACATTGCTCAGTAGCATAAAAAAGTTCACAATAAAAAGGCCTGTTTTTCAAAATATATTTAGTTACGATTGTAATGAGAGTTTCCTTTTTGTTGTTTTAGTAGTACGCTTATTGATTTGAATTTCGTATAAATATAGATTCTTTAGAACACGGTACAGGAAACAACTGCCAACAATGAAGAAGCTAAATATGGATCTTCAAAGTATTTACAAATATACAAGTAGTAATTTCAAAAGGCAAAACAATCATAACAAAGCGTCAAATAAATTGAAAAAAAAAGATCCATATAGAACTTTATTAATTGGCTGGCATATTTCCTCGATAACAGTTACTTTGTATCCCTTTTGTAACTAAGTGCAACAAACGTTCAAACATGCAGCGCCATTATTATATACATGTTGTATGCTGCCTTGCAAAATGATCCAAAATGCACATGTACCTGTAATTATGGCAACTTTTAAACGACAATTAAGACTAAAGTTCTTATATTCTGATTCTATAGTTTCAAAAAGGTCAAATATATAAACTAAAATTGAAAAAAATTATTATGGAACACATTATATTGATCATTTGTATTTACACATGAAAACAATATAGATTTCAGGCGACTGGGTCTACATTCATAAATACCGAAACTTTTCAACCGGTACCACAAATATTTTAATGGAATTGTTTTATTTAATTTGTTATGTTGTAGGTAGATTCTTTCCACAAAATATTCTACCTAGCTATCCTATTTTTTAGGAAATAAGAAAAGAAAATGAAAGCAAAACTCATTTTAGTCATTCCTTGTATTATCTCCATTTAAGACTTCTTTGAGCGAAAATTTTAACAAACTTTTGTCTGTCGTTGATTGTCTGGACAACATTTATTATGTTAAAAGTTTTCTTTTCAATAATATTGTATTAAACTTAGTATAATAGAATGTTTTATAAGGGTTGAAATTCTTCGACAGTTTATAGTACCCCTAAAGGGGCCTCCATTATATCAGTTTCCGCATCTTTTTGCAAAGTATAACAAGTTGCAATATAAAGTTCACATGTTTGTCTTTTGATTTCTGCAATAAAAAATCGGTCTACAGGGGTATCAACTCAAATTATTTTTTTCCGGACCTGGCTGATGGACTACGTGTCCAGTTCTGCAGTACACAAAATAGCCTTATCATGATCAAATCATCTCTTCTCCGTAACTGGTTCACGATTATAGTTGTTGGTTAAGCCAATGAAACAATCTGTTACTTTTGCAACCTTGTTAAACAGCCAATCAACGCGTTCATAAGTGATTGATTATTTCAAGATAGCGTCAATATCCTATGAAATTAATAGCTTCGCACCTTGATGCGAAGCAATAATTGATCTAGACCTTAAGAGCACCACAAACTTAGTCTGAATACTAAATATCAATACTTTTCAAGTAAGTTTCTTGTTACGAATCTATCCAATACTAAAGACAAAACGAACGAATGGAATACAAATGTGTGTTCGAAATCATCTCTTCGAATGAAAAATAACATGCACACTCCCCGCCTGACCATATCAACTTTCTGTGAAAATGTTTTAGACAATTTATGTTTAAACTTTTGTTTTTTCTTTCGATTCAATAAACAAGGGGGTATAAAATGTGATATTTCGAACAAAAAGGTTAAATCTTCGATACAAATTTTCAAATTCAATAGGTTTTAAGAAAATCAAAATGGCGGCTTCTGTTTTCACAATTTTCAACAAATTTTCATGATAGACCTCGGTAAGGATACGTTTTTTGACAATAAAACAAGTAAATGACCACAATTTTTAATGTTTCTGATTGGCATTAATTTTCGGGGTGTAACGTTTCTTTTGTCCATTAGTATATAATTTTCAAACCTTCATACCTTCATGCCCTGAACATCTAAGAAATGCATTTTACACATTTTTACTTTAAATTGAAAATAGGATTTAAATATCTATAAATAGTCTTTTAAATGTCTTTAAATCACCATCAATTTCTAGGAACTGAATACAGGGGACATTGGCCATACTCGAGTCCTTTAAAATACATTTATATGTGACATGGCATCTTTGAATCCAGGATGATTCCGAATCGTTTAAGGGCATCCTAGAATTCAACATCGTCCTAGGGGAAAGTTGAATTCCAACTTACACGAAAGTTTGACCAGTACGATTTGGAATTCCACTTTCCCATAGGAGAACTCGGGATTTCCCGAATAGTCCTAAAAACTTATAGTAATTTGGAATCGCACTAACAATTTCTCTTAAGGCGATTCCTAAGTATTCACATTGAAAAAAAAACCATTTATTGAAAAAATAGAGAATATACATTAAAGTAATAAAAACAATTATTGTTTTATATCTTTATGTAAGTTTTTAATATATCCTGCCGTAAAAATCTCTTAACTTCTTAAATATTTACAATGTTTGCGTGACAAAAGACGTTTATTACCCAATGTGTTTGTTCGCTCATTGGTGCATTTTTTGTTGTTGCTGCTGGAGTGACATTTAGTTGAACATTTGAGTCCCGTTACTAGTATTCGACAAGAGCAACGTTGTATTGTGCATTTTGAGTTGCAGTTAAAATGAAATTAAATAATTCCATATGTTCTCACGTCACATATTTGTATTTTTTACATGCTTTTATGTGAGATATAATTGGCAAGGTTTTGTTTAAACTAGGGAAACAAATTTCATATCTATAAAATCATCCTCTGTGTAGTCGTTTTTAGTAATCCGTCTTTCGAAAAAAGTTTCAACATTCTTCTAAAAAGTTATTATGTTATTATTTATTCGATGTATTATTTTAGTAATTTTCAAAATCATATATTCTGTTTATCGTTTATTTCCTTATTCTATTTATTTATTTATTTATGTCTGAATAATTTCATTTACATTGTATCATTATTGAAATTTATAATCAAAAACTGAAAAAGGGTTAGGAATCGCCCTAGGACGATTCGGGGGCCGAGTTCTCCAAGGGGAAAGTGGAATTCCAAATCGCACTGGCGAAAATCCATTGTTAGTTGGAATTCCACTTTTCCCTAGAACAATGTGGAATTCCAAGATGCCATAGGACGATTTAGAATCGCCCTGTAACATATGCATAGAGATTCATATTGAATTTTGGTGTGATCAGCTCCTCTGAATGATGTACTTTGTACCCGATGCGCAATTAAGGTAGAGAATAAGTCATCAGTAGAACTCCATATAGGCCATAAGGGTTCTTTTATGCAAATCAGTCAAGGTGTAAACTACAGGTGGTTACAAGCTTATAATACTGAAATCCTGACAATCAGTTAGATCAGCAAACCGAAGGCTCTAGATATTTTTTAAACTCTTTGAATTTGGTCATTCCATCTAGCCATTTTGTTGGACACAAACATATATCGACTTATTAATATTGATATCTGTGTATTACTCTATTTTTTGACCGGGTTGGTCATGGGCAATTATTTCGTACTTCATCCTTATCTCAGGAATTAAATATATTCATACAGGCACCAAAATGGATGAATACAGTTGATTGAAGATGATTAAAAAGCTACGGACCGTGAAAGCAAGTTATATATAACAAGGCAAAATTACATGACATTTTAATTACTAGTAAATATAATTACATTCTAGCTTATAACGACAATTTCGATTGGTTAATAATGCAGTTTTATTTCTGGGTGAAACTCAATAGCACGTGCCACCTTAACAACGACTTGCGCGGAGTAATTTTAAAAAGATAAACCGTGCATTTCGTGAAATTTTCTGTGCAAACATTTAATATATTTTATCGGAATGTAAATATAGAATATAGGACTTTTGAATCTTGAGATCGAGTTTATCACTTGTTTATGGTGAACCCGAAGTGCGAACCAATAAACCAGTTATAAACTCGATCTAAAGAATTAATCAAAGTACCGTTGGTACTGATAACTCGGAAGTCAGAATGTTTCCTAAATGTTTGCGTATGCTGATTTACACATGTTCAGTTAAGTTCTGAAACTAGTGTTTTCTATCAATATATCACCTTCTATGTTAATTTTGTCGTCTTCTGAGCAATCCCCCACTCAAAGACTGTATACTGTTTACACTGTAAATTCGTCCGTCCGTCCAAAATAATATCGGTATATTGTAAAAATATAAAGTACATCACAGTTACATAAGATAGTGGTCTTATATTTTGTATGATTAGCTTTATCCTATAGTATACTGGTTTAATAAACTTTTTGAAGACTTTTGTGGAAAAATTAATAACATGAAAAGTATAATATACAAACCTAAACATTTGGTATACTGACAGTTAGGGATGTGGTCTACGCAACTGGCTCTTTGCCATGTGACCACGATCCATTTTTACGCTTCAACGAGTCTTACATATGAAATAAGGTTTTTTTTAGACGCATCAAAACATATTTGTTTAATTACATGAAAAGTATAAAACCTAGGCATCTGGTAATTCTTAGACGCTTGGGGTTGTGGTTAATGCTAATCACACCATGCTGTGTAACCCTGAACCCATTTTCACGCTTCAAGAACTCTGTTATTTTTCTTAGCCGTAAACTTTTTGTAGGACTTTGTGGAAAATGAAAAACATGAAATTTTGTTCTACAGTGTTTTTTCATCATAAAAAATATGGTCTGGATCGGATTTTTGATAAAAATATTTTGGCATATTTTTTTGCTATTAACAGACATTTGATATCTGTAAAATTTCTTAGTTATTTGCGAATAAAAAGCTTCGCCGAATGCAGCATGATATGACCGCAACACGTTGCATAAACGTTGTATGTTTGAGGCAAATTATGCCCATGGTAGACTGATGAAGTTTTTTTAACACATGCCACCTGTGGTGAACTTTTCACCCACTTTTTACAAGGAATTCAACACTTTTTGGCAAAAGCAGAACCCCAAAAAATTGCTGCTTCAAAAATACTTGCTGCTTTCACTTCTCCCTTTTGGTCCCTAATTTAGTAACGGAAAATAGGGAGTTGCAATCATAAATATTTCAATTTGCATCCACTGCTTGATAAGAATTAAATTGCAAAAAATTAAAATAAAAAAACGGACAAGAAATAAAATGGAACATTTTTGCCTATTTAATGGTCATTGATTTCTAATTAAAACAAGGGGGACCCCATAACCAATCCCATCTATGGTGTAATGGTAAGACATATCAAAACAATGGACGAACCAGAACCAAAGTTAATGTGGGACCAAAAATAATACTTTACCCATACTCGTAAGAGAGGGAGCTGCATTGCAATCATATTATCCATCTGTTTGCCCGTCCGTAACAAACTTTCGTAGCAGATTTCTCGGCTTCAACTGGAGGGATTGATTTCAAATTCAGTAAACAGCTTTAGCATGATGCGTTGTACCGTGTCTTCCTTTTCTAGGTCAGTTACGCATCTACATCCTGTTTTTTAGAGCGAGTTAAAACTTTTTAAGTACCAAAAATAGACAATGTTCCCTAAAAGATTTCCCGGCTTCTACTAAAGGGATTTATTTTAAATTTGGTATAAATCTTAACTGGCTTAAGCATGATGCGTTGTACCGTGCCTCCCCTTTCCAGGTCATTTCGGTCATCTACGATACCTGCTTTCTGAATGGTCGAGCGGGTGTACGACTTAATGCAACCCCTTGTTTAAATTTTTTGCCATTTTAGGGCCCCTAGTTTATAAACGAATAAAAGGGGGACCCCAAAATATAAAATTTCACAGCATTTGGTTAACCAGAATAAAAGTCAATGTGTAAATAGAACAAATTAAATAACACTGAATCAAGTAAATGTGTACAAATGTATTCTAATATCATAAACATGACATGCATATGATAATGGCATACATACTACTTGTTAATAACAAAATTAGTGTAAGAAATTACATTTCATCGATTGTGTAAGCTGATCATTGTACATGCTGTACATTGTTTACTTCGACAGATTTTTATTTTTATTTAATACAAACACATAAAAATAAAGCCCAGATTACACAACATAAAGGCCCGATGTTTTATTACACTTTTGGCACAGCCAATACATGTACGTTGTTTTGAGTGGTGCTTTAAGTTCAGGGTATTACAAATGATGCCATTCCAAGCATTCGTCACCACACGTCTGGCACAACCATTCTGCTACATCTTTTGTTTTCTGCCAGTTTAACATTTATGTTAAGACGTGATACTCCAGCCTTGGAAGAAAAATTCATTCCCCCATTAATGCAAACACATTTTTAATTTGTTGTAATTATCTAGAAAAGTGGGTGGGTGAGTCAGTGATGTCAGAGCCCGCGATAGAATATATACCTTATGTATAACCTACGGGAAGAATTGAAATGCACAAGGCATGCATGATATACATTAACTAAAATTTCGGATTTTATACAACAATTTCTTTGTATATACATGTACATGCACTTGGTTAAAATACATCTTATGCCTGATCTTACACTACATTTAAGGCGGCTGCTCCATTACGTTCAAAGGGACCCCATTAAAACCCTCGCGAGTAAGCGAGTCTTGTACATGTATGTATATCAACAATTAATTATGCTTTTATTTTTGTAACATTTTATTTCTTTCAATGTACATGTAAGTCCGGAGTAACCATATTTAATTCTTTTTTTGGTACCCGAGATTCGGGAAACCATTCCCGTACCCAATACGTATTAAAAAAGCATTCTGAATTATTTTGCATGTCCGGCGGTTTGGGCCAACGGTTGATACAAAATGCATGTACTCTAGTTAATGTTACATAAATTATCTAATTGAACAAATATTATAATCTATTATAAAAAAATATATTATAAAAAAAAACCTTTTATAAAACAAATGCAGGATATATCAGTGTTCTTTCTCTGGAACAGTCAGCTTTGTATCCTGTCACGTCAACATTCGCGCCTCAGTCCAGCGTAAATGCAAACATCAAACATATCAAATTCATATTTTCTAACGCTTCAAATAAGAACATCGTCGGAAACCCATGGATAATTTCTAAATCCTCCATCATCATCTGCGTTCCCTATGTATGTTCCTTTAAACTACACGTAGAAAAGAAATGACACGTTGTTCATCAACGGGATAATCACCGGGGACATTGCATAATTTTTTTCTGATGCCTCCCTGTCCAAAACACTTAAAAGCTATTTGGTAGCACATACTTTTCTCACCACCTGTATGTATCGAAAGATAATCATGCTTTCCGTTCATCAAATTAAACGTGCCATATTGTCAATCGTGTTTCGCGAAAAGGTTTCATTTCTTTCACACCTAACAAATTCGAAGTCGTAACACTCAATTTTGATAAAAAGCACATGTTAACGTTATAGAAGCGATGATTTGATTGGCTCGATTGGCCTAAGGCATTAAGAGATATCTTTAATCGACCAATCAAATCGGCTCCTTAAATATTCATGAGGAAGTTTATTATCTTTGTTGCCGATTGGTTGGTATCATCATCGTATCGGAAACATGAATATGTAAATACACAGTAAAACTAGTCCGACACACAATTATTTATAAATACGCAATATTCCGCACACGTGGAAATTATTTAACCCACCCACATTTAATTAATATAACGATATTTAAGTGCTCAATTATAAGATATTCAATGCAATGGTATGTTAATATTTTATAGAAACGTACAATATGAAAGAATCGCATAACTATCCATCGAAAAATTCTTATCGCGGAAGGTTAATTGAATATTATTAATTTGATGTAATGAGTGAGGCCATCGCTTTTTCTAATCTGGTCCTATTTTGACCTATATTCCATTTCTACGAGAGTTAGCGACGTGACAACGAGTTGTAACAGTTTGGCGCGCTTTCTTCCATTCATATTTTCTCCGACAAGACTCGGAAGCCGAAGACTTCCGAGTAAAAAGTCCTATATTCTCTTTATCGGTAATCCCCAGCAACAAAATGTGATTTTTCTTCGTTAAAAGGGGTCAATTAATGTTTTTTTATAAAGACCTTTTTTATGTGCACTGATAAAACACATGCTACAATGTGCAACGTCACCGTACTGACCCTATAATTTCGGGGATAAACACCTGTTCATGATACAAGGTTTATCGGCGAAAATATCAAAAGAAAAATGTAATAATTACCGATAATTATATTTCTCTAATGTTTATCTGATTTATCAACCACTCAATCATTTGTGGAAAAATATTTCTCACCTCTAGAAAAAAATTTGTTCTCAGCGTAATTGCACGTGCAACTGATAACCAACATTTTTGCTATTTTTGACCTGTAGAAATTAGAGAAAAACCTTCTATAACTTAATTCTCAATGATAATGGAATTTCTAACATCTCGGGAAATAAATTTGATATTTATATAGGTTCCATAGTGTCATATAGTAAAAATCATGTAAATGATTTTTGAGTCATTTTCTTATAAATCATATAAATTTTGTATAAGTTTTTATTGCTAATATTTTACTTTCAATTTTGTTGAAGATGGTTAGAAGTATTTTTATTATTTCAAAACTTTAATGTTATATTTCATTATTTTACAAAGTCTAACACGTCAAGTTAATTCTATTAGATAACATATTTAAGAAAAAGATTTTATTGTGTAAAAGAAATTGTTTCTCAGGCTTAAGGAAAGGAATTAAGCTTTGGGTGTTTTTATCTTTAATACCGGACCCTTATGTGTACATAGCAATTAGCACCTATTGTTAAGAGGATCACGCCAAAACCCATTTGAGTTAATTCTACTGTCTGTCAAAGTCAAATCCATTAAGCCGTTTTACATAGTGTTTCTTGCGCGACAAAAAGTAGTTTTAAATGACATTTTTTTTTTATAAAATAATACGCAAGTTTCTAAGGGCTTTTCTTATGCTAACTTTTGATTGGTTCTTTTCTGTAAAAAGTAGGGCAAAGCGTGAAAAGTTAATGTTTGGGGGAATGCGGCATTCACATGCTTGCGTCCAGATAATAAACATCAACTTTTATTCTTCCTCTCTTTGCAATATTTTGCAGGTAAGAACTAATTGAATTTTATTATATTTTTGAATCCTTTTCATTAATAAGTTAAAGTTTAATTTTTACATTGCTTGATATGTGACAAGTTAAATTATTTATTTGTTTCAACATGACAAAAGATAAACAAATTTCACATTATTTCGAAAATTAGGAAGTGAGGTTTCTAGGCAGCATAATCACAATTTTTACTGTTTGTACATATTATTTTAATTAGAAGTTTTTGAATTTTATTATTGTTTTCTATATTTATCATGTTCCGTCATTTAGCATGTCCCTAAAATGGGAGATAACTCAGGTGTACCCACGCTAAAAACATTTGAACGAAAATTGTTTGCCAAATACTTTAAAAGTAAGAATAACATAATTTATAGATGCTAACAATTTACAATTCATTATTGTTTCATTTTCAAATAATAGCTGGGTAACAATACTTTTAATTGAGAAGTGATTGAAACATTGGTTTCCCTGAAATTTCTCATTTTTCAACATTTGATAATTAGGGCAGTTAATTGATAATTTTGTACATAGATTTCTTTGGTTTAATTTGTTTTTATTGCGACTACATATATAACATATAACCACTTTTATAATCCGTGTCAGAAAGACTGCATTCACTTTTACTATATTTATTGAGCAAAACAAAGTTTTGATTATCTCCCCCTAGTTTAAATAAAATAGAGTTATCCCCTCTTGATGTGCTTGCAAATTTCAAATAGAATTCAATAAAGTACTCATTGTAATTACTTTCAATTTTACACTTTCGACATGTTCAAGAAATGCTAGTTTTTATAATTTCAAGGTACAGAATAAGTGTTAACAAAATAATAACTTTTGAATACCTTTTGTGATTCTTATTCATTGTCATTATTGTTTATGTTATTTTGTATTGTTATTTGTTATACATGGATTCACATGCTTGCGTCCAGATAATAAACATCAACTTTTATTCTTCGTCTCTTTGCAATATTTTGCAGTGCTCCTAGCAAAGGCAGTTTTGCCACAGGCCAAAGTCCCTGACCTTAGGTGCAGCACTTATCCACACACACAAAACAGTCTGCTACCCCATTCAACCAGCCTACCAGCTAGCTTCCCCTCACACACGCCAAACTCGACCTGACAACTGGTGGCAGAGCCAAAAGATCCCGAGGTAGCAGACTTGTCAGAATATTGATGCGATACAATTTGCGAAGTCTAGACAGAAGTTCGGGTATGATGTCAACACCATTTAACACCGAGAACACTGCAGGTGCCCAAGGAAGAGGCCAACCCAGTACCGGAGACAGGAGTGGACCATCTGTACATGTACCTCCCCCACTAGAATTTCAAGAAGGGTCCCAGCTGCCTGCTGTGGAAAGAAGAGGACCAGTTCTTCCACCTCCACCACCACCACCACCAACCATGATGCAGCCAGCGCCTCAGATCAGCCAACCCCAGGACTACAAAAGGTGTCTGTATCTATTAGTCAGTTCAATGGAACAGGTGACCCACATCAGTGGTGGGCCTCTTTTATGGCATTCGCAACATTATCCCAAATGGCAGACTGCCAAATTATTATAGCGCTTCAATTTTATTTGGCAGATACTGCCAAACAGTGGTACTATATGCTGGACGAAGCATCAAAAAGAACTGTTGAAAAGTTAAAACAAGCATTTATGAAAAGATTTGTTAAACAAGATGAAGACGACATGGATAAAGCGGCTAACAATGTTGTTGTGGTATGTCGTAAATATTATCTGGATGTTTTAATGCATAAAGGCTCATGTACTTTCGTCCCCGTGCAAGATACAGAAACCAGTATTATTGACGATCATACCATAGCAACCACAGCACTTCGAGCAGCCCCTACATACAATAAATTACCTACTATGTACTGGATACCTAAATTACACAAAAACCCATATAAATCCCGTTTTATTTCTGCATCAAGTAAATGTTCCTTAACCAATATTTCTAAAGTCTTGTCTCTTGCTTTAACTACAATGAAAGAATTTATCATCCGATACTGTGATAAAATTTTCGAAAATAGTGGAATAAATCATTTTTGGAGTGTTAAAAATTCTCTTGATGTTTTAGACAAACTTCGGGCATTTGAAAATACTTTTCAATCCGTAGACAGCTATGACTTTTCCACTTTATATACTAATCTACCTCACAATCTTATCAAAAAGAAATTTGAATATTTAATTAAATGGTGCTTTGACAAATCTAAAAGTGACTACATCTGTTCTAAAGTGTCACAAGTATTTAGTAAATCGTTTTTTAGTAACGAAACCCACAAAGGTTATGTTAATTGGACCGACATAGAAGTTATTACTGCATTAAACTTTCTTTTAGATAATATTTACATCCGGTTCGGTAAACAAATATATCGCCAAGTCATTGGTATTCCAATGGGAACCAATTGTGCTCCACTCATAGCTGATCTGTTTTTATATTGTTACGAATCACAGTTTATGGCCAAGCTACAAAAAGACCCAAACAAAAACCACCTTATCGAAACTTTTAACAATACATATAGGTACTTAGATGACATACTTGCTCTAAACAACCCCACATTTTCAAATTTTATAAATGATATATATCCTAAAGAATTAACCCTAAATAAAGCAAACTCAACCGACAGTAGATGTCCATTTCTAGATTTGGACTTAAGCATTATCAATGGTAGATTGCACACTAAAGTATATGATAAACGGGATGACTTTTCATTCCAATAGTTAATTTTCCGTTTCTTGAAGGAGATGTACCATTAGCTCCAGCTTACGGGGTATACATTTCACAATTAGTCAGGTATGCTCGCATTTGCAGTGATGTGTCTGATTTTAATGATAAAAACCGTTTTATTACAGAAAAATTGCTAAAACAAGGTTACCGTTACCACAAACTAGTCAAATCTTTTACAAAATTTGCACATAAATATTGACATCTCATCGAAAAATTTGATTGTACACGTAGATTTCTGATTGTTAAAGGAATATCTCATCCTGACTTTTATAGCAATGTAGTTTATAAAGCACAAAAATTCAAAAACAAACTTATGAAAATTAAAAACTGGCTTAAAAACCTTTTGAAAAAAGGATACGAATTCAATGTTTTAGTAAAATCTTTGCATTTGGTATGTTTTGGCATAAATATTGATAGCTTGATAGTAACTTTCAAACGTTAAATTTTCACTTTGTATCCACTGTATTATTTATAAGCACCACAGCGATCAAGTATGTCGGTTCTGTATGGTGATACAACTCTTAATCATTCATTGTTTTGACGTGGGGTGTCGGATTTAGAACTGATGTATTTGATTCTTTTACATCAATCGATAAATGTTTCTTAGCTAGTTGTCAGTAACTTCGAGTGTTCTCAAGAGAGTTCCTCCTTGTCTTGTTGTTTTCGTACAGTATTTTGTCTTAGGTTCTCTCTTGTTGAATTGAACTTTTGTCGATTGAGTTTTACAGTGTGTTTTATATGTAGCTTTGTGCAAGCTTATCAATAGGGGGAAGGTTGGATCCAAAAAACTAGTTTAACCCCGCCACATTTTATATGTGCCTGTCCTAAGCCAGGAAACTTTGCCAAAGCCTTTGTTTGTCCTTGTCATTCTATGTTAACTGTTTTATGTCAAGAATTGAGTCTTTCGTTGATGATTTAGGGATTGGTTTTGATACTTTTGTATTGTATAATAAGTCTTGGGCCAATGCAAGACGGTAAGCAGTGACCTATGGTCATGTTGAAGACTGCTTGCTGTTTTCCGTTGTGATTTTTTGAATTGCTGTTTGTTTATGTTTGTTGTGTCGCGTACACTTATTCCACATCTCAATATCGTATATTGAGTTAACAAACCTACAGCAAGGCATAACAGAATCAGTAGACCAATATATACACCGAGCGCTCAAATATAATTCCAATGGCAGTGTGAAAGAAGACTTCCTATTAAAACTAACTTATAGGGGACTTCGACCAGAATTACAGCAGATTGTTATTCCACAAAAACCAACTTCAATGAGCGATCTCTTAGAAAAAGCTCAGACAGCAGAAATGACTGTTAAAATAACAACAAAACAAGAGAAATCTGATTATGAAAAAATAACATGTGCTCTTACAAATATGCAGCAAACCATCGATGAAAAACTAAGTATGCATTTTCAGTCAGTGGCTGCAATTACCCAACAACAACAACAACAACAGCAATTTGACAATCGCAATCCTCCACACAAACATCAGTATAGCAATTTTTCTAATTATTCACAGCAATCATTTCAGATGCAACCAGCACAACAGCAGCAACAGACACAGCCTGTCAATCAAACAAGTCGACCTATGCCACAGAGAAGAATAATCATCCAAGGATGCAAGGGTTGTGGTAAGTCATGTAGATCAAGGTCTCAATGCCCCGCTCAAAATAAGTTCTGCAATTACTGTAAACAGCCACACCATTTTATTAGTGTTTGCATTAAGCGACAATTAGACAATCAACAATATAATAAATAGGGAATCGAGCTCGCCTTAAGACAAATGTCTGAGGGTGGGCACAAAGACAGAACCTTAAATAGGGACAAAGAAAGAAAGTCGGATACAAAAATACTTACTATTTCAAAGTTAGATTCAGATAAATGCACTACGACTGTCATTGCGGGTGGCATTAAAACTAAAGCCCTTGTAGATTCTGGTGCTGACATTTCAGTCACAAATAGCAAATTTCTGAGGAAAACAAAATATGCCAACTTTCAACTTCAAACCCCTGATTTAAAAAGAATAATGGCTGCAAATGGAAATTGGGTAAACATTCTTGGGAAACTTGACATTGATGTTTTCATAGGAAAACACAAATTTTCTCAAACAATACATGTCATGGAGGAGTTACAGCACTCATTGATTTTAGGGTTTGACTTTCTCAAAAAGCACAAGGCATTAACAAACTTTGCTGACATGACAATAGAATTGCCAGAGCAAAAGCATGTTTTAGGTTCAATCAGTATTCAAATTGGTACAGTACGGACAAAGAAAGAAGTCATAATTCCCCCTAATTCAGAAGTTCTTGTTCAGGTATCAATTTCTAGACAAGCTGAAAATAATACTGTATTCATAGAGCCTTTAGATTACTCAGTACCATACCTCAAAAGTGTTTGCATTGCAAAGTGTTTAGTACAGGTCAAACATGGGAATGCTCTATTAAGATTTCTAAACCCTACATTCTCAGAGGTTAAGATAAGAGCCCACAAAGTTGTTGCCTGGGCATCCACGGTCCACACAGACCAAATCTATTCTTTAGACCATGAGATTTCTGAAGCAACAATTTCTTCTCTTTCAAATCCTAGTTCAGAGTTGCCTCCCATTCAGTTTGATTTAGGTAGTGCATGTATTACTGAAGAGCAGAAACAAAAACTTAACAGCTTCCTTCAAAAACACAGATCTGTTTTTGCTGCTTCTCTAGAAGAACTAGGTCCTAGGTGATGGATTTGGCTTCCTTGTTCGAACGTTTTGGATTTGAGTACTTTTCGTTTTCAACTGTTTTGGAAATTGACCTTCCAATTTTTTGGTTTAAATGCTACTGATGAGAGGTTACTCCTTGAAATATCGATATATAGCATATCCAAATTAACTGTTTCAACCCGTGTTTTGGTATTTGTAATTTTGAAACCACTGGGCGATAACCGCTGCTGGTGGACCAGAGGTCCCCGAGGGTAATCACAAGCCTGGTAGTCAGACTTGTCTGACACGAATTACCATAAAATTTCTAATATTTTTGTTGCTGAAATTTCCGATTTTAAATTCAAAATTGATTAAAACACCAGGTTTCTTTCCTTGTAATGCACTTGGTCGATATCCTAGGTGATGGATTTGGCTTCCTTGTTCGAACGTTTTGGATTTGAGTACTTTTCGTTTTCAACTGTTTTGGAAATTGACCTTCCAATTTTTTGGTTTAAATGCTACTGATGAGAGGTTACTCCTTGAAATATCGATATATAGCATATCCAAATTAACTGTTTCAACCCGTGTTTTGGTATTTGTAATTTTGAAACCACTGGGCGATAACCGCTGCTGGTGGACCAGAGGTCCCCGAGGGTAATCACAAGCCTGGTAGTCAGACTTGTCTGACACGAATTACCATAAAATTTCTAATATTTTTGTTGCTGAAATTTCCGATTTTAAATTCAAAATTGATTAAAACACCAGGTTTCTTTCCTTGTAATGCACTTGGTCGATATCCTAGGTGATGGATTTGGCTTCCTTGTTCGAACGTTTTGGATTTGAGTACTTTTCGTTTTCAACTGTTTTGGAAATTGACCTTCCAATTTTTTGGTTTAAATGCTACTGATGAGAGGTTACTCCTTGAAATATCGATATATAGCATATCCAAATTAACTGTTTAAACCCGTGTTTTGGTATTTGTAATTTTGAAACCACTGGGCGATAACCGCTGCTGGTGGACCAGAGGTCCCCGAGGGTAATCACAAGCCTGGTAGTCAGACTTGTCTGACACGAATTACCATAAAATTTCTAATATTTTTGTTGCTGAAATTTCCGATTTTAAATTCAAAATTGATTAAAACACCAGGTTTCTTTCCTTGTAATGCACTTGGTCGATATCCTAGGTGCTGGATTTGGCTTCCTTGTTCGAACGTTTTGGATTTGAGTACTTTTCGTTTTCAACTGTTTTGGAAATTGACCTTCCAATTTTTTGGTTTACATGCTACTGATGAGAGGTTACTCCTTGAAATATCGATATATAGCATATCCAAATTAACTGTTTCAACCCGTGTTTTGGTATTTGTAATTTTGCACCCCTTACTATAAGCATCACATTCAAACAATACCTGGTGCCACTCCATATCGCTCAGCCCCTTATAGACAGACCCCAAAAGTTAGAGAAGAAACTGAAAGACAAGTTCAAAACTTTAAGCAGCAAGGAATAATTGAGGATTCAACTTCAAACTGGGCTTCCCCTGTTGTTATGTGTTTTAAAGGGAAAGTTCACAAAAAAATGAAAATTTATCATATGATTTCTAATGCATTATCTAATTATGCTATATCATTTAAACTTTTATATTCAATTTAATAAGCTGACAAAAATGGAATTTTATTTTTTATCTTTTGGTTACTGTCTTTTAAATTACACAAAACATCTGAATACCACAAAGTCTCCTTTTGACAGTGACCCACCATTTACCTAATTATTTAATTGCCAACATATAATATTTTTTGTGTGCATCTATGTTATGGCATTTTAAATAAGTGATAGAAAATCCTTATTAAAATTAACAAAATTGAGTTATTCTTTAATTAGTAATAATGATTTTTTGGGTATAAAAATCAATTTAAATAAGTCATTTTTAATTATCTAAGTCATGTTGTGTTGTGATAATCTTGCATATAAATCACATTATTGTTTAAATGCTAGAACTAAAATAAAATGATCTAGTACATAAAACTTTGTTTCTGAATGTTTGTATATTAGGGTTTGACACCTGTAGGTATTGATAATTAGAATTTCCTGTTTATTTCACCCCAAGTCAGCTGTGACTAATTACATTTATGTTTACCTAACCATTACACAGGTACCTGCTGAGAGACAATGACAATAAATTCACATTAATTAACACTTTTAGCAAACCCAGTGGGGGAATTAAAAAAAAATGACCTGTAATTTACATAATTATATTATAATTATTTTCAATGAAATATGATGGCTTACATTTAAATACACACAACTTCTTTCTTAATAGTAAATGAAAATAATATTCTTTTGAATTAATTGATTATAAAGTTCAATTTAAAAGAAAAAGATAAAAGATTAATAAAACGTTTTAATTTTTTTTTTATAGAAAGTAATTTGAAAATATTAAATGATCTTGTTGACTTTTGATTATTTTAATTATTTTGTTGGTTATTGGACGTACCACTTGATCACTTAAACGTTTGAACTAATATGATTTTTTGCTACTCAGTAGAAATTCTGATTAACTGAAGTAGTCCCCTAATGTAGAGTAGGGGACTATTTCAAATAATTAATCTCCAATATCTTTGTTATAAGTTAAGATATGAGAGAAAAAATTTGCACACTGTTATAAATCATTGTTCTGAACAATTTAAGACCATATGTCAAAAATCGTGAACTTACCCTTTAAGAAAAACGGTGAAATGCGTATGGCCATTGACTACCGAAAGCTTAATTCAGTCACTGTTCCACAAACCTTTCCTTTACCTCATATGGAAAGTGTTTTTGATGCAATAGGTGAAATGAAAGCACAATACTTCTCATGTGTTGACTTAAAATCTGGATTTCACCAGGTTCCTTTAACTGAAGAAAGCAAAGCTAAAAGTGCATTCATCACACAAACTGGAGTATACCAATTTACTCGAATGCCCTTTGGTCTCATGAACAGTCCAATAACATTTCAATCTATGATGGCTCATGTTCTTCGAGGAATCAATTGGAAGTTTGTCTTAGTATATGTGGATGACATTCTTATCTTCTCTCGTTCTTTTGATGACCATCTTAACCATTTATCTCAAGTTTTTGCTAGATTGCAAGAAGCGAACCTTAAACTTCAGCCACAAAAGTGTCACTTTGCAGTCAAGGAGGTAAAGTTTTTAGGGCATATCATTTCACGTGAAGGCATCAAAGTAGACCCAGAAAAGACATCAGCGGTAAGTAAATTTCCAATTCCTCAAACTCAGAAGCAAATGAGAAGTTTTTTAGGCATGGCAAATTATTACCGCAGATTCATCAAGGATTACAGTAAGATGGTCGCACCTTTAAATGGTCTCATTCGAAAAGACAAACCCATCAAATTAAAGTGGAATCAGGTATGTCAAGAGGCATTTGATGCAACTAAACAAGCTCTGATTAATGCACCTGTTTTAGGTTATCCAGATTTAGATAAACCTTTTATATTGACCTGTGATGCATCAAATGAAGCTTGCTCTTTTGTGCTAGGTCAGTTAGATTCTGAAAACAAAGAGTATGTTGTCTCATATGGCAATAAAACCCTCACAAAAGAGGAAAGAAACTACTCTACCACTGAAAAAGAGTGTTAATCTATTGTAAAAGGTGTTGAGGCTTTCAGGCCATATCTTGCTAATAGTCATTTCACAGTAGTCACAGATCATCAATGTTTAGTCTGGTTGAAATCAGCAAAGCATACAGGTCGTCTTGCAAGGTGGGTGCTCAAACTTCAAGATTTACAATATGATGTAGTTCATAGATCAGGTAAGAGCAATGTTGTAGCAGATTGCTTAAGCAGAATACCAAACCCTTTAGCTCCTTGTCAGTCACAGACAGAAGAGAACAACATTAAGTCAGTAAGTATGCTACAAAGTGAGTCTACAGATGACAGCCAAGATGAAATAACAGAGGTAACATTTTTCTATGCCTTTGAACATGCCGTTGATACTCAGCCGACTCCGACTATATCAGCAATCGATGCAGACGTTGTTCAAGATCAGGTAAATAATGCACCACCCTTGTCACAGTTGCAAAAAGAATGTCCTGAATTTTCTGGAATCTATGCATATCTGGAAACAGATGAATTACCTGAAGATCCTAAATTAAGGGACAAAATAATCTCAGAAAGTAAGTACTTCTCACTTACTGATGTCACTCTGTATCACTGGTATCAGCAACGTTGTAGAGATATCAAACCCGAACTTCGAAGAATTAAACAAATAGCTCTTCCTAAGGTTCTTCGTCTTGATGCTTTGAAGTCTTTTCATGATTCCTTAGCTGCAGGTGGTCATTTTGGCATTGAAAAAGTTGCAAACTCACTCACTCAACGCTACTTTTGGAAAACCATGCACCAAGACGTTACAGATTATGTCAAACCCTGTGACAGATGCCAGAGGGCAAAGCAAAACAATAACCCAAACAAACCACCTCTTACAAAAATGCCTCAAGCTGAACGTTTCGGTAGATGGCATGTGGATGTTCTAGGTCCATTAACAAAAACAAAAGATGGGTATGAATATATTCTCTTAGTTATTGATTCATTTAGTAGATGGTGTGAAGGTTTTCCAATGCGAACCCAATCTGCCAGGGAAATTGCAGAAAATCTTTATGCAGGTGTCATAACTAGATATGGTTGTCCTAGAATTCTGTTCAGTGATCGGGGTCAGCCCTTTATGTCAAAAATAGTCAAAGCTTTGTGTGAGATTTTCCAAATCACTCAACATCACACAACGTCTTATCACCCAAACACAAATGGTACAGTTGAAAGACAAAATCACACATTAGCTCAATCTCTTAGAACGTACTGTCATAAAAGTCATGAAAACTGGCCTTCTCTTCTTCCTGGCATTTTGATGGCTTTCTGCAGATCAGTTTCATCAGCTACAGGTTTCTCTCCCTTTTACATGATTTTTGGACAGGAAATGAAAATTCCTTTTGATATAGCTTTACAACCCAAGGACTCTCTACCTGTTGATGCAAAACAATACATTCAGCAATTTATTTCAAATTTAAAGTTGGCACACCAGGTTGCATCTGAGAATGATGCTATTCAAAAAGAAAAGGACAAAGAAAGACATGATCGAAATGCCAAAACTACACAATTTGCTATAGGTGATCTTGTTTTAATCAAAGTTCATAAGTTTCCAAAAGGGCAAGCAAGGAAACTGTGTGACAAAGCAGATGGTCCATACAGAATTGAGGAAATAGGTCCAAACCATACATATGGCCTACGAAGACAGTCTGATTTAAGGAAGACAAAATCTCTTATCAATGCAACAAACTTAAAACTTTATACCCCTCCAGACCCATTAAGAAACAGGTTGTCACAGGAAACTGTAAACAATGATGCTGACAACACACCAGACACAGATCAAAATACAGACAATGAAAATGATGACACAGTTAATGATAACACAGATACACCAGCAACTCAAAATCAAAAAGAACAAGTAGATCCGAACAAAAAGTATGAAATTAAGAGACTCATTAGGGCTCGTTACAAACGGGGAAGAAGAGAACTGTTTGTACATTGGAAGGATAACACTACTTCTTGGCAGCCTGATCATTGTTTTGATGAGGACATGCTAAGTTACATAAACAGTCGTTGGACAAAGAAAGGAAAACGGCGTCCAACACAGTTCAATTAGTCATAATTACAAACATTATTCATTAGTTTGCGCACTGTCATACATTTCATTCAATTAACACATCACATTTCATTCATAATGATGTCTCTACGGTGCATGTATGTAGGCACACTAGTCTCATAACCTTCCCACTCTCTTAAGACTCAAATGCTGAAATTGCAAAATTGCAGGCAGAAGTATGCTAGCTTTGAGACAAATTTTTTTATGTCATCATAGTTATTACATGTTTTGGCCAATAAATTGGTTCTGCAGTGATCATAAACACGAAAGTAGGATGTGCTGTGATATTTTCAAGTATACATGTATACTGTTCATTAGTGCTAGATTGTTTGTTAAGGCCTTACATTCAGTCATTCTATCTATTGGCATTTCTTATTTTCTACTATGGTATCATTGTAAGCCCTATGATGTCATTAAGAGGTCTCCTTCTGTCCTGTCTAGTCATTTTGAGTGTGTTTCTGGTGGGTTTCGCAACAACAGATCAAGATATCGTACAGAGACTCAACTATGGTGCTGTAGTTAAGCCAGAAGCAAAACTGTTCATAGCAAAGAAATCATGGCTTCACACATTTCAATTAAACACTTACTCCGTTTGTACAATAAACACTAGGTCACATTGTCAATACAATTCAACAATTATTCATTTCATTGATCATATGCATGATGGTATGATGCACAATATAGAGGAAGCAATTAAAACATTGCAATCACTAATTCCTCAAACATCTATATTTAAGGGTAATCGTCAAGGTTGTTCATTACTTTCATTTAGCTTTGAATCGTTATCAATTGTTACATTTTTGTTTCTTTTTTGTAAATCAAGTAAGATGGCAATGACTTTGTCACTAATGCAAGAAATTTCCAAAGTTAAGTCTCAAAGTGTACCTTCTTTTATTTATCGCAAACCTACGTCAGCACCTGAACAAGATTTTTCAACAAAATTTAAAGATTTTATGGTATCAGAATTTACATGGGTTCATGCATCTGTTATTTTGAGCATTTTGGTGTTAATATTTCTTACTGTTATCATCTGTTATTTGTACAAGTTAAAACATAAACGGTGTACTACTTTAATGTTAGAAGTCACTTGTGGTGGCAAATGTGTTTTTGTCCCTATACTGAATTTGTCTTTGTGCCCGTCCTATTACGAATTTTCCCGACCATCAGTACGAGGCTTAACTGTTTCTTCATACCCTTCATGTAAACTTCTTGTAAATTGGACAACTTTTGAAGTAAAAGATTTATCTTCTGGAAAAAAGATACATATACCTACTACACAACCTCTAAGTTTTAGAAATCGTTACATGTTACCTAGTATCTTATCACAACCTTTCAATGCTTATATATATGTAACTCATCAAGGCCTTGCCACAATGTTAAACCCCCCTAATCAATTGTCAAACAAAACATCAAATCACTCAGAACATGCAACATCTGAGAGTAAACTTTTATATCCCAGTTTAAGCATAGAGTAGTAAGAGAAGCAAAGAAAAAGACAATATTTTGTGTTCAAAGTTTAATGTAGAAGTTTTTTTATTTTTTGTCCATTAGTTTTGAGACGTTGTATCACTCTGAGGGAATGTTAAAATTAACTTCAATACATAGCATTAATTTAGAGCATATAATATTTGATTTTACATTGTTAGAAGATTTTTGTTTACTTTCACAACTTCAGTTATAGGTAGCTTTGTGTTTATTATGTGAGGCATAGGTCACCATTTTAGAGGCCAAGTTGCATATAAGTTGATCGTTGCTTGTCGTTTATGCAATCATATACTTGTTAGGGAAGGTATGGCTGTTTCTTGAAGAAAACTCCTGATTTGGAGACATGTATTTACATGTATATGTATGATTTCTTTTTATTTTACTTTTTGCCCCCTTGTAATCATTGTTTAATAGACCTTGAGAAGCAGGACTTCCATTTATATTTTTTTTTCTTTCATCAATGTTTTGTATGTATATATAATTATGTGTGTTTTTTATTCTGTGGCATAGATTCCGTTATTACAAGGTTGCTGTTGTGCTGACCGTGTGCATTACGTTAATAATACATGAACATTCGTCAAATATCTCCGTGTGCGTAATGGACTCAATTCCGTTCAAGGACCGTTATAGTATTTCTCGAAAGGAGAGGATCAGTGACAAACTTTTGTATACCAGTAACATGGACTTGGACATTCTTCTTGTGTTCTATGTAATCAACATGTTGTGTTATATATTCACTCATATTAATATGCATTTTCATTTGTCATGATTGTTTTATCTTTTACAATAATAATACACATAAAAATGTTTCAGATGTCTCAAAACATTTTTTTTTCGCTTTGGGGTCCAAAGCAGATGGGCCAGGGGGAAGTTGTCATATAGTAAAAATCATGTAAATGATTTTTGAGTCATTTTCTTATAAATCATATAAATTTTGTATAAGTTTTTATTGCTAATATTTTACTTTCAATTTTGTTGAAGATGGTTAGAAGTATTTTTATTATTTCAAAACTTTAATGTTATATTTCATTATTTTATAAAGTCTAACATGTCAAGTTAATTCTATTAGATAACATATTTAAGAAAAAGATTTTATTGTGTAAAAGAAATTGTTTCTCAGGCTTAAGGAAAGGAATTAAGCTTTGGGGTGTTTTTATCTTTAATACCGGACCCTTATGTGTACATAGCAATTAGCACCTATTGTTAAGAGGATCACGCCAAAACCCATTTGAGTTAATTCTACTGTCTGTCAAAGTCAAATCCATTAAGCCGTTTTACATAGTGTTTCTTGCGCGACAAAAAGTAGTTTTAAATGACATTTTTTTTTATAAAATAATACGCAAGTTTCTAAGGGCTTTTCTTATGCTAACTTTTGATTGGTTCTTTTCTGTAAAAAGTAAGGCAAAGCGTGAAAAGTTAATGTTTGGGGGAATGCGGCATTCACATGCTTGCGTCCAGATAATAAACATCAACTTTTATTCTTCCTCTCTTTGCAATATTTTGCAGGTAAGAACTAATTGAATTTTATTATATTTTTGAATCCTTTTCATTAATAAGTTAAAGTTTAATTTTTACATTGCTTGATATGTGACAAGTTAAATGATTTATTTGTTTCAACATGACAAAAGATAAACAAATTTCACATTATTTCGAAAATTAGGAAGTGAGGTTTCTAGGCAGCATAATCACAATTTTTACTGTTTGTACATATTATTTTAATTAGAAGTTTTTGAATTCTATTATTGTTTTCTATATTTATCATGTTCCGTCATTTAGCATGTCCCTAAAATGGGAGATAACTCAGGTGTACCCACGCTAAAAACATTTGAACGAAAATTGTTTGCCAAATACTTTAAAAGTAAGAATAACATAATTTATAGATGCTAACAATTAACAATTCATTATTGTTTCATTTTCAAATAATAGCTGGGTAACAATACTTTTAATTAAGAAGTGATTGAAACATTGGTTTCCCTGAAATTTCTCATTTTTCAACATTTGATAATTAGGGCAGTTAATTGATAATTGCTCGGGCTCAAGGGCCCGAGCGTGTTCTAGGTTCATAGCAATTGCATGAAGATCTCTGTACAAACAGCGCTTGTAAATTCAGTCATTGGATTCCGCCCATTTCAAAACATTTAAATGATCAATGCATCAGAATTGAAGACGCTTCCGGGCAGCGGAAATGGTCGAATGATTCCGATTACTTATCGGAATCTTCCTAGTATGATTTTGTTTGAACCCGTATTCGTCTTCAAATTTCACGACTATTAAGTGTGGGTCTTACTTACCGTGTTTGGATTCATTCTTTATGAACTTATGTACAGTACACGAACACATGAGTCGACTTAGATCTTCATTTTATTGCTTAGTTGATTAATTTATCAACGCAAAACATTTTTTTCAGTTCATATAAAGCTCAGATATAAAGATAAAGATAAAGACATTTTATTTCCTAATCATAGGGATCCAAACAAGCATTTAATCAATATACACTTATCCTCTGTAGCTATATTTAACTTGTTCAGTCCATTATTGGGCATAATCGGGGCATTCTTTTTCGATCAATAAATTTTGATAAGTGTGCTCCACTAAACTATAAATAGAATCTGTGTTTTGTCATGGTTACCAACTTTATTCACAAAGGAGTAGATAATTATATAACTTTTACAGACGATATATTTAACGGGTTCGAATTGTTATTTAATTGTACAATCCGATATATATTTATAATATCTAAAAATTGGAAGTAAAAAAAATATATGACTACGTTTTTTATACAACTAGTCAATGCATCTAGCAATTTGTGCGGATTCTATTGTTTTCTCCATTCTCTTTTTTTACCATTTAAGTTGTTTAAGTAAAAGTGAAGAGGGTTACAGAGTATAGAATTGTAGTGTACGTTTCAGTTATTTGCAATAAAAGTTGAAAAAATGTAAAAAAAAAAAACAAAAAAACTTATGAGTATGTTAATTTGTTCGGAGCACTATTGTGTAGTTTAATAAAATCTTAACCATATTAATAAAGTTTTGGTGACATTTTCACTCTGTTATATCCATAGGAACACTTAAAGATACAACGGATTCTAGGAAGTCTGCTTCATATTTCCGTGTTAGCATTTTTGTGTCCAACGTGACGCTCTACCAAGGAAATCAATGTAATTTCAACAAGCTAGATATACATCTCGAAATTAAAACTGTCAAAAAAAGCTCTGTGACAACATTTCATCTGCTCCAGCTTATGGAGTTCGTATCACAATTGATTCGTTCCTCCAGAGGGTAATGTTGCGCCTAGGTTGCTGTCTTCACTCAAGAAATTTTATGGTAGACACTATACACTCATTAATTAATAAGTATGGAAATTTCTATCTCAGATGTTGCTTTGTCATAGAATTTTGTTTTGTCTTCCTTTACCAGATTTGACACACTGAGTCAGAAATCGGTAGCGCGACGTGCGTTCTATAGCAGGCAGGAACTGTTTACTATTCCGGAGCACCAGAGTTCACTCTTGTTACGACTTGAGTTCGCGTTGTTGATTTCTGTTTAGTTGATTTTGAGTTTCTTCGTGCTGTTCTTGTTTGTGTTTATAATAACCATAGTTGACACATTGAATTGACAATTGACAGTGTGGCGGTTGTGCTATTGCAAACAGAAACTGCTTAATCTCCCGGAGCACATAAGAGTTCACTCTCATCACGACTTGACATTGCGTTTATGATTGCCATTTGATTTTTGTATTTTTGTGTTTTATCCTGTCCATTCCGTTTCTTCGTGCTATCATTTGTTTTGTCTTTGCCTTTTAGGAATTTTAACATTAGGATGCCCCATTTAACCTCTTCCTCTATCAAAAACGGCTCATAGATTTCTGATTAAGATATTCAAGTCTTCTGGTTGTTGCGGATTTTTTAATTGCGACTTATATGTGTTTTCGTTAATAGTAAAAACATCTGTAAAAAATAAATGCCGGGCCCGAGCAAGCTTTTTGGAAAGCTTATACTTGTTTTGTACATAGATTTCTTTGGTTTAATTTGTTTTTATTGCGACTACATATATAACATATAACCACTTTTATAATCCGTGTCAGAAAGACTGCATTCACTTTTACTATATTTATTGAGCAAAACAAAGTTTTGATTATCTCCCCCTAGTTTAAATAAAATAGAGTTATCCCCTCTTGATGTGCTTGCAAATTTCAAATAGAATTCAATAAAGTACTCATTGTAATTACTTTCAATTTTACACTTTCGACATGTTCAAGAAATGCTAGTTTTTATAATTTCAAGGTACAGAATAAGTGTTAACAAAATAATAACTTTTGAATACCTTTTGTGATTCTTATTCATTGTCATTATTGTTTATGTTATTTTGTATTGTTATTTGTTATACATGGATTCACATGCTTGCGTCCAGATAATAAACATCAACTTTTATTCTTCGTCTCTTTGCAATATTTTGCAGTGCTCCTAGCAAAGGCAGTTTTGCCACAGGCCAAAGTCCCTGACCTTAGGTGCAGCACTTATCCACACACACAAAACAGTCTGCTACCCCATTCAACCAGCCTACCAGCTAGCTTCCCCTCACACACGCCAAACTCGACCTGACAATAGTACCAAATAGGTACGTGTGTGAAGTCATCGCCTGTAAAGGGAAGGTGCAATACAGCGCTTTCTATGTGTATTTGTGTAAATTAAATATCATTTTTGGTAGAAATGTTGCCAAATGAATAACGTTTTTATTTCACATACGAAACATGATAAAGAATTGTTTACACTATTATTAAAATTCATTTAATTTTGTTGAAATTAATAAAGGAAAAAAGAAAATATTTAGGTACCTTCTAAGACCTAGAATTTTGTCTCTGAAAAGCTATTGGACTTATACATGTAGTTTCGCACCTGGAAAAAAATATCCATATACATGATTAGAAATAAAACTTGAATTTTAAGGTTCAAGGCCTAGAGAAAAAATAGAATTTATATAATTTAGCATTATATTCAATAGGATGTTTTATGGTACAGTGAACTCTATACCGAAAATGAAAAATGTTAAAATATCGCTATATACACCATTTAAATTGCATTTTCTTCAAATTTGGGAGGAAAAAAACATTTACATGTATCACATTTTTATCATTCTGAAAATTGATATTTCAAATTTCTAGTCTTTTTCAAAATAAACGTAAAACGGCCTATTTAAGGGGGTACCCAGACTTATATTTTTTGAAAAAAAATGTATAGCTTTTAAAAATTTCTAGTTATGCCAGGGTTTTAGGGGAGTTAATGAGGTTTCCACAAAAAATATTTTGATTCTTTATTTAAAGACGGTATTCAAAGAAATAACCTTTTTTTCACATAAACGGCCGAAATTTGCCCTTGAAAATCAACTTGTTTCAACAAGCATGAGCCATTATAATGTGACCTTTTCACTTAAAATGATGAATATATAGGCGGATCTTTAAGAAAACCAACACATTTTACATATTTGTACTTTTCGGTACCTAAAGTCTGTTTCAAAAATATTGGTATTTATTCAATTAAATTTGTCCTTTTTTTCGGCAAGATTTTTAGGACTCAATTGACAAATTTTCGTATGTAAGATTTTTTTTGTATAATCAATATCTTGGACTGTAGAATAAAACTAAAAGTAGGATTTTATGCCTAAAACTTCTCAAACAAAAAACCGAAAATGCATTTTTTTTGTTTTCGAAAAGTTTGCCTTTTTGGGATGGGGTGGCCTCTGGAAAAAAAATCTGTAGAATTGATTTCATATCGACATGGTACGGAGTTAACTTATTCCTGGTCAAAAGTAGTCCTCGCAATTTTTGGCCACGAGTTGCTAGATTTTGATTGTGCATGCTCGCAGTATATTGAAAATGGATAATGTTAAAATATCGCTATACAGACCATTTAAATTGCATTTTTCCTCAAATTTGTGAGGAAAAAACTCATATTTCACATTTTTATCATTCTTAAAATTGATACTTCAAATTTCTATAGTCTTTCCAAAATAAACGTAAAACGGCCGATTTTAGGGGGTACCCAGCCTTATATTTTTTTTTAAATGTATAAATTTTAGGAATTTCTAGTCATGCCAAGGTTTTAGGCGGGTTAATGAGAATTCGTACTAAAATATTTTGATTTTTTATACAAGGGCAATTTTCGGAAATTAAATATCAAAGAAATAGCCTTTTTCACATAAACGGCCGCAATTCGCCCATGAAAATCAATTTGCTTCAACAAGTATGAGCCATTATAATGTGACCTTTTTACTTAAAATGATGAATATATTATAGGCGGATTTTTAAGAAAACCAACACTAGTCTATCATATTTGTACTTTTCGGTACCTATAGTCTGTTTCAAAAATATTGGTATTTATTCAATTAAATTTGTCCGTTTTTTCGACCAGATTTTTCGGACTCAAATGCTTCCTATTGAATAAAGTATTACGCATTGCTGGCGTCACACTGTCCCGATTTTGACATACGATGGACACACAAATGTGAAAATTTCAACTTCGTGCGAAGTTAGTCCCAAACTTGCTAAAAATCAAAATCAAAACCGAAGGGTATACGATTAGAACCGATGGCTAAGCGATCGGAAAAGTAGCACATACGAATAGCTGGGAACCGATTACGAAGTTGTTACGATGTTATCAAGATTAGTCGAGAATTAGATCCGAAGGAGACACGAATTTATACGACGGATGTACGACGTCGTGTTTAGTGTACGATGGGTCTACGAAGCATCACGATGGGTATAAGAAGTATGAAATATAATAACGCGATTTGCAATAAGATTATATAATTACGTCTATATAAATTGTCCTTTGCAGCCTCTAATTAGTATTTATGGATAACAAGTTAAAACGATGGCTCTCCAAGCAATCTCTGCTGTCCCTGATGTCGATCAGTAAGAGTAGATAAGACATTTGATCTAAAGCTAATATGTAGAACAAAAAAGATGACGTTACTTTATCTTGTATTGTTCATGTGAGTTGACCGAAGCACACATGATCTGAAAACATGAAGAATATGTTGTAACTATGTAGAAAATTCAACAATTTTAGCTGTTGCGAACGATTCTTGAACAAAGCGTGTCCACCTTTTAATACATAACTTCGTTACCGGTTCTATACCGGTATCTAAGTCCAAAGGTCCCGTAAATATTTGCGGACCGAAACGGAAAGTAAACTTGATCTCAGTAACCCGTAATGGTGGACTGGCATACAGTACATACCAAAAAAGTAGTTTAATAACTATAATTAAGGGTTAAGAAAAAAGTGTGGGAAACTGATATTTCAGTGAAATTCCAAAGTTCAAAGGGTCCTAACTCTGTAAAAAATTGCGGGCAGGAACAACGCGTTAACTTGATCTTTTACTTATCATGGTAAAACTCACATACCAAAAATCAGTTTAAAGTTTAATATCTATATATGAGGTTAAAAAAAAAGTGCGAAAAAGTTATTGTGACAGCGAGACGGCCGGGCCGGACAGACACACAAACGGGCAGACGGAGTGCAAACCTAAAGTCCCCTTCGGCATTTGTCGGTAGGGGACTGATAAAAACTAAAGTAAGTTTAAAATGTTTAAACCTTTATTTCTTATATTGAAATTTAAGTATTAAAAGGTGCCACAAAAGCCTGGACGAGGACGCGAAAGAGGGAAGCGCCTGGCTGGAAAGAACAGGACGAAAAGAAAAGCGTCAGAAGATTCTAGATCCAGACTGTCTCCGCTTTGTTTCGTCTTTTCTTCTTATACTTTTGAGACTGATCATTCTAGTTTCATTTTTTTTTTTAATTTCCTTTATCAATGTTTCGAAACTAAAAAAGTTATGAATAAAGAATTAATGAGGATACTTGTATCATAACTGCTGTCTTGTAAGTCTTCCTCCTGTTGCATTTTAATTATGAGGGGGGACAGAGCTATATACATGTACTAACTTTTCTTTTTCTAAACGTTTTATTGTAACATGCCCCTAACTGAAATGCATTATTAAATGTCCCTATAAGGCACTTTTGTCACGTTTGATATTTTTTTTTACTTCAGAAATCGTACTGCTTTGACCAGTAGCTGCTGCTTGCGAGTAAATTATAAAGTCCGATCGATCAAGAAACGAAACATTGTGTGTTTTTTTAGAAACCTGTCATCACAGCAAAAAGAATTCAATTTTGTCAATACTCTTACGGTTCTTCCTATACCAGGCTTAGATTGATCTTATAATATGGGTTCCAGTTTTACTTTTTTTTTATTGTAGAACCATGCACTTCACATTCATATAGTGTTTGGTATTTTCAATCTTTTGGGTAGAGTGTCTTTTTGTGTACCGTATAGCGGGTTATTTTAGCGGGTGTAAATTTGTCGGTTTGTCGTTCAAAATGTATTGCAAAAATTTTGGTGGTTTTTATTTTGGCGGCCGATGATGAGCAAATCCATAGAAAATAAAAATTGGCGGTCTAGCAGTTCCGAATAATCTCTGATTGTGAATGATTTTCAGTAACATTAAGTATTATTTTCAGCTATAGAGTTATAATTCATAATTTCATTTTTGAATACGTATAAAATAACTGCACACCAATTTATGGCAGATTTATTTACTGTTTGCCTTGTTTATTGTGCTAATCACCGTGTTCGATTTACGGTTTAAATAACAAACGAGTTGTCAATTTGATAATTAGATCACAATCAGACCTATGATCTTAATTTGGTTCATTCTCATTTATCCAACTTTTTTAAAATTTGGTAGTACAGGTAAAAAATTCTAAGTTGGATAAGTGGGATCAAAGGCAATTAAGAACAAAGGAACCTTAATTAGAGATTGGGTTGTGTGTAAGGTCAAACTTTAACAGAAAATTTTGTCCATGTTACAATAAGAATTTTATTGCTTTTTAAAAAGTTTACTGTTTGAAATTGGCTAAGTAAAATTAAAAAAAAAATATTTATAAATCTGAATCAGTTTTGATACTAGTAGATAAACATGGATACTATTTTATAACAAGTAAAACTAAAGTCATAACCGAAGTTTGTTAAGCCAAAATGAAGAATTTAGCAACAAAGTTTAGGGTCTTAAATTTCAGCAGAATAAGGAAAAAAAAGAGTCGTTTTTTTTCAGATTTTTTGAATCAAGGATTTTTAAAAAAAATATAGTTGCTGTAAACAAACCAAATTTTTGGATCCTTAATTTTTTTCTTTAAGATCTTGTGCAAAAATACATTACCATACTTTTGATGTTAAAAAATTTAAGTCCAGATAAAGTGAAAAAAACTCAAACAACTGTAAAGCTACTTTTCATATATCAGCATGTGCTTTTTTATAGTAACTGTTTTCATACCAGTTTTTTAATTTGAATTTGTAACAAAGTCCCAAACAAAGTTAGGTTTTTTGTGGGATATTTAAAAGGATTTTCTATTTTTCTTTCATTCTTGTTTATTTTTTTATTAGGGCCCCGCATCGAAGATGCGGACGCCCTATAGTTTTCACTTTGTCCGTCTGTCTGTCCGTCCATCAACAACTCTTGTGAACTCTAAAACTCAAAAATTATTAACACCACAATTCTGAAATTTTGTACAGCTACTTAGTAGCATGTCATAATTTGCATATTAAAATTTCATGCAAAAATGTGAAATATTTTTGGAAAAAAACAGATTTTGAGAATTGGACTTTGTGAACACTAAAACACAAAAACTGTTAACAATACAGTTCTGAAACTTTATACAGCTGCTAAGTAGCATGCCGTGATTTGCATATTAAAATGTCGTGCAAATCTGTTTAATATTTTTGAAAAAAAATGCATTTTGTTATCGAAAATCACAAATTTTGAGAATTTGACTTTGTGAACACTAAATCTCAAAAACACTAAATCTCAAAAACTATTAACAAACTGTTCTTAAACATTTAACAGCTGCTGAGTAGCATGTCATGGTTTGCATATTGAAATTTCGTGCAAATCTGTTCAAAATTTTTGGAAAAAACTTCATTTATTATCGAAAATCACAAATTTTGGGAATTGGACTTTGTGAACATTAAAACTCAAAGGCTATTAACAATACAGCTCTGAAGTTCCATACACATTCCATGGAACATGCTCTAGTGGTTATAATCAAAGTTTGTATGATTTTGAAAACACTTACATTTTTTGCCGCGGGGTCCTTTCTGACTTTGTCAGTATTCTAGTTTTTTGCTCTTATTATATATATGGATGAGTGTAGGATTTGATGTACATTCTGGCACAGGGCAAACATTTTCTTTTTCAACCAAGTACATATGCACAATTGAAAACAAATATTTTTCAAACATTCCATATTTATAACATTGAAAAATTTCAGCTAAGTTGATTTTACTTTTCACAGATAAAATAATGATAATTGAAATATAATGACGATATAAGTATTTTTTGATAATTATTTTACTTTGGAAAAAAAAAATTGGTAAATAACAAATATTTTTTTTTAATTTTCAATCCCATTATTTTTTTCTGTTTCAATTCCCTAAAACAAGTACCATATACTTGCATTTTCTAAGTACATGTTATTTGGAACAAATTTACTGTCATAATTTCTTCATGGCACCTTATAATCTCTTAAATAAACAACCCAACAGGTGAACAAAATCAAAGTTGGATAGGTGGGAATAGCTATTTTTAAAAAGTTGGATAAATGGGAAGACACCAAATAAACGCAGGTAAAACAAATGATTTGATTAGTCAATTGGGGTAATTTGCGGTTTTAATAAAATAACTTCAAACTGGCCTATCTATGAGTAAAATGATCACAAGAAAGATTTTGCGCGAAGTTTTATACAGATTTGCTGTAGTACATAAATTATTTTAGTAACTATAACTTTTAATTTACAAAATGTTATTGATAAAATTTACAATACCGATCGTCTACATTACATTTTTGGAGCTTCTAAAATCATGAAATTTTAGCGGTTTTTATTTTGGCGATTTCAGTCCGACCGCTAAAATACGCCAAAATTTGCACCCCGCTAAAATAACCCGCTATACGGTATTTAAAGGTTGAAGCTACATTTGGACATTTATTGTTGTTTAAACACCCTTAGGTACCAGCATTGTTTTTTTAAATAAGACTTTTCACGGGAACAAATATGCAAGCAAACCTTAGTACTTATAATGATTTCTTTTCAGATCATAGCCCGAGTCACTTCAAAGTGAAAAAATTGAAACTGTTGTACCAGATATTTTTAATGTATTAGTAAAAACATATGGACATGCTTTTTGAATACATGGAACATGTCCATGTAAAAGAATCGTCGTACAGCATTTAACAACTTTTTGAAAAGGTGAATATTTTTATTTTTATAGTACGATTTATAGTCAAAACATTTCATCACCGCTAAAATTTTTGAGTGACATTTATCTTTAAAGATAGAATAATTCAAATCTGCAGTCGCCAGCTTCTAAGCAAACGTCCCCAAAGCCATTAAAATAGGCTGCATTTCATAATAAATTAAGTTAGACCATAGACGGATTCTGTCAGTAGCGAACCACGGTTTCTTTATACTAATTTGATATAAATCTTATAGAAAAATCAAACTGGATAACGAAGCTGTCTATATAAGGGTTTAATGTCTGGGGATGTTTTGCAGACGTCCTTTGTTATCATTACTGACCATATTGGAATTTGCATCACAAATCACATCATATGAAAATTGTTGAAGCCATTTAGTCACTTCCTATATATACCAAATCTGTGATTAATAGACTTAAGAAAATTAAGCGGAAAAGGTCAAACAGTTATTTTTTCTGTTCTGATCAAATATGGAAATAATTTATTTTATAATCATTTTTTGTTAAGAAAATTATTAGTCAGAGATCTACTTTGTCAACCCTAATAAAACACACTTCAATTATACGTTTCTTGCATCAAATGTAGACATTTACAACGCTACAGGGATCTGTAGTTGTTTACAACAAGTGTTGAAATCACGAATAACGAGAAAAAAGGGTATTTGCTGCACTATCCATACATAAATAAGATTGAAGTTGTATCTATTTAAAAGCATATGGAAAAATGATTACAATAATTACGAGAAAAATGAAGGTTCATGTGCTACTTTTTAAGCTATAGGTGTTTATGATTTTGTTAAGAACATGATTTCTCTAGAGGTTTCAATACTTTTGCCTTTAACCCGTTAAAAAGTAAGACAGAGTAAAAAATTCATTTCAAGTTGTCAGCTGCTATTGACCCACAAAGAAGCTTTAAATTGGGCTTTTTTCTATCTAGCCAGAAAGTTATTTTTTTCACGCAAAGAATGCGAAAAAAAATTTTCTGGGCGCAATGACATGATTTTATTTCATTATAATTTTCATTTAATATGGCAGATAACTTTCTTCAGAATTGTTTCCCCTAAACATCAGGTTCTAGAATATTTTTCTCATTATAAATCAGATTCAGATTAATTCCTATAAGGAAAAAAAAGCAAGCAATCCACCCCCATTTCAAGTTTAATGTTTAGTCCTTTATTCAGTAGGCATATCTTCGAATAAAAAACATGATGTTCATGAATAAAAATCAACTAACATTAGAGAAAAAAAAGGTCAAACTAATTTTAAAAATTCTAACAATAGAGGCCAATACTGCTTTAAAAATACAATATCAAAACGGGTATAAAACAGTAACTGTATATCGATATTTCAACGAGTAACCTCTTATCAACAACATTTTAATCAAATGTAAAAATCATTGAAAGGTCAAAAAGCTGTATATTGATGCTATTACCTCAGACTATTTTGTCCCCATTGACATAATATAACAAAACGTTTACCACGGTCAGTATTCATACTATCTTTAAAAGAACATTATTATTTTATATATACCTATAAACGTTTAACGTAAAAATTCTACACTAGGGGTAAATCTATCATTTTTCACATGGGGATCGCCAAGCAAAACTTATACAGACAGAAATATTAAGGTTTGTAAGCCTAGGGACTGGAACTTCCTGTGCCTTATATGGACATCTTGGCCGTGAGTAAAACCTCTATTTTTGTTGAACAACGGAATACAAAGGATATTGAGATGTTTGATTGAACTGAACAGTCAAAGCAACAGTGAAAGCAGCATAAAACTAATCTGATATCATTTACCCGACCGCTAACAACGAAGTGAACTCGGGTGTGTAATCCGGTTTGTGAGCAGTTTCGAAAAAAATTACATTTTTACACAGAATGTGCAATGGTTTTTTTTCAAGTTGTTGCAGATATACTGAAAATCAAAACACTCAGATGAGTGCAGATGTTGGTTTGTCATAGGGTGTTGTTTTGTCTTCCTTTACTGGATTTGACACGCTGAATGGACTATTGGCAACGCGACGGGTGTGCTATAGCAAGCAGGAACTGCTTACTCTTCCGGAGCACCTGAGTTCACTCTTGTTTCGACTGGAGTTCGCGTTGTTGATTGATATTCAGTTGTTTTGTGTTTCCATGTTTTACGTGTTGTCTGTTTTTGTCCCGTTCTTGTTTGTGTTTACTGGTTTAGTCTCTGCCCTTTCGGACTTTTGACATTCGGATACCCCATTGGTACCTCTGCTTCTTTCTACGATTCAAAATAATACATTTCACAATAAAAAAAACCAATATAATATTGACAGTTAAATAGAAGACACGCGTTATTTTGTAAAATCTATAAATTGGGATGTTTATCATAAGACTCTATTATCATTTCTCCAAATGTCTTTTTCTTAAAAAAAACTTAAGTTATTGTAATAAGTTGCGATCATAGCTATGTGCTGGAATTATTTTGTTGTTGTTGATTTATTGTACATAAATTATATTTCCACTTTCCTAAGCTTTATAAAAATGATGTTTATCTCATTTGTTCAGCAAGACACAAGTTAATGTCAGTAATTTCATCTCAAAATAAATAGAGATGAAAGATTATGCAAATTTTGCAAAGTAGTAGAGGATGAAGAACACTTTATTTTAAAATGCTCGAAAAATGAGAATATCAGACAAGCTCTCTTTGGAGATATTAAAAAAGACTGTAAACAATTTCCCTGACCTTCCAGATGATCAAAAGATTAATTATCTTTTGAATCCTAAAACCTTTAGACATGTTAAAATTATTGGCTTCTTTTTAAAACGGTCATATGAACTGAGGACAGAAGACTTTTGATAACATGCCTACTTCGTATAAACATAATGTCTACTTGCACTCAACGGCATGTTTATTTTTATACAATTATAATGTTAAATTTGTTAGTACAATATTTTGTATTTTGATCATGCTATATTTGTGCTTGTATATATGTTACTGCAGCCCTAGTTTTTAGGGTTAATAGTTTGAAATAAAGTAAAGTAATTTATTGTGAATTTTTGAACTTTGATGTCTATCATTATGGTTGGTGTTTTATTCTACATTTGTGTCTTCAATAACAGATTTTGTCTACATATACAACATTCTTTCATATATCCTCTATATAAGTTATACATTTTAAAACAATAGATAACGAAGAACACCATTCTATTGAACAATAACAAAAATGGTTGTGAACTACATGGGCGGATTTCAAAAAATGTCCATTTTTGTGTCCACGATGTGTACATGTGATGTTAAATTTAGATATTGCGTACATTTTAAGTGTCATTGTTTTCATTGTACTTTTAAGTTGCGAAAGCAATAATGTTAAGATCAATATGTAATAAAAAATCTCAAAATTTAAGTTAGTTAGTTAGTTAGTTAGTTATTGCTTTACTCCCAAGCAGCACGATTTCGGCTATATCCGGGAGATGAACATGAAAGTGGTGATACAATGAACATGAAATGATGATGAAGTGGAGGAAATGGGGACACAAGGCCAATCGGGTAGGAGAGTTTTGACTGCCACTGGAAAAAGGAGTGATGGGTAGGGACGGGAAATTTAGCCTCCTGCATGGGGATCATACGGGTCCTACTCTTACCGAGACCTGCAGCAGGGTTCTTTAACGTGCGAGGAACGTGACATTTTTCCCAACACGGTGCACCACTATGGTTTGCGGTCAGGTTTTCCGCATTATCGCCTGACGACCCCGCATCTCTCGATGTCAGGGTTGCCCCATTCAACCACCTGGGGCACACATCCCAGTCGCTTTGTGGGCAAAGCGGCCTGACCCGATGTCAGGTTTCTGAGCGCTCTTTAGTGGACTTTTACCGACAAGCTTAGCGCTGCTGAGGGCCTATTCGCCACCCGGAAACCGCACAAAAAAATGGACACAAACATCCTCTTAGATAGTGTCCATATCAAAATGTCTTATTCATCTCTTTACAATTTAGATCAATTTTTAAAGTATTTAATGTTGCATATTTGCTGACTTACATTCATAGTTGAAAACAAATGTGTAAACTTTAAGCGAATCTCTACAAAACCTTTGCTATTAGCTATTTAGTTTAGTTTAAACATATTTATTTATCCTGGATTGGGAAACAAGCTTAATGCTTATGTAAATCCCTCTCCAGCTAGCAGTTTGCGAGTGTGGCCTTTGCAGCGGCCCCCATTGAGCCTACTCTTATCGAACTCTACAAAGGGATCTTTAACGTGCATGGGGTATTGATCTCCACATACACGGGATAACCCTTTTTCGTCCCTTCCGAAGGACTAGCATCGTTCCTTGAGACCATCCTCGCAAATGGTGTCAAGAGAGAGTCGGAAAATTGGTTCATGAAGTTTTCACCCCGGACGAGGATCGAACCACGAACCTATTTAGTGTGTGTCAATGAAAGACATGTCCACTTCGCAACAACAACAATAATTGATGCAAATCCAATCTTCCTATATCTTGATTTTAATATCTTTCCTTTTATATTATAACTAACACCACTTAAGTTTATATGGCGGCAAAACATAATTGAAGATGCTGTTTTGTGCATGCATGGAGGCAGTTGGTATGACCTTTCACTATAATATGTCTGTTCTTGTCCACTAAGCAACGTGTATTTTTTGAAGAATTTGAGCAGAAAGGCACTACTAGTAAATATTTTTACTTTTATAAAGTAACACAAAAGATCTGACCAACTTAAGAACACATATATTTGCGTGACATTGAAATAAAACAAAATGTCGACTTATGTGTAAATACGTCCACTTTGCAACAACCCACTGTGGAACATTTCGTTGCGAAGTGGACAAATATCGTTGCATATTGGATACATGTCTTTGCTATGGGGAAATCATGTAGCATAGTGGACAAGTGATGCAAAAACTTGAATTGCACAGAACAAGATCATTAACAGCAAATAATAATGTATTTTACAACCTATATTCTAAACAATATTAAAATCTTTTAAAAGAGCCAAACAATAAATCGCACGTCTCAAAGTCTAAAAAACAGAAATTGTGAAATAATGTACACTATGCACCATGCAAACTTCCACTATGAAACATGCCTCAATTTTTTTAAATTATCAGAATTAAAATGATTTAAAAGCAAATATTTTTCATAGGTGCTTTAAAATTTGATTTGAAGAATCATTGAACTTTGTAAGAACTAAATCAAAACCATATTCCTCAAATTGTTCTAAGTCTAAATGTACGTTTTTCTTAACGTTTCAGGAATCACACCTTTAAAAAGTTGTTTTAGTTTATTTTTGCACTAACTTTTACAAGTTTTGTAGTTGTATGACATTAATTGTGCTGAATTTTACATCTATTGTAAAGAAATTTTATTTAAGATGTAATTTGTTTAACAATTGAAGTCATAAAATATGGTTGCTTGTAACCCATGTTCCAAGTCATATAATTTTAATCCATAAACACTTGGATTTAAGGTAGCATATTTTGTATTCTGTCAATATAAATGTTTAAGAGAATGTTGTTCAAATTAATAGGTTATTTTATCAACATTGCATTTTTTTAATTTGCCATGTTAAAAAGTGGACATTTTTGAAAACGCCCCACATATTAAAATGTATATCAGCTTTTGTGAAACAAAAAGTCTAATTTTTCTGAGAACATCAGCTATTCTACTTACAACATTATCATATTGATCAAATATCACTTACAAGAATAACAAATGGTATTGTATATCAATATTGTGGGTAACTCCTTATGTACGCTAATAGGGAACAAGTATTTACCTAAAATATTACAATAATTCTTTTTTTTTTAAATTTGAAGGTAACACACTACAAAAGTGCTCAAATTTTATCAAAATTTTTATTTATACCTTTTTGAATACTACTAAATACCCCTTTTCGAATGGTGCCAAAATATTTTCTGTTAACCTTATAATTAATAAGCTATGGTGATAATTAAATAATCAAAACAAATGCAAATGTAATTTAAGCTGTTAATAAACCATAAAGGTAGGGCTTATCTATTATAGATGGAAAATTTTATTACTATAGACCAGTCATTTGAAGAGAAATAATAAGATGGACGATTAATGTGCAAATGATAGTTGAACAATCTGGTTAGTAAAGAAGGATTCTTGCCCTTAACAGTAAAAAACAAAACTAAAGTCAATACAATGAAACATTTTCTGCAAATTCTGAAATTATTGTAGGGAGTTGTGCATTCTGGGCTATATTTAATGTTTTTGTGCATAAAACTTGGTTTATAGGTCATGTAGGTCAAATATATGTTGATTTATGATAATTTAAGAATCCTACATTACTTCTGTGGTAGAAACATGCCATTTGATCTAGAAAATTGTGCTCAAAGTAGGGAATTTATATTTTTGGGGTTTTCCATTTTCATTTTTATGCAAAAAGTAAAATTTGATCTGCTTCAACTCCCACATTGGTTCCCCAATACGGTTGGGTTATTCCAAGGTCTATTGTAAAAAAAAACGGTGTTTCAGATTTCTGATTAAAGCTTAAGAAATATTGTATGGCATATCAATATAACAACCCTTTATGCAATAAAGCCTTGTCCACAAACTATTGCCTTATTGGAAAATAATATGTTATAGTAAAATTCTGAGACAAGGTTTTGGAAGTCATGCAGTGTTGATTTAGATTATATAAGTGTTTATGAGATATTTGTTATGCTAGCAGAGCTAATTTCATTTGAGACAGTTACATGTATGTTGAATGTTTACTTATTAACTTTTTTTATCTTTTGTTACAATGTATACAATATCGTTTATTTATGAATGTTTCATCTTATTATATTTGTTTTTTCCAATGATGTCTCTTTTATTGAAATTGGTGAAATAATAGGAAAGTTATGTAGATTTAAAGTCGGACTTAGAACAACCTTTGTATTATGCTGCCTTAAGAGTTTCTGATACAGAAAAGAGCATATGATATACTAAGTAATTTGTTTTTACATTTTCATCTTATTTCATATCATTCAGTATATATGAAGACAAGGGGAGCTTGATAACACCTCCTGTATTATTTAACAAAGTTATCTTTATATCCCTTGCTTAAAAAGTGTGGGTAAGTAGTCAGAGGTGTACATTGTCTGTCTGTCCTTCTGTTACATCTCGGGGTACTTATCTCTTATCTGCAATTTACCTTAACCCCTAAATGGATGTTCATACAGCTTTCACATAATCTTTATGCATCTCTTATTTTGAATTTTAACCTGAATGTTTTGGATTTCCCATAGCACAACACGGACTTAACCATTGAATGACCAAGGGGTCCCCATTTCTTATCCTCAACTCCTCAAAAAACCCTCAATGGAATTTAATAATCTCTGTTATATAATGTAGATGTGCACCTTCGATAAAAAATTCTTCAAATATATTTTTGATGTTTACTGATACAGGGGTATTATTTGTGAGCTGTGGTTTACAGATTTGCCTAGTTGATAGCTCAATTTGTCCAAAAAACATATAGCTTATGGCTTTGTTGCCCTTTGTTGTCTACATAAACATTTTCATAAATCTTCTCCTCCGAAACCTCTAAACCAATTTGACTAGAGGTTCTAACAAAAAAGGTCTAATATTAATATTAAATCCTCATAGCCGCTGTTAATACATAAAGCTAAACAAACTGTACAATTATTAAAATGGCTTTATACTCTGTAACTTTTACAGGTAGATAATATATGATGAAAAGTCCATATTAGATGAAAGTTCATGACCAATAGCAATTTTTATATGACCGCTGAAGTTAAAGACCACCATGGCCTATCAAATCCTGAATTTGGGTATGTTTAGATATAATTTTGTTTGTTTTACATTTAATAGACCGGTTAAACTGTCATACAACGATATTTGAAGGCTAGATAAATAATATGAGGTAGGCATTGCCTAAATGCGAGCACAACACAAATATAAGATGTCAACGAACAGCTTATTTGTATTTCTACATACCTTTTGAGTTGAAGAAGGCTCCCCTATACCATGAAACATCAAAGATGGATCCTCTTTTTGGCCCTCATATGACGGAGTTCTACGCCTCAATTGAGGAATAAAATCGTTTAGAATTTAGAATATAAGATCTACCCGAAAAGACGTGGACACTTTTGATGCAAATGTTAACTGTTTTGATCGTAATCAGTACATTTTCTAGAACGTTCAGATTGGGACGAGGTTTTTGGGCCGAATGAGCGTAAAAAAGAAAATGTATTTAACAATGAATAAAATTTGTTTTACTTAAAAAATGAAGTAACTCATCGTCATCAGAATATTTTTCTCCTTGTTCTATATTTAATTAGAAAATTTTTGGAAGGCGAGTAGCAAAATTGGTAATTATTTTCGAATTCACATCGAACCTGTATAAATTGTGCACGTGAATTGTGAGAAGCATATCCGGACGAAAAAAATCAATATCAGCATTTGGAACTCGCTGTAGAGCTCTCCGCTCTCGAGGGTACTTCGTGCCCGCTGCGAGCTGTGCTCGCTATAAGATACCTTTCCCTTAGCAAGTTATTTTTCTTTGATTTGATTTTGATTCATGTCAAATAAAAACACGATTTTCGCAGACTGAACTGCGCACTTCATTACAGTTTTGGTCAAGCCATACGAAAGAAATAGCTTGATAAGCAACACAGTCAGCACCAGTTCTTGGCATTGCATTAGAATAATCATTAGGTTGACCTGGGCTCCAATTCAAGTATGTAAACGGTTGTCCATTTAACCATTTAAAATGTCCCTCTTCTGCGATGTCTGACCCTCCAATCCAAAACGCACGTTCAATGGCTGTTTTCTCTACACAATAATAAATACATGAAGATAAATTAACAGAGCAGTAAGTATCGATATTATCTATAAAAGATTGAAAGGAGCTACTAGAAAAAGTTTTTTTTAAATAAAACGTTGGTAGCAGCATCTTCTAAAGGGTGGTAATAAAAGACAAACAAACGGCAAGAGGCTCCCAGGAGCCTGAATCGCTCACCTGGTCTTAATGTCAACCCTTTGAAGACTTTTGTATAGCTAAATGAGCTGAATGCTAAGCAATAAAAAGCTTTTCTCTATCTGCAATAGTTTTCATTCTTTAGGCCAAAAACACCTTTTTTTCACCTTTAAAGGGCCAAAACCCCTTAAAGGAGTCATCTGACAACTTCGACCCTAGAAAGACTTTTGTAGAGCTAATTAAGCTGAACATTTAAGCAAGCAACATCTTTTCTCTATCTGCAAAAGTTTTCTTTCTTTAGGCCAAAAACACTTTTTTTGCCTGTAAGGGGCCGTAACCACTATAAGGGGTCATCTGGCAACTTTGACCCTATGGAAACTTTTGTAGAGCTAAATGAGCTGAACATTTAAGCAAGCAACAACTTTTCTCTATCTGCAATAGTTTTCATTCCATAGGCCAAAAACACTATTTTTTCCCTTTAAGGGGCTGTAACCCCTATAGGGGGTCATCTGACAACTTCGACCATAGGAGACTTTTGTAGAGCTAAATGAGCTGAACATTTAAGCAAGCAACAGCTTTTCTCTATCTGCAATAGTTTTCATTCTATAGGCCAAAAACTCTATTTTTTGCCTTTAAGGGGCCATAACCCCTATAAGGGGTCATCTGACAACTTTGACCCTATGAAGACTTTTGTAGAGCTAAATGAGCTGAACATTTAAGCAAGCAACAGCTTTTCTCTATCTGCAATAGTTTTCATTCTATGGGCCAAAAACACTATTTTTTGCCTTTAAGGGGCCGTAACCCCTATAAGGGGTCATCTGACAACTTTGACCCTATGAAGACTTTTGTAGAGCTAAATGAGCTGAACATTTAAGCAAGCAACAGCTATTCTCTATCTGCAATAGTTTTCATTCTATAGGCCAAAAACTCTATTTTTTGCCTTTAAGGGGCCATAACCCCTATAAGGGGTCATCTGACAACTTTGACCTTATGGAGACTTTTTTAGAGCTAAATGAGCTGAACATTTAAGCAAGCAACAGCTTCTCTCTATCTGCAATAGTTTTCATTCCATAGGCCAAAAACATGAAAAAATGCTATTTTTCACCTTTAAGGGGCAGTAACTCCCATAAGGGGTCATCTGACAACTTCGACTCAACGGAGACTTTTGTAGAGCTTTTGATGCTGAAGCAGTAGCGTGGCATCAGATTTCATCTATCTCTTATACTTTTTGATTTACAATCCAAAAACAGTAGTTTGACCCCCCTGGTCTATTTTTAGCAACGGCGGCCATGTTTTTCGACGAATCAAAAATCCCCACATCAGTTCTGTGGGGGATACCCTAAAGTACCACCAGACCAAATTTGGTTTGAATCTGTGCAGCCATTTCAGAGGAGAAGAAGTTTGAAGAAAAGTTAACGACGACGACGGACGACGACGACGGACGCCAAGTGATGGCAATAGCTCACATGGCCTTTGGCCAGGTGAGCTAAAAAAGGTTGAACAACATTTCTTAAAAAAAAAACCAGAAAGTCTTTAAATGGCTTCGACAACGTTATATGAGTAAAGCCGGTGGTTAAGCGGTTAACACATCGAACTTTTGACATCAATGTCCTCGACAGAAGTGAAAGTTTCCTTGACCAATTTTCCAATTTTTTCTTTGGCACCATTTGCAAGGAAGTTCTCAAATTCATCCTAGTCATACGGAAGGGACGGGAAGCTCTATTTTTCACGTTTTAAAAGACCTCTTATGTAGAGTTCGACAAGTGCAACCTCAATCAAGGTATTCGAAAATTTTAGAGGACTAACACTAGCGCTAGGTTTGTTTCGTTTATCAATCAGTATTAATAAGCAAGTTTTAACTAAATTTAATATGATTTACCGTGTTCCTTGGACAACATGTCTAAAATCATTGATTCTTTTTCTAAATTTTCAGGTGTAGCGAGTTGCCCCTTTTCATCTTCACAAGTAAGCTTCGCATCAGTCCATGTCTTTCCTTCTATAACGAATCTAATACAGAGATCGATTTTCCATATGTATTGGTAGCCGTCGTACCTGCAAACTGATGGATTAAGGAAATCTAACACAAAGTCATTGAGGCAAAACTGATAACAGTGTTTTATATTTTATTCCTTTATTGAAATAAACCATCGCTTAGTTCATCGATTACTCAGAAAAGCATACAGTGAATGACACCGTGAGCAGTTAGACCTTCCCGAATATCTGATCTCATTGACGTTTACAAGAATTCACATTGCCGGTTACAGTTGTTTCATGTCTTATGTTTGCATTGTTGTGTATTTGCTGTGTTTTAACTCCTTCCTTTAGACTTTCAATTTCGAACTTTTAAATCTGCGTCTTTAAGAGTTTTTCAGTGATTCTGTATGAATTTAAGATTCAAATATAATTTGTTTCGAACGAAAGTTAATGGGTTTTTTTATTTTTCTGTTGGTACAATATCTGCATGTTCAGCTCTTTGTCAAATTATCATAAAAAATACAATGCATGTACTTGTTTACCTCGTTGTCTCATATAGAGTGTTCCTTTTTTATTTCCAATTTCATTCGAAATGGTGTTGTAAAGAACGAGTTTGCAAGAGTTTTCAGCTTCTTCATATTCAACCGCAAAGCATTCATAGTTACTTAAGCATAGCCTTGAACATTTTATAAGTGAATAATTCCCACTCTGTAATGTGAAATGTCCAACAAAAGGCAAAGTTTCATTTATTTCAAAAGTTGTTATCAGAGGAACCATTCCATTATTTTCTATAAATAAAATACATATTAAATAGATTGTCTATAATAGCTATAAAGCAAATAATTTAGTCATGCTTTCCAGATTTGACTAACACCAAATCGATCTTTGGTAACGTGACGAGTGTGCTATAGCAAGTATGAACTGCTTACTCTTCCGGAGCATCTGAGTTCACTCTTGTTTCGACTTAGTTCACGTCGCTAATTGGTTGATATAAGGGATGGCGACGATTAACCGGTTAACCGGTTATTTGGTCGGAAAGATAGTAACCGAGTAATCGTTTAGAAATGTGCAGAAAAATCATTATTTGTGACTTTTTCATTGTATATTTTAAACCTCAATTAAAAAGACTTAATTAATGATCAGTAACACAAAGATGTTTGTTTAAAAATTGACGATTAGCGTATTTCTCCAAGCAATGGAATAAGTTTGGACAAATTGTTTATACAAACGGTCAATAATAATAGTAAAAACATTTTGAGCGGTGAATAAAAAGTTTTGTTTTGTTAATACTGATTTTGTTTTTATGTTGCTTGCTTCGTTTTTTTTTCTCGGCTTGACAGAATTTGTCATTACCCTATCGGGCTTATGATATATATTTGTCCCATTGAGTTCTCTATTGTGTCTTTCCATAACGTTTTAAAAGAAACATTTTTTACACTTATTAAGAAGCAATCAGTTTTTCCCTCTGTACAGACTGTACGCCGATTCAAAGCTTATTAATGCGAATAATTATATTTTTCACTCTGTCTCGCATTAACGGGGTGGGGGCACGGCCGTCATTCGGTATCGTGAGTTTTTGACTCGTGAAGGAATCGACAACGGCGGCAAAGTATAGAAAGCTGCTCGTGGAGGGAGGAGGCGACGGTTCGTGGTGGAGCATAAACTATAATTTTTCTGAAAGTTGATTTATTTCACTCAATATCAAAGTTATTTGAAGAAAAATAAAGAAAATAAAACTGTCTCACAAAATGATTGTTTTTACTCTGTAGAATGGGAAAAAAGTACACAAAAAAGCATTACCAATTTCAAGAATTAATTAAAGGCGTTACTGCACCCTATATTTTTGGGGTTATAAAAGGACATTTTTTTATACAAATATGTATTAAATTGCACAAAAATGACGTTTTAAGCATATCATTATATCCAAAACAATTTTTGCCACGTCTTGAAAGCTAATATGAAACGAAAAGTTATTAAAATGTAATAAAATTTCATTTTTTCCAAAAAAAGATGCTGTTATTGCTCGTGAAGAATGCGGCGACGATTTATCGCTCGTGAAGTAGCAAGCGTGGCCAGTAAAAAATGGCTTCAAAATAGTTAGATCAAACAATAAATCGGCCATTAAGTAGGCACAAAAAGTAAATCCAAATTTAAAAAATATATAGATACGGTTATTCCGGTAATCTACAGATCATAAGTGGTCAATCTCTAATAATTTAGATACAATACGGACCAAAACTTGGAGAAAGATTATAGACAAATATATAAATATGTTGAAAGAATTAAAATAAAATTCATAAATGAACATTTTCTTCAATATGTGCAGCCAAACATTCATTTACATATCGCCGTTTGTAAAAGTGCTTACTATTGTAGTTATCATTACATGTATGTTCTTCATTGTATATTCAGTGAAATGTCAAGGCAAAAGATCTACTTTGCGGAAATGCTTGACTAGACCTTTTTACTGTCTAATCGCTCATCAAAATTTAATATTGGATCAGTTTAAGTTAATTGTACATGATTGGGCCCGACGCGAGTTTTGCCAATGAAAAACTTATCAACACAACATGCCCATATCAGAAAGGTGAGTTAGATGGTACTTCACCTCGATTTTTTATTATGAATCTCTATGGTTATTTATACATGTTTTATAACAATTAAATGAAAATGTTAAAACAATTATTGGGTAGAGTTGAACATTCTTGTTAAAATTCAATTTAGTATTCTTTGGCAGCAATAGTAACCATTTGATATTTACTTTAAATGTAAATTTCAATTTTTACTTATATCACTTTTTAAGCGTTACAACAATCAAGTGTGTGAGTGATCACGCTTCAATAAATTATTATTGTTTGAAGTGTTGAGTCGTATTCTAATTCGATATGATTCTAAGTAACATGTAGCAGTCAGTTGATAACAAGTGTTTAGACGAGAGTTGATCTATATTCCGTTTATATTATATATTTTTGTCTTTATGTCTCAGTTTTTCTACTGTTGAGCTGAACTTTAAGGGTAATCAGACTGAGTACAATTTGAACTTTAATGAAGAATATCTTGTGTTATTGTCTCATCATCGACTAGTGTGAATGTTTCATTTTCTACTGGTGTTATTGTCTCATCTTCGACTAGTGTGGCTGTTTCATCTCCAACTGGTGTTACTGTCTCGTCTTCGACTGGTGTTGTGGTCGTCGTCCCATTTTCTCCTGCTGTTGTTTGTACCTTTCCTCTCTTTATTGCCCTATGTCTCTTTCTGTTGTCATAATTATTGCTCTTTCTTCTTTTCATGATCTAAAGTTATGACAATATGACAATAAATACCCAAACGAATTTGTTAAAAAATATATAAGTATTATATGCAATATCATTTAGGTTATGATTGATTCTAGTGCCGGTACAAAGTTTTGATAATTGATAAATTCCTCCATCACGAGCATAATTCACGAGCAAAAAAATACGGTACACCATTCATCACGAGTCGATTTTTCGGTACCGAGCATATTTTTCTTAGATTATTAATACATTTTTTCTTTAAATCATTATAATGGTGTGGAATATGTAAAAACAAAAGATGCTGCACACGCACATACCAAATTTGTAACGTTTTATGCAAAAGGCAACCCGCAATTCGTAGAATAACATGTTTGTTTACAGAAAAAATGATGACGAAATAATCGCCTTGAATGAGTTTGAAGAAAGTAATGCATTTTTATTTTTATTTTTTGTTGGCTTTTGTTCATAATGTTCATTAATTTTGTGAGACATATTTGTTTTTTGAATATTTTGTATATAAATATAAGAAAATTAGAATAAAAGACTGACATTCTATTTGAAATGTCCGAATTCCTCCACCACGAGCCGTCGCCTCCTCCCTCCACGAGCAGCTTTCTATACTGTGCCGCCGTTGTCGATTCCTTCACGAGTCAAAAACTCACGATACCGAATGACGGCCATGTGGGGGTGGGTGCGCTTAGTAACAATCTTTAGTAAAAAAAATGTGCAACTTAGTTTGTCTCGACTTCATGACTTCTTTTTTGTAGCTATGTGTATCACCCGGTTAACCGGTTAGTCGTTCGGCAGATCTTACCATTAACCAGCTAGTATATTTTGAACAATTTGCCTTCCCTAGTTGTTATGTGTGTGTTTTTGTTTGTTAGGATGTTTGCTCCGTTGTGATGATTTTTTGTCTACCAATTTTGTCTTTGTCTTTTTCGGTATAATGATGTTTGATAACATATTTGATACACCTTCTTTTAATCACAATCCTCTTGAGATAGCAAGCTGACATTAATATTTATTAAATAGAAGATATAAGTTGAAACTTTTGTACATTTTGAGATTTGCATGGTCTTCTTTGTCGAAATATTGATTAAAGATACTTTAAAACATAAAAAATGTAACCACGGTGTTATTTTAAACATAACAGTTATCAAGTATAACGGTTTTGTGCGATGATATTGAACAAAATCATTAACTGTATAAACTGTTGTGTCAGATTTAGAACTGATATATTTATTTCTTACATCAGTGAAATCACTATGGAAGAGTGATGTTTTGCGCGCAATGAAACCTGGTTGACCCACCATTTGTTTTTAAATACCTATACCAAGGCAAGACCGATGCAATATCCAATTTTAATGGTTTTGTTTCTGCCATTTCGAACTTTTGACATTTGGATGCCATATTGGTACCTCTGCTTCTTCCATACAATAAATGTTGCTACACCTTAGTTCGTGACCCAAAATTAGTGTCTTGTAGAACAATACTCAGTGAAATCAATTTTATAAAAGGAACAAAGAATTAATTGAAGAGTGCATTTAGCATTTAAAATATACATATGGAGGCCAAAAACAAATACTAGTACTATCAATAATGTTTTTCAAAACTGCAGCAACCATTTAAATATTTCCTTTTCTTGTTTCAAGACTTGTCAATAGAGGCTGGCAGTTTCAGGTAAAATATTCATTTATAAATCATCGAATTTTATCATAGAAAGGGATTTTTTTATGAATAAGTAAATTAAAGGCATGAAAACGGACACTTTCTGTGTGAAAATAAATTTGATGTACAAATTTTTCCCTGGTACGTTGTTATTTTTTATTAAAAGTCATTGCAGCACAAACTGTTATTGCTACATGAAAACAATTTCAGAATGATTGATAAATAGACTGTCATACATTTAATATCTATGATTTTTTTTTAAATACCAATGTATATATTACAAGGAATATATGTAAAACGGGTTTCCGTGTAATCTCTAAAATTTCAGGGATGACGAGTAGTCGCTAAATCGAACGAGGGTTATATGTAATCACTATTTTGGTTCCCAATAATTATACTTGTTTTCCCTAACAATAAATATAATTTTAATAGAAATCTACTTTTCATTTTTTGTTGTTAAATAAAATTTAATTTCAAACAAAGCTCTTTATTTTCTTTTTCATGAAATCTCATTAACATTTCAATACCGGTATTTTTCCTCAAACGAATACTATGATCGTGAAATAATAAGTACTTTATTAGATATCTACTCATATGAAATCAATTAAATCATGTACATATAGAAGCTTGTCTCTCAGTTAACATTCAGATTGCTTCGGATTAGTAAGGATTTTCATTTTGTAGACCCGTATTATTCTTTAAAGGTCTATCCATATTCATACGGATTGACAATTGATCTTTTGAAAGCAAGATATAAATATTGGACCAGAGATCTTAAAAAAGGTTTAGATCAAGATTACGGTTAAGAAACATGGTTTTCTTTTAAAGACCCTGGATGGGTATTTTTAAAGATTTGATTCCACGCATATTTGCTATTGAGAAAACCCTACAACATGCAAAGATAAAAAAGAATTAAGGTTCATCGGGCCAGTTTGAACTTTTTTAAAGAAAATCTTAGTATACAAACAGCTCTAACGGCATATTATCAGGACAAATAAAGTATAGTAGGACCTAGATATGGATACACCTTATTACATTGACACAATTATTTAGTTGAAGATAGCAGGTTTTTGCGGTATGAATTTTGCGTTCAAAATGCATTTTGATTTAGAACAAACTATCGCAATTGTCCCCCTCAACTGACAGTTTTAGTTAAAATTGAAATAAATGTCGGATGAGATTTGAGGCCATCTGCAAGGGTGTAAATGATATTAACCTAAAATCGACTGTGTACAAAACGGGAAAAAAGCAAAACTTAAAAATAAAATTAATCAGGAAAATATTAATAAGAAATAATAAGAAATCAATATATCTAGGTCCTGCTACGGTTTATTTTTTAATTGTTGTATACAGTCATGACAGTCTTTGCTGTACATATACTGAAAAATCGATCTAAAATTAAGCCATTTTGAGGTAAACATATACATGAACCTTAATATTTACAGAAACCAAATTTTGAAATGCAAAATAACAGTATTGCATGGAAAAGTTTACATAAAACAGAACCCTGTCCCCACACACACATAAACAGAAATTAAAAACAAATTTCGATAGAAGCATTCTGCTTGACAAATATTTTTATCTGGGTATCATTATCGAGGATTCGTGGTTCTTGAACTTTAAAAAAACGTCATGGTATATATGTAGGAGGTTACAACTTAAGAGATATATGTGTTTTCTATAAAATGATAATTGTACTTACCTCATTCATCACAAGCAACGTGATGAGTATGTTGAACAAGCAAAATCTGGTATGGTGGAGAACCCAAGTATATTTTTGATTCAATGGATGTGGTTTGGCTAGGTTTTATATTTTATTTGTTTTTTTTTTCTTCATTTTTTATGCCTTTCTGCTTTTGAGAATATCTTTATATTTGTGTGAAGGAATCTAAAGTATTACTTATATGAAGATATATTTTTAAATATTATCATTACACATAAAACATACCTTGCAATAGTAATAATATCAGCTGCAACGAAAAACACAGATTTCCCTTGATCCTTACCATTTTCAACTATTGATATATTTAATTTAGCTATATGCGATTCAAAATTGAATAAATTGATTATTCAGCGTCCAAATATTCCATTAAAATATTTAGAACTACACATTCTGTTCAAGCCGGAAATTAAACTACAGTTTAAGCAAATAGTTGTATGACAAAATACGGCACCAACACAAATAAAACACATATTATAGTTTACTTATCTAACGTGTCATTATAAAAGTCTAATGTCAATAAAATAGACATTTTAAGTAATTTTATTGCAGCATATAAAATATTAATTCTTCATCCACATATCCCTATTGTTTTATGGAATAAAACAAGTTGTAATTTAATAGGTTTTTCGACAGATTCAGAAAAAAATTTAGAATTGGATGTTTCACGAAGTCTAATGATACAATCGTTATCTAATAAATTAGAAACGATTGGATGATTCTTGATTAGACAAAAAGCTTGTTGGGTGAAACAAATTTATTGTGTGGAATATTTTTGTATGCTGTTTCTTTCTTACATCCGTGATGGTTAGTGCTGCTGGTGCAGTTTTGATTCTGAACAATTTGCTCGCTCTGGCATCGATACTTTTTTGCTGAAGAACACACCAAAACTTATATTAAGAATTGTCCGTGCAAATTGCAAAATTATTTACACCCTGAGGTTCCTCCAAGATCCCTAGACACATAGGTTGATCTAGATTATTTTTAAAAGGATATGAAGTAAATGAACATGAGACCATTACACATATGTTAACTCAAACTGCAATCATATTTTATAAGTTGTATGTCCATTTTGGAAATTTACCCCTGATTAGCAGCACTAGAACCCAAACAAAGGAAATCCAAAATTCAAAAGATGTTCAAAATGTATAAAACCAACATAATCCAAATAAATGCAGCTAAGAACAAAAGTACGATGGAGGGGTTGAACCTTAGGTGTTGGAATTTTGGAATCTTGGAATCACATGATAGTTGAAAACAAAGTGTACACATGAGAAGTTATATCATGTATAAGAACACCATATCTAAAAAAAATAAAGAGCATACATCTAAAACACGGGGAAGTGTTCTACTAACTCCACACGGCATAAAAGACAAACTCCTAAAATAAATTCTTTATAAAGGGATATGGAGTAAATGAGCATGATACCATAACACATATGTTAACTCCAACTGCAATTATTTTTTATTAGCTGTAAGTCGTTATTTCGGTTCAAGTTCGGCACGAATGTATTTTGGTTTTAGTTTTCTGTGCTCTTAAAATTCATATAGTGTTTGGCATCTGAAGGATGCTCACTGGTCTTGTTTTGGTATTTCTGTCATTTTTTCTGAATCCTCTGGATTTTACCATCAAAATAGGGTAACAATGTTTGCCCACGAACCCCCTATTATCTTGTTATAAATGTGTTGAATATATCATAGAGAGGTTATAGACAAAGTTTTATCAAATCCTATTTATTCTGTCAAGGGTTTTAACAGCTAAATAGTTTTAATGATAAACCTATGAAAAAGTAAGAGAAAACATTTTCCTGCCAAAACTTTAACGTCGTCAATTATTTTGAAAACAGGGTCATGAACCTATCAAAACTTTTTGCTTATTTCACTCCTTTTACTTATATCTTTTCATTTAGGGCATCAAGTTTGAAACCTATTTATTTCCAATTATAGTAGCGTACATCCTTAAATCTTTTTCAAAGTCACAAATAACTTTAATCGTTTCATGAATACGAATGAGATGGGTCTGAGTATGCCCCCATTACTAAAGTGCGGAGGAAAAAGGCATGCTTTGAAAGTGTAACTAAAAATGAAGTGGTATGGAAAAATGAAATATTATGGAGTACATGTATATATGCATAACACACAAAAAATCATTCTATAAATACTAAAGTGTACAAAGCAATCGAACCGCGCTGTTATTGCTTTACTTCACCATAAAGTCACACGTGGAGCTAACGCTTAAACCTGACTGCAAATGTATGTCTCTGTGAGCCAAAAGTTTTAGCAAACAACAGCTTTTCTTTGTATGCAAACGTTTTCATGTTTTTATAAAGCATTGAAAAATACCATTTGTTATCTTTAAAGGACAGACCATTGCACTTATATTCTTGATTCTAAAGATGAAATACTTTTCAATTTATGAGTCATACATTAACGCTGACCATATTGGCTTTAAATGACAGAAGTCATGTTTTTGGTCGGACCTCAACAATTGTGTGAATTTGGTTAATCTCATCCTATAGGTCAATTGTGCCAAATTTCAAACCATCCCATCAGTAGTTTCAGAGGAAACTATGTTTTAGAAAAAATAAAAATGTCAACCTACGACTGTTTTCTTTAGAAGTTCACCATAGCCACTCCCCCTAGAAAATCAAATGGTCAATCCCTAAAGGCTAAAAGATCTTTATGAAAAAAGGATGAATGACTATATAGCTAATTATAGAAATTTCTGCATGTACTTTTCTTCCCTCACCCTAACTCTCATTTATTTTCATATCTTAAAAAGTTGTGCTTATTAGATATGTTAGCAAACGGGCAGCCAGGCAGACAGGATTATCCGCATTTACCCCATATTTTATATGACTTTGATTAACTACAAAATTACATTGTATCATGTGTGCTAAAACGGCAAGCGCATGATGAGTCTAAAATGGGGGTTTGAACTCAAAATATGACATCTTCCATTTTTACTGTTTAGCCGTTTTCCGTACAGCTTGACACCTCTGGGGTTTTTGTATTACAGAAGCAGAGAAGCAATGAAACATCCGAATGTAAAAGTCGGAAAGGGCTGAGACGAAACAACAAGAAGTAACAAATATTTGACAAATTGTTCTTCGTCTGTTGAAAAAAGCACATAAGTATATAAGAGATTTTTACGTGGGAACGATATTCATCATCCGTGTCCATGAAGGATAAGCGCAAGTTTAAAATCAAATTAACGAAAAATTATATTTCATAGATTGTTTGTTTACAAATAAACTTTCATCAACACCGCATAAATTGAAATAATTCTGAATTCGTTGAACTTTCCTTGTAAACCATCACAAGAGGTCAATTATAGGTCTGGGTGTCTCACTCGTTTTAAATATATAATGCATTGCCAAGTTAAATGTTTTAAATGACGCCAATATAGAACTTCAATCTGTAGAAATATAAGTAAAAGATTTTCTCAAAATAGTTCCAGGCATGCTTATTTTATATCATGCATATAGATTTGATAATTGTCATTTTTTTCGATTTAAACTTTAGTATAAAGTTACTTAAGGATTCCTAAGTGTAATATCTATTCTATGAATCCAAAGTATAAACACAATTACAACCCTAAACATAAATAAACATCGGAGATCTTGGTGTTCACGTTGTCTTCATTACATTTATGAAAGTGTAAGCTAGTTAAGATTGAGTCGGTCAGAAGAAGAACTCACATTTCAACAGTATCTGAAAAAGGAATTAGTTAGATCGAAGGTTTTCTATAAGTGCAACAGCATCTTAACACTTCTATTCCGCATGAACAACTCAAATCACGATTGGGTCAGCTGATTAAAAGCAGCTTTTTCAAAAAGAATGGAAAACGAAAACGCAGATATAGATATCTGGTGGTCGATTACAGTAAGCCTGACTTTGTTATAAATGAGTCAAAGAAAAAGAACAAATATACAAAAGAAAAAAAAATCGACATGCTCAATTATCTTATCGACAAATATTTGTTCAGTTTTGTGAACGTGTTTTTCAGCGAAAATAGGGATTCAAATGGGCACAAATTGTGAACCTTTGCTTGCTAATTTGTTCTTTATTACTAGTAATATGACTTCTTACAATCTCTTCTAGACAAAACGATCAAGGACTAGCTCTCTCTTTTAACATCACGTTACGCTATATTGATGCTGTCTATTCGCTAAACAATTATCGATTTGGTGACTTTCTCCATCTCATATATTCTCAGGAACTTGAGATAAAGGACACAACGGATTCCAGGAGGCCTGCTTCATATTGATTTTTACATCTCGAAATTGACTCTCAATGAGACTTTTAAAAAAGCTCTTATAACAAACGTGATGACTTCAACTCTCAATCGTCAACTTTCCCTTCTTGTGTAGAGCAACATTCCGCCCGCTCCTGCTTTACCCATATCCTCAGTGTCTGCTATCTTTATGCTTTCAGTTCATGTTAAGTTATGGGAAGTAAAACTCGAAGCGTAGAACTGAAAACATAAAGATATGTACACCAAAATGTGGACAATTTACACCAATTCTTGTTCGATGTCATATATTTTACTTTTCCGTCAATAAAAAATTTCTTTAAGGCAAAATCTGTATATATTGCTAATATATTAACAAATTGTCCACATTTGGTGTATCTCAGTCTAAAACACCCATCTATTGGTTTTAAAGGGAGGGAAGGGCGGGTAAGGAAACCACCTCATATCTAAGCTGAGACGTATGACAATCATCACATCTACTGTCTATCCATAAGCATGGATATTAAAATAATGAGAATGAGTAACATGAACTTCCGCCTACGTCATCAGTCAATGAGACTATACCCATATCCTCAGTGTCTGCTATCTTTATGCTTTCAGTTCATGTTAAGTTATGGGAAGTAAAACTCGACAGCTTACAAGATGCAAATATCATAACGAAACGACAATAAACCACCTTTAGCTCTCTTCCCAAAACTCAAAAATAAAATAAAACACCTCACATAAACACGATATGACAAGGACAAGGGTTTATCTAATAAAACCTGCATTAAAAACTGATTGTAATGGCTTTTGTGATCATTATACAACAATCTTATATTAAGCACCAACACAAATCTAGGTCTGACACATGCGAAGGTATAACATCCACTATTTCAAGTATCTTTTTCCGATCTGCACGTGAGTTTGCAAAACGAAGGGATCTCTCCTTCAAGTGTAAACAAGTTCCTGAGATTCCCTATTATCATATAGTTAGATGAAAATCATATCGGTGTGTAACTATAACATTAAAGCAAAATAAATGGAATAAAAATCATATTTACTTAAGACCAGTTTAATTCAAATACTAGTATATACCAATTTTGTAACACCTAAAGGAGAAAATCCCCTCGTATGCAACTCACGTGAGCGAACCCACTAGGGCATCAGTGTCCCTTGAATTGCTAACGAAAGGAAATTCACAAAGAAAGCAATACCAAACAAGAATTAGGGCAATTTGTATAAAACATTTAACATGTCAACAAAGTACAAATTTTAATAATCTCATTTTATTTGCCTTGAACATTCGTTTAATTAACATGAAATAACGATCCCTTAAGTCTATTGTTATAATAGATTGCTATATCATTCACATTCATGACATTGTCTAATTTGGCTTTCATTTCTGTCTTCCATCTCTGGGTTAATGCTTTTCCAGGGTAACGGGATCACTACCATTCCATACCTTATGTTACTCTGAAATGAACAATACTATATACTGTTAACAAGCTACGCCTATTAAGGTATTTCATATATTAATCGTGTTATATAATTAAATATTTCCGTTGTATAACTATCTTCTTTTCTTAATGAATTCTGATAATAATGTTAAGCAACTAACGAAACAGTTTTCGAAAAGAAATTACATGACGGCACTTACAAGACTAAACTGCTACATGTATTGGCCACCAGAACAAGCTTATTATGCATTAACACTACGGATATCTTTCAAAAACAATGCAAAGATCAGATAATTTGAATAATATAAATATTTCGTTGGATAAAACGCACGAACTAACCTCAATCATATATTTGAATTCCAGTATTTCCACAGAAAGTAATCCTCTTCTTTTATAACATCTCTGAAATCAAAATAAATACTTGTAAATTTTAACTAATAATCAAGCACATGTTCGGTGTATATTTAAATTTACTCAACCAAATCAAAACAGTCCTCGATGAAAGGACACGTGAACTTCATTCAATACAACAAGGTTATATGTCCTTGAAATAGAAAATACACAATGACCTTATGTTCACAAATAAGCATTTATCTATTATTCATACGCTTGCTTAAAATTTGTTTGCATATATTTTCTTTAAACTTATACATGTTCTAAGCTTTTCTCTACGCCAAAAACGTCCACACGTGTGACTTAATATTTGTTTCAAGAAATATCTTTACATAGCCACCTAGGCCAATATGTGCCTGACCACCTAGGTCTATATGTTCATGGCCACCTAGGCCTATAAGTGCATGGCCACCTAGGCCTATATGTGCATGACCACCAAGGTCTATATCATGGCCACCTAGGCCTTAATGTGCATGGCCACCTAGGCCTATAAATTATCAGTGCATGGCCACCTAGGCCTTAAAATTATCAGTGCATGGCCACCTAGGCCTATAAATTATCAGTGCATGGCCACCTAGGCCTATAAAATATAAATGCATAGCCACCAAGGCAAATAAAATGGAATACCTATACAGTATGACGTGTCGCACTCGACACGTCCGTTCCCTAGCATGGATATTAAAATAATGAGAATGAGTAACATGAACTTCCGCCTACGTCATCAGTCAATGAGACTAATGGAGTTTTCGTATCACAGTTGATTCGTTAACTCAGAGCTTGCATGAAAAACATTGATTTCCTTGGCAGAGTGTCACACAGGGTTATGTTGCTCCACGGTTGTTGTCATCAGTATAGAAATTTTACGATAGACACATTGCACTCATTGAAAAATATGGGGTCTCTATCTCTCTAATCGGTGCAGATGTTGGTTTGTCGTAGAATTTTGTTTTGTCTCCTTTGACCTGATTTGATATAGCAGGCAGGAACCGCATACTCTTCCTGAATACCTGTGTTCACCCTTTTAACGACTTTAATTCGCATTGTTGATTTCAATTTGGTTGATTTTGTCTTTTGTGTTTCTTCGTGCTGTTCTCGTTTGTGTACCGGTTTTGTCGTTGCCTTTTCGGATATTTGACACTCGGATTCCTCATTGGTGCCTCTTTGCATTTTTACACTTCTGAATCAAAACTGGGGGGCCTTCATTCTCCAACTAGTCGAGATAGAAGGATACAATTTTTTGAAAATTATTTTTGATGAAAAAAATATTTTGAAAATGATTTTTGATGAAAAAAATATTTTGGCAGCAGAGGGTAAGAAAAAAAAATATTCTGAAGAAGAATTACTGTCATATAAAATAATGCTAATAATAAAAAAATATTCTGTCGCGACGCTTTCAAAAAATAAAAATTCTGTCATGACGCGTTCACAAATTTTCTGGCCAAAACAAAAAACCAAGGCCCCTCCTTCAAGTTAAATGGTCCGTCCCTCACTAGAGATCTCAAGATTTTCTTAATTTTCTTTCGATTTCTACATGATTTAATGTTACAAAAGATGGTGTGGTACTTAAGAAGCCTATTTTAACGTACTTTTCTTCCTCTTAGAAATGTGTGCTGAAATATCTTCATATTTTGAAATTCAATGTTGTTAAAAAACCTTCAGGTACGATTATCGGTTTGAAAATATGAGTTTTGAGTTGTTCAATACACAGACAGACACTCTGCTTTCCATTTTTTTCTTAACCCAAGTGAGCTAATACTGCTAAGGGCCCTTGACAATGACTAAAGGTTACAGCACAAAGAGGGAACTGAGTGCAATAAATACAATTGTTTTAAAAATAATGAACCCAATGTAACAAATAAACAAATCCACAAAAGGAGAAGATTTGTTAGATTTTCTTTTCTTAGGTCGGTTCGACTGGAGGTCACATATTGCTGATTGCACATGAGTTGGATTGTTTTGCTTTTCTGGTATCTTTTATCTATTTGTGTCATGACTATGGCTGCAATATATCATCTCCAGAACATAAAACAAACAGAAATCAGTCAAGCGTTTGTCTAAGAGTCATGTTTGACTTGTGACATACGAATGCCCCTCTGGTGTTTTTTTACGGTTACTAGGTAAGGGGTATTAATTTCTGAGCTATAGTTTTCAGTTTTGTCTAGTTGTTTGCTGACTCCATCAACAATGTCAAAAATCATATCCACCGAAACCTCTAAACCAATTTGATTAGATGTTTTAACAAAAAAGGTCTATTCATGTAATATAAAATGTTATCAACAAACGATTCCCTGAAAAATATCATAGCCGCTGTTACATAAAACTAAACATACTGTACAATCAAATCAAATTGGATTAAAAAAATGTCATATTATCCTCCAATTTTGTTTGTTTCTTACAATAATTTTGCAAATTCGACTTTAATTGCTCCTGTAATATTTTTCAATACACTTCATTCAGGGCCAGAAAGACATACAATGGATAAAGGCTTCATAGATGAAAATGACACTTTATTTTCACTACAAAGACAGTGCATTAATTAAATCAATATTAAAAAGGAATACAACTATATTTAAAAATTCCAAAGCATTGCATTTGGTTGCACCATATGAAGTCTTTTCGCTCAATTTCGCTTCAAAATATTATTTGCCTCAGTCATTTGAATCATCTTTCTCTATCATGTCAAACAAATCCACGATTTTCACAAGCTGAACTGCGCACTTCATTACAGTTTTGATCACACCATACGAATACGAAAGTAACAATTGTAAGTTTATAAGCAACACAGTCAGCACCTGCTCCTGGTATCGCAGGAGAGTAATCATTAGGGCTGTTCGAGGCCCAATTCAAATATGTAAACGGTTGTCCATTTAGCCATTTGAAATTTCCCTCTTCTGCAATGTCAGACCCTCCTACCCAAAACGGACCTTCACTTCCCGTTTTCGCTAAAAATTAAATTAAGATTTTAAAAAATAATATAAAGTATTAATATTATCTAATAAAAAAGCGAAAAAAGCTACAAAATAGTGAAAAAATCATTATTGTTTTTTTCAATATTGCTGTACATGTATTTATTACTTTAATGACATTTAGTCCCGGGCGGGGCCCGAATGGCGAAAATACCCGCAGCAGAGTCTAACTTGTCGTAAGAGACGACTAAAGGTCTTGAAATTCTGACGTCGGGTCATTGCTCAGCCTACATAGCGACCAAGTGCGAGTACTACGTGACTGAATAGGGCGGCCTTCGTTTGCGGGGGTTGTGAGGTCTATAATACAAACCCTGACAAATGACCATAGTGGGCCAATGTGTGTGGAGAGTGTTCTTGTTCGTGTTTACCGGTTTTGTTGTTGCCTTATCAGACTCAAATGCCCAATTGGTGCCTATATGCTTCTTTCAGAAAAACAGTAAAAACATTAAGGTGTTTTTATTATAATAATTATGAAATAAAGCTTTTTGAAATGTGGTTTTAATAATGATATCAACGACGTAACATCAAATTTAACGGGTTTGGTTATAGATTCATGCATTGTTTGTTTATTTCAGAGAAGCAGAGGTACCAACGGGGTATCCGAATGTCAAATGTCCGAAAGGGCAGAGACAAAATCAGTAAACACCAACAAGAACAGGACAACAACAGACAACATGTAAAACATGGAAACACAAAACAACTGAATATCAATCAACAACGCGAACTCCAGTCGATACAAGAGTGAACTCAGGTGCTCCGGAAGAGTAAGCAGTTCTTGCTTGCTATAGCACACCCGTCGCGTTGCCAATAGTCCATTCAGCCTGTCAAATCCGGTAAAGGAAGACAAATCAACACCCTATGACAAACCAACATCTGCACTCATCTGAGGGATCGAAATCCCATATTTGTCTATAAGTGCATGATGTCTTCCGTAAAATTTCTTGAGTGAAGACAGCAATCGATGAGCAACATAACCCTGTGTGAGCAATTTTTGTGTCAGACGTGTCGCTCTGCTAAGGAAATCGATGTACGTCCCGCACGCTCTCGAGTAACGAATCAATTGAGATACGTAAACTCCATAAGCTGGAGCGGACGGAACGTTGCTACACAAGAAGGGGAAGTTGACGATTGGAAAGTTGAAGTCATCACGTTTGTCATAGAGCCTTGTTGAAAGTCTTCCTTGAGAGTCAATTTCGAGATGTAGATCTAAATATGAAGCAGACTTCCTAGAATCCGTTGTGTCCTTTATCTCAAGCTCCTGTGGATATATGAGATGGAGAAAGTCATCAGCTTTTATAATGCAGTGATGTTGTAATTATAGAAGAAAACTTCTGACATTCTGAACATTTGTCAAATGAAAAATTGTTTGAAAAAACAACAATTTGAAACTTTGATTCTGACAAATGAAAATGTACACTTTATCGGAGAAATATTTATATGCACATTCATTGGTCTTTATAAATATCTTTTCATTCACGGGTATATCGCACAGCGACAATCTCAATTAACTTAAAAGTTATGTTTAACAACATTCGTGTAATTGCGCTAAATTTTAATATCCAACTCGTTTGTAACTGGAACTCTAAATAGAGTCGTCAGTTTATTAATTTCATAAAAATCACTGTTTCGAGTTATCTCAATTTTCAGCTCGAACGCTAACTCGAACTTGATACTTATTAACACCCCGTAAATCTATCATCAACAGAAATAAAAGTTTCCTTGAACAATTCTTATCTTGATACCATTTGGGTTAATAGCTGTAACCATTTCGCATGATGTTGTTAAGAATGGATGCTGCTGGTCATTTGGAAAAGATGGAGATTACTATCTTATGCACCTTATTTACATTCCCTGTGGTAGGCCCAATCCAGGTTATATAATTATATAGAGGCCAAAGTCGCAAACTGTATAGTGGCTTGTTTGATAATCAAGTAGAATGAACAAGCAAGTTTTAACTAGACTTAATATGATATACCATATTCCTTGGCCAACATGTCCAAAATAATTGATTCCTTTTCTCCATTTTCAGGTATAACGAGTTGACCCCCTTCTTCTTCACAATAAACCTTCGCATCGTTCCATGTTTTTCCTTCTACAACGAATCTTATACAAAGATCGGTTTCCCATAAGTATTGGTAGCCGTCGTACCTGCAAACTGATAAATTAATGAAATCTAGCACACAATGAAAGTTTGTTTTGCCTGCAAAAAACAATGTCTCCCCCCATTTTCCCCCAAAAGTTCTAAGTTCAAAAGGCCATAACTCCCACAACATTTTGGGGATCAAATTTTCCTGGTACCATGCACAGCTTCATATGGTGTTATTCCTATATACCAAGTTTTGTTGAATTTTCTTCAGTAGTTTCAGAGGTGTTGTGCTGACAAGATGACAATTAGGATTTTGAGCAAATTTCTTAGTTCAAAGGGCCATAAATCCCCCCAAAAATTTGAGGATCAAAATTTCTTTGTTATATGCACAAGTACATATGGTGTCCTTCCTACATACATAGTTTAGTTGAATTCGCTTCATTAGTTTTTCTGACAAGATGACACTGAGGTTTTTCAGCAAATTTCTAAGTTCAAAAGGCCTACTCCCACAAAGAATTCGGTTCAGTAGTTTCAGAGGAATGGCGCTGACAAACTTTAAGACGGACGGACAGGACAAAAACAATTTGTCTCCTCACAAAAGTGGGGAGAGACATAATTAATTAGGCAAAGTTGTTTTACCTGCAGATAAGTTTGGCATTTTATTTCTTCATCGGAATATATCGTCTCTTAATTAATCGACGACTCAGCAAATGACTTAGTTGCGTGCTTAATGAAACAGAAGCATTTACAACTTCCCGAATATCTGATTTTAAGACGTTTGCAAGTGTTTTCTTTGCTGATTAAAGTTAATTTATGTCTGAAATTTGCATTGATGTGTATTTTATATGTGTCTTTTATGCCATTTTTGACTCCCTTTTCAAATTAAATTTGATAATTTTGAACTTGCCCCTTTTAAGAGATGTTCTTTGATGCTTTGTTAATTAAGGTTTGAAAATACAATATGTTTCCAACTACATTTATTTTTTCTCATACTTCTTTGGGCACAATATCCGCATTTTCAGATATATGTCCAATATCAAAATATACAGTACATTTACTTATTTACCTTTTTGTCTCATATAGAGCGTTTCTTTGCTACTGTCAATTTCCTTCGAAATGTTGTCATACAGGACAAGTTTACAAGAGTTTACGGTTTCGTCATATTCAAACGCAAAACAATTATAGTCTCTTAAACATCCGGTTGAACATTCTATAAGTGAATAATGTCCACTCTGTAATGTGAAGAATCCAACTGAAGGCAAAGTTTCATTTCGCTTAAAAGTTGCCGTCATAGGAAACATTCCATTATTTTCTATAAATAAAAAAAATATATAATAAATTGTTTAGGAATAGAAAAAAAAACGCAATCCTGTGGTGATCGTAAACTGTGCATAAAAATTAAATATAAAATAAAAAATACGAATATGAGATTTAATCTTTTTTTGTTTAAATATTGATATAATGCTTACTCTAAAATGCGACCACTGTGTAATTCTAAAATATAACAGGTAAGTATGTCGGTTTTGTGTGATGATATAGTATAGCACTAATTGTTGTGAAAAATTTAGAGCCGATACATTTTTTTCATTTTTACATCAGGCGATATGGGCTTCTTGATTAGTTGTCCGTTACAGGGAATATTCTCGAATGTCAGAAACCATACCATGATTACAAAAAATTCCAGACAATAAATATTGCTACACCTATTTTATTAAGTATTCATAGAAACTCGAGTCTTGCCGAATATAAATACTATCAATATTTTTCAAAGCTGTAGCAACCAATGGAACATTTCTTTTTCTTTTTTTTTAAATTTAATGTTGTTACAGCACAAATTGTACTTGCTACGAGAAAACCATTTCAAAAATGCTAGTTTAATATTCATGTTTTTTTTCAAAAAAAATACAATACATTGTATAATTCAAAGGTAAATGTTAGTATGGGTAATTTGAGATCCCATGTAATCCCTAAAATTCAAAGAATACGCGTAATTGCTAAATCGATTGGGAAGGAGAAATATACAGTCATGTACATTTGAAATTACTTTTTTTAAGTTAACATAGAATTCTTGATTTTTTTTTTTTTTGACATTGTTCATGTTTTTTATGACAATAAATAAAGGTGATAACAAAAATACCGAACTTGGAGAATCAATCTCAAATGTCCATAAGACAAGACAAAACAAGGAAAACATACCGGAAAAATTGAAGATCGCAATGGTCCTGACTTAGTACAGGCATTTCAAAAGAAATGGTGGGTTAAACCAGTTTTTAAGGCGCGCCAAACCTCCCCTTTCCATTGCGATCTTTGGGCCTGGTAGTTACACAAAACACAACAGGCTTGTGAAGACATATAAGGGGTGCTAAGGTGATCATCCCAGTACAACAAGCCAAACACTAATCAAAGCAAGAACTAACCATTACGTCTAACATGATTTTCAAGTTTTCTACCAGTGGCTGATAACGAAGAAAGGATTTCTCAAGAGATCGTATGAGACGTATTTTCCTATAACCTTGGTCTTATAGTCGGTTACGGAAAAGGGGTGTCGGAAAAAAATCTGAAAAAAATGTGTAGCAGCCCTGGCATATCAAATAAGTTGTGAAATATAGACACGGTATGCAGGTGACGTTGGTATGTTACTTTCTAGGTAAGAAATATAAATAGTTTTAAAATTAAAATCGTCTCTTTTATCGTAAATGTTTGTACTGAGATAACCAACCGGGTCGAATTCGAAATGTAGATCCAAGAATGATGTAAAGCAAGTGATTTCGGTTGTTTCTTTATTCTCTAGCTCTAGAGGATATATTGAAGGAATCCTACCGAATGAATCTCTAGCTCTGGAGGATATATTGAAGGAATCCTACCGAATGAAGCATAAGAATAACGGTTTATCTTTTTTTTGTTTTAAAGACCATGTGTTGGAAAGATTTGTTTCCACACAAATTTGCTTTTGTTTGGCAGATTGCTGTACTGACCTTGATATCCCAATGATGGCTTCACAACCAAGTTGTGCTTTGTGTTACTACCGGACCGGGGGTTTGGCGGGCCATAAAACCTTGTTTAACCCACCATTTCATTTGAAGTGCCTGTATCAAGTCAAGACCTCTGGGAGGTATATCTCCAATGTTTTGTACCCTTTGACATTGCGATTAATCCAAAAAGTTTGCTAAGTGTGTTATTTTCTGATTTGATGCTTCCAGAATTTCAGTTTGAACTTTTAACCTCTTTAGTTATAACCATTGATAATGAAATTTTTTACCTCAACGTTTAAATGAAATTATCTCATTGTATAGACTTAAAATACCAAAATTCGTGAGAAGTCCCCCCAATTTTTACGTCAAGTATCTAAAGAAATATCACATTTACCTAAGATTTTCATTTTTAGCTCACCTTAACGGAGACCACAGGAGCTTTTACCACCACTTGTCATCTGTCGTCCGTCGTCCATTTGTCGCTCAACTTTTCAGAAATCTTCTTCTCTGCAACTTCATGCGCAAATACACAAAAAGAACTTCGTACGGTAATTTTGTAGTATGTCCTCTACAAAATAATCGTTCGGAATTTAGATTCAACAAAAACATGGCCGTCATAGGGAAAAAAAGAACAGAATAGTAAATGGCAGATTTTTTTGCAAATTACTCAAAAGCAACTACCCATATCAAATTTCTTGCAAGTTGAAAGTGATAGGCAAATCAAGATCGTCTAGCCATAACATTATGAAGAATATCCGACAGCGGTTGTAGGAGTTATTCTTCCACTTTTTGATTTTTTCCTCTAACTTTGCACTTATTTGATATTTGAAGAAAAATAATTTGCTTATGAATGAGCACATAAGAATCTTCAAATTGGTAGCAGAGTCAGAATATTCCTTAAGGATTTATACCCTTTAGAACGTAAAAATGTCCATTTCACAACTCTTTGGTAAACTTTTCAAAAATCTTCTCCGAAACCACTTAGCGAAATGATGCCAAACTTGGTAGGATTGTTTTTTAGTATGTCGTTTTACACCACAAATTTGTTTCAGAACACATTTCTCCTTACTTTAAAGATAAAAGTATCCCCGTTATCGCTTATTCCTATACTTCCATCATTGGTCCTAAGGTCTTCGACTATAAACAAGTGTTTTGGGATTTCCATATTAACGACCTCATAGCAAAACCATGTGAAAAGCCCCCATTCAATGATAATCCCTCAACAGTCCGTCCACTCCAGCTTATGGAGTTTACGTATCTCAATTGATTCGTTACTCCAGAGCGTGCGGGACTTACATCGATTTCCTTAGCAGAGCGACACGTCTGACGCAAAAATTGCTCACACAGGGTTATGTTGCCCCTCGGTTGCTGTCTTCACTCAAGAAATTTTACGGAAGACATCATGCACTTATAGACAAATATGGGATTTCGATCTCTCAGATGAGTGCAGATGTTGGTTTGTCATAGGGTGTTGTTTTGTCTTCCTATACCGGATTTGACACGCTGAATGGACTATTGGCAACGCGACGGGTGTGCTATAGCAAGCGGGAACTGCTTACTCTTCCGAAGCACCTGAGTTCACTCTTGTTTCGACAGCTGGAGTTCGCGTTGTTGATTGATATTCAGTTATTTTGTGTTTCCATGTTTTACATGTTGTCTGTTTTTGTCCCGTTCCTGTTGGTGTTTACTGGTTTTGTCTCTGCCCTTTCGGACTTTTGATATTCGGATACCCCATTGGTACCTCTGCTTCCCTCATGAATATGAATTATTGTAATGCTTTGCAAATATTATCTAGAAATTATTGTTTTTCGATTTTTAGATAAATTTGGTACCATAGCCGTATTTTTGTTGTTCATATGTTAAAAATTAGACAAAAAAGTTGTCTGTTGTTATTAAAAAATTATTTTTTCGCAGACAATATCCGTAGTTTCATACTGTATTGACTGCACAGAACATATGCAAATCGAAATTACGGCTTACAAAAACAACACCATATAACGATATAACTAAAAGTGAAAGAAATAGAGTAATCAATAGTTATCTAGATTTTTTTAACATTTTTCTTATAAAATGTATTATCAAAATTCTAAACGTTTCTTCACCATTAGAAATTTTGAGTGACGTTTATGCCGAAAGATATAATAATTCAAATGCAGTCGCCAGCTTCTTCGCAAACGTCCCCAAAGCCATTAAAAAAGCTACATTACATAATAAATTACGTTAAACCGTAGACGGATTCTGTCAGGAACGAACCACAGTTTCTTTATACTAATTTAATATAAATCATATAGAAAATTCCAAGTAGATAATGAAGCTGTCTATAATGCCGTTTAATGTCTGGGATGTTTTACAGACCTTCTTTGCTATCATTACTGACCATATTGGAATTTGCATCACAAATCACATCATATGAAAATGGTTGAAGCCATTTAGTAACTTCCTATATAACAAATCGATGATTAATAGACCAAAGAAAATTAATCACAAAAGGTCAAACGGTTTTTTTTCTGTTATGATCAATCAAACAATTAAACGTATATTCATTTAATAATCATTTTTGTTCAGAAAGATATTTTGTCAGAGATCTATTTTGTTTACTTTAATAAAACACACTTCAATTAAACGTCTCTGGCATCACATGTAGACATTAACAGCGCGACAAAAGGTGATCTGTGGTTGTTTCCAATTAGTGTTGAAAGTACAAGGAACGAACAAATTTTGAGGGTCGCTACTTTATCTCAAAGTCAATCGAAATTAAGTAACATCTATTTAAGTGAATATGGAAAATTGTTTACACAAAGACAAGAAAAAGGGATCCTTGCCCAGGTATTCATGTGCTACTTTTTATGCTACTACAATGCAGTTTTTATAATTTGGTTGGGAGCAGGATTTTATATTGATACTCTAATACTTACGTGATTGAATTTACTGTTTGGATATTTCCCCCACGAAAAGTAACCAACCGCTGAGAGCGATTCAAATAAAGTGCCCTAATGACTTAGTATTCCCGCGCATGCGTATCCCAATCAGTTTTTTTCTTCAGCGAGAAAAAGTAATCGACGTGTTTATTTTGCTCCGACTTTGAAACTTTTTTCTTTATTGAATTTTATTGAAGTGACATTCTTGTCAAAGATGGCTGAAGCCATTATTATTACCGCACAATTAGAGGAACAAGAAAAGACGAATGGTAAGCAGAATTCATCAAATTCGTCGAGTAAACAAACTTCCACAAGTTCCGGTTCGACTTCGTCCGGTGCAAATGGTTCTAAAAAGAAGTCGTCTTCTAAACCACGCAAACCTAGTACGAAAACGGACTCGAGGAGCGTGGAAACACCTTCGGAAGAAGCTGTCAATGGCTTAGCCGAGCTAGAAACCCAACTACGTGCTGAAATAGGCAGCGTAAAAGAGACAGTCGAAAATGTATCGACACAAGTTGACAAATTTTTGCCTTTACTAGAACAGTTAGTCTTGAATAAATCTGACACTTCAGGTGGACAGTTCGAGGCTGACAGAGAAAATGCCACTTCAGGTGGGCATAATTTCTCAAACTCAGAAAATCATGACAGTGAGGTCGATGAACGCATTTCTCTCCACCCTGGTTGCGAGGAAAGGAGAACATTAGATTTAGATTCAGACAATGAATCCAATTACTTCCGATCTGGTACAAGAGACCGAGATTCAGGCAGTAGATTTGAGAGGTATTCTACGAACTCTGGTTCAAATGAAAATACCAACACCACTTCAGAAGTGAATACTAACAAAGGTAATGACTCTAGTAATAGTAACAATGTTAGTAATAATTTAAGTAGTAAGACTACTAATGATCGTTTCAGCAAGATTTTTGGTGATGATGCAAAAACCAAACCAGATAAGGAAGATAAGGGTTTAGTGTTAGATCAAAGCCAAATTAACATCATAAATCAGTCATGGTATTGTGACAAACCTTCCAATTTAACTTCTTATAAGGAAGAATACAAGTCAGATTTTCCTGTCAGTAGTAACTCTATTGAACATTTAGAGGTTCCTATTTTAGATGAGATTACGCAATCTCTGTTAGCTAAACGCCATGGCAAGAAAGGTGCTAACAAAGTGAAAACAAACAAGTTAATTTCACAACCTGAAAGGACTTTTGAAAATCAAGCATACAAAGGTCAGGTGGCTTCAAGAATGGGCCTTGTTATCTCAGCTTATTTGCAACAAGCTTTGGGAACCCTTATGACTAAACTAAACGAGCAAGAACCTGATTTAGATTCAGTTATCCAAATGGTTAAGGACATCTTTGCAATGTCGGTTAAGGCAATGGATCAAAATGCCAGAGCGCGTGCATTCCATCATATTATTCGTAGGAAAGCTACACTACTTGACATTGGTCTTGAGGATATTGTTGAGCTGGCTGACAAGTTTATGAATCTGAAACTGTCAAGTAATAGTGTATTAGGGGGTGATTTTGAAAGCTTACTTAAATCACGCTCTGAAACAAATAAGCAAATCAAAGACTTTTTAACTGAACTTAGTGCTAAACCTACATCATCTGGTTTAAAAAGGAAGGCAAATTCTAATGTAAATTCAGAAAACACTGCTAATAAATTTCCAAAGAACGATTTTTCAGACTATAGAATTCCTAGAGTAGCTCAGAAACCAGAGTTCAAAAGAACTTTCAAAAGCAGGAAAAATGGTACAGGAGGCAACAACTACAAGAGTGACGGTTTTGAGACGAGCAAGAAGACTGGTTCTTTTCGTGACAACAAATCCAAATGACTATATGGAACATCAGGTAAAAATATTAGCTTTGAATCCAAAGATACCTGTTGGAGGCCGCCTAAACAAATTTTGGCAAAATTGGGTCACTATAACAAACGATTTTGATTTTGACTCTGATAAAAGAGGGTTACAAACTAGAATTTCTGAAAAAAATTCCTCTTACAGGAATAAAACAAACAAATGTTCCTGTAAAGGACAAACAAATTTTAATTTCAGAAGTAAATACCCTTTTCGAAAAAGGAGCTATAGAAAATGTACCTGTGGAGGAAAAAAATCAAGGTTTTTACAGTACATTTTTTCTAGTTCCAAAGAAAACAGGGGATTTGAGACCCGTGATCAATTTAAGGCCTCTGAACAAATATCTTCAGAAAAAACACTTCAAAATGGACTCTTTGTCAAGTGTTTTAAATCTAGTAAAAAAAGGGAAATTGGGCAATATCTCTCGATTTGAAAGATGCCTACTTTCATATTCCAATCCACAAAACTCACAAAAAATTTCTAAGATTTTGCATAGACAATCGGTGTCTTCAATTTCGGGGTCTATGTTTCGGCCCAACATCAGCTCCAAGGGTATTCACAAAGGTATGTGCTGCAGTAGCAGCACATCTGAGGTCTCTAAACATAAGACTTGCAACCTATCTAGACGATTGGTTTCTGGTAAATCAAAACAAAGATCAGCTAATTTCAGATCGAGAGAAAACAGTCAATCTTCTTTTGAATCTAGGGTTCATAATAAACGTGGCCAAATCAAGCATGATGCCAGCTCAGAATATTGTGTACATATGAGCACACTTTTTCCTAGAAGATAGAACAGAAAGAATAACAAAAATTTTGTCAGAAGTAGAAAACATCTTAAAAAACAAAGCAGTGCTACAGCAAGAGAGTACTTGCAATTGTTAGGGGTTATGGCTTCATGTGTAGAATTAATCCCCAATGCAAGATTGTTCATGAGACCCATACAACTACATTTACTCCATCATTGGAGACCAAGTTCACAAGAGCTGTCAAAAAAGATCTTGTTTTCACAACACCTAAAAAAACATCTAAGTTGGTGGTTAAAAACAGATAACATAAACCAAGGCAGAATCTTTTCCCAGTGGCAAAGTTCAATGACCATAACGACAGATGCATCAAAACAAGGTTACGGGGGTCATCTAGGTCAAAATCAAGTAACACAGGGGTTTTGGACTCAGGAAGAAAAGAATCTTCACATAAACTGTCTAGAAATGGAGGCAGTTTATCGGACGATTCTTCACTTCATGCCTATTCTCAAGGGGGAAAAGGTTCTGTTTCGTTCAGACAATACCACGGTCGTGAGGTACATAAACAAACAAGGAGGCACACGGTCTCCACAGCTGTGTATGAGGGTCTGGAAACTATGGCAGTTAATTCTCGAGAACAAAATGATGCTGAAAGTTGCTCACATAGCAGGCAAAAAGAACATCTTAGCAGACAATTTGAGCAGAATCAAAATTCGACCGACCGAATGGTCATTAAACAAAACAGTAATAACAAATCTTTGGTTTCTGTGGGGATTTCCCCAGATAGATCTGTTTGCGTCATCAGAGAACAAACAGACTCTGATTTACTGCTCGTGGCTTCCAGACCCACAGGCATATGCAATAGATGCTCTCACGATTCCATGGGACAACATATTTGCTTATGCGTTCCCTCCAATATGCCTGATACCTCTAGTCCTTCAGCACATGAGTCAATTCAACTGCCAAATCATTCTAATTGCACCTCTATGGCCTCGCAGACATTGGTTTTCAAATCTTCTTCAGTATGCAATAGATTATCCAAGAAAATTGCCGATACAAGAAAATCTCCTTCATCAGTCAAAGAAAAGATTCTTTCATCCAAATCCAGCAGTATTCAATCTAACTGCATGGCTTTTATCAACAAACAATTCAAAAAGAAGGGATTTTCTGAACAAACTAGAACCTTGTTGCAAGCTTCCTGGCGCTCAGGAACACAAAAAGACTACTCAGTTAAGTTTCGGAATTTCAATAGCTGGTGTAGTGGACGGAAAATTGATCCATATAAAGCCTCTTTAACAGAAGCAGCAGATTTCTTGTCTTTTCTATTTTCTGAAGGTTTGCAATATAGGACTATTGCAGGATATATGTCGATGTTGTCCTCTGTATTGGCTCCCATAGGTAAAATTCCAGTGGGCCAACATCCCTATATTATAAGATTACTTAAAGGGGTGTTTAATACCAGACCTCCCAAAGTGAATCTTCTTCCTGAATGGGATTTACCTTTAGTTCTTAAAAAAATTATGAAAGCTCCTTTTGAGCCTATGAAATCAGTAAATCTCAAGTTTGTAGCTTGGAAATTAGCTTTTTTAATTGCAATTTCTTCTTTCAGGAGGAGCAGTGACTTGCAGTCCTTGTGCATTGGTGAAGACTCTGTAGTGATACAAAAGAAGGGCGTTACTTTTATCAGGCATGGACTTGCTAAGCAAGATAGACCTAAACATGCATTTTGGTACAAAAGTGTCCATTCCAACATTTGAAAGTGATAAATTATTAGACCCTAAAAGGGCTCTGTATTATTACTTGAAGAGAACTGAAAGTTTACGCCAGTCAGATGGAAAGTTTGAAAACAAACTGTTTTTATCAGTTGTGAAACCTTTTAAACCAGTATCTTCACAGACAATTTCTACATGGATAGTAAATGTCATTAAATGTGCTAATGGAGAATTAGAGTCAAAAGACAAACATTTTCGTGCTCATGATACAAGAGCCTTTGGGCCCTATTGGGCTCTTTTTAATGGAAGTTTCGTGAAGTCAATCATGGAAATGGCAGATTGGACGCAAGAATCTACTTTTATTCGTTTCTATCTGCGCCAAATTGATGCCAAAGTTTTATCATAAAATTTTCATGTATATGGAAGGAAAATTGAAAAAAAAGGAAAAAAAAACAAACAAACAAAAAGATGTGTATGTACAGAATTGTGTTATGTATGACATTTGAAATGCTGTATAAAGTTGTATATAAAAAATTGAACATTGCTACAGGAAGATGTAGATATAAAGTATTAAACAGGAGAACAGCTTCTGAAGCAGAAAGATAGCTTAGAGGACTCCAAACAGTAAATTCAATCACGTAAGTATTAGAGTATTAATATAAAATTGAGGAATTTGTCCTCAAGTTCTAATTTTATGAGATAATAATACTTACGTGAGTGAAGTTTCCCGCCCCCTCCCCTTCAGAATCTTTTGGTGGAAATACTTTTTTCGCTGAAAGAAACTGATTGGGATACGCATGCGCGGGAATACTAAGTCATGAGGGCGCTTTATTTAAATCGCTCTCAGCGGTTGGTTACTTTTCGTGGGGGAAATATCCAAACAGTAAATTCAATCACGTAAGTATTATTATCTCATAAAATTAGAATTTGAGGACAAATTCCTTAATTTTCTGCTATTTGCGTTATTTACTATGATGATTTCTGGGTGAGATACCCTGTATCACACAATAACAGTTCACTTCTAAGGAGGCACGTGACGTTGCTATGGGTTAAAATAGTTGTTCGACATGTTCTTTTGCGTCAATATTGCAACGTCGTTCATAAAATAGCCGCACCATCGCCTACGCTAACATAAATTGTTCTCAAAATGAAATTAGCAGAAGGATATGTATCAGGCTCGCCCTACCAACTGATACTTGTCGTAATAAAAGTCCATTTCAAAATCAAAATGCCATATTTTCCTTATATCTCTAGAGGCTTTATCAATCTTTTATTGGCACCTTTACAAAGTTAACAGAGTAAAATGTCATAATTACAAGTTGTCATCTGCTTATTCGGTGGCCATACCTTTGAATAACAGAAACAAAATATGGAGGATATGGGTTAAAATCAATTAAAAAAGATTAGCAAAACCCGACGAACTCGCGATCGAAAGCTGACAAAAACTGTAGAATTAACTTCATGAGCAAAACTTTTTAAAATACAGAAAAATGTCAACATTAACTACCACTTTAATGAAATTGCATCTCAAGTCTTAAATCATTCAAAATTTATTTTGAACAAGTGCTATAATATGGCATATGAATCATCAACTTTGTTGGATTTGCACCTCGAATTTGACCCAGGTGGTCATCTCAGTACAAAAATTTACGATAAAAGAGACGATTTTAATTTTCAAATTATTAATTTTCCTAATCTACAGAGCAATATACCTACTTCCCCTGCATACGGTGATATATTTCACAACTTATTCGATATGCCAGAGCTTGCACACATTTTTCAGATTTTTTGATCAGACACCGATTTTTTCGTGACCGACTTTTGAAGCAGGGCTATAAGAAAATACGTCTCATGCGATCCCAAAAAAAATCTTTCTTCGTTATCAGCCACTAGTAGAAAAGTTCAAAATTGAGTTAAAAGATATGGTGGTTAACTGTTTTAATTAGTGTTTGACTGGTCTGCTGTACTGAGATGATCACCTCAATTTCCTATTGTGTCTCACAACTATGTTGTGTTCTATGTTCATTACTGGATCCTAAGATCGCAATGGAAGAGGGAGGTTTGGCGCCATAAAACTGGTTTAACCCACCATTTCGTTTGAAATGCCTGTACCAAGTCAGGACCATTGCGATCCACCAATTCTCCGGTATTCGTTTTTGTCATTTTCTCTGGACTATGAGATTGATCATTCAAGTTCGGTAGTTTTGTTATTACCTTTATTTTACATATAAGCATAAATTTCTTTTTTTCAGATTCTTACAATAGACGCCTAACTGCTTTAACCAAAGACTTTCTTGTCTCCATGGACCTAAAATATAATAAAAGTTTACCACTTTCGATCAGGGCTCACAATATATTTAAAGATCATTATTTTGGTATGCGTACGTATAAGTATAAGTATCAGTATAATTTATTACACCAAATCATCGGCCCTCGAAAGAGCATATATAAATACATAATTCGTACATGAAAAATAATAATCTGACAATAATAATGGAAATAAAATAAACAAATTAGAAAACAAACAATAAATACACATGTAGCATGACTCGTATATGTTAACGTTAAACATAATTTTATTTTGACAAATTTTCTATAGTTAGAACGTTCAACTTGGAATGAGATGCTTGGGGCGACTGAACGGAAATATAGATAAAAGAAATCGAATAATTTTTTTACATCTTTTTCTCACTGTATTATTTGATATATTACATGATTGTTGGAAGGCAAAAAATTCGGAAATGCGGACAATTGGTGTAGAGGATATTCAGGGAATAAATACGAGTATGGGCTTTCAATTAATAAATGTATTATTCAATACAATCCAACATGGGCATAAATGGTAGCGTAATGGTAGCATAATGTTAGCGTAATGTTAGCGATTCTCTGAAAAATACAAATATTCACAAATTATAGAACCAATATAAAAAATTCTTATAAACAGATTGACAATACATACAGATTTAGATTTCAAACAGAAATAGTTTACCATAAACCTTTGTACAATCAAATAAAAATATAAAGTCTAGTTTTGTTCATGTTAAAACTTCGAAATTAAATAAATTTAATATACAGTCTGGTAAAAATATAATCATAATCTAACATAACAACAATAAATACATAAACATACCGATTTTTTGGCCTTTCCCTATAAATAGTTCCTCTCTGTAATAAAAACGTCTGTTCTAGTTTGTACTCAAAGCGCCCATACAAGACGTTGCTAAAGTGGACGTAATAATACGACAATGGAAAACGGGAAAACGTTACAAACGTTTACCGTGGATTTGACGTTATGAAAAAAGTTAAAAATTACAATGTTACAAAGTTAAAAATAAAAAAGAGCTGTACATACATGGCTCTTACACACCTCGCCATGAAATTATCACAATTTCATACAAAAGAAAATATTCATAACTAAATGAGGCTAAATCAACAAGATAGCAAGTCCTCTATTGAACATTCATCTCAAGTAGGCAAAGTTTGGTTACCGGTCTTAACAATTCAGACGTGTTGGTCTTTAATCTGCAACTTCGTACGTATCCGTCTCGTCCGACGTTGGTGCTTACGATTCTGCCGAGTGGCCATTGTCCTCGTGGTACATTTTCTTGTGCAACTAGATCCCCTTCGACAAGGTTTCTAATCGGCTTTGTCCATTTTTGTCGTTTTTGCAAGGTTGGAATATATTCGCTGATCCATCTTTTCCAAAAGACATTTGCCAAATACTGTACTTGTTTCCATCACCTTCGAGCATAGATGTCTTTTTCCACAAAGATTCCTGGTGGCATGCACGAGTTACTTTTCATGAGTAGAAGCATGTTTGGTATAAGCGCTGGTGGGTCATCGCCGACGTGAGTAATGGGCCTATCATTCAAAATCTTTTCCACTTCTGCAATTAGTGTAAGTAATTGTTCATCATTTAATATCTGTTCTTTGACGATAGATTTTAGAATAGTCCGAGTTGATCGAATCATTCTTTCGAAAGCTCCAGCCATGTGACTTCCCTGCGGTGGGTTGAAATTCCATCCGATTTCATTTTGTGACATATGTCTCCCTATTTTAGACGCGTTCCACTCTTTAATTGACTCCCTAAGTTCCCGGCCAGCGTTTCTCGAAGCAATCGTAAATCTACGCGTACTCTTAGCGAGTACTTACGTTACGCGTAAAATTTAAAAGCGTTTCTCGAAGCCGACGTAACTTACGCCTGTCGTAAACTAAGTACTCGTTCATAACGTAACTTACGGCTGCTACTAGCTGTCGTATCTTCGCCGCAACTAAGAGCGCACGAGATATTAAGTTTAAAGATGGCCGCTTTAATAGCTGTCATCAATGAATTTCAAGATCACATAATAAGACGACCTCGCGTATACAAGGATAGGGCCAGCATAATGGATGAGTATGATGATCTTGAGGTTATATCAAGATATCGCCTCAATAAAGATTTAATTTGGGACGTTACCAATACTGTTCGTGCTGATATTGAACGACCAACACAGCGTTCTAATTCTTTGAAACCTTTAACTCAAGTACTTTGTACTTTACGGTACCTTAGCAAAGGAGGTTTTTTGTCTGAAATCGGGGATTTACATGGTGTTAGCAAGGCATGCAAGTGTAAGCAGATGTATAACAGCTGTAACACGAAGTATCGCTGAAAGAATGGGGCACTTGCTGGAGTTCCCAATAGATGATCTACAGAAAACTAAAGAAGAGTTTTTGACATTGGTGGCATGCCGAATGTAGTTGGGTGTTTGGATGGAACGTTGGTTCCGATATTACGGCCAGTAGAAGATGAGGCTGCTTTCATTTGTAGGAAGGGCTTTCATGCTATTAATGTGCAAGGCATTTGCGATGCACGACTGAGGTAAGCTTATAACAAACCTCACATCTATTCTTATTTAAAAAAAAAAACATAATACCGTGACTTTTAACTTTGAAAAATGAGCTCCAAAAACTCCATGTAGACGCCTTTCTTCCCTTAAAAAAAGCTTTAAAGTGTCACAAAATTATACGAATTGCATTCAAGAGTATACGCTACGTAAACAAACCCACTGATGACCACTGATACAATCTGGTAGAAAGTGAAATAAATTTTATTACTTTATTATTCCCCAAATTGTACGTTTTATATTATAAAAATCTAAAATTATGACGAATACGACGGCTTATTCGTGCAAAACAACAAAACGAAAAAAATAATTTTATTTCGTTTGTACGATCTATTATTCCGTGAGAATGGTTAATTAAATCGTTTAATTAAACGGCTTATCAATTCGTTTGTACGATTTAATAATCCCCATCAAATTAACTAAAAACCGGTGCACTTCATTTGAGCGAATTGATATTTCAATTGAGCGAAAAAAAAGTTTCATTTGAGCGAAATATTTTTTTCATTTGAGCAATTTTTTTCTACAGGTAAATTACAGGTAAATTTTGCTTTTACAAGTAATTCTGGAGACCATTTTCTTAAGTACTATTAAGAAAACATAGATAGAACAAATATGAAAACAATTTATTAAAACAATGTTTCACACATGCTAAAAAATAAAACACTGTCAGATACCAACTTTAAAATGTGAGCACTATATGTGTTTACGTGTAGACTGACTTTATCACTTTACAAGGCAACGCAAACATCAAATGTGTACCCTAGCAGCTTAATAAATTCGAAATTAGTAATTTGACCACTTGTGTACTTCTGATTATTGTCCACCGAAATTTCAATCTTTTCTAATATATAGAAATGAAAAATAAATGAAATCAAGGTATTGAGTATTTGTTCCGCAGCCACTAATGTCTATTATATCTGATTTTAATATTACAATAAGTATAATATGTATATGAAAATTTAAGTCCTCTTCTCTGTCTTTTTTTTGTATAAATTTTAAATACAAGTACCAAAAAGGGTATAAAAATTATAGTCATTTACCTATATTTACCTGCAAAAAATATTCGCTCAATTGAAATAGAAAAATTCGCTCAAATGAAAACAGGGGTCATTTTCAAATTCGCTCAATTGAAATGCGCCCCTAAAAACGGATAAATGAGTCGTACCTATATATATCCATCAAATTAAATAAAAACGGATAAATTAGTTATTATTTCAAGTTGTCATTCGTGCCAATCAGAAAGACAGACATGCACTGCAAAGAAAACCCCAGAGAATTTGGCAAAACTTGTGTAACGTATTAAAAAAAAAAAAAAAAAAAAAACAGAAACAGAAACAGATAAAGAACGGAAAGTATTTAAAAAATAATCATGACATTATTATAGTATAAAAGTGTAACGGGCAGACGAATGTACTGGCTTAAGACCATTACTAGTAGGTCTCTCCCGCGTCGCGTTGCGGCGAGGAACAATTATGCAAACAAGAAGTTTTAGTGTCAGTTCTCACTAGTTATATCACCGTTTTCATTACCATGCCTTGCTCTTAAATTTAAATATCCGATGGATATAAAAGTTAGTGTCTGCTCGACCGTGGTAAAGCTTGACGGAATTTTTCACATCATGTACAGTTTCATATCGGCCAAGTCCAAAACAGGAACTAAGAGTCCGACTGGTCAGAATTAAAGTCGCTTAGGACGAACTGTAGTCAGTAACAGTTTGTCACACTTAACCATGCTGTCAAATTTCAAATCATTTTCACAACGAGTTTTCAATAGAAGCTTGTCACAGGGCATAAAAATACACCCAATCACGTCTAGAACAGAACAAGAATATGTCCAAAAGACGTAATGTCCCATCTCGCTATTTGGCTATTTGGGACGGCACTGAACTGTGCTTCAAATGATGTGAATATTTCTATGTTTCTCTCTTAACAGATTCACCAACATAGTTGCAAAATGGCCAGGAAGTGCCCATGACAGTTTTATATGGAGCAATTGTAACTTAAGCACTGTGTTTGAAAGAGGCCAAATAAATGGGTGGTTACTTGGAGATTCAGGCTACCCATTACGACCTTGGTTGCTGACTCCCGTACTTAGACCTGGTGGAGATGCTCAGGAGAAGTTCAACAGAAGCCACATTAAAACAAGAAATGCCATAGAGAGAGCCTTTGGTCTGCTTAAATCAAGATTTAGGTACAAATCTTTTATAATGCATGCTTACTATTGGCATAGACCTGTATGTTAGAATTTTTACATACAGGTCTATGCTATTGTTATTATAAACTAGAGGCTCCCAGGAGCCTGAATGCTGATGATACTTATAAGCTGGATATTTTAACAAAGGGCTGCAACTCTGCTGTGGAATTATCAATTTTAATGTTCTATGGGAAACAATTCCTATCAAGAAAGGTCAAACAGCTTTGACCTCATTACATAATTTTTAGATTTTTATGTGCTTAACCATTTGCAATTTAAATTTTTCAAATATCTTGTATAGTTTTCAAGATATTGATGGAAAAAGAGCAAAATTGAAGAAAAAAAAAACACAAGAAAAAGGGCAATTACTCCTACAACCATTGTCATATCTTCTTCAAAACTTTAGGTAGATCTTGTTGTGCTGATCAATATTGACCAAACAGAATTTTAATGTCTGTAACCATTTTGCCTTCTCATGGGGTTTTTGATTACATGATTCCGAGGCCATTTTAAAGGTGATAACTTGATTACAAGAGCTAATATTTAATGATTATTTGATTACCAAGGTTTGAATTTTTGATTACTTGATTCCCATTGGGAAACAGTTTTTGATTACATTTCTAAAAAATATATGATTATTTGATTACACTGGCAAAAAATGCTGATTACTTGATTCCTGGTACCCCCCCCCCCCCCCCATGAGGAGCCCCACCATTTTTGAACAATTTGACAAATTACGAAATTCTTTACAAATGCAGAACATTTTTGAGTTTCATGTTTTGGTTTAAGTGGACGGAGCAAACAGACAAAATTGATTCGTTTCAATTGAAGTTGATGAAAAACATATTCTTTATTCTATTTCTTAGATTTAGCTCTGCCTTTCAACACTTTGATTTCAATTGTTACTCACGTGAATAAAACATTTCCGGATACCGCACCTTTTCAGAAAGGAATCTCACGAGTATCCGGAAACTGTTCCCGTGTTAGTCACGCGAGAAACAATAAATATTCTTATTGTTACTTGTGGTAAGTAATCGTAGCCAGTCCGTATAGTTTAAGTCCTGTTTATTTATAGATAAAAGTTTATGAATAAATAGATTTTTTTCTAAAGGATATTTTTGTAAACTACAACACAAGTTGTCGTCCTGGTGTTGTCCTAGTGTGTGTTTACTTTGATGTATGCAACTTTAGTTCTAGTTCTCCAATTGATTTGAAATTTTACAGTGATGTTGCTTGATGGTTGGCTTTGATTTTTGGGTCTCTTTTCTAGAAATAGGGGCCCAAAGAAAATGCTAAGTATTTTGTTACTGACAACAATCGCAAAGTTATATTGAATAAATTTGTTCTTTTCTTTTACGATAACTTTGTTTTGTATTTATACAGATGTCTTCACAAGTCAACTGGATGTCTGATGTTTTGCCCAGAAAAGTGCTGTGACATAATCAAGTCCTGTTGCATTCTGCATAACCTTTGTATTAACAACAGATTGCCTTTTATTGGTGAAGATGATATAGAGCCTATTGAGCAGAATGCTGAATTCCTGTACAATGGACCATTAAATGATGGAAATACAACAAGACAAAACCTGATCATAAATAGATTTTCATAACTGTAAAATATAGCAAAATACATAACATTTTTAACAAGACTTTAACATGCAGATATAGATATATAATATAATAAAGATATTTTTGAACATGACTTGCATGATAAAATAACAAAGGTAAATAATATTTATGAATTCTGTAACAAGTTTAACATAAAAAGATATGTATGGACACTAGCATTATGTCAGCACCATAAAATGTCATCAAATAATACTGTGTTTGCTTGCACATATAGCATCTATTCTAAAACCAACCTATACATGTGTGTAAAGATAATACAGTAATGTGATAAATGCATACTAAGTTTCATCAACTATATGTTAGTTTAAAGATAATACAGTATACAAAGTTTCATAATCCTATATGTTAGTTTAAAGATAATACAGTATACAAAGTTTCATAATCCTATATGTTAGTTTAAAGATAATACAGTTCTGAGATTAATGCATACAAAGTTTCATCAACCTAAAATAATATATGTGTGTCCAATTGTGTTTTTTCTGAATTACTGCTTGATTGTGGGCTGTGTAGCGTACACTTATTCCACATCTCATTATTTTCTATTCATCTATAGAAATTTGATAATGGGAGATACACATAAAGAGTCTGCTATAGAGGGCAGGCAGGCTGAGGGTGATGACATTCCTCTTAGAATCTCCAATTTGTCCTTTTCAATTTGTAAAAGCTGCTCCATTATTCTCAGCTTTCTCTTTTCAATTTCTAGCAGTTCTGTGGAGATTCCGGAAACATCTAAAATTACAAAAAAAAGTTTATAAACAATCTGCATGTAAAATAAATTATGACAGAATTTTCTATTAAGTATTAATTGTTTTGAAAAATAAAGGATTGGGTTTTTTTTTTTTTTGCTTTTTTTTATTGAATTTGGTTTGATTTTTCATTGAGCATGGAAGAATGTTTAAATTTTCGAAAGTTTTAAAGAACTAAAGATATAGTGTTTGGTTCATTCATTCATACTTACTAACATATGTAATGGTATTTGTTTTGTTTAAGGTCCATATCTCGGCAACTGCAAGTGGTCAGAGAAATGATGTTTGGTCAGTGTGAACATCTTGGTATTAAGTAACAAACATATGTACCAAAATTTATCGGTCACTTTGACATACATTTTCTTGATGAATGATGCAGGTTAAAGTTTTGGTTAAGGCCCATATCACGGCTATTCCAATTAGTTGAAGAATGATATTTGGAAAGTGGATATATCTTCGAAAGTAATTGACATCTGTTCCAGATTTAGGTCACCTACTCTGTCGTGTGCAACTGCTCCATTTCTCTATTATTTTATAGTTTACCTTTTTGGCTCTCCCTCCTTGCACCAACAGATTTCATCTTCAAAGTATCTGCTGAACGACAACTTAGTGGTACCTCTAAAATAAACAAATAAAATAAATCAAGGGATAGCAGAAAATATTTATAGTTTAACTAAGAATGATTCTGAAAAGGAGGAAATATTCAACAAGTGACCAAACATCGGGTCAGTAGGTTTTATCAGTTTATTTGTAGCGTTGGGTATAGATTATATCAATGGCCAGTGAAAATTTTATAACTTGTTGAAATATTCCAAAAATTCCCTTTTATCAAAAGCATAGATTAAAAACATCATAATGTACACCATTATAATATGAGGTTGGCATTGCCTTAATGCGAGCACAGCAAAAATAAAAGATGTCAATGAACAGCTAATTTGTATTTTTACATACCTTTTGAGTTGAAGAAGGCTCCCCCTATACCATAAAACATCAAAGATGGGTCCTCTTTTTGCCCTCATATGACGGAGTTCCACGCCTCAATTGAGGAATAAAATCGTTTAGAATTCAGAATATAGAATTAGGGATCCCATTCCCGAAAAGACGTGGATACAGTAGTCCCCCTGTTAAAGGCCACCCCCATATAAGGCCACTCCCCTTATGTGGCCACAATTCTTTGGCAACGACCACTTTTAATTCAAAAGTACCCCCCATATAAAGCCACCCCCATATAAGGCCACTCCTCTTATGTGGCCACAATTCTTTGGCAACAACCACTTAAAATACAAGTAATTCAACCCCCATATAAGGCCACCTCCCTGCTGTGGCCATAGGCTGTCAAAATGGTCAAATTCCTTCTATTTTATGGCCAAAAAATTTAAATCTTAACTATTTTTAATATTTTAATCAAGAATGTATTTCATATAAAAAGCTTTTTTTAGTGTGTCTATTTGTCTGATTTATCTATTGCTATATTTTAGCCTGTTTTTATATATTTATCTTATTTTGGAAAAAAAATAACAATTGACATAAATGACAATAAAAAAATAACTACAAATTAAAAGGAACATGGAGTGTTTTTATTTCGGTTAATTCTCATTTATCCAACTTTTTTAAAATTTGGTAGTTCAGGTAAAAAATTCAAAGTTGGATAAGTGGGATCAAAGGCAATTAAGAACAAAGGAAATTTAATCAGAGATTGGGTTGTGTGTAAGGTCAAACTGTAATAGAAAATTTTATCCATGTTGCAATAAGAAAGGCCACCTCCATTATAAGGCCACTTTTCTTTGGCAACAAGGGTGGCCTTATAAAGGGGGACTACTGTACTTTTGATGCAAATGTTAACTGTTTTGATCGTAGTTATTTTTACTATAATCTGTTCATTTTCTAGAACGTTCAGATTGGGATGAGGTATTTGGGCCGAATGAGCGTAAAAAAAGAAAATGTAAAAAAATTAATAAAATTTGTTTTACTTAAAAAATGAAGTAACTAATCGTCATCAGAATATTTTTCTCCTTGTTCTATATTTACATAGAAATTTTTGGAAAGCGAATAGCAAAATTGGTAATTATTTTCAAATCCACATCTAACCTGTATAAATTGTGCACGTGAAATTGTGAGAAGCATATCCAGACGAAAAAAATCAATATCAGCATTAGGCATTTATTTCGCGGGAACTTGCTGTGGAGCTCTCCGCTATGAGCTGTGCTCACTATAACCATAGACAATATAACCCATATAATGATATAACAAATCAATTTTGTGTCATACATATCCCTCCCATTTTATTAATTACCTATTTGGCTCTCCTTTCTTGCAGATCTCGAAGCAGTTTGAACATTCCCAGTATCTGCTGAACTAGAACTGTGCAATACCTCTAAAATATATATACACTTAGGCATAAAAGACAATATAAACATTTACTAAAGAAAACAATTAATTTCTTGTAAATACATAGCTGTAATCTTATCTATCAATTACAAATCTAATCTCATTACACATTATTGTCACTTAGCGAAATTTCAAGCGAAAGTTTCGCTTTATCAATCCGACACCTCGATTCACTCACCATACCACTTTGGTTGATGTGGTAGTTGCCTGTTAGCAGGAATGAAATAAGCATGCATTGTGCTTAGTATCTAGCATACCAATATGGTTGAAGTTGCCCTTGTCAGTAATTGTGTATGGTCCTTGATTATGAACATTTATCTGTAAATGGATTTTTGACGCCAACACATGGACCTTAACCAAGAACTGAAGTGAAGTCATTCATGCATAAAATATAGGTCACATTGGCCTAATTTCTAGTGGGTGGTGTAGCCCTACCCAAGACCTATCTGGTGGTGAAATATCATAGACCCAAAACATCAGGTATTCGAGTAATTTACCTTAACCAAGAAATTAACGAAAGTGTTACGGAAGGATGGCCATACTGACCTACGGACAAGGGTAAAACTGTATGGTCGATTCACATATGTGGCCAGTCCATAAAAAATACACAAGCTTAATGCTGTATTGTTTATTTGCTTACCTTTTGCACTACATGTACTTGATTTAGAGCCTAAAAGATAAACAAGTATAAGATTTTAAAAAAAAACACCGAATCTTTTGTTTGCATTTATTTATATGTTGAAAAGTTTATTTAAAAGATGGAATTGAAAAAAATTTAGTTTTATCTTACAGTGGCTGATACAACATTTAAAAAAAATATTAATTGAAATGTAGAAAATAATGAAGTCCGTCTTTTAAGAAGAGCGTTAAAATATTTGGTCATATTTTCACATGGGCCTAAATCCCAAACAGGAAGTAGATGTCCAACATGTGTCGAAATTTAAAGGACGTACAGTTTATCATACTGAACCATTCTACCAAGTTTCTAATCATTTTCATGTATTGTTCCTGAGAAAAGCTTGATGGAAATTCGTACGGACGGATTTACGGACGGACAGACGGACGGACAGACAGACATTAGTAAAGACATGTTGTCGCGGGGGCATAAAAATACTCAGTAGTAAGTGCAGTATTCACTAGACAATGGCATGAAGTCTGCTGGTTGTTTTTTTTTTCAGCTTGTTTATGAGAGCTATGTCACAAACACCTATTCTACATTTCATAATTTCCTGTTCACTAACTTTAACATATTATGTTAATAACATGTGCAACTTGGAAAAAATAAAGAGGTGAGATGTTTCGGAAGAGATAAGCAGTATAATTTTGTGACAGACATATGACAAAACCAAGTAAGGATACATACCTAAAGGATAATCTGATTGCAATATACATGTACTGGCTGTTGCAACATGTGCATCCTCTGTAGGTTCTGAAAACATAGAAATAATCATGCCATGTGTATGAATTTAGAAACATGAAATTTCATACAAAGTCTCTAAAAGATCTTTGAAAGTCTCATACTCTTATTCAACATTTCTTTATCATATACCTATAATCTTACTTGTATCTGTACTTATTTTTTGCACAATTGATGAATTTAATCTATCAGTATTACCTGGAGATGCTTCTGTCATATCCATTTGCACATCTAAAAAAAATCAACATTAAATGCTTTTAAAAAATCCAATAAAAGTATTGCATACATTTTAAATAAATAAAAAATGCAATAATTTAAACATTGCCTTAATTGACATCAATTTGTTAAAATCTATGTTCTGTAAAAAGACTTTGAAACAAGTAGGATTTTTATACTACAAGCTCTTTTATTTCTTAAGATGTTTTTTTCGAAAAAAAAACCATTTAAATAAACTCTTTTATTATATGAATTGATTATACATATAGAATATAAGACTTTTTTATTTTGAGATCGATTTTATCACTTGTTTTGGTGAACCCGAAGGGTGAACCAAAAAACAAGTGATAAAGTCGATCTCAAAATAAAAAGTCATATATTCTCTCTATCGGTAATTAATTGTGACGTAACGTACTGACCCGATAATTTCGGTGATACACACCTGTTCGTGAGACAGACTTTATCAGCCAGTACACATCAAAGGAAAACTGTACTAATTACCGATAAATAATAATACATTTCTCTCATCAAATAAAATACACCGAATGCTATCCACAGTTAGTCCTTAAACTCAGTATACCCCTGCTACCCCCAAATAATTTTTAAATGAACTATGTCGGGTAAACAGGAAGTAGATATTAGACAGACCTTATTTCGATGCTCGCAATAAAAAACCTCATAGTAAAGCCACATAACAAATTTTAAGTCACTGTGTTATGTTGTTGCTGAGAAAAATGTTATGAAAATTTTTCACAATACAATAGTAATGTTGAAAATTGAGCCGGTAAACAGGAAGTAGATACCCGACAGACCTAATTACTTAACTTCACTTCACACTGAACTCCTATACCAAATTTCAAGTCACTGTGATATGTAGTTGCTACGAAAACAGTTTCAAAAGTTGTGTAGAGGACGGATGGACAAAAGGAAAGAGGTAAACCAGTATACCCCCCTCTTCTTCGGAGCTGGATTATAATAATATTATTGTAACATAACATTTTTTTTATTATGTTACAATGATTGTAATGTACCTTTTGGTGTCAGACTTATCTTGGCTGGGCCAAATGAATCACTGCCCCCTTTGATTCCTTGAATCAAGGAGTCAGGTATAATGCTTATAACCTGAAATGAAAAATGTGATTTTGCATAGTACATACTACATACATGTTACAGTATATGCATAAAATGAAAAAAAAAGTTTGATTTTGCCTGCAAAAACGTTGTGTCCACCCTCCCCCAAAAGTATTAAGGTCAAAAGACCCAAAATATTTTGGGGATCAAAATTTCAAGATGACAATGAGGATTTTCAGCAATTTCTAAGTTCAAAGGGCCATAACTCCCACAAAAATTTGAGGATCAAAATTCCCTGCTTATATGCACAACTATATATGGTGTCCTTCTTATATACCAAGTTTCATTGAATACGGTTCAGTAGTTTCAGAAGAGTTGCGCTGACAAACTTTGTGACAGACACCACAAAAACAATATGTGGGGGGACATAATAACCTGACAAAATAATTTTTTTATAAGTGTGGCTTAAAATCCTAAACTTGTGTAGAAAAAAAAAGAATTGCTGCATTTTCCATTTCCCACAATGAAGCAGATCATAAGAAGTTTTTATTTGCTGAATAATACATGTTTTATATGTATGTTAATTATCCACCCACATATGTCATTAAGATTTTTTTAGAATCTATGTGGTAATCTGTATTTTATATAGTTAATTAAATTTTTGTGCTTAACAATTAATTTGTACATATATAAATAAGTCAGAGATTGCTCTGACATCCTATGGTAGTTTTTCCAGACAAGCTGTAGTACCAGCTTATCTGGAAAAAAAAAAGCTGTAGGACGTACATCAAACAATCTCAGACTAATGCTAAATATACAGGTCTATGGCTTTTTCAAACAACAAGTAATTTAGTAATACAATGTACCTTTTTTTCTAGTTCAGTCAAATCTTTCGGGGGGAGTCCCCCTCCAGTTTGCCTCATTTCTTTCCTCCTGAAGGACTCTTTCTTTTTTGCACTACCCTGAATGTCTTGCCATTTTTTCTTTATTTGTTCTTTTGTCCTCCTTTGGATGCTGACAGCATTAATTCTGTAAATAAATATACAATACATAATTAAGTAAATGCCAAATATATATATATATAACTTTTAATGTCAGATTATGAGATTATTATAGTCAACTAAAGAGGGGTGGCGAATATCAATTTAATAATAACGCCGAGGTTCAACAAGCATGACAAGTGTGTGGAACATGTTCCGCGCACAAGTTTAATCCCCTAGCGTAATTCGACACTGATTTTGTCTTTGTCTTTTTGGTATAATGATGTTTGATTACCCCTTTGGTACACATTTGCTTTTTTCAAATTTTGATCATTGATGGAACAGCATACCATATATAGAAATGTGTGGTTTACTATGTCTAAGTTATCTAAATGGCTACTTTAATAATAATCAGATCTGATGTTAGTTAAAATGGCAATTTCATGTTCTATTTTAATAAAAAAATTAAATCAATTTTTGTTCAATAGTTGATTGATCACCAATATTACCAACATGTCTTAAACCTGATTGTTTTTCAAGCTTAAGATGGTTCTTTTTAGCAATTAGAAATGTTTATACATGTATCAATTTGTATCAATTGAGGTTAAACATTTAATACGTTACCAATATTGGCTATTTGGATATCATGTAACTTATGCTGGAGACACTTCATGCACTTGAGTCTTGTCTAACGAATATGTCAAATTGTATACAAGTTCTATAAAACAGTTTATTTTCCATTTAATACAAAAAATGGAAACCCAGTCACTTGGACATTTGGGTACTGCTGAGGGGTACTGACTTGGATATTTTAGTACTTCAGGTATTGGCCACTTCGGTACCGACCGAAAAATAAATAAAAAAGAATCGTTGAATTTTTTTTGTGCCAAATTTTATTTTCTAGTAAAACTTAGTATTTTGATGGGAACTACTATTAAATCGTGCATATACTGGAGTTAATACATAAATTAGGAAACATGTTATTAGATTTTTTTCTCTGGTAATTAATTTGTATTTTAAGCTGTGGAAACTCTTCTTTCTTGAACATTTTTATGGAATTTACAGGGTGGGGATTTACGTATTACTATAGATTACTATAGATTGTCGTGGCTTTTGATTGAGCAATAAAACTATTGACACCTAATTGTCAACAAATGTATTGCCTGATTAACAAACACACAGTATGTAAACCTGTGCGCCTGATATACGTTAAATGTGTATGCTTCTTAACGTTTTAAGAAGTAATCATCTATAGTCTGATTGATCTATCTGGCAGAGTTTTTACATCTCCCTTTAAAATTACATTACCTATATGCTTCAAAATACTAATAAAGGTACAAGCGGGGTTCAAGTGCAATAAGAAACCTCCAAACTAAAGAAAACTGTTTTAACAAAGGGCAATATCAGTATAAAATGGTACCATTGACATTAGAAAAAAAACAGAATTTGGACTTTTGCAACTGCATCTTTTACATCAGTATCAACACTCAACACGTATATTGTTAGTAAAAACATTTTCGAAATGCAGAAATGATTTATAGTTACTCTTAAATAGAAAAATTACCACTCTTGTGATTTTGTTGACTGTATTCTTTTTGCAGTGGTACTATCAGCCTTATTGATGACGCAAAAAGCATAAGACTGTGTCCTTGTTTCTTTTATTTTAAATTTCTCGAAAACAAAACAACTTTAGTGCCGTGTGGAGGTCGTAGAAAGCTTCCCCGTGCTTCAGTTGTATACTCTTATATATTTTCGAGTACTGGAATATGTGTTGGAAAGACACAGTTTACATTTTTCCAAAATTTGACAACGTTTGGCTGTTTCTTTAAAAATTGATAAATTTATCTGTTTGGTCGTTGTTGTAATATTTTTTGGCAATTTTTTTTTTTTTTTTTTATCAATTTAATATCATACCGGTTTTCCAAGTTTTCTACTCCTAGCGTGTCTGATGAAGGTTAATCCAGAAAAGCGCTTCACACGTAGTGAAATTTTGCTTTTGTACATTTATTAAAATCATTTCAATATGTGGATCGTGTCTTTTTGGCACATATTCCATATTCTTTCGTTTTTAATATTAACTGGTCCAAAATTATTAATATATCTTAAGAAAATGTGAACAAGCGGGAAAAGTTTGGTCCGACAATGTTGAGGTGTTAACGTAAAAATGTGTTGTTTTTCGAAATGGATACAACAAGTCTCACACAAAACTAGATTATTTGGGTTAATATGCATTATCTAGCACAAAAAGGTGAATTAGCTTCTTCTTTTATCATTCATGGACAGTTTCTAAAAATTATCGTATACGAACAATGTTGATTTAAAAGAAAATATTATTAAAAACCTACCTAGATTGTTTACACTTACGCAATTTTCCCACGAAAACATAAATAGGCGTACACATTTAACATATTTAAGACATTTCAGGCGCACAGGTTTACATACTGTGAAACAGGACTTCATGGAATAAGTAAGTTAATTTGGCCTTTGGGACTCAGGCACATTCGTTTTCACTATAAAAATTCAGGAAGGGGTCCCTCAACAAAAGAATTAATGTAATAATGAGATAGGATAAAGAAAACATTTTCTTTGAACAACTTGGTGTTTACTAAATCAAAAGTGAGCCTAGCTCAAATCTAATGCGATCATCAAAGAGATGAATCCAAACCTCCCACTATTATTAACCTATTGAAAAATATATCAAAATGTTGTAATCTAGTGAAATTTATAAGGTACCGAAATCATGGCCATGACGGAAATTATTTATTTGCACTGGCGGTTGTTTGTTACTATTGATATATAATTCAACTATTACTCGTGGTGAGTAATATAATTGTTGCTAGCCCGATTTAAAAAAAATCTTTATATACTTGTTGGTGATCTTTTCCCATTCAGCGGACTTTCTCTGGTTGTCTAGTGTGGACGAGAAACATCCAAAAAGGATGTCTTTAGAGTTTTGAACTTCGTCCACCAGGATATTTATTTCCTCGTGGACGAAGTTTGCCTTTCTTTCTCTTTTAATCCCACTTGAACTTTCCATAATTTTTCGGGCACCTGTCGTCTGCGTAAACAAATACGTTTCGCAACTCCGACACTGAAGATCATTTTCAAGGTACATCCAATAACCAAAATACCTTGCGTAACTTACGGTTGACTTACGGCAGGGCTAAGTAAGCTTCGAGAAACAGTCTTAGTTTAAACTTATGGGTACCCGTAACCTAATCGTAACTCGATAAGATTGACGTAATTTACGACTGCTTCGAGAAACGCTGGCCCGGTCTCCACTTGTAAGATTGGTGCCATTGTCGCTGTAGACTTTCTTTGGTGTGCCTCGTCGACTTGTAAACCGTTGAAAGCTTGCTATGAACGATTCTGTCGTCAGAGTGTGGGCTACCTCTAAATGCACGGCTCTGGATGTAAGACAGGAAAATAAGCATCCATATCTCTTCTGATGGGAACGTCCCACCTTTACCATTAAGGGCCCGAAGAAGTCAATTCCTATGTATGAGAACAAGGGTTGATTTGGAGTGATTTGATCAGTAAGTAGTGGTGCCATCATTTGACTGCATAAAGGACCTCGGAGACGCTTGCAATCCATACAATTTCCAATAGTTCTTTTCACAGAACTAAGTCCGTTTATTATCCAAAATTTCATATGAGATGAGAACCTGGTTTTTTCCAACATGTCCGTTAGTTTCGTGATAATAACGTACTATAACTTCTGTGGTGTGATCCTTGTTAGGCAGTATGATTGGATAATCATTCTCGTTCTTGTCTTCGTTTCGTCCTTTATCTCTGATTAGTCCATTTATCAGAATAGGGTTCAAGCTTGCTATCTTACTGTCTTTTTTGACGGGTTTTCCATCCTTTAGTTTTTTTTAGTTCATCTCCGAAATTGTGATTTTGTACGTATTCAAGTATTGCTTGAGTAGCCGTTTCCATCTCTGACGGTCGTAGATATCCAACGTTGATTTCTACATCATGTTTCAAGTATCTTTTCTTGCAGTAATTCTTGTACCGTAACAGCCATGCCACTGTACGTCTCATCTTGTACCAATCCGAATTATAGTTGATTACATCCTCTATGAAGCAGCTCGCAATTGTGTACACAGTTACGTCTCTCTTTACTTCGGAATCATCTTCTCGGACAACCGTTTTCTCAATTGAAATATTCTCCGGCCAAAGTGTAGAATCTTTTGTTAGGAAGGCTGGTCCGTTAAGCCATGTGTCGATCTTCTCTGAATTCGAAGCATCGATCCCTCTGGACGCAATATCTGCTGGGTTTATGTTCGTCTCAATATGTCGCCACTGGTTCGGCATAGTCGCGTTATGAATAATGCTGAGTCTATTGGCCACGAAAGTCTTAAATCTGCGTGTGGTGTTCCTGATATAGCCAAGTACTATGGTTGAATCTGTCCAGAACGTGACATTGTCTATTTTAATGTAAATCTCTTCAACTACCAGCTCGTACAGACGACAGGCAACTACAGCTCCTGACAGTTCCAATTTCGGAATAGACATCTGCTTAATCGGGGCAAGACGGGCCTTGCCTATTACAAAGGAGCAGTTCACTGTATCATTTTCATCAACTTATCTCAGATAGGCGCAGGCACCATAACCAGTTTCCGATGCATCGCAAAATATATGCAACTCGGCTAACTTCACATGTTCTGATTTTTTAGCTTTAAAGCAGCGATCGATGTTAAGGTTTTCAAGATGAGGTAGATTCTTCAACCACTTTGTCCATTCCTCATTCTAAACTTGAGGAATCGTGTCATCCCATTGTAACTTGTCTCTGCATAATCGTTGTATCAAAGCTTTTGCTTGAAGTGTAACGGGGGCAACGAGTCCGAGCGGGTCAAATATTGAACTAACGATCGATAAAATGCCTCGTCTGGTCATGGGTTTGTCGACAATCTTCACTTGAAAGTATCGTTGTTTATATCCTAGAGTATCCCCAAGGCTTTCTCGTTTGGGATAGCATCATTTATGCTGAATTGCATAACAGACGGGGAGTGTTCTGACTCAGGAATCGACTTTAAAACATCTCCATCGTTACTTAACCATTTAGTCAGTCTAAATCCTCCTAATGCTAGCATTGGTTTTAGATCCTTTGCAATCTTAATTGCTATCTCCTTCGATGATACGGATTTTATGCAGTCGTCTACATAAAAATTTCGTTCAACTGTTGTACTGACCTCCTTGTCATACAAATGTCTGTGGTCTTTGGCGGTTCGCTTTAACGCAAATGCTGTACAGCTTGGAGATGATGTGGCTCCAAACAAGTGAACTGTCATACGATAATGTTTAGGTTGCTGATTTAACTCTCCTTTTTTGCCACCAAAGAAAGCGTAGGGAATCCCGATGCACTTCTGAAACGTGCACCTGGTGAAACATGGCTTCAATATCAGCAACAAGCGCGATACGTTCCTGTCTAAAGCGTATAATCACCCCAACCAAACTATTCATTAAATCAGGTCCTTGCATCAACTGGCTATTCAGTGAGATTCCGTGGTATTTGGCGGCGCAGTCGAAAACCACCCTAACTTTTCCCGGCTTGTTTGCATTCACGACAGGATGATAAGGTAAGTACCACTGTTTAATACATGTAGCTTCATTGTCTGTCTTAATCACTTCTTGTGCATGGCCCTTTTCAATGTAATCCGTCATTGTTTTTGTGTACATCCTATGCATGTTCTCGTTCCTCGACAACTTGTGTTTCAAATGGTTCAATCGAACCTGTGCGAGTGCTAAGTTGTTCGGTAGTGTGGATTTCATATCTCGCCATGGCAGTCTCAGTTTCTCCGGTATGACTGATTCGTTTTTGTCAGTTTCTCTGGACTATGAGATTGATCATTCAAGTTTGGTAGTTTTGTTATTACCTTTATTTATACTTCCCATCCTCATGAGTAATTGTTGACTCCATAATCTCTAACGCTCGTTTATCTTCCACGGACATTCCACATTTGTCGGATCTGATCGTATCTTTGAAGTCTGTCGTCCACATACGCTCAAGTTGTTCATCCAATCTATCGGCCTCAGACGTGATTCCAAAATGTACGTGTGCATCGCTTGTCTTTGCAGTACAATCTATCGGTCCACGGATCGCCCATCCAAGATTCGTTCTCACGGCATACGGCTGGTGTTCATCACCGGGTCTAACCTCAAGCGGAATGTGAGCATTAGGGGCGTCGGTTCCAATCAGCAGCATCACTTTACTTTCGTCAATTTCCGGAATTCTAATATCAGCGATGTGGGGAAACTTCTTGACGTCAAGTTTCGTGGCTATATTTCCGGCAGAAATGGGTAAGTATTTAACCGACCAGACACGCTCAATCCGTACAAATTTGTTGTTGTTTAATGCGCTGACCTCAATGTTGACTTAGCGTCGCTGTATCCTATCATCAGTGGAATTGACAGTTGACATAGCAAATGAAACAGGCTTGCTTTTCAATTTCAGTCTATTCACCAGTCTTTGGTCAATCAGCGTTTTGTCAGAACCATCATCCAGAAGTGCGTAAGTTTTACAAAGTGTGTCGCCATCGTCGCCCTTTACAACTACAGGTATAATTCCCAGACAATTCTTAACTGTTCGGTTTTCTCTTGATTCAGTACAGTTCACGGAAGACTGAACTACCTTGTGATTAGCCACGGGTTTGGACCAACAATGGAGTAAAAGATGGTGTTTCTCATTACAATTAGAAACTGTACAAGACTTAGGATTACTACACTTATTAACAAAATGATTATCTTTTAAACAATTAAAACAAAGTTTTGCAGTGCGTACAAAGCTGCGCCTGTCAGATAAACTCATAGATTTAAACTTTTTACACATTGATATATCAGTACATGTACCCGAACAACACTTACATGTATGCTTAACTTGTGACGTCTGGTTTACACTATTAGTAGCTAGTGTGCTAACTCTACCCTTGTGACTATCATGTTTACTATTGTGATCATAACGTACATTTGATTTACCATTTTCTTTAGTAAGATCAATACCATACATCGAATTTGCAATACGTGATTTCTCATCTATATATCTACTAAGATCAGAAAATCTAGATTCTCTACCTGACTCTGTAATGCTATGTGCGACGTCAACCCATTTAGTTCTTAAATGCATAGGTAGCCTTCTTACAATAAGCCTTAATTTTTCAGTGCTATCTATGTCTGATGCAAAACCTAACTGAGATAATGTAGTGTCACATTTTTGCATTTCTAGAGCTAACCATGATAGACCATTAATATCTGAAGATTTAATCTGACTACCGTGTACTAAGTTACTAATATACGATCTAGCAATAATATGTGGTCTACCATATCTAGATTGTAACAATTCTCTAGCACGAACATACCCTTTATCAGCACCTAACAAAACACAGTCTTCAATACACTCTCTGGCTTCTCCTACACAGTATTGTATTAAGTAACTCAGCCTTGTCTGATTGTCACTGATATTACTTTCAATGTTAGTTTCAAAGTTCTTAATAAATTTCAAATAACTGGTAGGAGAGCCACTAAATGTCAATAACTCCGGCTTCGGCAAGTTGAATCCTTCTTGCAGAGTTTCAGCCAACTTCTGGAATGCGCTGTCAATGCTGCTGCCACTGGATACACCTCTCTGAATTTCACTGGATACATCTCTGCGTATGTCACTATTATAGCTCTCTGTCGGTCGACTGTTGTTATTTTGAGTGTGGCTATCTACTTTACCGTCACATGTAGATTCCGACCGCGCAATCGATTCACTTTGCTTGAGTATTGTTAGTTGTATTGTTTATATACTCCTCTTCCGACACTGCACCTCGCCAAACGCTTTCCTCAACTCTCGCTTCTTCGACTTCTGACTGGTATTCGAGAAGCTGTTGCTCAATATCAAGTTCTTTCTTTTTCCGTTCCAGTTCCATCTTAGCCATGACACTTTTTAGCCTCTGTTCAGCAACAAGTCTCTTTGCCGTCGCTGTCCGTAACTTCGACCGCGACGAAACAGTTGATCTATATGAACTTCCTCCGCTGATGACGGACATTTTTTCTTCCTCGGACGTATTCTTCTCTTTCTCGCCTTCCGCGATCCACTCTGAATACCGATCCTTGAATTCTTCAAAATTCCTCACACAACTTTCAAAGTTCTCCATTAGATTCTCGGCAATTTGTTGTTCCTCACACAGGTCTAAACATAGCTTGTTTGTTTCTCGGAATTGTTCAAATCGGTCACACAACTTTCCGTAACACTGCTTAACATTTTCCATATTCTCATACGACATCATCCGTTTTTCTAGGTCGTTGTATGTCCGTGTCAATTGCGCTAAATTTGAACTTCGTGTCTTTTTCACACTTTCAAAGTCCCGAATTTTTCTCCGGTCAGCCATTATTCAACTTCTTCCGTTAGACAAAATCGAGAATTGTAGAGGATATTCAGGGAATAAATACGAGTATGCGCTTTCAATTAATAAATGTTTTATTCAATACAATCCAACATGGGCATAAATGGTAGCGTAATGGTAGCGTAATGTTAGCGTAATGTTAGCGATTCTCTGAAAAATACAAATATTCACAAATTATAGAACCAATATAACAAATTCTTATCAACAGATTGACAATACATACAGATTTAGATTTCAAACAGAAATAGTTTACCATAAACGTTTGTACAATCAAATAAAAATATAAAGTCTAGTTTTAGCTACTCCAACTAAAAATTTTAATTGTCAAATTCATTTATGAAAGCAACTTAAAATGATAGGTATCTGCTTCAGAAACAGGAAAATATAATTTTCATTTTGAAATATTAAATATTGCACAGAGTATAGAATTTTTAAAAAATGAAAATTTTTACTTCCTGTGCTTTTTGTTCATTTCCCGTCAGTCGAATTCTTTCTCCCTTTCCTCATAATGAATTTAAACTGTATCCCGAAATTAAATGGCCTAGAGTTACGGCGCTTTGTCCGTTGTCAGCGATGAAATTTCAGAAAAATTCTTTAAAAAGTAGAGAAAATAGCAAAACTCACAAAATTTAAATTTGGCGTGCATCAACGTGCATTCATTAAATAATTTGAAACTTGGTATTTGAACAGATATTGCACAGATAAATACGAGGGATACCACTTCTCATTTCATCTACGTTAGGGTCACCATTTATTTGAGAAGTGAAATATCTACAAAATAACAAATATCTTAATGAAATGTTTTGTTGGAATAGCTACTAGTTTTGTTCATGTTAAAACTTCGAAATTAAATAAATTTAATATACAGTCTGGTAAAAATATAATCATAATCTAACATAACAACAATAAATACATAAACATACCGATTTTTTGGCCTTTCCCTATAAATAGTTCCTCTCTATAATAAAAACGTCTGTTCTAGTTTGTACTCAAAGCGCCCATACAAGACGTTGCTAAAGTAGACGTAATAATACGACAATGGAAAACGGGAAAACGTTACAAACGTTTAATTACCGCGGATTTGACGTCATGAAAAAAGTTAAAAATTACAATGTTACAAAGTTAAAAATAAAAAAGAGCTGTACATACATGGCTCTTACAATTGGTGTAATTTGACTACGTTAACCAACCCATTTAAAGATTGTTTGTAATGTATGTGAAATAAAAACAACTAAAATTGGTTTGGGTCCATCAAACAATACAGATGCGGGGATGATTTCGAAAATAAAATGAACAATATGTTAACGAACCTTCCGAGAGAAGGCACTACTATACAATCTGTTGAAATGTACCAATAATCTACTGTATTATTGACATATACTTTCATTAGACACCTCAACATCCAATTAATAAACTTAAACTTCCTTTCGTTTGTTCTTGTTGTCTTTTGTCTACGGTTCTCTCTAGTGGAATTGATCGATTTGATTGTTAGTGTGTGTTTAGTTTTTGTGCTTTGTCTAGGGGAAGGTTGGGCCTAAAACTAGTTTAACCCCGCCACATATTATATGTGCCTGTCCTATCTTGTTGAAGGCTGCTGGTGGTGGTCCATTGTGGTTATCTGAATTGCCGCTTGGTTGTAGCTGTGTTGCGTACACTTATTCCACATCTCATTATAATTCTATTCAAGTGTTTTGTTCGCACTGGTTCCATATATTAATCAAATACTTGCTTTTATGCAGATGGTATAACGACTTTCACAGATTTATATTTGTATAATTATAAAACTTGCATGTGAATGGAACCTTTCGTCTCTGTATAATCTTTTGTATTATAATAAGGCGCATCATTCTCATAGATTACGTTATCTCAAAATGGTAAGCATTGCAGAAATATGGATGATTTTGCTGCAGTTAATACTAGTATTATTACTATTGCAAGGTATGTTTAATATATATTTTGACAATATCAAATACCATCTTTTAGCCAAGATCGTTGATGTAACGTACACGTATGTCGACATTTCTTTTAATCCCTCTTCACAAATATTAAGGTTAGTGAGGACACCTGACCCCAAAAATAATGCCGAATTTAAAATGTCCAATTTTTGGATATATTAGTATTAGGTATATACTTTATCTTGTGTAAAAATATTGGACCCTCTTTCCAGGCTTGTTTTCCCAAAATTAAGGCTCAAAGTTTTCCAAAATTACTATAGATTATATAGGAAAGGCCAAATAATTAGCATAAAATCTTGTCGTAGAAAAAATCCACGAATTTAAATTTTAATTTTATTTGATAAAAATCAATGAAATACAATATATTTTGAAATAAAACAATAAAAACTGGGGGTCACCAGCTTACTTTTCTGTCTACAATACAAATCTTTGTAATTTTTTTGTCATTTTTCAAGTGGATTATCTCCCTTGTTTTATTTGAAAATTTTATTTATGAAGGAATAGTTGTTATATTTGTATCAAAATTAATCTACTTTGATGTAGTTTTATTAAATGAAATTATTTAACACAAGTTTCAAGGTATTTGTGACATTTGCACTTGTTTTTTGCATTTTTAGCTGTTTTAGGTCACATGACAGGTGTCCTCACTAACCTTAAGACTACCTTAAAAGGATCAAGAAAAATACTGAAAGAAACACAAACATGCAACACAACTAAACATCCAGAACAAACGATAATAAACTCGGATCGATCCTCTAAAAAATATGAAAAATATGGAAAATTTGCATGAAACAACAACAATTTGAGTTGCTATGGCATTTAATCAAGGTACAGTAAGGCCCATATTTTGCCCCCTCTAGAACTAAAAAATTCAAAACTGTTATGGAGAAGATTTCCTATGCTATTTAGAAATTAAAGTAAATGAACAAACTTGTTCTAAAAAAAATTAAATATTATCTGACATTGGTGAAAAACAGGGTGTCAAAACAAACAAAATGGGTAGATTTCTGTCAAATTGACTGAAATTGGACACGTTTTTGGTCATTTTTTTCAATTGTAAGATGTCTCCGCCTTCTTGACGCAGAAATTTTGTTCCTGAATTCTGAAATTCACTTCAAATAAAGTCTAGATCAGTTAAGAAATCCCTGAGTCATGTAGGCGGAAGCCTTTAAAATTACAATTTAAGCTCTAAAAATCAACATTTTTCTAGCTTTTGTTGATTTAAACCCGCTTTAGGTGTCTTTAAAATTGAAAAATTTAGAAGATTATTAGAAATTGAAAACATACTCAGAAATTTGAACCATTGTACTCCATATATGAAGTGCATTTCCATAAAATACTTAAAATTCATTTTTCATAAAATAGGGGGGCAAATATGGCCCTTACCGTACCATGTCCTTACAACAAAGTTCGAACAAGTATTATTTTTTCCAAACCTGACGTGCGTTTCGTTTATTCAAGACGCATTTACCATAGTGACCTTGTATTTCAATTGCAGTCTCCACTTCTAGCGTTGCCCAACTTAAGAGCAACGTAACAACATTTTAGTTTGAGTGTACAAAGTTTACTAAGCGTTATTTTTATCTCTTTGTTACAAAAATGAGTGGAATGATACATACGTATACCATGTATGCATCAAATTTAAAAATAATGAAACTTTTCCTTATTTCGGACAATTCAAGTACATGTACATGTAAATAAAGATGATTTGTATAAATGAAGAAAATGATTTCATTTTACTTATTTTAGATACAGATTGAGCAAATAGACTTACAACTTATATCAATGATATATTATGAAGCGTTTTTTGTGTTCATTGTGTTTGGTGTAGTTTTATTGGTTTGTTGTCGTATTGGTTGGGTTTTGGTTTTGAGTTAAGGGACGACTCATTGGGTTCCAGGTACAGGTGCGATAACTGGAAACCAATGCAGAACTAGTCATGTGGGTTCGTCGAGTTAGGCCAAGCACAACTAACTAAAATTAGAAGCAGACCAAAACTTTTATTAACAAAATAAGATTAAGCCAAATGTGTGTCCCGAATGAATCTGGAACGAGAAAGCAAATTTTAGTTATGTTGTTAAAATTTAAGATATAATATATATGAACGAAAGTAAAATATATGAATGTCTAGTATATAATCAAACAATGTTACTGTAATTTCAACCCTGAAAATCATCTGACAAACAGATTTTGATTTTTTGAGTGCCCTCAGCGAGGATCGAACTCACAACATTTGGGACATCTACGGCGTACGCACCTAGCTAACAGAACAGAGGTTGTAACCTCTACACCATCCTAGGCTCCTCAAAAGAAGAGCTTTCGTCTGGGTAGTGTTACTTTTCCCTGCGAAGTACAATTTCCACTTATTCTGCTAACACAATGTATGAAGCGTCGCAAGGTTTTTAATTACAGAGCTATTAATTTGAATGTATACACGGATTCATCAGAAGTTTGATGAATTCCATAGCCTTGTGATATTTGTGCATCTATCGTTAAAGATAAATAGACCAAGTCCATGAATGAAAGTAAAATAAATATAATTTTGAAATTGAAAATAAACTTACACAAATTGAATAAATAAAAGGAACATAAATATACATGCAATAAATAAATAGAGACAATAGATAGAATAGACAAATAAAATGTTTACCAGCTTAAAGTTAGAAGCAGACCAAAAATGATTTGGTCTTGATTTTATCCTGTTTAATATATAGTTTTAGGACGATATTCGTACAATCATTTCATGTAAGTTGTACTTACTCCTTTTTATGTTAATTTAATTAATTTGCTATTATTGCATGTGTAATACATACAGCGCTATTACAAATGTATCTGTCTATGGATTCTGTATGTATGGCATGTCCTGCTAAGCCTTAACAATGTGCAGAGTCGTTCACTCAGGAACTCAAAAAGAACAGGAAGATGAAAAACCAAGGTCCTGGTGTCCCCTCTGTCAGCAACGCTTCGATTGGTCAATCTATCAACCAGAGTTAGAGAAAGTACTTTCGTTTGGATTATCATCTCGAATTGACTCGGATGGTCATCTCGGTAAAAAGAAAATACGATGAACGATTATAGGAATAACTTTCAAATATTTGTTGCCTTACCTGGAAAGAAACATATCTATGTCACCTGCAAATGGTTTGATTAATACCTCACAAATTCAGCGTCATGATGGTTTGAACCGACACCGTTTTCATCTTGACATGTTTCTAGTCCAATGTTATAATTTTTACACTTGAATGTCCCATTGGTGCCTCTTTGCTACTTATAAAAATATACGTCTCATGTGATCTCTAGATATTCTTTCGATATCAGCCATTGGTAAAAAAAATCAAATTATATCAGATGAAACATTATCTTCTGTGAATGTTTAACTAGTTTTTGGCTAGTTCTTTCTGAAACATAACTATCCCTTTATTGTCTCATCTCAATTTTGTTGTGTTTTGTGTTACTGCCGCGCCCTTATATTGAAATGGGAGGTTAAGAACCAGATAACATTGTTTAACCCTACATTTTGTTTGAAATGCCTTAACCAAGTCAGGACTATTGCGATATTAAATCTCTCTGATGTGTCGTTATCTTGTCTTTTCTCCTAGGACAATGAAGATTAATCATCACAGCTCGTTCGTTTAGGGGGCCTTGGTTGCCGATTGGTCAAAGGCGCTTGTTTAAATACCACACTTTTGATCACTAGCCGATCACCCCTCAGCTGGTGTTCGAGTCCTGTTGTATTTAACAAAAGAAAGGACTTCCCCAACTATATGTGATAAGGTTTGTCAGTTACCTGCCCAAGGTCGGTGATTTCCTCCGGGTACTCCGGTTTCCTCCACAATTAAACTGACCGCCCTACATGGCCCAGGTGAGCTGATAAATGGCGTTCAAAAGCAACACAGACACACTTGTTTGTTTTCTAATAACTATTATCAAATAAATCATGGACTTTTTACATTTTGAATAGCTCTAGTAATATTTGAAATTGAGAATAGGAAGATATTTTATACTTGAATTTGAGTATTACATGTGATAATTATTTTATCTATTTTAAAGATTTAAAAAGTGTTTCCATTCTTAATAAGTATGTTCAATGTAACAAGTTGAAAATAAAATCTTCATTTTTCTTAAACCTGGTTTCTAATTTGACATTTTCATGAAAAAATATGTTGCTGAAATAGGCGTATGTGTACTTGTGCTTGACCAGTTATTTCCTGTATACAAATGTACAAGTTTAGGAACAGGACCTTCATGTATCCAATATGGATGCATGCATTGTGTGTGTGTTTGCTCACAAACGTTTTAGTTTTCTTTAAACAAAGGATCAACAGATGTATTCTGATATCAAACTGAAAAATGAACAGTAAAAGTAAGCAGCTTTGAAAGTAACAAACTTAACTGAAATCAGTGACCCGACTGCTACATGCAGGAATGAAATGAACTCGGGTGCTTTGTTCGGAATGTTAGCAGTTCCGAAAATTTTACATTTTTCACAGAGAATAATGAGACATGTTTTTTCAGGTCGTCAATGATATGCTGGTTATTAGCTCAAACAAAATGCAAATCAATCATTTAATAACAACAGAAACCATGAAATTTGTAGTAAACTTGAAGAAACGCATTATTTTGTAGAATCTATCATGCAATTTTGACAAATTATGTTCCATAGTTCCGTATTTATATGTAACGGTTGGCAACCTTTGTATTTCGATTAATCGTTGCTTTTACTAAATATAATTAAAAAAATAGAGATATGCAGTCCGCCATAAGTTAAGCACCATCCTATACATTTTCAAATAAAACGCGAGTTAACTTCAAGATAAGTTTAAAAGGTGTATCCTCAAAACAAACATTTCGATTAAATGTTCGAAAAAAAGGACTATGCGATTTTTTAGAAATCTAGAGCTAAAAGACACTTCAAACAGATCATGATTCAACATCTGAAATGTTTCGTTAAAAAAAAGTTGACAAAAAAAAATTTTGTTCAGTACAAGTCATGTGTTCTTTCAGATGGCTAAATGTCTTACAGTGAAAAATATATATTGTCAAAAAAAATTCATTAAAATGAACAGCAAACCCCGACACAAATGGTTTTAAAGGCGGATTAATCTTTCTTGTAAAAAATGACATTTTCTGAAAAACCATGAAAAAATATTTTTTGCTTTGGTTCTCTGATAAAATTTTAAAACAATCCCAACTTAAGGTGGTTCGGGAGTATAAAACTGAGCATCTTTTTCGGGCATCTTGCAAATTTTAAGTCTGGATTTCAATTAATATGACTTAAAATAAGACAAAAGATGCAAAATGTAATTCTTTATTTAATTTTATTAATGAAATAAATATAACATAAATATTTAAAAATAAATTATTTCAGCTTTTTCTGAAAAAATCTATTTTCTGGGGAGATAATTGGCGGGAAACTGTGTGACAATTTTTTATTTAGAAATGTGTAGGAAAATAGGTTTTTTTTAAATATCTAGAAAAGAAGGTCCGTGACCCCAAGTTTTTTCATGTTTTTCAAAAGATAGTACATGTGTTTTGTCATTTGTGAAATATAACTGAAATCTGATGGGTTTCCAGTTCACAGTGATGCTAAATAACTCTTTTCCCTTTATAATCTATTGAAAAATAAAGCTCTAGGTCACCAACTTGGCAAGGTCATAAATTTGAAGAAAGGTCCGTGACCCCCAATTATTTTTGCATTTTTTTAAATGATGGTTAATGAAAGTTTAATTCTGCAAAATTTAATAAAATTCTGATGGATTTTGCTTATACCCCCGAACCACCTTAAACATCATCGAAAAGTAATATTTTTATATCTATGCGGTTTTAAGGGAAAATTAGCTTGGTCAGAAAATCGGGAAAAGCGGACAGTTTTGAGCAGGCCCAAACAAAACTGCAAAACCCATTAAAACTCGTATTTGTCGTTTAATGTGACTGACAACACAACATTGTAAAGATGTGTCATACGTAAATCTATTTGAAACCAAGATTTGCTTGAAAATTCTGCTTCTTCTATTGCTCTCCGAAACTAGAAATCAGGATGGGATAAAATCACACAATACAATGTACCCCTTTTTCAATCTTGCTTTATTTTCAAATTTTGTATGATGCAATATTATTCTAACACCCAAAGGTTCTTGTGTGTAAAAGATCCGAATATTCCAAAGAATTAAAAAAAAATAGGGTGCAATTCTAAAATGTGCCGGTGGTTAACTTTGGCGGACTATTCAAAGAAAAAACACATCAAAACACGGATGGGTTGACGATTTCATCATTTACATATCACCTTATATAATAATATGAGGTAAGTTAAACCTGTGACGCTCCCGAAGTTGCAATTAATTTTTATCATTTTATGTTGTGTGTGTTTCATGACGTCTAAAATTTTCAAAGAAAAAGCGTCAAAAAGACACCGAGAGGCATGCTAAACTGGACGTTGAAAAAAAATTCATCTCATAGTGCAACTAAAATATTGACATAGCCACCATTCGCTCCTTTCGGGAGCGTAATATGAGGCAGGTTAAACCTGTAACGCTCCCGAAGTTACCACTTATTTTATTTTTTTTTTTGTTAGAAAACTAGCTTTTCTTGTTGGTTATGCGTGCATTTAATGACGTCTTAAATTGTAAAAGAAAAATTGTAAAAAAGACGCCGAACGTTCGGGAAACCAAGCGTGCTAAACCGGACGTTGAAGAAAAATTCAGTATTGACATTTCTACCATTATCGCTCCTTTCGGGAGCGTATTAAACCACCCCTCAGGTGTTTTACGAACATGTACATCAACTAAAAAAAATACACTCAGACTTTTAAAGGAATTATACATGAATTAAAAGTTGAAACAAAAACATCAATTATACCTATTATAAAACCGTATTCATAGGCTATCTATAAACATTGCATACTCCAAGTTCAGTTATTTTGTCATTACCTTTATATAGAACTGTTTTTAAAGTTGTCGATAAACCACTGACTTAATTTTATTGTGGACCCATCAAACAAATAAGATTGGTAGTTCCTTTGGCAAATAAAAACGAACAATTGTTCATTTGTATAAAGACCAAAACAGTGTGGGAATGTTAATGGAACCCTTTGTTGTTCAACATAACATCTCGATTTGATTTTAAAGCGCATAATTCTTGTTTAAAATGGTAGGTACCGAAGCAATACGGGTGATTTTACTGCAGCTAGTAATATTTTTTCAAGGTTTGTTTTTATATGTTATATGATAATATTTTATAAAACAATCGTTTCAGTTAAGATTGTTGTCTTCACATTTCTTTACTCTTCTTTTAATTCTTCTTTAGTATCATATTTTAAAGATTTCGAAATGATCAAGGCGAGTGGTTTTTTTTCTAAATTCCAACAAAAATGCATACAAAACAACTAAACAGTAACCCGGAACAAACGAGAATTAACTCTGGTGCTCTAAAATGTTAACAGATAAATATTTTTTTTAATAAATCAATACCCCATTTTATAAATAATTTGACAATACAATATTAATAAAAATTAATTTATTTTTTCGTTAACATGTTGAAAAATTAAACTTAATTTTTCATAAAGCTTTTTGGAAATTAATTAATGCACCTACAAATATGTTTACTGCAGTGACATTTAATAAAGATTAGAACATAGTTTTAGAAAAAAAAATTTCCTACGCCTGATGCGCTCTAATAAAATTTGTAAAACATTCTAAATACACAGATGGATATATATATATTACATGACCACTAAAACAAATAAATATGTCAACTTATGTATGGTGTAGAAATGTCTTTAGGGGTGTGACAATATTTCAAGTATGGAGCGTAGAGAACATAAAAGCAGTAATGATAAGAAAGTAACTTAGACTTGAATTTCTGACTGATGCTGCTATCCGTAGCTTTACTAATTTACACGGACTAATTTGTAGCTTTGATTCGAAAAACGAGAATCGAACGGATAAAAAACAGACACAAATTAACAAATTAAAAATATTCTTTGAATAAAAAAGAGATTTTCATGCCTTGATCAATTTACTTAGAAATAAACCACATGATTCATTGTGTGTGTTATAGTAATATATTGATAAATATCTTATTACATGTAATTGTCAGCCCTATCAAGAAGTCTTGAAAAACACCAAAAAAAGTTTAGATGTTCGTTCAGTTTCGAAAAAAAAATCTTTAGACAAGAAAAGATAGATTTAGTAAAAGTCGGGTTTATATTAGAAACAAGATCTGTTTTAGTTAAATGTGAACTAGGTTATAACCGGCTATATTGAACTCTAGAAAATAAAAGGCAGTTTAGAATTATATACGGCATATGAATTTTTACTAAGAATAGGACAATAATAGAAAGTATATCTATCATTTTCCCAAATTGTTTTTGGGTTTTTTTTGTTTAACACCATGCACCGTCAATTCATTGGAATACGGTTACCAAACAATTTCCATACATTAACCGTAGCCGAAGATTCTTAGCCCGTGTTGCAAGAAAATTGAACGAATTTGTATTTGGTTCGTCGCAGGTACGATAGCATGCAATTTCTTATAATATGTTCTCCGTTCCAAAGCTTAATCAAATCAAAGTTAGTCAGTGATGTTTCACATAACGTCAGGCGTAGAACACTGTATTATATATTTTATTGTGATTTTGTTGTATTCGAAACCTCAAACCGCAACATTCGTCATTACCAAGACATAGGTTGAACTGAGTCAGAATTTATGTTATAAGTCTGCTGTTTTGGTTTTATGTTTCATGCTCCTCATATTCATATGGTGTTTGACATTTCCAATCTTGTACTAATAAGAGCCCTTCATGTTGTCAGATGACTCTTTATACGGATAATAGCTTATAGAACAGACATTTATAGCCTGAAGACAAGGTAAACGATTCGGGCCCCTTGGGGCCTCTTCTTGTAATTTGATTTGTGCATAAATTTACATAAAACATATGTTCTTAGATTCTCGACCAATGTACAAAAACCAGCATTTATGTTTTACCTTCTTTCTCCAAAAGCTTGAACTTTTGATTGGTTAAACCAGTTGTTCATCATTAAAAACAATCAATAGGGCCAAGTACCCTGGCAATCTTTTCAGGCCGTTTTCCTTACAGAGCTAATAAAATGTGCCAAATGTGATGCTTGCGGGACTGTCAGCAATATAACAGAAAATACTATCACAAATAAGCTGACTGTTTGCAGAAAAGCCGAACTTCCTTGCTGCACCATAAATAAGAATGTTGCATGTATTAGAATGAACAGAACACTCGACTCTCCTGGAGTTAGCTTAATTGTCCGACCGTACTAGCACTTCATTTTCCATTTACCATATTAGCCCTATGTCTCAATCTCACTTTTCACTTCATCATTTCATGCTCATTGTATCACCCCTTACAAGTCAATATTTTTAAATGGTTGGAAGTATAGATGTAGCAATTTTATACGTTTTCATTCAAATTTGTGCAAATCAAGTTCTTACATCTTTTATTTTTTTTCTTTTTATTTATAGAAAAAAATGCATTGGTACCTATGTCTCCAGCAATTTTTAAAAGAAATGAAACTTTGCCTTTTGTCGGAACGCTCAAGAAACAAACTGGCAACTTTTCACTAGTAAAATGTTCATGGGGATGTCAAATTTACTATGAATGTTTTGCGTTCGAATTTGACAAAGCTGAAAATTCGTGCACATGTGTTCTGAACAGCAATGCAAATGAAATTGGAAATGAAATAGGAACACTTTATAGGAGACAAAGAGGTAAACAAGTATATATATTAGACACACTGATAATGCATCGCTCAAGAAGGGAAATGAAAAGTCCATTAGATTTTCATTATATTAGACTTATTCAAAACATAAATTCACATACATGTAAAATCAAAGACAAAATCTTCAAGGAAGTACTAAATTGAATGTCGAAAGCCTGAAATGGAAAATAAAAAAATCGAATGACACAAATGGCAACACAAACTAGTCGAAGCAGCCACGCTGCATATCCCCGCGCTACTCTGGTGTTTGATAGTATAAGGACAAATAATTTAAAGAAATAAACTATGACTATAATGAACATTACTAGTACTATAAAATGTATATGTACTAAAATGAGACTTTTACCTGGTAGTAGGAGTGATAGTAATGTTAAGAATTATGCATGACAAAGGAAAAATGTGCCCTTAGGCTACCTATGCAGCCCAGCCCCTAACGGCATTATCAAAATTCCAAAACCTTCAGCAGAATCAACATCCATAGTGCAACTACTGAGCCAAGTTTCAGTTCTGTATTCCAAATAGCCTGGGAGGAGTTGCGTGACGAAGAATAATGTGCCCTTATGCTACCTATGCAGCCCAGCCCCTAGGGGCCATGTCAAAATTCCCAAACCTTCAGCAGAATCTACATCCATAGTTCAAATACTGAGCCAAGTTTCAGTTCTGTATTCCAAATAGCCTGGGAGGAGTTGCGTGACGAAGGAATAATGTGCCCTTAGGCTACCTATGCAGCCCAGCCCCTAGGGGCCATATCAAAATTCTGAAAACTTCGACAGAATCTACATCCATAGTGCAACTACTGAGCCAAGTTTCAGTTCTGTATTCCAAATAACCTGGGAGGAGTTGTGTGACGAAGGAATAATGCGCCCTTAGGCTCCCTATGCAGCCCAGCCCCTAGGGGCAATATCAAAATTCCGAAACCTTCGGCATGGTCCCCACCCACAATGCAATCAATGACCCAAGTTTCATCTTTCTACTCCCAGTGGTTACTGAGATTATCCTGGACATTAACGCCATACGTACGTACGTACATCCGTACATCGAACAGCAAAACATTATCCCCGCGCTTTCGCTAGCACGGGGATAATTATGCTACACACACACACACACACACACGAAACTGCAATCAGCATAGAAAACTAATGTCTAAACGCCATTAAAATCAAATGTTCCAGGGGTGTAAGAGCTTCAGTTTGATAAACGCGGGTATCTGTTGCGTAATTTATGATCAATTTAGAGTCGGTCAAATTAAATAAAGGAAAAGTTATACAAAACTCTTGGACAGTTTTATCCGTAGGTAAAACATCTACGCCTTGATAGGTTTGTATTATATTTTCTTTAATTTATTCATCAGCTTGCAGGTACGACGGCTACGAATACTTATGGGAAATCGATCTTTGTATAAGATTTGTTGAAGAGGGAAACACATGGAGCGATGCGAAGCTTCATTGTGAAGAAGAAGAGGGTCAACTCGTTACACCTGAAAATGGAGAAAAGGAATCAGTTATATTGGAAATTTTGGCCAAGAAATTTGGTAAATCATATCAAATCTAGTTAAAACTTGCTTGTTGATCTGATCAATTATCAAACAAGCTTTCATCCATCGTAAGTTTCTCTCCAGTTTGCGAGTATGGCCTGTCTTAAAGCCTTGTTTGAGCTTACACTTATCGAACTATGCACAATGTGTCTCAAATTTAGTACATAAGGTAGTGCTGCCATCCCTTCTGCAGGACTAGCATCTTTTCCTCGCGAACGGTGTCAAGATAGAATTAGATAATTGGTCAAGGAAACTTTTATCCCTTTCATTTTTAAGCCCCTGTCACACTACGCCACGATCACCACGACTCTACTACGATCTGTGCATTTTATAGATCGTAGCGCGGTCGCGGCACAATCGGCTTGATTTTAACATTTTCAAGATGTGAAATAATGCTACGACGACAAAACTACGACGATACAACTATTTCACTACGACCTGACACCGATCTCATCATGACTATGCCACGACCTTATTACGACCACTGCGTTCTTACTGCGACCTTACTACGACTATCCCGATTGCACCACGACCTAACTAAGATTTCACCACGACTATACTGCGATTAAACTAAGACCTTACTACGATTTTACCATGACGTCAATATACGATCAGGACTCGTTATAAATACTTTCCAATTGACAAATCATTTATTTCCGAAAAGTTCAACATGCCGCCAAAATCAAGGGCAATTAGAGGTCGTGGGCTTAATGACCGGGAAGAGGTATAGGTGTTCCATCGGTTAGCGTTATTGAAAGCGAAGTAGAAAAAATCGATGGACCGATTATACAAGAATCGCAACAAGCTCTCTTTGTTTTTTGGCAATAATTGTGTCTCTATTTGGTCCAACAACATTTTCAACTTCATGCATGTTTGCATTGGTTCTCCAAAGTCCTGGAACCAAATTATGCAGATCGTCCTCTGTATCTGAAAGCGCATTTTGAAGTGTTGGATATCTAATTCTCATCAAATTATGAAGACAAATACATGACTCTGTCACTCACAATGTCCGGACCCTGCACCATTGTTGTCAGCAAGACCTGCCATCGCTGTGCCAAAATCCCAAATGCATTCTCCACTACACGTCTCCTGCTTGAAATTCTGTAGTTTGTAATTGCTTGTTCCCTTGTCATACCTCTAATAGAGTATGATTTCATCAGGTATGACCTCAGTCCAAATGCATCATCGCCTAAAATGAAATAGGGGATGTCACGGTCATCATTCGGCAGCGGATCGGGATCTGGAAAACCAATGGTCCCATCTTCTAAACATTCTTTTAACTCTGATGCGTTAAATATCTGGGCGTCAGACATAGAGCCGTACCCACCTAGATCTATCCATAAAAACTTATAGTCGGCATCTACCAGTGCAAGTAGAACCACAGAAAAGAACCCTTTGTAGTTATGGTACAACGACCCGGTTTTCGGTGGACATCTAATGGCAATGTGTTTTCCATCTAATGCTCCACATGCATTTGGGATGTTCCATCTTGTAACAAATTGTTCTGCAATGGCCTTCCATTCCTCTGGTTCTGTTGGACAGGAAATTACTTCATCCTTGTACTCCTGGGCGATTTCTCTGCATACTTCGGGAATGAATGTACATATAGTATTTCTTGGGACTCTAAAGTCATACTGAAGAGTGGAATACCTGTCACCAGAAGCCAAATGCCTAATGGTAATTGCTAGTTTGAGACCTGGTTCTAAAGCCTTTCGAAATCGGGTATCATTCTTTTTGATGCGAGGACCAACCCTGTTCAACAACTCATCAAACATGGTTGGAGACATCCTCATGAAGTTGAAGAATGATTGTTCATCCTCCATCCTCAGTTCATTCATAAGTTGATCATAATGTCCAAACTGTAGTCTTCTGTCAGCTGACAGCCAAGAGCGTACCCAACAGGACCTGCGTTGTCTAATCTTCCGCATTTTTCGTCTTCGTCTTCTTAGTAGGACATGAGATATGGTTACCTGGTCGTTAAGGTATAAATAATTCATATGAAGGAAAGCTTGTAGCAGATATTTCTCGTTTTGCATCTCCATGATAACCAATGGACAGACTTTGTATGCTGTATATATACCCCAGTTGCATCGTGTAAGGTCGTTGTGTCATCTCAGTGCGCTCGTATTAAAGTCGGCATGATCGTAGAAAGGTCGCACTAGGGTCTTCAATGCCGTAGTGCATTCCTGCTATGGTCGTAATAGAATCGTAGGCAAGTCGTAGTAGAATCGGGGGGTCGTAGTGAGATCGTAAAAGCACCTCGACGCGGTCGTAGTGTAGTCGTATCTCCATTCACCACGATCCCGAACCGATGCTACCACGACCTGTCAGATCTCACAAGGAGTCTACCACGATCACAATACGACCCCACTACGACCAAATATGACCACGACTGTGCTACGATTTTTTTGAGCATGTTCAAAATTCTTCCACGACAATCACGACAATCAAGACCTTACTACGACCGAAATGCGACCCTACTACGATGGCCCCGATCGCACTACGATCTCCGCTTTTTGCTAGGTCGTAGTACGATCGTGGCCTAGTGTGAAGATGTGCTAACAAATTTAACACCAGCACTCGTAATTTTAGAACTAGTTGAAAGGTGGTTCGTGTATTTACGCGTCTATTTATTCCTCATAATGAGAATTAAATATAAAAATTTGAAGACTAAGTTTTTCTCGTTTTCTAAAAAAAAACTAAATTGGAAATGGAATATTTATTTGTATTTCTTTTGAATTTTTTTTTTAAATTGAAAAACGGATATGTTTTCCTTTTTTTTTCATTTTGCAAAATCAAAAACGAAAAATTTCGTTTTGTATATTAAAAAACAAAATTTAAAACATAAAAAGGAATATCTATTCGGTTTTCGTTTGCAAAACCGAACACGAAAATTGAGAAAAACAGAAGTACTTTCTTTTTTCGTTTTGATATATATATTTATAAATAGAAATTGATAAACAAAAATGCTATTGATTTTCTTTTTAAAAATCACAAACGTAACACCTTTTGTTACTGATTTTACCAAACGGAAACCAAAATACTTTTGTTTTTCAATTTACAGTTTTTGATTCTGCGAAAGAAAAAAATAATACATTTTCGCTTTTAGTTTTTGAATTTTCGTTTAAAGGAGTAGGGGTACTAAGGCCAATATTTGGCCCCAAAATTTGAGTTACTCAGAATCAATTGTTTTTGGTGTAGATTTAAACAGAAGTAAATGAACTTAAAGAAACATGACAAATATTGACCTTTTCAATGTCATTGTGATGTCATGGTGACGTCAAAGTTGATCAAAATTGGCTAAAACGCTTGAAAATGTGATTTTCTGGCCTTTTTGTCACATATTTTGTTCTGGTAGATAGTGAGCACACCCATGTTCAAACAAAATATTTTAATTGAGCATGTGTCTGATTATGAAAATATCTTTTTGAACATGGGTGTGGACCCTTTTGATTCAAGCAAATACTACCTCTAAATGTGTTAAAATACATCAAAAACGACCAGTTTTGTTATTTGACCGAAGTTTGAGGATCTGCTATGCCTCAGCCAAACAATTTATGCTAAAAAATCCTTTAGAGATACAAACTCTGTGTCTTAGCTATTGTATAAGCACCATAGTTTCTATTTTGACAAATGTTCTAAAATGTGTCCACATTTTTGGGGCCAAATAAGGGCTTTAATGCCTCTACTCCTTTGAAAAAAAAGCACTTTTGTTTTTCCATTTGCTTTGTTTTTGCTTTTGCAATACAAAAACGAACATATTTTCGATTTCACTTTTTGCTTTTAATATTTGAAACGAAAAACGAACACATTTCCGTTTATTCTTGTTTTTGCTTTTTGATTTTCCAATACGAAATACAAGAAAAAACTTTTGTTTTCTAATTTTTATTTTTATTTTGCAAAACGGAAAACGAAAGCACATTTTTTTCATTTTTTTTGTCAAGGAAAAATCGAATGGACTTCAATATACACAGTGCATTACGTACGGCGGTGTTTTAAACATGTTTTGTTTGTCACCATCTTCTATGGGGTCATGCTACTAACATTTAATTATAAAACAAACTTATCATTGCAAATGTCTCAAAATAATAAAAACATGTAAATCAAAATCTATAAAAGTAAAGATGTTCTACTATTAAGAAGCTCTGTTAAATATTTTCTAGATAACAAAGATACCTTTTGTTCTTTTTCATATCTAAAGTTATCTTTTTTTGACAGAGATGAAAGGCATTGAACGTGTGTACTGGATTGGAGGTTCTGACATTGCAGATGAGGGAAACTTTACATGGTTAAATGGACAACCGTTTACGTATTTGAATTGGAGCTCAGACCAACCTAACGATTATTCTAGTAATGTACCAGGAACCAGTGCTGACTGTGTAGTTTCTAAATCAGCAATGAATTTTGTATGGCTTGATCAAAACTGTAATGAAGTATGGAGTTCAGTTTGTGAAAATCGTGTATTTGTTTGACATGACAAATGATTCAAATGACTGAGGAAAATGATAATGTTACAGTTGATAGAATTTGAGCAGAAAGACTTCACAAGGTGCAACTTTAAATGCAACGCTATCAAATTCGTATGCATAGTTGTAACCCTTTTTATGGTTTAAATAATGTGCGGTTTTTGTAGTGTTTTGTGTTATCCATGAAGTGTTTTTTCGTCTATGAAGCATTTATCCACTGAAAATTGGTATCAACAAATACTGCAGGGGCGCTAGAAGTGCACTTTGCAAAATATACATAAAAACAAACTAAGGAGTACAAAGTATGACACTTATAAATTCGATTTAATCTTTAACGATGCCCAAAGAATGTCTGTCATTAGAAAGAAGCAAAGGTGTACCAGAGGGGTAATCAAATATCATTATATCGAAAAGACAAAGACAAAGTCGGTAGACAAATAAACATAACAACGAAACCAACCACACAACAACAAAAAGCACACATAACAACAAAATCACATTCAGCAACGTGAGCTCAAGTCAAAACGAAAGTGAACTCAGGTGATCCGGAAGAGTAAGCAGTTCGTGCTTGCTATAGCACACCCGTCACGTTGCCAAAGATCGATTCAGTGTTGGTCAAATCCGAAAAGGATGACATTACCAAACTCTATGTACATCTGTGCTCATTTGAGAAATAGAAATCCCGTATTTGTGTACGAGCACATGATGTCTTCCGTAAAATTTCTTGAGTAATGACAACAACCTGGGAGCTACTTAATTCTGTGTAAACAATTCAGCCGTGTAATTTTATCATGGAAGTCGTTATACTACCCACGTGCTCTGGGATAGCGAATCAATTGTGACACGTAAATTCCATATGCTGAAGCGGACGGATTGTTGCTACACAGAAAGGGAAAGTTGACTATTGGAAAGTTTAAGTCATCACGTTTGTCCTGAATTATCAAACCAAAAAAGAGCGTTCAAAACTCACAGTCCGAAAAATGAGATAAACGAAAATATATAAGTAAAAGGATAGACGGAAATATGCGTTTGATAACACAAGGTCAAATACTGATAACCCATATATATAGTGCAATGCACCAAAAATTGTTACAAAACCAAAATCATGTAACATAAAAACTATATGGATTAGACATTTTTTTTCTATTATAAGTATCACTCCAAGGAACACGCGAATCAAGCCAGGTAATTTTTACTAACACTTTATATAGGCGATTAGAGTCTAAAGATTTTTACTAACATGTTAAGGATTTTTAATAATCCTAATTTTATGTCGTATGGAAAGCCGTTACTGTAGTGGATCTCCGCGTTAATAATTAATTTACAATGGTGTCAATGGGGAAATGTTTTAAGTTCCATGAGTTCGACAACGAACATACAATTTATGTGCATTAACGATTATTAAGAAAAGTTATTTTATTCGATTTGCTTTGAAAAGTATAAAGTTAATGCAGTTAATAATAAGAGAAATCTTTTTCAGAGTTTAGAAAAATTACCTGGATCGATTTGCGTGTTCCTAGGAGTGAGTATGGTATGGGCACGACTATTAAGTTAATGGAACAAGACTTAAGGTAATTACTTTTGAAGAAAAGAAGAATAGACCAAAACCAAGAATGTATTTGACACTTATCATTGGTATATTGACACGCTATCAGATTAGCAACAAGACATACCTATGCTAATAAAAGTCCATATAAGGTACTTTGCGTTCATCCCGGTGCTGAAGGAACTAACCGTTTGCAGAGTATTAAGCAAGAATATAGCTACGCTTGCATAGCAATGACTAGACAACTCTTGCCAATCATAGGCCATGTATGGTGCTTTGTGTTAAAATTTGTCACTCCAGTCCTGAACTTTTCATTTATCAAATATTTTATGATTTGTGGTGGAAATGATAGGTGATTGTTTTCTAAATAGCAAAAAGAAAATGATGAGTCAGTGTGCTCGTGTTCGAGATATATGACGTTTAATTGGCGGGAAATCAGATTCCGATTAATTTTACATAACTTTAACATTGTGAAGTTTTTGGTCTTTTAAAAACAATGAAATTGTATCAATAATTTCAAGAAATTTTGTACAGTTGGTTTTTAAGGTCAATATAATCAGAAAATATTGGGGATAACAAACTGTCCAAAATGTTCTTGCCGGTTTATTGTAAGATCTTCAAACCAATTAATCGGTTAAACCTGGCGATAAATACAAAATAATTCAAAGTGTAGCAGACCTATATCTAGGTTTAGTCACGACGTTAATCTCCCCAGGCAGTCAGTGTAGAGTCAAAACAAATTGCTGAAAAAAAACTTTATGTTAGATTAATTTTTTAACCCTCCCGGGCGTTAATGCATCAAAAATGAACAAGTCGCATTTATAAGCTTTGATTCAGTGTATAGTTTGAATAGGGGGGAATTGAATGCGTATTGATAAGGTTTAAAAAGTGTAACTTTCAACACGCAATGGAAAGACGCAAAATTATGGAATACCATATTGTAAGCCCAAAATGGCAATGACAAATTCAATAGACTTAGAGGGACAAACCGAGAGAAAAAAAACGAAGAAAACAATGAAAAACGAAACAGTTCTAACAAGCCAAAAAGGGTTCAATTAAGCTGCAATTGACGATGGTAAAAGTCTGGAATGTTTTTATTACTATTTGTGATCGTTTGTATAAACAATAAATTACAACAAAGTTCCAGACAATAAATTTTCCTTCGCCTGACGCGCGTTTCGTCTATCTAAGACTCATCAAAGGCGCTCTACCAAAATTTGAAAATGCCTAACCCGATATAAATATGAAGAGCATAGATGGAGAAAACCAAATTATAACTAAGACCAACCTATGTCTGGGGTAGGAAGAACCTTAGAGTTTTGACAATTTAGAAATTTAAACGGATATTTTATAGATTGATTTATTCGTCAACACAAAAGTTGTCCAAATTATGTCCAAATTTATTCATGGCTGAGAATAATCATCGCTAATTTTCCATTTTAATCAAATGTCCTTGTGTTACTACATATAAATTAAGTCTTTTTAATAGATTTTAAAATGAACAATAAAAATGTAACAAAACAGTAAGACTTCGTTTTATATTTAACGATTATTTGATTTCTGAAATATGAAACCGATTACGATCTTTCCGACCGAATTTTAACCGGTTATTCGTTGCCATCTCTAGAAGATATCATGAAATATATGTGTCAGTGTGCAAGAAATGCTGAAACATGAAGAGTGACCAGCCTTAACACAGGTTATTAAAAGAATTAGGTTTGCAGAGTATTACGCAAGCCTACAGCTTTCAGAGCAGCGACCTGACAAACTTTGCTAGCGTTCATCGAAATGCTCGAGAATTAAACTTTTGCAAATTATTAGGCAAATCTACAGCAACGGTTCAGAACATGAACATATTATCCTTGCTATCTGGTGCTTTGGTGCTTTGTTTTCACACAAGTGCTTGAGATCTACATGTTTGCAGAGTATTACCTTAGCATATAACTACACTTTCAGAACATCAAAATGACAATCAAAGGTCATATATGGTACTGTATGGTTACATTGGTGATTGAGAAATAATTTTTTGCAACCATTTAGCAATTCTTCTGGGACACTGGCTAGACAACACTGGAATATCAAAAATGTATATTAGTATACGGGTATTTTGCTTTGTGGTCACTTAAGTGCTTTTTGCAAGTATTTACACAAGACTTCAGCCTTGCTGCAGTGCACTGGCCATGCATTGCTAATCAAAGTTAATATATTGTGCTTTGCGTTCACACAAGTGATTTAGAACCATAGATTTTAAGGCAAGGTATTACAGAAGCAGATAATCGCATTTCCAATGCAGTGACCAGAAAATCCTTGTTAATCAAAATGCACATATGGTGCTTTTAGGTCACACAAGGGCTTGAGAATTTATATTTTTCAGAATATTATACGAAGCGGTTCTGTATTCTTCTTTAGTAAACAAAACTGAAGATGAAAATGATGAAAGTTCTACTATTGTTTTTATTCTCGTTAAATATACAAACTAAGTATTCTAAACGATTTAACGTCTGATCATATTTAGTGTTAGTTTTTTAGTATTAATTTTTAAGATCAATCTACATTTCACAGTTTAAGACGGGAATCACCAGTATTTACCGCCGTCTTCGGAAATTTTCCCGCTTTTTTGCCAACATTGACGAGTGTGTTTAATTATAAGGAATGATTAACTTGCATTTATTGTTTTGGTCGATAGACATATACATATATGTCCGTGTGGCAGCGAAACGGTAGTGGACACGTATGTCCTTTTGGCAGTGAGCCGGTAGTCCTTTGGCAGCAAGAGGGTTAAGGTTTATTGACTTCGTCCGATTTTAGGCTAAAGCCTACTCCATATTATGTGGTATGCTGTTTCAGGTAGGGGTCCCATATGGTGGAGTGCGTTTCCAGATCTGTAGCTGACTTACATCCTGTTTAATTAGCTGACTTAGAATTTTCTAAGGGTCAAAAATGGAAATTTTTCGTTACAGATTACTCAGCTATCACTTTTTGTTGACTTTTGGTATGCAGAGGTAGCGGTCTTATATATTGGTTTGCTTATTTATGTCTTGTTAAGCGGACTGACTTAGAATTTTTGCCACTAGGCGGGGGACCAAGGAACTCCATTCTTGATAAATAAATTTTATTTACTCTGCCAAAAATTTTAGTAGGTTTAAAGATGCCAATGAGCGACAATTCAAAAGTAATGAAAACTCTGCAGAAAAACCTTTTCTCGCCAAAAAAGCACTTATTGCATGAAAACGAGCAAATGGACCAACATTTTTGTCTTGCTCATTTCGATCATATGTCATAAATGCAACTTTCACAATTTTTATCGAATTTAAGATAGGGGAGCTAACTCCCTTAAATATATATCAGTTTCTGAGAGAGGGCCTCTCTTTTTGAAATAAAGGTAAAAAGATGAAATTCAAGCTAGTTAAACACTTAATGTTTGTGAGGACACCTGACCCCCAAAATAATTACGAATTCACAAAGGCAAATAATTTGTATATTTATATTGATTTTACACTCTTTTGTGCATGAATATCATAAAACTGTCCCAGGCTTTTTTTCATAATATTTAGGTTATAGAAAAAGCCTTAAGATTAGCATAAACCGATCGACAAAGTTTGCACTAAATGTATTTTAGCTGTTGAGGCTCATATGGTAAGTGTCCTTACGAGTTTCAATTAATAACAAAGCAATCACAATGACACGAAAGCGATATTAAATTTCCGGAAGGCAGTGGAATTTGTTTTCCGAAAAAGCCTGAGATAATGAATACTCTATTATGTGTGATGGACTATATTATAAGTGTTGTAATAAGTTATAATTAAGATCTCGTTTGGCACAGTTGATTAAACATAGCTTTATCAAAGAGAACTTATAACGCAGGTACAAGTGCTTGGTTGTCGATTATCAAGGACCTATTATTTCATCAAAGAGTCTAGTAAGAAAAACAAAATTACAGAATATCAAATAATAGAAATGCTCAACTTTCTTATCCATAAAATATTTGTACAGTTTGGTGGACGTGATATTCAGCAGACATTAGGAATCCCAATGGGCACCAATTGTGCATCATATGTTGTTAATTTATTTCTTCATTCATATGAAGCGGACTTTTTACAATCACTTCTAGACAAAAATGACCACAGACTTTCTTTATCCTTCAATCTAACATTTCGTGAAATTGATGATGTCCTTTCACTCAACAATACTCGATTTGCTGCCTATTTATATCTCATATATCCGAAGGATCTGGATATAAAGGACACCACAAATTCTAGGAGGTCTGCTTCATATTTGGATTTATTTCTAAAAATTGACACACTAGAAAGGCTTTGTACAAAGCTCTAAGACAAACGTGATGACTTCAACTTTCAAATAGTCAACTTTCCCTTTCTGTGTAGCAACATTACGTTCGCTCCAGCATATGAAGTTTACGTATCACAATTGATTTGTTATTCCATAGTATGTGGGGAGTACAACGACTTCCTTGATAGAGCTACACGGCTGACAAGCAAATTGTTAACACAGAGGTACGTTACTCACAGGTTGTTGTCATCACTCAAGAAATTTTAAGGAAGACATCATGTGCTTGTAGACAATTACAAGATTTCTATTTCTCATATGAGCACAGATGTTCGGTTTGACATAATAGTTTTGTAATGTCACCCTTTCCGGATTCGACCAACACTAAATCGATCTTTGGCAACGCGACGGGTGAGCTATAACAAGCAGGAACTTCTTACTCTTCCGGAGCACCTGTGTTCACTCACGTTTCGACTTGAGTTTGCATTGCTAAATGTTTTTTTTAGGTGTGTTGGGTTTTTTTGTAATTGTGTGGTTTTGTTTCGTTATGATTTTTTTCTATCGATCGATTTTGTCTTTGTTTCTTCGGTGTATTTTTGATTACCCCTTTGGTACACATTTTCTTCTTGGAGAGCAATAAATAAAGGCCTTAAGGGTGTCGTGATAAGATATGCAACAAGTTTCCATGTATCTAAATAATGGCAATAACAAAATTACCGAACTTGGTCGTCAGACTTGTCTGACACGAATAACCATGAAATTTTTCTTTAAATTTCCCGATTTTTAAATTCTAAATTGTTTAAAACACCAGGTTTCTTTCCTTGTACTGCACATGGTCGATATCCTCGGTGCTGGATTTGCCTTCCCTGTTCGAACCTTTTTACTCTGAGAACTTTTCATTCAATACTTTTGGTTTTCGACCTTCCAATGTTTTGATGCAAATGCTGCTGATGAGAGGTTACTCCTTGAAATATCGATATACAGCATAACCAAATTAACAGTTTTTATACCCGCTTTGGTATTGTATTTGGAGAATCAATCTCAAATGTCCATGAGACAAGACGAACCAAGGAAGACATACCGGAAAAATTGAAGACCGCAATGGTCCTGACTTGGTACAGGCATTTTAAAAGAAATCGTGGGTTAAACCAGGTTTTAAGGTGCGCCAAACCTTTCCCTTCCATTGCGATCCCTGGGTCCGTTAGTTACACAAAACACAACAGGTTTGTGGAGACATATTAGGGATGCTAAGGTGATCATCTCAGTACATCAACCAGCCAAACACTTATCAAAGCAAAAACTAACCATTTCGTCTAACATAATATTAAATTTTTCTACCAGTCGATGATAACGAATCAAGATTTTTTTAGAAATCGTATGAGACGCATTTTCTTATAACATTGGTCTAATAGTCGGTTACGGAGAAAACGGTGTCGGATAAAAAAAACTGAAAAATGTGTACAAGCCCTGGCATATCGAATTAGTGGTGAAATTTGGACACCGTATGCAGATGACGTTTGTATGTTACCTTCCAGGTTAGAAAAATTAATAATTTTAAAATGAAAATCGTCTCTTTTATTGTAAATTATTGTACCGAGATGACCACCCGGGTCGAATTCGAAATGTAGATCCAAGAATGATGTAAAGCAAGAGGATTCGGTGGTTTCTTTAATCTTTAGCTCTTGAGGATATATTGAAGGAATCCATCTACCAAACGTAGAGTTGTTGACACTAATGTATAGCATAAGAATTTATTACTGTAAGGAATATCATAAATATCGCATTAAATAACGCATGTGCCATAAGTTATGTTAAGCCCTTATATTAGAACGAGAAGCTTGCAATTTAAAAGAAGCGTTAGGTCTGAAACACAAAGATGGTCGGGACAAACATGTACTAGATAACACGAACAAATGCTATGCACAGTGGTCAAAAACATATCGCTTGTAGCACAATGAACCAAAATGTATACAAAATCAAAAATGCTATTTGATAAATTTATCTGGACATGACAATGTTCGATGACATTCCTTATAGGCGAGCGGCGGATATCGAAAAAGTCGTCTAATTAAAAAGTTTAAATTACCCAAAAACCTCATGAGATTTTTTGAACTCAAATAAAAGGTTGATTATTCTATTTTATGGATATATATGTTTGACAGGTCGAATATGGTCAGAAGATATAAAAAAATGTTGTTTTGTACATGTACCCTATGAAAATCTTTAACGGCTTGATTTTTAAAATTATTTTTTTACCTAAAAAAAACACACACGAAAAAAAATTGTAAATCACATCATGAAATATGTTGCTCAATTCTTTGTTTGCAATTGAAATTTTCAAAAACAATAATAGTTTTCTACAATTTTTATCGAATTAAAAATCACGAATAAAAGTAGCAAAAATACACGTTAATTTTAACTTTTGCAACATTAATTGTCATTAAAATAAAACAAATTGTATACTTAGATCAAGAAAATGTTGTAAGGCTACTTTTTAGATAAAACTGCATACTTCTGACGAATGATAATAAAGTTATACTTAATTGAATATCTAAGATTTTGAGAAAATTGACTGCAGATGACTCGGAAAACTGTCGGAGTGTCCCGTATTTACATTTTAACTATAATCTGATTGATTAGTAATTGTAAGAATTTTCATTTTTTGGTGTAATTATGAAGAATATGTGCTAGTTTTGGGTTTGTGTGAACACAAGAAATTTATTATTTGGTCGTTGCTTTTATTTTTAACCTGCGATGTTTGATAAAAGCAAAGTTTTAAAAATTTGTGAAAGGTGTACTTGACTTTTGAGGTGCGTTTGTTATGTTGAACTGAATAAAAAATTGATTGCAGAAAAACAATAAATTAATGCCGTATATTTTGGCGAAAATATTTGAAATTATGTTACTAGACTATCTATTTGAAACTAAAAGTATAAACTGTGCACGTAAGCATCCAGGAGCAAATCAAGAAATTTTCGAAAAAAGGGGGAGGGCTCTACATAAAGCATTGTTGTTGAAGATGTTCACGACAGTTTTGCCTGAAATCTATAAGATTTTTTTAAACATTTTGTCACTAAGCGACATTAAGGGGCTCCCGGAACACCCCACCTGCTGGAGCCGTCATTGTACAATGATTTGGTCGTCTTTTGAACTTATGACTTCACGCTTAAAAATGTCTTATCTTTGAGCTCAAATTGCACAATGTTCTGACCATTTTAGAGGCGTCAAACTAATATGTTCTCAAAGCCAAAACTCTTATCTCTCTATTAAGTCCAAAATATCGCCCAAGGTTTGTTATTAAGTTATAAAACTTAAAAGTTTTTAAAACCTCTATTCGCCACTTAACTCTTATGTGTTTTTAGTTAGTTTTTCGATGATATTCTTTCTTTTTTCTGTGCAAAGTTATTGTTCTCTACTTAACTAGTTGGATTTAAGTTATTGTTGTTGGTTTTTGATTCCTATTCCGTTTTAAACATGTTAATGGTAACTCAGTATACTTTTTATTAAAAACCTAATATTCTGGTATAATCCACAAATGTGGTGTTTTTGAGTCAATGAACACATTTGAACCATTTATTTTTGTTACAAACGAAAGATAAGATAATGTTTTACAAATAGAGGAAAAAAGTGAGTGAAAATGTGAATTCTTTTTTTCGCAATTCAAACTTTTATACACAAAAATCAAAATAATTTGACCCTTTTCTAAAAATAGAAAAATTGACGTAATAAATTTCTTCAAAGAGACCAAAAGTGAATGATTTATATTCACTTATATATGTAAGTAATATTAAGTCTTTATTTTCTAACTTTTAACCAAATTTTGTAACATTTTAGTTGCCTTAATGTTTACAGACGCAAACTTTAAGATTATGGGTAGTGACCTTTGACCTTTAATTTTTTCATGTTCTGACCAGATTCCAAATGGCAAACATCGATATTATTAAAGCTGAAATATTAAACTATCAATATAGTTCAAAATATCCCATGAGGTTTTTGGGTAATTTAATTTTTTTTCAAGACCCTTTCCGCCGCTCGCCTATTAATGGTCATTCCATACTTAATATACAGATAATACAAGATAACATATAAGTCAATCTCTTTAATGGACTTTCGAAAATGTCTTTGACACTTGTAAGAGTATATAAGTACGTATTCAGAGTTGCGACCGTTCAACTCTTGATAACTTGGTGCGTTGATCAAAATAAGTGCTTGAGTACTTGCGTGTTTTACGGAAAATTACACGCGAGACTGTTCTAGCATGGATCTTCTCATGCTTTATTGAAATTAATACTATTATCGCATAGAACGGAAAGAATCTCAGGACCTTCTACTAACGGGTGTGTTTTAGCAGGCAGGAACAGCTTACTCTTCTGAAGCACATGTGTTCACTCCCATTACGACTAAAGTTCGCGTTTTAAAATGATATTCAATAAGTTTTGTGTTTCCGTGTTTTATGTTGTCTGTTTTGTTTTGTTTTGTTTTTTTCGTCATGTCCTTGTTTGTGTTTACCTGTTTTGTCCATGTCCATTTTGACTTTGACATTCGGATAGCCGATTGGTACCTCTGCTTCTTTTACGTTGAAGTTCCCAAGATTCCTTGATATAGGTTGATAATTTTTAATTCGGAATTTCCAATAAATATACAACAAAGCATCTGTTCTCTTAGACAAAGCCGACAGTTTGATCTCTCAAAATAGTTCACATAAGGATTTTAAAGACTTTTTATAGTGGTCCTTTCTAAAGGACATGGGTCGCTTTCCAGAACTACACTTGGTGTCAAACTGTAAAGAAAAAATAGGATTCTGATTTCCGTTCGGTTGATCTTAGTGTTTTGTGTTTCTTTGTGCTGTTTGTGTTCATGTTTACCGGTTTCGTCATTGCCCTTTCGGACTTTTTACACTTGAATGTCCAATTGGTGCCTCTGCTTATTTCTCCAATCACAAATATATATTTTAAAAAATACATCGGAAACTTTTATCGTTTATTTCTGTTCTTATATTTCATTTTTTTTTTCAATGGAATATCAATTGAATCAACGTACCAACAATGTTAATAGTACTTATAAGAATATAAGCAGATTACTAACCCTTGCTAGCAAAGACAACCAAATAACGCAATACAAGTTTTGTAACAACAGGGGTATCACTACAGTATATTATGCATTGTTCATAGATTTTTCCTCGAGAGTAGCATTTTATGAACGACAAAACATGATCATCAAAATATAAGATAGCTTAAATTTACCTAACACTGTTACATACATTTTCATTGAACTTTACTGTTTACTGTAAATGGCTTATTTAAAACTGCATTACTAATATACATACATATATATATAATTGATGTTTTTATTTTTAACAAAGATGACTAACCAGAACTTTTCAAAGAATATAAAATATGTAAAGGTGCATATATCTCGGAAATGAACACACGGACCTACAGTTTTCTTTTTGCCATTTGATTAAGTAGTCATTTGTCTAACTTTTTCACTGCAAATCATTAAATCTTTGATATAAATAATTTCAGGAGTGGCCATCCTTAAAGGAGCCACCATTTGATTTGTATAGTGGGGACTAATGATATTTTCTTCGTCCTGCCTTTGTTATCACAAAAAAACGAGACTGGATTTTTTTTAAAGCTCCTATAAATTTTTCAGCCAAAAAATACCATTCCGCCCCGTCTTGCCTTTTTATTTCTTAATTTTTGCCATCCTGCCTTTTTATTTCACTATAGCTCCTCCCCCCATAATTCAAATGGTCGCTCCCTAAGTGCAAATGAAATATTTCAACTTTTTAATGAATGGCACTGTAAAAGAACTCAGGGAAGTCTGACTAAACGTTTGTTATTATAGCAAACAAGAATGCTAAATTGTCTGATCTGAGTGATGTCCCCTGTTTAGCCAAGGCGTACTGAGACAACACTCCAACAAAAATTAGATTTTTGATTGAGTATTGTAGAAGATGGAGAAAGATATCGAAGAAATGTGTAAGGCCATGACACAAGAACGATTTAAACGTCTTTTAGACAATTTACAAAGGGAACAACCCTACAAAGCAAACGAAAACATAGATGACTCAAATCAAAACAAAGAAAAAATGGCGTCGTACGCCACTGTAGTTGATAGCGCTTCACGAAATACCAGTGAACATGAAGGCCCCCGTAGTAATATACAAGAAGAAAAAGACCCTAGTGACTTTGTAAAGCCAATATTTCTGTATGACACAGATGTACATGGTGCTGCCAAACCCCCAAGATCACTTTGGTTGACCAATATAGAAATTTATAAAGCCATTGATCAAAAGGTGCCCGCCGAAAGGATCAAAGGAATCCAACGTATCAGAGAGATGTGGCGCATCTACATGGACAATGAGGGTGACAAACTGTCTTTGTTATTGTCGGGTATTAATCTGCGTGGCAGGCAGATTCCCTTACATGCACAAAACCCTCGTAATCCAGGTTACTTGCAGCCAGACACAATTCGCATCAAAGTGAAAAATGTGCCTATTTCAGCTGATGATGGGCAGATCAGTCGAGCCCTAACGCTCCAGGGATGCGATATTCAAAACCTTTCTAGGGAACGCCTCAGAGTAAATGGCAAGCTGACAAACTGCCAAACAGGTGATAGGATAGTAATTAGTAAAACACTTGAGAAACCTATACCTAGAAATTTGCAGATAGGTAAATACTTGGCAGTCATTTTACACCCTGGACAACCTGAGTTTCAAAAACACAATACTGATGGTGCTGATGAAGTTTGTCATAAGTGTCTAAAAGCTGGACACTAAATATATGAATGTTCAAATGACTTGGTATGCAGAAAATGCAAGGTTAGTGGACACAAAGAAATTGAATGTCCCAGTGCCTTTGGTGAAAACACAAAGGAAGCAGAAGAAAATATACAAACCAATGAAGAAGTACAAAATAGTGAAAATGCAGACACACAGATGCAACATGAGCAAGGAGATGTTAGTACATCAGATGTAAGCTTGACAAACCAATCAAAACCAGGTGATAGTAAGAAAAACAATGGGTCAAAACAGAGTGGAAAAGGCAAAAATGTTAGTTTTGCCAAACCAGGCAGTAGTGACAAAAGTCAACCACAAATTGACATGTTTGTAAAAACCCCAATCTCAAACCGTGGACCTCCACCTAGTAGACACCATACACCACCAACACCCCCAGAAAGAAGTCACTTTACACAAGGTGCTAAGAAGTGCAAACACTAGTTGTTAAATTATTATATAAACACATTATTTTAGATAAAAGGTACAAAATGTAATAGAGACAAAAAAAAATGAAAATGTCAAAAAAATTCAAAAAAATTGCAAATATTTTCAAGCTCTTCAATTTTAGAGTATTCATATTTATAATGTTGTATTGCTTGTTGATAGTAAATTGTATTTTCAACTTTACTAATCATAAGCCTGGGGTCATTGTTGCAAATCCTGTAACATTTATTATTATATTGATGATATTAGTATTTAATATGAATATTTTGTTGGACAATAATATTGATAATACTTTGGGTAATATTATATATTGTAACAGTACAATCCAGATAATTATTCTATTTTTGAGTCAGGTTGAGAAATATTCTCTGAAAATTGTTATACCAAACATGTTCAGTAGTTTTGTACACCATGCTCATATTTCAAATAATGGATGCAACCTTTCGAACACATGTAATGTTTTGCATGTATATTTATACATATCAAACTACCGAAATTTACCCAAGTTATTTTTATCCTACTTACATACATTCAATAGAATTATGATGCTTTACTTAACCAAGTGGACATTTAAACAAGTTAAAAATAATATTCACGCACTGTGTAACTTACTTACCTTTGCATTTTCGTCAGTCTTGAAAGTCTTCCTCTTATTTATTTTAACACTATTTGGCTGCTTTTTAGTAAATAACGTTTACACTTTTGAAGAATTTATATTCCATGAATTATACATTATTCAATTAGAGCACCTGCTGTCTCATAAATGCACTAAATATTGTATCGGTGCTTATAGGATCATTGACACATTATCATAATCCAACGACACAACTTTTAAATAATTACGAGCAACTTTTTAAGCTTATTAGTCCATCAGCCAACTCTGAAAAGACGTCATATTTAAAAGTTGAGTGGATACCCCCGTAGACCGAATTTTTATGGTACAAAAATTTAGTATTACATCTAAGCTTCATAATTCCAAATGTTATACTTGTATAAAATATGCGGAAAATTGCGTAAAAATCATTTTTCTGGACCCTCTGGTGAGCAATTGAAAAGTAGTCATTCATTTATTTTCAATAAATTGAACATGGGGTTGAAAACTTCAATTACTGTTTTATAAATCTATAGTATGCATAGGGATTATTGACTTAGGAAAAGAATTTGCATCATAACAATGTTAAAAAAGATATTTTTTTAGATTTAAAATTGCTAATTATCACGTTCAAAATTTCCCTATTTTTACAATTTGCGAACGTCTTCCTATGACTTTGCACGTATCACAGGTAGAATTTACTCAACAAGATTCACCTAATTACAATGGTCACAATTAAAAATATTAAAACCACCAGGATTTGATAAAAACAGTGTTTTACAGAAAAATCCATTTTTAATGTCCATGTGCGGATTGTAATTGTTTGACCGATATGGTTTTATTTTTTAAATTATTAAATGTGAAGGTCACTTTTTCTATTTTTAGAATCAATATTTTTTTATGATTTTAAGTCATTTCTATGGTATTTTTTTAAAACCAACATAAAAGAAGTTATATTACAGTAAAGGTGATTTTTTACATTATTGAAAACAAAGTTATAACCAATTAATCACGTTTTCTTGTTTTTGGTCTGTTAGACTTTACTTTAGGTCAGGTGCGTTTGACTTTATTTATACTTATATGAAATATTTACATTACTTTTTACTTATAACTTATATATTCTTTATTTCTGGCGACAATTTATATCGAGCTGTCGCCTTAAAATAATGTAACGATGTCGTTTTGTAAATTTAGTTTTTTTCCATTTCTATTGTTATGAAATCAAAGAATGGATGAGGGGGTTGGTGTTTTCCTAAAATAATATTATGAATCTGAATTTTGATGAAAAATATTTAAGTAACAGGGGATAAAATATTTTAATAAGGATTTCTGCCATATAGAATAATGCTAATAATGAAAACAAAAAAATTGTCTCGAGACACCTTTATGAAAAAAATAATTGTCTGATTGGAACACCCCCCCTCTTTTCGTGGTAATGGTCTGTCTCATAAAAAAGAGTACTAGAAGACAAGAAGTCCTCATTGATGATGGATTTTTACAATACTGCATTCCATTTTAAAGATTTAACAGCAATGTCATCTCATTCCTAAACATTCCCAAAGACTCCGCCACATACACAGACGAACAATTAGGATTTTTCGGACGATTGCTGATCAGAATCAAAAGCACACCAAAGTTCCTCAGGCAATACTGGTACTGGTCAGCTGTAAATGAATAGAAAATGGTGCTGAAGCTTTTTCCATTGCAAAGGGCGCGTTGATCTTCATGTACCAGCATATGCTCTTAACCTTGAAGTGTCTGTTCCCATAGAAAGTTTGTATCCGTTTGCTCAGTTACTTTGTCCCAAACGATGTCAGAATTTTGTATTTTTGTCTATAAAGTATTCTGTTAACAGGAAGTAGTTGAGTAATTCCTTAACTCTATTAAGAAATATAGAGTTAAGTTACATAAAAATTGAGACGGAATACTTAATAACTTTGCAGAGCGACGCTCGATTTAATAAGACGAACAATCAAAAAGTGAGCCTATGTATGTCGCTTCTGTCTAATGTTACTGGCGACACACAAGGAATACAAGCATTTTAGGTCTACAGAAACTTATATCATTAGTGTACCATTATTTCTTTTTTATGTAATATCATGAAAAATGGGAAACACTGAAATCAGCAAAGTTAAAAACCACACAAATAGTAAGATTACAGTATTCGCATTTTAACACAAAATCAGGACAAGTAGTTTTCTTTGATTTTTTTAGAAATTTTGAATGAAGTATAAGACGGGACATATTGTACTCGTGGAGAACTAGACTAGCTATCTCTTTTTATCTCACGTTCCGTTATACAAGTATTGATAATGTCCTTTTACTGAACAATTCTCTATTTGGTGACTTTCTCCATCTCATATATCCTCAGGAACCTGAGATAAGGGACACAATGGATTCTAGGAAGTCTGCTTCATATTTAGATTTACATCTCGTAATTGACTCTCAAGGAATACTTCAACAAAGCTCTATGACAAACGTGATGACTTCAACTTTCCCTTTTTGTATAGCAACATTCCGTCCGCTCCGGCTTATGATGTGTTCGTATCACAGTTGATTCGTTACTCCAGAGCTTGCGGCAATTACATCGATTCCTTGGCAGAGCGTCACGTTTGACACAGAAAAGGCTAACACAGGGTTATGTTGCTCCACGGTTGCTGTCTTCACTCAAGAAATTGTACGGTAGACACCGTGCACTCGTAGACAATCTCTCAAATGAGTGCAGATGTTGATTTGTCTTAGAAATTTGTTTTGTCTTCCTTTACCAGATTTGACACACTGAATTGAAAATTAGCAACACGACGGATGTGCTATATCAGCCCAAAAAACCGCTTACTCTTCCGGAGCACCCGAGTTAATTCTTGTTACGACTTGAGTTGGCGTTGTAGATTTCCGTTCGGTTGATTTTGTGTTTTGTGTTTCTTCGTGCTGTTCTTGTTCATGTTTACCGGTTTTGTCGTTGCCCTTTCGGACTTTTGACACTCGAATGCCCTTTTTGTGCCTGTTTGCTTCTTTCAATTCATTCGTCGGTTAGCACAATCACTAACTTCAATGGTTTGGTGATTTCAACTTCGTTTAGTTAACTTCTTTCTGGGAAAAATTGACCAAACTCTACGACATTGCTCAGCAGCATAAAAAAGTTCACAATAAAAAGGCCTGTTTTTCAAAATATATTTAGTTACGATTGTAATGAAAGTTTCTTTTTTGTTGTTTTAGAAGTACGCTTATTGCTTTGAATTTCGTTAAAATCTAGATTCTTTAGAAGACGGTACAGGAAACAACTGCCAACAATAAAGAAGCTAAATATGGATCTTCAAAGTATTTACAAATATACTAGTAGTAATTTCAAAAGGCAAAACAATCATAAAAAAGCGTCAAATAAATTGAAAAAAAAGATCCATATACATGTAGAACTTTATTAATTGGCTGGCATATTTCCTCGATAACAGTAACTTTGTATCCCTTTTGTAACTAAGTGCAACAAACGGTCAAACATGCAGCGCCATTATTGTATACATGTTGTATGCTGCCTTGCAAAATGATCCAAAATGCACAGTGTATGTGTAATTATGGCAACTTTTAAACGACAATTAAGACTAAAGTTCTTATATTCTGATACTATAGTTTCAAAAAGTTCAAATATATAAACTAAAATTGAAAAAATATATAATGAAACACATTATGTTGATCATTTGCATTTACACATGAAAAAAATATAGATTTCCGGCGACTGGGACTACATTCATAAATACCGAAACTTTTCAACCGGTACCACAAATATTTTAATGGAATTGTTTTATTTAATTTGTTATGTTGTAGGTAGATTCTTTCCAAAAAATATTCCACCTAGCTATCCTATTTTTTTAGGAAATGAAAAAAAAACTCATTTTAGTCATTCCTTGTATTATCTCCCTTTAAGACTTCTTTGAGTGAAAATTTTAACAAACTTTTGTCTGTCGTTGGTTGTCTGGACAACTTTTAATATGTTAAAAGTTTTCTTTTCAATAATATTGTAGTAGACTTAGTATAATAGAATGTTTTATAAGGGTTGAAATTTTTTGACAGTTTATAGTACCCCTAAAGGGGCCTCTGTTATACCAGTTTCCGCATCTTTTTGCAAAGTATAACAAGTTGCAAAATAAAGTTCACATGTTTGTCTTTTGATTTCTGCAATAAAAAATCGGTCTACAGGGGTATCCACTCAAATTATTTTTTTCCGGACCTGGCTGATGGACTATATGTCTAAAGCACATTTTCCGAAAACACAATATTTACCTGGATGGCTGATAAATAGTACAAGGTCAATCCTAAAAGTACATCCTGACCTATTTATGTGTGTTAGAAATAACTGTAATTGTAACTGTAACTGTTAGAGGGAAATATTGATGTTTTTTTCTATAGAATTCTAAATAGTATGTATAACAATGACAGACTTTGTGTGAGGGTAGATAATAAAATAACTGATTTTTTTTAGCTCCAAAGTTGGAGTCCGTCAAGGGGATGTTTTAAGTCTTAACCTGTTTAAATTTTTCATAAACGATTTGCCCAAAGCTTTAGAGAACAACTGTGACTGTTTACAATTAAATAATAAATGTATACCTTGCCTTCTCTATGCGGATGATCTGGTGTTATTTTCAGATAATAAAAAGGGGTTACAAACCCAACTTAATATTTTATACCAATACTGTAATGACTGGTGTCTTGAAATAAACACAAAGAAACACAAATTATAATCTTTAATAAAGATGGGAGACGACTGTCAGATGAATTTAATATAGGTGCAAACAGAATAGAATGTGTGAAATTCTATAAATACTTAGGATTAGTTCTTACTAATACTGGAAAATTTAATGCTGCTAAAAAAAATCTATATGATAAAGGACTAAAGGCCTCTTTTAAATTTTACAAAAACATTAAATCATGTTCTCCATCAATTAAGACCTTACTTCATATATTCGATCACACCATCAAACCAATAGCTTTATATGGCTGTGAAATATGGGGTATGTTAAATTTGACTCCAAAAAGAAGAGCCATGCATCTTTTTGAAATTTTCAAAGATTGGGAACCTGATAAATTAAATCTTAAATTTTGCAAGTACATTCTTGGTGTCTCGAAAAATTGCACAAATATTGGAGTTATATCAGAGCTTGGTAGATTTCCTTTATATATTAACATAGTAATTCAAATATTTATGTATTGGCACCGCCTTGAAAACTCCCCCACTGATCTCTTAAGTGATGCTTATATTGAAAGCTCCTCTGATAAAGCTATGGCTTATCAATCATGGTATGCAAATATTAAGTTTTTTAGTGAAAAACTTGGACTAAATTTAGCACTTTGTAAAAAACTCAGTAAAAATAAATTCAAAATTTTACTTAAAAAAAGTATCAAAACTGATTTTTTAACATATTGGAGCCATCAAAGAGACTTATTAAAAAGAGATGATCACAGTAAATTAAGCAACTACTTTAAATTTAAATATGCTTTCACTTTTGAAAAGCACCTCAATATTAAGAACAGAGATAAGAGAGTAATTTTAACTAGATTTAGAATAAGTAATCACTGGCTCCGCATAGAGAGAGGCCGTTATGAGCGAAAAATTGATGAACATGGGAAAAGTATAACACTGCCAAGATCAGAGAGAACATGCCAGTTTTGCTCAATGAACTCGGTTGAAGACGAAGAACATTTTTTATTTAAATGTACCCTTTATAATAATCAAAGAAAAACCTTTCTGGATGAACTATTAAAAAAATACCCATATTTATCACAAATATCTGATAGCAATCTGCTTATTTGGTTCATGTCGAACGATAGCCTTCATTTTAACTCTATATTATGTGAATTGCTATCCTCATTTAATGCATTGAGAGCTAAATATTTGCTTAAGTGAAACTTATTTATAAAAAAAAAACCAAAACAAAACTTAGTTGTCACCAGTTCTTTGTCGCATTTTTTATACATGAATTGTTTTTTCTTCTCTTGGCAATTAGAGTTATCCCTCTTTCCATATAGATATACAATTTAGTAAATACCTATTACTGATATCCCAGATTGGAAAAGATCATAATTCGTGTAGAGTTATCCCTCTTTGTCCTGACTGACTCACATTATTGTTCTTCAATATTTATTTGTTTTTATGTCCAATCAACATAATCATTGTAAAATATGTCTTGTTTGTATACATGTATTGATTTATATGCCCTCAATGGGCCCCTCTAGTTGGGCTGAATAAAGAATTTGAATTGAATTTTGTAATTCACGGATGGGTACTCATGATTGTATAGCTTATCACATGTTTATGTTAAGATTATGTACAATGAATAATAATGATGTAATATTATATGATGTAGATGTTTATGTTATCCCTGTTATAAATCAATTTTTAAATAATTATAATGGCATCACAAAATTTTATACTTTTGAGTAGTTTAAATGTAAATGGTATAAAATCGAAACCAAAACACGATAGAGTTTTTGAATGGATCAAAACACAAAAGAGCTCGATTACGTTTTTGCAAGAAACACATTTTGATGTTGATATTGAAACGGACATAAATAATAGAACCGATTTTGATGTTTTTTTGCAGCCACGGGACAACGGCTAGCAGAGGCGTTGCGATAGTAATAAATAAATCTTTAAATTACAAACTGATTAATAAATACATTGACGATGATGGGAGAATAGTTCTTATTAACGCGGAGATAGACAACAGCGTATTTACATTGTTGTGTCTCTATGCACCAAACTGTAAAACAAGTAGAAACGCGTTTTTTAAAAAAGAAAACACTTTTTTTTAGAACACGGAGTTGGTATTCCAATCATAGGGGGTGATTTTAATGATACACTTAAACCAATAGACCGAAAGAGTACACGGATATTCAGTCAAAATGTGAATCCAGTCAGTAGTTTGACTTCTCTAATTAAAAATAACAAACTAACTGACATATGGAGAAAATGTAATGAAAATATACAACAGTTTACGTGGCGTAATGACAAAATGACAAAAATGACAAAACGCAAGCGAGTCGAATAGACATGATTTTTATTGGAGACGATTTTATTTCTTTGGTAGATTGTTGTAAAATTAAACCGGCGGTAATCGATTCAACGGATCACTTGAGTGTGTTTTTAAAATTCCGAACTGGATCGTTCGAAAAGGGGGGAGGCTATTGGAAACTTAATAATTCAATCCTTGAAGATGAAGATTATGTGAAAATTATAAATAATCTAATTTATCAAAGCTTCAAAACAAATACAAACGACATTAGTTTCGCATGGGATATATTTAAAATACATGTAAGGGAGACAACAATGTCATATTGTAGAGCTAAGGCAAAACTAAGAAGAGAAAATTTAAGATTGCTCGAACAATCTTTAGCAGAAAAACTGAAACAGCGAGATAACAATCAGTATGACTGTAGTAATATTGATAATGAAATTTTACAATTAGAAGCTAAGATACGCAATATTTATGAACAAAAAGCTAAAGGTGCTCAAATCAGATCAAGAGAGAAATGGATTGAATTTGGGGAAAAAAACAATGCTTTCTTTTTAGGCCTTGAAAAGCAGAGACAAATCAAAAAGACCATTAACAAATTACATGGGGATAAAGGGGAAGTTATAAGTGATCAGGGGGGTATTCTCACTAAAATTAAAGATTTTTATGAAAAACTATATTCTACCGGCACTCCTGATATAGATCAGAGTGATCGATATATCTCAGAGACCGAGATTGAAAACACATTAGACGATAATGATAAAAAGGTTTGTGACGGAGAAATCACAATAGAAGAATGTACTAATGCAATTTTAAGATGAAATTAAACAGGGCACCAGGGTTAAGCGGTTTAACTGTGGAGTTTTACAGAAAGTTTTGGGATAGTTTAAAATCTGTTGTGGTGAAAGTACTAAACAAAGGTTTTGAAGACCAACGTTTAACTTTCTCGCAACGAACCAGTGTCCTTTCGCTCATTTTCAAAAAGGGGGATCCACATTCTTTAAACAACTATCGCCCGATATCTCTTTTGAATGTAGATTTAAAACTTTTATCATATGTTCTTGCACAACGTTTAAAGAAAGTACTACCGAAGATAGTTAACGAGGATCAAACTGGATATATACAAGGACGATTCATTGGTTTTAACTTAAGACAAATACAGGATGTCATAGATTACGCTGAATCTTATAAGATAGAAGGAGCTATTGTGTTCGTTGATTTTTCTAAAGCGTTCGATACATTAGAATGGAGTTTCATGTTTGAGGTGTTAAAACATTTTGGCTTTAATACCTCTTTTATTACCTGGGTAAAAACGCTTTATAGTGATATTCAGACATGTGTTATGAATAACGGATGGATTTCAGAGATTTTTAAAAATACTAGGGGGATACGACAAGGTTGTCCTCTATCCGCTTTACTTTTTGTTTTATCAGTAGAAATTATGGCAACTTGTTTGAGAAACAACGTAAATATTAAAGGTATAAATATAAAAATCGACGATAAGACGCATACTATTAAAATCTCGCAATTGGCTGATGATACAACTCTATTTTGTAGTTCTAAACAAGATGTAGAACTTGCAATGAATGAGATTGAATTTTTTGGATCTTTCTCTGGATTAAAATTAAATCGAAACAAGACAGAAGGTTTGTGGGTGGGAAAACTTAAATCTAGTAAGGATAAGGTAGCAGATATAAACTGGACGGACAGACCAGTTAAAGCACTCGGAGTCTATTTTGGACATTGCAAAGAAGAATGCAAAAAACTAAATTGGGAGGGAAAAATCGAAAAGATGACAACGTTATTAACGGCATGGCAAAAGCGAAAACTTACCATATTAGGTAAAATCTTAATCATAAAAACATTGATTATCCCAATTTTTACTTTTGTAGCGACCGCATGTATAGTTCCTGATATCTATTTGAAAGACATTGAAGCATCTTGTTTCAAATTTATATGGGATAATAAACCAGACAAAGTCAAACGAAATGTTTTGATAAATACACAAGAGAAAAGGGGGTTAAATATGATAGACATCAAAAGCTATTTCATGTCACTAAAAGCTTCTTGGGTTAATCGTTTTGTAAATGGAAAATTTGGAAACTGGAAAGTCATACCATTAAAATACTTTAGTCATTTTGGAACTGATTGGTTAATTTTTAAGACTAACAATGGTGATGTTAGATCAAATAAGTCTTTACAAAACTTACCTGAATTTTACCAGGAAGTTGTTAAATGTTGGACTCTCACAGGTGGGGGACAAACAAAAAAAACCAAAGACTTTTACCGAAATAAGAAAACAAATTATATGGAACAATTCTTTTATTAAGTTCCAAAATAAATGTATTACATTTAAAAGTTGGACAAATAGTGGCTTGGTTTATATCAATGATATAGTAGACGAAAATGGAAATATATCACAAAAAATAGTTTTTGAAAAACTAAAAAATAAGGCTAACTGGATTGCAGAATTTAATATTGTTAAAACATCAATTCCAAAAGATTGGCTTCAAGCATTGCAATCAGAAAACTCATGTAAATCAAAGGTAAATATTAGAAAAAATGATTTTATTTGGGGAAATAAATATACCAAAGAGTCACAATTATCGAATAAAGTATTATATACATCTTTGATAAACAATAAAGTTGAACAGTCTATAGGCATTAACAAATGGATAAGAATTTTAAATGTTGAAAATGCCATTAATAAAGATCAACTGTTTTATTTTATATTCAATTATTTACAAGACAATAAACTTAAGATTTTTAAATGGAAATTGCTGCAATATATTATACCTACACAGAAACTGTTATGTCAATGGAAAATAGAAAGAAATGCAAATTGTAAATTTTGTGGTCAAGAAGAAGATTACCTTCATTATTTTCTTTTATGTCCTTATTTAGAAACATTTTGGAAAAAGATAAATGAAATTCTCAAAGTGAATAAAATGAATTTTAAAATTACTCTGAAACATTTAGTTTTTGGATATAAGATCAATGATGAAGAATATTTTTATTTTAATTTATTTCTCACTATTTTATGTTTTTCAATTTACAAATCATATTACATTTCAGATCAGAAAACAAAGCAAGTTAATATTTTTAATGTCTTTTCAACCGAATTTATCAATCGAATAGAGAAATTTACAGATAATAAGAAACTAGCAAAATTAAAACATTGTATAACCAATATTTAGGTAATGCTTATAGATTTGAGGTAGTTAACTTTTGTATTTCATATGTCATGTATATCTTTGCAACTAATTACAACCCTGGGTAATTAGTGGAACATTCACAGGGAGCATCAGAAGGATCTTGGACTTCTGATGTACGATGTAACAAGAATTATGTTAAAATAAAGACGTATGTTTGTTGTTAAAAAAAAAGAATGCTAAATTGTCCCATTTTGTTTAACAGAACATTCCAATACAAAATTTAAAAAGTGCAATATAAAACAAAACAAGTGTATTAATTTATTGCAACAGGTTGAAACATTAGCGACGGATTTAATAATGTTTCGGGCAGGGGTGAAATATTTGTTTCGTTAATATCTTTGATAAATATCATATGAAGAGTTAGAAAACACATCTTGACCGGTATTTTTTTCTGTCCTTATCAACAACATACAACGACAATGACATATGGAATTTTTTATATACATGGAAGCTATTATTTTTTTTTTTTTTTTGAAAAATGTTTTGTAAAGTTCAACTTACGTTTTTAAAATAAATTCTAATTATTAGAGCAATTTGAATATTACCTCATAGTTTTTAATAAGAAAATAACATATTGAAGCTATATAATCATACATGCTTTACTAATTCAGACAGAAAACAGCTACTTGGACAAAGGTTAGTACAATTACGTGTCTGGTATTTAAGAGCAGATTTAAGTTACAGCATCAGGAGATTAAAGCAGCATGGACAAAACAACTCCTGTCTTTTTATTTCAAATTTCACCATAACTCTAACTCTCCCCATAATTCAAATGGTCGCTCATTATAAGTGCAAATGAAATGTTTTAACTTTTTAATGAATGGCACTGCAAAAGAACTCAGGGAAGCCTTACTAAACGTTTGTTTTTATAGCCAACAAGAATGCTAAATTGGCCCATTTTGTTTAACAGAACATTCCAATACAAAATTTTTTAAAAATACAATATAAAACAAAACAAGTGAATTAATTTAATCTATTGCAAAAGGTTGAAACCAGTAGCGACGGATTTAATAATGTTTCGGGGTGGAGTGAAATATTTGTTTCGTTAATATCTTTAATATTAAAAACGAAAGAATATGAAATATGTGCCAGAAAGACACGATCCACATATTGTAACGATTTTGATAAATGTGCAAAAGCAAAATTTCACTGCGTGTGAAGCGCTTTTCTGGATTAACCTTCATCAGACACGCTAAGAGTAAAAACTTGGAAAACCGGTAGAATATAAGATTTGATAAAACAAAAAACAGAAGCCAAAAAATATTAGAACACTGACCAAACAGATAAATTTATCAATTTTTAACGAAATAGCCAAACGTTGTCAAATTTTGGAAATATGTTAAATGTGTCCTTCCAACACATATTCCAGAACTCGATAATATATAAGAGCATACAACTGAAGCACGGGGAAGCTTTCTACTACCTCCACACGGCACTAAAGCCAAACTCTGAAATAACATTAAAAAAGAAAGAATATGGAATAATTATCATATGAAGAGTTAGAAAACACATCTTGACCGGTATTTGTTTCTGTCCTTATTAACAACATACATGGCATTGTTCTGTTATCTCATTCGTATAACGACAATGAAATATGGGAATTTGATATACATGAAGTTAATTTATTTATTTTTCTTTTTTGAAAAATGTTTTGTAAAGTTCAACTTACGTTTCTAAAATAAATTCTAATTATTAGAGCAATTTGAATATTACTTCATAGTTTTTAATGAGATAATAACATAATAAGGCTATATCATACATGCTTTACTAATTCAGACAGAAAACAGCTACTTGGAAAAAGGTTAGTACAATTAAGTTTCTGGTATTTAAGAGCAGATTTAAGTTACAGCATCAGGAGACTAAAGCAGCATGAGCAAGACAACCCCGCTTTTGTTTTTGGTCTTGTTGAGCATTGGATTTCAGACATGTAAGTTAAAAGCTATTACCGTGCCTTATTATTTTTGTTTTTAATTTCATCATTTTATACACATGACACACTCTTCTTTTACACCAGTTGATATAAACTTCGCTTCTTCTACAGCAAATGAAATCTCATTTATTTTTTTGCCTCTAATCGAATAAATATCTAACGTTTATGTAAACAAATTCAGATATTAAGACAAACCTTCAACATAAAGATGACTAAAATTGTTCTGATCCCGTAGCTATATAACTTGAAAAAACTTAAGATTTTTTCTCAACTCATTTTAATAATCAATGGAGTTGAGAATATTAACATATGTACATTTTTTGTGGCGCCTTATCTAACTTTCCCCTGTTCTTTTCCGTTTATTTTAGATGCTTTTACTAACGACTGCTCTACACGGGACGATGAAGGCCAAGAGACAACAACCCAACAATATATTGAAACAACCCCGACAGATACTAGTTCCCAGGTTTGCCCAATAGCAGGCAAGTAACACATTTACATTATTTGCAATGGCGTTTGTTCAATAGAATATTCACTAAAATTTTGATAAAGGTAACAACGAAAATAACCAAACTGGGATGATCAATCTCATATATCCAAGAACAAAAGACAAAACAAGGCAAAGACATACCAGAACAATTGATGATGGCAATGGTCCTGAATAATCGTCGATTCTTCAAGAATAAATACTAGTTATCCTTAAAAAATGCAGTTATGTGCAGATGACAGAATATAATAACAAGAAGTATATTTACCATACGATTTTCAATTTGTGTTGCACCATTGTATAACCTTATGGCAAAGAATTGAAAAAGACACCGTAAGTGCCAAAACTTCTACTTAACTTATTAATTATCTATTTTTACCTTTAATTTGTTGATAGGGGGCTGTTCAACTCCACCAACTGTCCCAGGTGGAAGCAGTTGTCAACTAGAATCGTACAATGGTAGGACATATGCCAAGTATACAGCTTCCGAACGGTTAGATGTACCCACCTTTGATCACTGTCCTGTATCTGTATGTACAGCAAACAACAGATGGAGTGTTTTTAACGTATCTATGTCGAGTGAGTTTTGATACTAGTAGTATGCCACCTTAACTTTCAATTCAAAGTAGCTTCTAAACTGTTGTTATGTTTGGATCTTAGTATTTTATGTTATCTTTCAACTCTAGTGACGTTGTGTACGTGGAAATTGGATTTTTGGGGTCAAGAGTTTAGCTGGTATATCTATAGATAAAATTCTCATTACAACATTGAGAGAGTCAGTTGACTGATGTTTTACAATTAACAGTATAATGTTGTTTTAATTGAAGAAGACACTTTTCCTTCACTGTGGAGGTTTATTCCTTGGCATCAGCACCTTTTAAGGCCGATATATTGTCAGCTGAAACTCATTTTATTTCAAATTAAGTTCATGCTCTTAGGCAAAGGTAAGTATTTGAAAACTTATTTTATTGGATTACTGTTGGTCTTTGTGTTAAAGTTTTATTGTTTACAGTCTTGTATTTCTTTGTGTTGGGTTGCCAAAACCCATAAAACCTATTCAAATACCATTGCTGTTTCTTTTTAGGTAAAGAATGTTACACAAACCGGTATTATTCTGAAGCCGCTATATATTCAGGAAAAAACACCTGTACAGTATCCGGTCGCACTTGCCAAAGGTGGAATACCGACTACCCACACAAACGTAACCCTAAACACATACCGAGGGACTACGATGATAACCGGTCAAACTACTGCATGGACCCTGGACCGCCGTATAGTAAAAAACTGTGGTGCTACACGACGGATCCCAAGGTTAGATGGGAATTCTGTCATGTTCCAAAGTGCTAGACAAATGAATTTAAATAAATAATATAACACATGTATTTTTATATTGCATTGTAATTTTATCATGATTCAGAGAGTGGTTTACTTGACTTTCCATTATTATCAGGTTAAGTTTTCTTTCTTTATGTTATTTTTAACATGTTTTCCCGTGCGAATACGTCCGTGTCAGCGCTATTTTTGTCGTTTCAACTGGCAGTCTTAATTCGTTTTCCCGTATGTTTCTATTCCTCTTCTCACTTCTTCATAATTTCATGTTCAATCCGACAACCCTTTTATGCTCACCTCTATGATATAGTTGCATTTGTTCTAATGTGGAGTAAAATCGCTCCACTTAAATCATGGAGTAATAAGCACCAATTAGTCTTGTTAATATCAAGTTTGGCCTCCAAAGAAATGTATAGACGCTGATCTATTAGCGCCTTATCGAGAAACCACTTTGTGAACCGACTGCGATGCCGCAGAGTGGATCATATAATCTTACTGTCCTACCGTAATTGTCACGTGATATTCACTGCTAGCTGGAGAGGGTTTCACATTAGCATCAAAATAAAAATACCAAAACGGGTATAAAATGGTTAATTTTGTTATCAAGCGTGTTCCCAATCCATGATAAATAAATTTAAATTAGTTATTTTCAATACCAATCCAAGATTAAAAGGGACAGGCCGGATTGGCAATGAACACCACTTTTTTATCTAATTTCTTTCAATACCAATGAAGGTTTAAATGGACAGACTACATTAAGGTCCATCAGTACCTTTCGTTTAAAATGGGGAATATTTCTATCTTTTTTCTAGTATATGCAGAACAAAAAATGCAAATTAAATAAAAGAATAGTATAGCTGGACCTAGATTTAGCTATTTTGATTCAATTTCTTTATATTCCCCAAAAAAATAATTTTCCTGTTTATATTTTGAATTGAAAAAGGACAAACTATCCCAATTGTGCCTCTAACATAAAACGAGGTGAACACTTGTAGTTGAATCCCTTATGGGAAGTTGCATGAAATTCAAAGCCTAAAGAAAGGATGAAGGTGAAATTAGCTTTAAATCGGATGTTCTTTAAATCGGAGAAAAAAGAGATATATAAAAAAGGGGATTTTACAGGAAGAATTCATAAAAATAAAGTAAGAATTTTAAATATCTGAGTCCAGCTATACTTGATATTTCAATTTTATGTGCAGTTTTGGCCGTGCATATACAGAAAATAGATTGAAATTTACGCCACGTGTTAAAAAGGTACAGCTGAACCTTAACACTTATCACCACCTGTCTTCAATACCAATTGAAGTTTAAAGTAATAGACTGGATTATATATTTAAGAAGCAGAGGTACCAATGGGTCATCCGAATGTCAAAATCCGAAAGGCCATATACAAACCACCAAACACAAACAAGAGCAGGAAGAAATAACGGACAAAATATTAAACACGGAAACACATGTACAAAAACCACTGAATATCAATTAATCAGTGACACGCAATTTCTAGCCGCAATAATAGTGAACTCATTTTATCCGGAATAATAAACGGTTCCTGTCTGCTATAGTACATGTACACCGGTCACGCTGCCAAATTCAAAGTCAGTGTGTCAAATCCGGTAAAGGAAGACAATTAAAACCCTATGACAAAACAACATCTGCACTCATCTGGGCGATAGAAATCCCGTTTATGTCAATGAGAGCATGATATCTACCGTAGAATTTTTTGCGTAACTAGAGCAACCGAGGAGCAGCCAAACTGACGCTCTGCCACGGAAATTAATGTAATTCCTGCAAGCCCTGGAACAAAGAATCAATTTTGATACGTTAACTCCGTATGCAGGAGCGGATGGAACGATGCTACACAAGAAGGGGAAGTTGATGTTTGGAATGTTGAAGTAATCACGTTTGTCATAGAGTTTTGTTGAAAGCTTTCCTTGAGAGTTTATTTGGAGATGTCTTAATATGAAGCAGACTCCCTAGAATCTGTTGCGTCCTTTATCTCAATTTGCAGGGGATATATGAGATGTAGAAGTAACCAAAACGAGAATTGTTCAGCGAAAGGACATCATCAATATACCGGAAAGTGAGGTTAAATGAGAGAGCGAGTCTACGATTTTTGTCCCGTTCTTGTTGGTGATTACTGGTTTTGTCTCTGCTCTTTCGGACTTTTGACATTCGGATACACCATTGGTTCCTCTGCTTCTACCAATGTAACTGTTTGATGGATTCATACCGAAGAGAGTAAAACAATTTCAAAACATTTCTTCTGACATAATTTTTAATTTTTCTACTAATGGCTGATATCGAAAAAAAATACATTTTCGAAAACCGGTCGTACAAATTTACACTTGATGGCAGGTTATGTTGGTAATTTTTACAGTAATTTGCTATCTTTGTCTCAAGTAATATAATGCAAAAACAAGTTTTGCAAAGGTCTTCAGACTTTTCACTACCAATACGATATGACAATTGAAAACTTATTTAAACATACAATTTTCTTTTCTTATGTTGCTCATGATCGATATCTTCTGTAAGCTTTGGTTTCCATTGGATTCATCGGGTTACTTCTAACTTGCAATTAACCGTTTATTCCCGCGGTTTTTTTTGGTATTTGTAATTGCAAATGGCTTCTTTCTTGTCGGTGTTGTCTTTGTCTGTTTTAGAATTTTTGATCTAATTAATTTTGATTCGAATACTGCTAACACTATAATACTATAGGTAAAGGCATATCCATCTCATGTAGAATAACATTTTTTTATTGACATCCACTTTAAAAATTAATTTTGATTTTAAATTTGCATCATTTGAAATTGTCTTGAGGTATGGCTGTTTGATGATTCTTTTAAGACTATTCTTTTTAGCTCACCTGGACCACAGGTCCATGTGAACTTTTGCAATTTTGCAATTTTCTTTCTGTCGTCTGTTATCAGTTAACAAATTTTCAAAAAGATTAGTGCTTTTGGCTTGTAAATCAAAAAGCTAAAAAGGTAGAGAAAATATGTTCCAACCTACGTTCTTCAGAATTAAAAGTTCTACAATAGTCTGAATTGGGTCGAAGTTGTCAGACTTATAGGGATTATGACCCTTTGAAGGTAAAAAATTTCGTTTTTTTTTCCCTGTTTTTGCCCTTTATAATCAAAACTATTGCAGATATAGAAAAGCTGTTGCTTGCTTAAACCTTCAGATTATTTTAAGCTCTACAAGTCTATATTGGTTCGAAGTTATCAGATGGCCCTTGTATGGATTATAACCTTTTAAATGCAAAAAATGCGTTTTCCCTGTTTTTGCCATATAGAATGAAAAATATTGCAGTTAAAGAAAAGCTGTTGCTTGCTTTAACCTTCACATCATTAAATTCTACAAAAGTCACCATTGGGTTGAAGTTATCATACCTCCTTATAGGGGGTATGGTCCTTTATTGGAGCAAAAATAGCATTTTTCCTGTTTTTGCACTGTAGAATGAAAAGTATAGAAGATAGAGAAAAGCTGTTACTTGTTTTAACCTTCAACTCAGTAAGCTTTACAAAGGCTCCATTGAGTCCAAGTTGCTGACGACCCCTTACAGGGGTTGTGGCCCTTTAAATGTCAAAAATAGCTTTTTTCCTGTTTTTGCCCTATCGAATAAAAACCTTTGCAGATAAAGATAAGCTGTTGCAAAATTGATTGCTTAAACCTTCAGCTCATAAAGCTCTACAAAAGGGGTAACGGCATTTTTAAGGCCAAAAATAATGTTTTTCGTGTTTCTGCCCTACAGAATGAAAACTAAATTGCAGATAAAGAAATTCTCTTACCTGATTAAACCTTTAGCTTATTCTAAACTCTACAAAAGTCTATTTAAGTCAATCCTAGATTAAGTTCCTTAAACTAAGATTAAGTAAGATCAGTCGTTTGTATCGAGCGTTTTGATTGGCCAATAGATATTCAATATTTTCTGGGAGGAATTTCGATTGGCTAGAACATTGTCCATCTTATCTGGGCACTTAATCTTAGATACACTTAGCTAAATGTGAATTACAGAAAAACCTAGATTTTCTTAACTTAAACTTCAATTTTCTCATAACTCACATCAAGCTGAGAAAAACCTAGATTAACTTAAAATATACGAGAAATGTTAGTTTAAGTAGCATCTTTGTAGAAAAACTCGTTTTTTCTCAGCTTAACGATAGCTAGGTCAGGTAATCCTAGATTAAGCTCTGTTAATATAGGATAAAGTAACTTAATCTAGGTTTTTCTCACTATTGTGGTTGTGGCGTCCCATAGATAGTTGCATAGCTAATGTTGTCCTTTTTAGCTCATCTGACCCCAAGGTGAGATTTTGCCATCACTTGGCGTTCGTCGTCGGCCGTCGTTGCTTTGAAACTTTGCTCACATCATTTATAAGATGTCTTCTATCAAAGTTTCAAAAATGGTGACTGCCAAAAATAGAACAAGAGGGGTAAGGCCAAAGTATTTGGCCTATACATCAAAAAGTATAAAAGATAGGGAAAATTTGATGCAACGATCCTTCTTTAGGACGAAAAGTACTACAAAAGCTGCCATTGAGTCGAAGTTGTCATATGAACTCTTATGGGGGTTAATTAAGTCCCTTTAAAGGTGAAAGATAGGGTTTTTTTGTGGTTTTTGGCCTATAGCCGTAAACTTTCGCAGATATTGCATGCTGTAACCTTAAGATTATTGGACTATACAATAGGCCCGACCGGTTCCAAGTTGTCAAATGGCCCCTCATAGGGTTTGTGGCTCTTTTAAGGTAAAATCTATTGTTTTTTCATGTTTTTGGCATGTAGAATCAAAACTGTTGCAGAAAGATACAAGCTTTTGCTTGCCTAAACCTTCAGCTCATTGAGCCATACAAAAGTCTCTGTTTAGTCGAAGTTGTCAAATAACCCCTTATAGGGGTAATGGCCTCTTAGGTGTGAAAAATAGTGTTTTGTCAGGATTTTGGTCTGTAGAATGAAATCTGTTGCAGATAAAGGAAAACTTTTGCTTTCTTAAACCTTCAACTCGAGCTCTACGAAAGTGTGTGTCGGGTCAAAGTATCAAAATGACCCCTTATAAGGATTATGGCCCTATCAAGGTGAACAACCTGCTTTCCAACCCTTTTCATGTTTATTTTCATGAATAGAATATGTTCAAATCAAATCAAGGTGAACAATGAGGGATTCTGGTCTATAGAACTGTTGCAGATTGTTGCTTGCTTAAACCTTCGGATCTTTTAACTGATCAAAAATATATACTAGGCTGAAGCTGTCAGATGACCCTTATAATAGTTTATGCCCCTAATTTGCCTTGCACATTAAACCTATATAAGATGAGGAAAAGCTTTTATTAATTCGCTTTAATGTTTGGTAACATGTGCTCTACGAAAGCATTCATAGGTGGAAGTTGTATGATGATTCTTTGTTGGAGTTTTTTCTCCTCAGATGCCCAAAAATATTTCATTCCATCAGATATTGAAGTCCCTGGAGCCTCATTTTATGTATTGTATTTATATAATTTGACCAATGTTTAAAGTGGACAGTAAAAAAAAACAGGAGTGTGTTATGGTAATGTCTCTTCGCTTGTTTTATAGTTATTTGTCTTAAAATATCTTCATTGTTACCTTAAGTATACACGTTTCTGTCACAAGCTGTAATTTTGTATGTTTTAATAAAAACAACGTTGTTATGTTTATTATAATAATTTTTATACAAATAAATATTTTGTGTTATAACATATGTTTGGACATTTTTTGTTTGTAATTTTAAATGAATTGAAACATAAGTTATTCATAGATGAAAGAAATTACCAGATTTTTTTCATGTTATGCATTTCTTCCAGTTGTATTCCTGCAATTACTGCAATAATCCCTTTCAACACAATCTTAGTTTAAACTAGTTTAATAATCCCTTTCCAGTAAGTAGTTTGCCAATGTGCCTTTTGTAGCGGCCAAATTGAGCGTTCTCAATAGACGGCAAGTCAAATTGTCAGATTTGATATACCCATCGGGTACACGGATAAGTTATGTATCACTGGAAAGCTTGTTTTATGTGCTGTACATATTTGGCTTTCTTTTCGATTGGTTGGGATTGTGTTTTTTACAACTCTTATGATTCAATTGCTGCTGATGAGAGGTTAATCTACGAAATAATAATCGCTTAGGTACGAAAACCCTGTTGGGAGCACCAGGTCAGATATCCCCGTGAATTAAATTTCTAAAAAAAAACTTTTGCAAAATAATTTTATGAGCGATAAAAGAATGGTTCTGCAGATGTTTTTAAAGTATTATACGGATATCGTCTATGAAAAATGTTTTTAGTTCTAACAAAAAAAAGACCAACAGAAAACTTGTTTTGTGTATTTTTCAACGAATGAACAACAAAAATGTTGTGGTACCTTATTTATAAAAAAAAAAGCAATCATCAATATAAAATATTTGTAGCTTTACAAAAATTCATATTTAGTTCTCTAAACCCGTCTTTAGCCTTCGCAGTGTATTAATTTTTTTTTTAACTTTCCTGGTTCAAATACGCGGCCAATATTCTGTATCTCGAGGTCTAAGTGTAGAAATCTACATGGCAACGAAAACACTAAAGCCGCCAAGCAAAATGGCAATAATGGCTCGTATTTAAGTAATGAAGATGATTTGAATAGTTTACATTGTTTGTTTGATTTGTCGCCATATTGAACTTTTCGGGAACAAAACATCCGAGATCCCGATTGAAAGTTGAATTAAATACAATGAGAGTATGTCTGTCGTCACTAACATGGTCGAATAATTTTGAGGGAAAGAGGCCAAGTTGAAGGCAAATTAGTAATAAATGTTTATTCTAAGTTTTATTTATTATATTTCTATCCAAATGACATAAAAAAATGGAGACGAAAAAAAATAAAATAATAAAACTATTTATAATAATAAACCTTTTCGTAGACACTCGTTTGGTTGGTACTTGGAATAAATGCATCGGTTTAGTCTTTATTGTTTGTTTTGTAAAGCAACTCTTTTGAGTCTCATATAGACTTAATAAGCATTTCAGAGGAAGTTGAAACTTAGTTTCTTTGTTTCGTTTTTAGGTAACTGAAATAGTTAACGTTTTATTCGCGGTTAACTCTCCAATCTCACACCTCTGCTTTTCGCAGGTCGATTCAAGTTTTACTCTTTAAATTAAAGAAGATAGGATTTGTTTCAATGGAAAAAGATTAATCCCAGCTTTACCACATTTTGACAAAAACGCTATATAATTAGCATTTCTCTGTTACTATTGTGTAATTGTTTCTATTTAACGAAGCCTTTAATTTCGCTTTACTCGCAACAAACAGCAAATAACATGAAGTAAAGGAGTTAAAACATAAGCTTAAATGAAGATTTTTGACCTAAATTCCCACAGACGTTAGACAGAGGAAAAAGTAAACATTATTCGGGAGCATAAGAAACACACTGTTTTTATCTAAGAACCCTCATAACACTTTGTTGTAAATTTGTTATTAGTCAAATGACATTTCAAAGGGAAGCAGGAGCAAACATACGAACGTCAAGAATCTGAAAGAACGAAGGAAAAATAAGTTAATTAAAACAAGCACAGCTTTTTAAAAAACAAGGCTAACCAAAAGGGCAATCAATTCTTGAATATGCGACAAACAGCTGGTAGACTACAAAATTACCCCCAAGAAGTAAAAGAGGAACCAATAGGGGGATTCGAGTGTCAAAAGTCCGAAAGGGCAACAACAAAACCGGTACACACGAACAAAAAACAGCACGAAGAAACACAAAATCAACCAAACAGAAAACAACATCGCGAACCCAAGTCGTAACAATTCAAATGCTGCTGATGAGAGGTTAATCTACGAAATAATAATCGATGATGTACGAAAACCTTGTTGTGAGCACCAGGTCAGATGTCCCCGTGAACTAAATTTCTAAAAAAAAAACTTTTGCAAAATAATTTTCATGAGCGATAAAGAATGGTTCTGCAGATGTTTTTTAAAGTATTATACGGAAATTGTCTATAAAAAATATTTTAGTTCTAACAAGAAAAGGCCAACAGAAAACTTGTTTTGTGTATTTTTCAACGAATGAACAACACAAATGTTGTAGTACCTTATTTATAAAAAAAAAACAATCATCATTATAAAATATTTGTACAGCTTTACAAAAATTCATATTAAGTTCTCTAAACCCTTCTTTAGCACTTGCACTGTATTAATTTAGTTTTTTTTTAACTTTCCTGGTTCATACACGCGGCCATTATTCTGTATCTCGAGGTCTAAGTGTAAAAATCTACATGGCAACGAAAACACTAAAGCCGCCAAGTAAAATGACAATAATGGCTCGTATTTAAGTAATGAAGATGATTTGAATAGTTTAAATTGAAGTTTGATTTGTCGTCATATTGAACTTTTCGGGAACAAAAAATCAGGTGCTCCGGAAGAGTATGCAATTCCTGTCTGCTATAGCACACCCGTCGTGTTGCTAATTTTCAATTCAGTATGTCAAATCCGGTAAAGAAGACAAAACAAATTTCTACGACAAACAAACAACTGCACTAATTTGAGAGATATAAATCCCATATTTGTCTACGAGTGCATGGTGTCTACCGTAAAATTTAGTGAGTGAAGACAGCAACTGTGGAGCCACATAACATTGTGTTAGCAATTTCTGTGTCAAACGTGACGATCTGCCAAGGAAATAAAGACACATAAAGAAAAATATCATATATTAACATATCATGTGTAAATGTTTTCACAAGGATGTATAGTGGAGCTTTCAACTCAAACAAACAACAGGGAAGTATGCATACCTCTCTTTAGATGAAATAACAATAGGTAGAGTTATGTAAGTTTAGTCCATATTAGAACGAATGCACCTATATCATAGATGTGAGAATAGAAGAGATAACAGTTTAAACATAAAATGATGAAGAAGTGAGAAGTGGAATAGAAACATAGGCGGAAACGATCTTTAACTGCCATTGGAAAAAGTCAGGCGAGTCCACTCCATATTAGAACGAATGCGCCTATATCAGAGGTGAGAATAAAAGGGTTGACGGTTTAAACATAAAATGATGAAGAAGTAAGAAGTTGAATAGAAACATAGGGGAAAACGAACTTTGACTGTCATTGGAAAAAGGAGGAATGGGTTAAGTCCGGCTAGTCCACTGAAGGTGATTCTATGGGTCCTTCTGTAACTGTGTTCTTAGATGTGGGGGCAATGTAGCATTTTTACCACATAATGTACCAATATGGTTTGTTGTCAGGTACCCAGACGACCCAGGAATCAGTGCAAGATGAAAGGAGTACCTCAATAAACCACCTGGGGCAATCGTCTCACTCGCTCTGCGGCCAAAGTGGCTAAAACCGTTATCAAAGAACTAGGTGTTCTTATTGGAATTTTAAAATTTTTTTACATAAATGTATCCTCAATGGGAAAATAATTTGAAAAAAACATATAGGCAAAATAACCAAAAAATGGAACGTCAAGTAATCCAATCTGAATCATGATATATCAAATATAAAAATACATGTGCTTAATATTTTATTTCAATTAATTTGTCTAGCACTTTGGTACATAACAGAATTCCCATCTAACCTTGGGATCGGTGGTGTAGCACCAAGGTTTTTTATCATACGGTGGTCCAGGGTCCATGCAGTAGTTGGTCTGCCTATCTGCGTAGTCCTTTGGAATGTGTTTAGGGTTACGTTCGTGTGGGTAGTCGGTGTTCCACCTTTGGCAAGTTCGACCGGATACTGTACAGGTATTTTTTCCTGAATATATAGCGGCTCCAGAATAATACCGGTTTGTGTAACATTCTTTACCTGTAAAATAACAGGAATGGGATTTTTAAAGGGTTTTATTGGTTTTAGCAACCCATGCCAACAAAAAGAACGCTTGTCGATATAAATATACAAAATTGTAAACAATAAAACTTTAACACAAAGTCCAACGGTAATTTCATTAAATAACTCAAACTGATTAACTTATACTAAAAGAGTATGAACTAGATTTTAAAACAATAAAAGTTTCAGCTGACAGTATAACGGCATTGAAAGGTTCTGATGCCGTTTGTCACTACTAAAACTCACTTGACATAGATACGTTAAAAACACTCCATCTGTTGTTTCCAGTACATACAGATACAGGACAGTGATCAAAGGTAGGAACATCTAACCGTTCGGAAGCCGTATACTGGGCATATGTTCTACCATTGTTAGATTCTAGTTGGCAACTACTTCCACCTGGGATAGCTGGTGGAGTTGTACAACCCCCTATTAATAAGATGAAGAAAGAAATTGATAATACATTAGTTTCCATAATGTGCCATAAAGTTATACAATTTTAATGCTATGAGTATTTTATGGTTTTATTTTAAATGGCAGGCAATTGGACTTGGTATGGTCAATGTTCTTGGCACATAAATGTGGCTATACTAATATATATATATTTGTTGATCATTCTAAACTTTAGTGAATATACTATCAAACAAACTTCATTTGAAATAAGGTAAATGTTTTACTTGCCTGCTATTGTGCAAACCTGGAAGCTAGTATCTGACGGGGTTGTTTCAATATATTGTTGGGTTGTTGTCTCTTGGCCGTCATCGTCTGTTGTAGAGCAGTCGTCAGTAAAAGCATCTAAAATAAACGGGGGAAATTAAGATAAGGACCCGATGCAACAAAAAAAATGTACACATGAGTGCGAACATTTTCAGCTCCAATAGTTATTACAATGAGTTGAGAATATTCTCAGACTTAAGTATTTTTAACGTTTTATAGCTACGGGGCCAGAACAAATTTAGGTGCTATATTAATTTTTCTTTCCTATTTTGAAGGTTCGTCATAGTATCCGAATTTGTTTACATCAACGTAAAATATTTATTCGATTAGAGGTTAAACAAAACAAATGAGATTAACATTTGGTGTAAAAGAAGTGTGCTGAAATTGAAAAAAAAACACATTTATATCTATAAAGAAAATAACCGCATGTAACTTACGTGTCTGCGATCCAATGCACAAGGCTAAAACCAAAAGTGTGCTTGTCTTGTCCATGCTGCTTTAGTCGCCTGATCCTTCACTTAAATCTGCTCTTAAATACCAGAAACTTAATTGTACTAACCTTTTGTATATGTAGCTGTATTCTGTCTGAATTAGTAAAGCATGTATGATATAGCCTTATTATGTTGTTATCTCATTAAAACTATGAAATGATATTTCAATTGGTCTAGTAAAATGTGATAACATACATAATTCAGAATTTATTTCAAGGTTTTTTACAAAAATATTTTTTTCAAAAAAACATATTGATATCATGTATATATAAAAAGTCTCGATTTTCTTTAGGGAGCAACCATTTGATTTTTATGGGGGGGCTATGGATATTTTCTTCGTTCTGACTTTTTATTTTCGAAAAAGTCGACTCTGGACTTTGTTTTACGCACTTGCGCGCGCACTTTTTTATTTTTAAAGCAATTATACTTTTTAAGCCAAAAATACCATCCTTTTTTTACTCGGAACACTGTCCTGCTGTTTTTATTTCTGGATTTTTGCCATCCTGCCTTTTTATTTCAAATTGCACCATAGCCCCCCATAAAAATCTTATGATCACTGCCTTACTATTTCATGTTTGTAGTCATTCGAATGAGATATCATAACTATGCCTGTTCGAAAGGTTGAAGAGAGATAACCGGTCAAGTAAGTCATCAAAGTTACATGTAACGAAACCAATATTGCACCCCAAACCGAAACAATAATTAATCGGTCGTTGATGGTCACAACCTTTTGCAAGAAATAAACCTGGTAACTAGTAGGTTTTTTTTTCATTTTTTTAATTGTTATGTCCTAACAGCCAAATAGGCCATCTTACTAGATATCATGTTTGATAACAAACGTTTAATCACTCAGCAGGGTTCTTTGAGTTCTTTTACAATGTCATTCATTATAAGTTAAGAGAAGACCGTGTGATTTGGTATAGCTTGTGTCTTATCCTTTTTGTTATTTCATGTATTCATGTACATTATATAAGCAATTAAAAACCAAACTAAAATGAAAGTTAAAATTCTGCATCATATGGTTCTTCGTTTTATCTTTTTTGTCAGTCAATCAACCATAAGATTTCTGTTTGCTTTGTAACATGCTATGCGTGTCGACGAGTTTTGTGTAAGGACAAGATTACTCTTATTGAGTTCCATGTTGTTTTATTTTTAATTAGAGGGCTTTGTTTAGAATTGTAGCGAGAAGTTTTTCTAAAGATATAAAATGTACTTTTTGGGGGGCCAGCTGTTGTGTATTGACTTGTTATTCATAGACAATCAGCCATCTATTTCAAATGTTTCTGATAACCTTTAAGATAACTGTGGCTTGTATATTTGTATATTCCATCAGAGCTTTGAGTTGATATAACTTGTGAGGGCAGTTTTTTTCTTTCTCAAAAGTGTATTTTTCCTTGTAAAATAAAAGGATAAAAAATAAAATGAAGATGAAAAAATATATGTTACAATACACTTTTATGAAAATCTTTTTTATTCAATCAAAAATGCTGGTAATTCATTCTTGTAAAAAACGAAACTTTATCAAATGAATTATATATATATGTATCAGTTATACAGTTTCAAGTAATAACAGTTAGTTCAATAAAGATTTATTTTAGTTAGTTAGTTCAATTCAAAGCCATCTTTTATTTTCAGGGTCACGTTTTGTCGTTTTGTCTTTCATTAAATGCTATTCTCTAGGAAAACGCTAAATACCTTGTAGTGATACCCCTGGTGTTACAAAATTGCATTGCGTTTATCTAGTTGCCTTTGCTAGTAAGGGATGGTAATCTGCTTATCTTATAAGAAGTATCAAAACCATTTTGTGCCTGGGTTTACATTGTTGATATGTTGATACCTTAAAATATTTCATTGAAAATATTTTTAACAATGAAATCTAAGAACAAACATAAATAAAAGTTGCCGATTTTTTTTCTAATTTGCAGTGAAAATCCTATGTTTCCATATCATTTGGTGCTGCCTTTACATCTTAGTTTGATCTTTGGGGGCTGAAATAATATTTCTTTCTTCTAAGAGTTTGCACCGTCTTTAAATGTGTAACGTTTGCATTTTCTTATCCTTATCATTTGCTCATGTAAAAAGCTAGATTGTGTTTGTTTTTGCATCACAATTTTTGTGTTGCCAACTTATTGTAAGGTCCGGTACTTTTTTTTCAAAACCCATATGTGTACAATTTTGTGAGATCAAACTTTGAATTTTCTAAAAGTTCAAAAATTCCGAGGAAGCATTATTGCTATATGATATATTGCTGAAATCAGGATTTATCTTAAAGGCTCTTTGAAAAACGTAAGATTAAAAGAACTTCTCATAAACCCATTATACCCGTGCGGGTTCCAGGCGGCGAATAGGCCCGCAGCCGCGCTAAGCTTGTCGGTAAAAGTCCACTAAAGAACGCTCAGAAACCTGACATCGGGTCAGGCTGCTTTGCCCACAAAACGACAGGGGATGTGTGCCCCAGGTGGTAGAATGGGGCAGCCCTGACATCGACAGATGCGGGGTCGTCAGGCGATAATGCGGAAAACCTGACTGCAAACCATGGTGGTGCACCGTGTTGGGAAAAATGTCACGTTCCTCGCACGTTAAAGAACCCTGCTGCAGGTCTCGGTAAGAGTAGGACCCGTAGGATCCCCATGCAGAAGGCAAAATTTCCCGTCCGTACCCATCACCCCTTTTTCCAGTGGCAGTCAAAACTCTCCTGCCCGATTGGCCTTGTGTCCCCATTTTCTCCACTTCATCATCATTTCATGTTCATTGTATCACAACTTTCATGTATCCCGGATATAGCCGAAATCGTGCTGCTTGGGAGTAAAGACGTCGCGCACGATATTGGTACCACTTTCCGTAACGTCGTCAAATTAACGTTGAACAAACAAATGAGATTGTGCTGATATAAATCCGTTTTGCTTCTTCCGATATTATATGATATTTTTACGGTATAACTTTTTTCCATTCAAAACGTTTTACAATATTTATCAGAATTCAGTTTTATTTTATATTTTGCTTCTCGTGTCACGTTTGTCATTTTCTTGTTTTATTATATAATACTAGTAATTACGTATTTATTTATAAGTTTTCTTTGTTTATACTTTGCATATATTTAACTTTTTTTTTATATAAACACACACCAGTATGTCTACATCAAAGGGGAATGAGCCTTTCCACAAATAAAGATAAAAGGATGAAAAAAAAATAAACCAAACGCAGACAGTTTGTTAAACGTGTATGATTACGTCGTTTTGAATATTGAAAAACGTCAAAAATGAGCAAGCGTGACATTCAAGTGCGAAATCGTAAAAATTCGATGGTTTTGATAATTTTTATCATAAAATTCCGAAGCTAGGTCTCCAACAAATTGACCAAATGCACATTTTAAAAATGGTTTCAAAGTTTTAATCCAGAACTGTAAAACAAAAGATACATTGTCTCAAATATTGAAGCAAACGTAAAAATAGTAGTATTTTGTCTTGCCTTTCGGACGTGTGACATTTGTGTGAGAAATCGAAAAAATGTAAGTGCGTTTAAATATGAAGTAGTATATTTTCAAATTTTAAGATACATCTACTGGAATAAATGCACATTCGAAAAATATAAGCAAAAAATTGTTTTATTTGTTCGTCTTTTTATTGGAATTATGATAATTTTGACTAAAAGATTTCCGACGCCAAAAACGGCCATTTTTACGTCGTGTGACATTTGACTTGCTTGTACTAAAACTGAGATCTTTACAAGAAGGAACCCTTTAGATGATTTTTAATTTCTTATCTGAAAAGGAATACGCTTGCAGAAAAACATATCTTAAAGGCGAAAAATAAACATTCGACTTCACCTGATAATGTTATAAAGTTCATAGACTAAAAAACTTGAAAACGTCGTTTTTCGTTTTTGTGACATTTTCGTATTACTTTGTTTTCCGCGCCGGTTGAAGAAAATTCACACATAAAAAGTCCAAAAATGGTCTAAGTATCTAGAAAAATGTCTAAATGTTTTGTACGTTTGAGATCAGAACTATTGTCGTTGGTTTAATATGTTATTTAAATAAAATCGCTTGTTGAAGAATAATTTGGTGGGTCAATTTTCTCAGCGTCTACATACTTTTTTTAAGTGGAAAATAGCGATCAGAACAAAATTGCGCTTTATTTTGATTTTTCTCAGCCAAAAATATTTTTAGTTGGTCAACAAGTCTCGGTTTATAAAATATGACATGAATAACTCAATTTTTTAAAAAGTTACACCCCAAAATGCAAAGATGTTTGGTTGATTATGTTACGCGTCTACAGCACGAAAATGACGTCTTTTCAATTTTCTCAAAACGCTCCTGTTTTTCTGCGTAAAAGAATGAGGAAAAGACTTATCAAAATCTATTCTACAGAATCTATACTTTAATTTGATATAATAATTTTCCTATTTGTTATTTTTTCGGCAATTTTTACAAAGTGATTTTCTTTAAACTTGGGTGACGTTTTGAACGATAGTATGAACATCGTGCGCGACGTCATAGCAATAACTTACTAACATAAACCCATTAGCGAAGATGCACAGACCCATGTCTATCAGCAACTAAGGCCAATGTACGACTACAAACCAGAAGGAAAAAGAACGAACTCAAAAGACAGGCCAATGTACCCCAAACGCACCAAAGGCCAATACATCTTAAGTGTGACGGAACCCTGCCCTAAAATTTCTCACACTCTGGAATCCTTACCTATGATGGCCTACAATGAAGAACCCTCACATGAAATGAGGCTTTATTAGTTGGAACACTTACCTATGTGGGATATAGCCAATCCATTCCAAGTTTTACAAAAGCGACCCTTATCTGTCAAAAGTACAAAGCTAAATTTAGGTTGAACCTACCAAGAAAAACAGTGGTGGGTGGGAAACAAAGAAATTGACATTTTTAAGACCACTGGAAAGAGGGAAAGTAGATTTGGGCGAAAAATTTAGCGTATGTGGTGCACTTCCTAGCAGTCCACAAAGAGACCTTTTACGTGCATCAAGCGTGACCCTCTCCACACACGTTCGGAAACTATGTTTTGCAGTAAGGTTTTCTGCATTATAGCTTGACGACACCGGCATTCATTATGACAGGGCTGCCGCATTCAGCCACCTGAGGCACACATTCCAGTCGCTTAATGGGCTAAACAGCCTGACCCGTTGTCAGACTCACCTAACGTTATAAAGTTACAACGATCTTACTTTATCCTATTGACTCTGCCCACTTGAATATTTGTATTGACCCAAACAACAGTAGAAAAAAGATGAAAGGTCAAGAATGAGAACTTATGCATTAAGTTGTGTATTGATACATGAAATATAGTACACATTTACATTGCGGTTATAAAGATGTACCTATCAGTTTAGGCAATATGTATCACATTTTCAATTATTAAATACATTGAAACAATACAAAATACATGTATCTAAAACTAATGTTCAATTAGTTATGTAGCTGGGCGATTTACCGTGTCTAGACGATAAAAAACCGCGAATATTAAATAGTTATATGACTACAGAAGGCTCTCCCTAAAAAGTATTTCTTTCAATCAATCATTGGTATAAAAATTAAATATCAAGTTAGAGAAAATGTTTTGTAACTGTTTAATTAATTTTTGTCTAATTGTTGTATAAATGTACTGAGGTGACCAACACACTTTCCGAATTGTATCTAATTATTACTAAGATGAACTTTTGTCTGTGGTAGAAAAAAAAACTTAGGGTTTTTGACAATTTGAAATTTAAACGGATTATTTCATAGCTATGATGAGTTTATCAACATAAAGTGTTGATGTTGGAGCGGGATTTAATCTCTACCACCATCGCTTACCATCACGAATGTAAAAAAAATATATATATATGTTGTGTACAAGTTATAATTTTGTACAAGTTATAACATGTACAAAATATTTGTACAAGTTATAACTTGTACGGACCAAAAATACAAGTTATAACATGTACAATTTTAGCCTGTACATGTTATAACTTGTACAAAATAATGACAAAAATGAGGTTTAACTTGTACAAAATATATTGATACAAATATTTTTAAAATACTAACACTTTTGACTAAAATAAGGATTTAAAACCTAATTCAAAACATTATTTAAAGGAAATAAAGTACTTAAAACAATATTAGAGAACAAAGATGATCAATACCAAATGTCAGACATACTAGGGAAACTAAATCTGTTGTATATTCACAATGACCCTGACTTGGTATGGACATTTCAAAAGGAATGGGGGTTGGAAGAAAGCAGGTTTTACAGCACAAAACTATCATCTTCCATTAATTGCAAATCACATAAAGCCAAACCAAGTTGAGCAGTAAAGGAGACATCATTACAAAACCCACAAAGAAAACTCACTGAAAAAAAAGAGTAAAAAAGGACCTAATAGTGGACCGACCTGAAAAAGCAAGTCTTAAAATCACTTGTTTGGACTTAGTAACAGAGGTTAAATATTATTTATTATAAAAAGAAGTTCTTGCATTCATATTTTTGTTAGATTTTGACAGAAACACGTAAATGCCTATTTAGATATTTCATAAACCATATTCAACTGTTTGAGATGTACATGTAATGTTTTATTTTTCTTGTTGCAATCCAGAGATCGACTTAAAGGAAATAAAATCAGACCAGAATTGGACTACAGGTGTACATGTATTGACATTTTCTGGTCATATACTTCTAATTGCTGCCTTTATAACAACGTACTATCAGCTTGGTCTGTAAAAGTTTATTTATTCTTAATTCTTTTCTAAAAATTGAATGACATGTACCAAACATGTTGTCAAAACTTGTAGTTGAAACAGTTACATTTAAAAAATATGCATCAGATTCAACTTGTTTGCAGAGAAAAAAAAATTAAAAAAAACAAAAAAAACCCTTTTATTCCTTCAATTTTGGTTTATTTGATATGTCAAACAAAAACATATTAACTTTGTTAATAAGTGTTAACATTGAACAATATTGATTTTTTTATTTAAAATGATGATTATTTCATGTAGCTACTTTTTAAATAAATGTACAAGTTAAACCCGATTTTTTGCATTATTTTGTACAAGTTATAACATGTACAGGCTAAAATTGTACATGTTATAACTTGTATTTTTGGTCCGTACAAGTTATAACTTGTACAAAAAATTTGTACATGTTATAACTTGTACAAAATTACAACTTGTACACAACATATATATTCTGAACAACACAAATGACGCACCGTTTGAAATTAGAATTTGGTGCAAATAGTAATACATTTTGAAATGTTTATTTACATATTTATTCGACACGTTTAGAAGTTTTAATTACCGCAAACTTTTTGGCTTTCTCATGCATGCGCGGCTTTTTGTGGACATTCGTTGAAAACGACTTCACTGGTCGTGGACGACTTCCGGTGGGTGATTGAAAATTTTTGAGTACGTCGTTAGGTTTATCCATCTTTGTTTGAAATTAAACAAAACAGAAAACACCAGTTTTCAATGTGATTGTCATTCACGAAGTTTCCATGAATAAGGCTATGAATATTGAAAATGCACCATAAGGAAATCGCTTGCTCAGAGTTGCAACAATTGTTCCAATATACGTACCTGTAATTTTGACATCTTTATGCGCTTTTATCAAGATTTTGTTTTTCCGCAAAGGTTTAGGATTTCCAGATACTCGGTCAAAGAAAAACACGATGAGGAGATTTGTAAACCTCACCGGAAGTCACATACTGCCGAATCTCCTTGGAAAAATCAAACAAGGGTTCTTGTTTTTGTGCAAAATTTGCGTACAATTGACTTCGAAATTTTACTCATTTCATGTGAAATTAACTGTAATGACCATTTACACCGGGAGTGTTTGTTTTACTCTGCATTTATTCGTCTGAAATTCAGTAAATGGTCATCAAGTGGGAATTTCAATTGAGATTTGGTCAAATGGAACCAATTAGCTCTATTAATTAATGTTATCAATTAATTAATGTAATTAATGTTGTTCAGTATATAACAAAGTCCATGAAATGAGAGCAGGAGATTGAGTGCCATAAAACCGTGGTTTTCCGTCATTTTTTATACCTATACCAAGTCAGGCTATCTTCAATTTTTCTGACGATTCTTTTGCCTTTTTTTCCTCTGGTGAAACACAATTCATATAATGGAATTGGCACTCATCCCCCCTAGAAAATTTATCTTAGCGTTAGATGTAGTGTAAAAGCAAAAGCGTATGAAAGAAGCAGAGGTACCAATGGGGTATCCGAATGTCAAAAGTCCGAAAGGCCAGAGACAAAACCAGTAAATACCAACAAGAACGGGACAAAAACAGACAACATGTAAAACATGGAAACACAAAATGCTGAATATCAATCAACAACGCGAACTCCAGTCAAAACAAGAGTGAACTCATGTGCTCCGGAAGAGCAAGCAGTTCCTGCTTGCTATAGCACACCCGTCGCGTTGCCAAAAGTCCATTCAGCGTGTCAAATCCGGTAAAGGAAGACAAAACAAAACCCTATGACAAACCAACATCTGCACTCATCTGAGAGATCGAAATCCCATATTTGTCTACAAATGTTAGACTTAATATAACTCAATTGTAATCTAATTCACAATATGATAAAAAAGTAAGATTGGATCTCCAATCAATGTATGTATTCTTCTTCAAAACAAGAATATGTCCAAAAGACATAATGCCCTATCTCGCAACATTTATTTTTTTCCACACTCACTAAAGCATCAACGTGGTTGCTATTAAAGCACTTGTCAGTCAGAAGGAATGGACTTTAACTTAACCATTCTTCTATAAGTGGTCATTCATGCGGAAAATATAGGTCACTGCAAGCATCCGAAGCATGCATTGTGCTAAGCATCACTAGGTGCACCTACCATACCAATATAGTTGATGTGGCACATGTCAGTAAAAAAGGAATGATCTTTATCCATTCTTCTATAAGTGGTCATTCATGCAGAAAATATAGGTCACAGCCAGCATCCGAAGCATGCATTGTGCTAAGCATCACTAGGTGCACCTACCTTTCCTATTTGGTTGGTATGGCACTTGTCAGTAAGGAGGAATGGACTTGAACCATTCTTCTATAATATGTAAGTGGTCATTCGTGCGGAAAATATAGGTGACATCCAGCATCCGAAGCATGCATTGTGCTAAGCATCACTAGGTGCATCTACCATACCAATTTGGTTACTATGGCATTTGTCAGTAAGAAGGATTGGACTTTAACCATTCTTCTATAAGTGGCCATTCATGCGGAAAATGTAGGTCACTGCCAGCATCCGAAGCATGCATTGTGCTTAGCATCACTAGATGCACATACCATACCTATATGGTTGATGTAGCACTTGTCAGTTAGAGGGAATAGACTTTATCCATTTTTCTGTACATGATCATTCATGCAGAAAATATAGGTCACATCCAGCATCCGAAGCATGCAATGTTCTTATCATCACTAGATGCACCTACCATACCAATATGATTGATGTGGCATTTGTCAGTAAGTGAAAATATGGAAATATGGGATTTGGGACGGACATCCGAACGGACGGACGAACGGACGGACGAACGGACGGACGAACAGACCCGAACACTATATGCCCCTCTACTTTCGTAGATGGGGCATAAAAATCATATATTTCAATATACAATTGTGGCCCGCACTAGAAGGAAACATCCCGCATCGTAATTCCGAGGGATATGATGTTTTTACGAGGGCTTGCCCGAGGGAAAACAACAGCCTAGAGGGATAAAATTCGGGATGTTTCCATCTAGAAAGGGACACAATTGTTTTTGTCTCGCCTGCGAAGCAGAGCGGGACATAGGTGTTGCTTTACCGGCGGCGGCGGCGGCGGCGACGGCGGCGTTAACTTTTTGGAAAAGTTTTATGAGCACCTCCATATCTCAAGAACTATAGGTCCTGGGTTGATGAAACTTGGTATGCATATGCCCCAGTAGTAGCTTAGCACAGTTGTATCCCCATCTTTTGACTTTGACCTTGATTTTCCGGTTGAGTGACTTTGACAATTTTCAATACATATAATAGCAATGGAAAAGTTTTGCGAGCACCTCCATATCTCAAGAACTATAGGTCCTAGGTTGATGAAACTTGGTATGCATATGCCCCAGTAGTAGCTTAGCACAGTTGCATCCCCATCTTTTGACCTTGACCTGATTTTCCGGTTGAGTAACTTTGACAATTTTCAATACATATAATAGCAATGGAAAAGTTTTGCGAGCACCTCCATATTTCAAGAACTATAGGTCTTAGGTTGATGAAACTTGGTATGCATATGCCCCAGTAGTAGCTTAGCACAGTTGCATCCCCATCTTTTGACCTTGACCTTGATTTTCCGGTTGAGTGACTTTGACAATTTTCAATACATATTATAGCAATGGAAAAGTTTTGCGAGCACTTCCATATCTCATGAACTATAGGTCCTAGGTTGATGAAACTTGGTATGCATATGCCCCAGTAGTAGCTTAACACAGTTGCCTCCCCATCTTTTGACCTTGACCTTGATTATTTCTGGTTGAGTGACTTTGATTATTTTTATTGCATATATTTACAATATTTAAGTTCTATAAACATCTTTTGATCTCAGAAACTGAAAATCCATGTAAATTTAAAATATAGTGGAAGTAAGAAAAAATAATTATTTCTGATGGTGCCAACAGGCGAGACATACTTTAGTGTTAACTCTTGTATTATATTATTGGTTCATCATCTACCTGGTGACGTCACAATATTGATTTTTTAAGAGTGGTACAATAGAATTGCTTTCCTCGAAATGGTAAACAAAGCATGGAAAAATGTTTAAACAATAAAATATTCGAATTATATTTTATCACACGACTGTAAAAGCCAATCAAATTATTAGAAACTTACTTAAAATATAATAACAGTAGAAAATAAAGAGATGTGGAATCAGTGTACGCGACACAGTCCACAATCAAGCGGCAATTCAGAAAAACCACAGTGTTTATATAGTACCGAAAATTTACATTTTTAAAATATACCATTTGCTGTCATTGAACTCATATCATTAAGTTCATTATGTTCGTATTTAGTTTTTTTAATCAAACATGGAAGTACCATGATCATGATTTAATAATGTCTATCAAAGTCAATTTATATTTTGGTCATTTTGAAACAGATGATCTGTGAATCCTTCCGTCTGTTCTTAGTTAAAAAACTTTTTGTGATATGAAATAAAGACACATTAAGAAAGATATCATACATTTACCTATCATGTGCAAATGCTTTTACGACTGGATTAAAATAATAATTTAATATCATTAAGTTCATTATGTTCGCATTTTTTTTTTAATCAAACATGGAAGTTTAATAATGTCTATCAAAGTCAATTTATATTTTGGTCATTTTGAAACAGATGATCTGTGAATCCTTCTGTCTGTTTTCAGTTAAAAAACTTTTTTGTGATATGAAATAAAGACAAATTAAGAAAGATATCATACATTTACCTATCATGTGCAAATGTTTTTACATCAGGGGAGTATGCACACCTCTCTTTAGATAAAAAAAAATAGGAAGAGCTAGGTAAGTTTACTCCACATTAGAATGAATGCGCCTATATCATAGAGGATAGAGGTGGGCATAAAAGGGACGGATTAAACACAAATGATGAAGAATTGAGGATGGGATTATAGACTTAGGGAAACGAACTTTGACTGCCATTGGAAAAAGTAGAAATGGGTTAAGTCCAGCTAGTCCACTGAAGGTGATTCCATGGGTCCTACTGCAACTGTGTTCTTAGATGCTGGAGCAATCTAGCATTTTTACCAATATGGTTTGTTGTCAGGTTGCCAGACGACCTTGGCATCAGCGCAAGATAAAAGGAGTACTTCATTCAACCACGCGGGGCACTAATCTCAATCGCTCTGCGGCCAAAGCGCTTTAAACCGAAAGAATTCACGCTGCTGCTAACGTATTCGCTTGGAAGACAATGAAAAAAATAGGGCATGTAATGGGACATTAAATGATACCCCGCCACGTTATAATATCAAAAGTTCATAAAATTTGATTTCAAAGTGGCCTATCTCGAAAACTGTTTTTCGGATCATGCTGGAAATTAGAATTGACCTGTATTTTATTGTACTCAATAGATGTACAAAATATCAATAGAATCTCCCATGACGCGTTTTCAAGTCATTGGTCGGAAACTCAAAATTTCATAAAATTTGATTTTTCAAAGTGGCCTATCTCAAAAACTATTTTTTGAATCATGCTGGAAATCGAACTTGACCTGTATTTTATTGTACTAAACAGCTGTGCACAATATCATTCAAATCCTTTGACGCGTTTTCAAGTTATTGGTCGGAAACATTCGGGGGACGGACAGACACCGAAAAAAACTGAGGGTATAACATAATACCCTGCCACTTCGTGTGGCGGGGTATAACCATAAAGAAAGATACCTTAACCTAATAGTTATGGAAAGTCAAGCAATTCGTTCTGCATCATTATATACTCTCTCAAAAAAGAAACGCAACATGTAAAAATTTTGATATAACATCGCATTCAAAAATCGAGTTTTATATCATCAGTTGTTGCAATATCATGAAATTTTACTTGGCGATTGTAAAGGGACCATTTTTTCTTTAATTGCTAAAATTTTTATAAAGTGTCGACAAATCGAGTGCGCATGCCAATCAGAATTGTGTCATGCAGTTGTTTGCAAGACAGTACTCAAACTGCCATCCCCATATTCAAAAAGAACGTTCCGCACAAGATTTCAATATCAGATTCTTTTAGCCCAAAAGTTTGTGCCTTCTTTCCGTGGTTTTTGATTGCGCAATTAGGCGTTGGCGCATGCGCAGATCAAAATTAATCAGTAGATGCACGATTGCTCATAAGATCAAAATTTTCAGAAGGTCTTTAAAAAGCAAAAATGTTTTGTGTTTTACGTTAGTTATGTTATTGGTAAGGATTCTCATGTACCCATTTGACTCTTGATGCACTACACTCCGCCCAATTTTTCAAAATCTCTGAACCGTCCTTCTCATACTGTTTGCCATTTGTTAGAATGTTGTGCAGAAGCTTACTTTGTAAAAATTGGTATTTTAGTTCACGACATTTTTTTTGGTGCTGATATCACTCTGGATGAATAATCAAAGGAGAGTTCCCTTGTTCAAAACTCCTTCAACCGATATGTCGTGTGCGGGGGAAATTCGCGCCTCATGTTGAGCCTGATGTTAACCATTTAAAACGGGATTATCGTTATGATAATGATGGTATCAAAGAAAGGACGATTTTTGCATGGTTATGGAACCAAAAAAGTAACCGTTTCAAATATTGGTTACCAGAATTACTGGATGTAAGCTAAGACTATCAATTTCTATGATTTTTCAAAGTTGGATAGGCGCAAGCGCTAGCACCATCCGATGTTTTTAAAAACGTGGGGTATGGGAGCAAAGGCTTCAATATGTGTGAAAATGGGAGCCAGAAGATCGTATGCAGCGTTTTTTTTTAGAAACCGAGAGAACACAAGTGAAGTCGTAATTTTATCATTTAGTCAGTATTACTACAGTTGGCGCTGCACCTTTGTTGGCCGGTAAATTTGAATTTTGTTTATATCACACGTAAGATCAATCATTTTTAAATGATTCTGCAAAATTTCACATTCGTATGACAATTTTTAGTTGAAATTCAATAGTTTATATTTCAATGGTATTTCAAATATCTTTATATGTTGCGTTACTTTTTTGAGAGAGTATATATTACAATATAAAAATACATGTGCTGAATATTTTATTTTCTTTCAATTTATTTCTCTAGCACTTTGGTACATGACAGAATTCCCATCTAACCTTAGGATCGGTGGTGTAGCACCAAGGTTTTTTATCATATGGCGGTCCAGGGTCCATGCAGTAGTTGGTCTGCCGATCTGCGTAGTCCTTTGGAATATGTTTAGGGTAACGTTCGTGTGGGTAGTCGGTATTCCACCTTTGGCAAGTTCGACCGGATACTGTACAGGTGTTTTTTCCTGAATATATAGCGGCTCCAGAATAATACCGGTTTGTGTAACATTCTTTACCTGTAAAATAACAGGAATGGGGTTTTGAAAATGTTTTATTGGTTTTGACTACACAACACAAAGAATGTTGGCCGATATAAATATACAAAATTGTTAACAACCAAACTTTAACACGAAGACCCGTTGAATAAGTTAACAAACTTGATTAACTTATCCTTGCATTTGTATAGGAGCATATGAACTTAATCATAAACAATAAGGGAGTTTCAGTTGACAATTTATTAGCGTTGAAAGGTGTTGATGCCGATAGAGCTAGCATCATGAATTAACCGCCACAATCAAGGTCAAGTGCCTACTTCAATTAAATCGTTTATATAACGTTTTAAAAATGTAAAATTATATAAATTCAGGCAACTGATTCTTTATCTGTTTTGATGAGCATTTTATCCAAAGATATACCAGAGACAATCTTGACCCCGAAAATATAATTTCCACGTACACTTAGTCACTAGAGTTAAAAGTTCACGTAAAAACTTTATCAAACTAAGATCCAAACATAACAACAGTTTAGAAGATACTTTGAATTAAAAACAAGGTGACGTACAATCAAAACTCACTTGACATAGATACGTTAAAAACACTCCATCTGTTGTTTTCTGTGCATACAGATACAGGACAGTGACCAAAGGTTGGAACATCTAACCGTTCGGAAGCCGTATACTGGGCATATGTTCTACCATTGTACGATAGTAGTTGGCAACTGCTTCCACCTGGTACAGTTGGTGGAGTTGTACAACCCCCTATTAAAAAGGTGAAGGTAGAAAATAATAAATTAGTTACCTTCACGTTTTGGCTCTTATGGTGTCTTTTTCAGAGAGATGATTTCCATTCTAAACCATTTGGGTATTTTTAATGGCTTGAGTGTTGAAGGGTGTCACTTTGGGGGACAACAAATTGAAATTTAAATGATCTATGAAATTAATTATTGTTATTATCCATCATACAGTCATAGGCACATAAAAGCAAATATAATGTACTATTCATTTTAAAGAATCGAAGGTCAGTCCAAACTCAAGCGGATATGATAAACAAACTTCATTGTAAATGAGATAAATATTTTACTTGCCTGCTATTGGACAAACCTGGGAACTAGTATCTGTCGGGGTTGTTTCAATATATTGTTGGGTTGTCGTCTCTTGGCCTTCATCGTCTGGCGTGGAGCAGTCGTCAGTAAAAGCATCTAAAAACAACGGTGGAAATTTAGATCAGGCCCCGGCGCCACCAAAAAAAATAATCATACATAGGTTAATATTCTCAACTCAAATAGTTATTACAGTGAGTTGAGAATAAGAACTGACGTTTTTTAAAGTTATATAGCTAAGGAGCCAGAACAATTTAAGGTTTTATATTTTTTTTTCATTTTTGATTACATTAACGTTAAATATTTATTCGATTAGAGGCAAAAAAAAAACAAATGAGATTTTATTGATGTCGAGAAGTGTGCTGAAATTTAAAAAAAACCAGCATTTTCATATCTATAAAGAAAATAATTGCATGTTACTTACGTGTCTGCGATCCAATGCACAAGGCTAAAACCAAAAGTGTGCTTGTCTTGTCCATGCTGCTTTAGTCGCCTGATCCTTCACTTAAATCTGCTCTTAAATACCAGAAACTTAATTGTACTTTTGTCCATGTAGCTGTATTCTGTTTGAATTAGTAAAGCATGATTATGTTGTTATCTCATTAAAAACTATGAAATGATATCTAAACTGGTCTAGTAAAATGTGATAACGTACATAATTTAAAATTTATTGCAAATACTGAAGGTTGTTTATTTACAAAACTTTTTTCAAAAAACAATTTGACCGTATTTCATTAGTATTTCATGACTGTAGTCTTTCGAATAAGATATCATAACTATACTGCTCAAAAGGTCGGAGAGATTACCGGTAAAGTAAGTCATCAAAGATGTTAACGAAGCTAATATTTCACCCCAACCCGTAACATTATTAATCCGCCGCTGATGGTTACAACCATTTGCAAATAGATGAACTTTGTACCTAGAATTTTTTTTTTTAAATTCTTTGAATTGCTGTTTTAACAGCCAAATAGGCCATCTTACTAGATACGATGTTTTAATAACAAATATTAATCAGGCTTCTTTGAGTTCTTTTACAATGTCATTCATTGAAAGTTAGGAGAAGACCATGCAAGTTGGTATAACTTGTGTCTTATCCTTTTGTTATTGTATGCATTCATGTACATAATATAAGCAATTAAAATATGAACCGAACTAAAATGAAAGTTAAAATTCTGCATCATATGGTTCTTCGTTTTATCTTTTTTGTCTGTCCATCAACTGTAAAACTTCTCTTTGCTTTGTGACATGTTATGCATGTCGACGGGTTTGGTGTAAGGACAAGATTACTCTAATTGAGTCTCATGTTGTTTTATTTTTAATTAGAGGGCTCTGTTTAGAATTGTAGCGAGGAATATTCTAAAGATATAAAATGTACTTTTTTCGGGCCAGCTGTTGTGTATCGACTTGTTATTCATAGACAATCAGCCATCTATTTCAAATGTTTCCGATAACCTTTAAGATAGCTGTGGCTTTTATATTCCACTAGAGCTTTGAGTTGATATAACTTTGTGAGGGCAGTTTTTTTCTCTCAAAAGTGTATTTTTCCTTGTAAAATAAAAGGATAAAAAATAAAATGGAGATTGAAAAAAAAATATGTTACAATGCACTTTTATGAAATTCTTTTTTATTCAATCAAAAATGCTGATAACTCATTCTTGTAAAACATAAAAATTTATTAAATGAATTATATAAATATCAGTTACACAGTTTCATGTAATTACAGTTAGTTCAATAAAAAATATTTTAGTTAGTTAGTTCAATTCAAAGCCATCTTTTATTTTTGAGGGTCACGTTTTGTCGTTCATTAAATGCTATTCTCTAGGAAAATGCTAAATACCTTGTAGTGATTCCCTTTGTGTTACAAAATTGCATTGCGTTTATTTAGTTGCCTTTGCTATTAAGGGTCGGGAATCTGCTTATAATCTTATAAGTAGTATCAAAACTCTTCTGTTGCTTGGGTTTACATTGTTGATATGTTGATGCCATTAAATATTCCATTGAAAATATAAAAAAATGAAAGCTAAGAACAGAAATAAATAAAAGACGTCGATTAATTTTTTTTAATTTGCAGTGAAAATCCTATGTTTCCATATCATGTGCTGCCTTTACACCTTAGTTTGATCATTTGGGGCTGAAATAATATTTCTTTCTTCTAAAATTTTGCATCGTCTTTGTTCCATACTGGTACAGGATTGTGTAAATACCCGCCAACCCGCCATCAAGACCGCCAACGTCGGCAACATTTCCGAACACCCCCTGTTCGGTAACGTCGCCAACGTCGCTAACAATACCGAATATGGGGTTGTTCGGTAATGTCGCCAACGTCGCTAACATTTACCGAACATGAGGTTGTTCGGTAACGTCGCCAACGTCGCTAACATTTACCGAGCATGGGGTTGTTCGGTAATGTCGCCAACGTCGCTAACATTTACCGAACATGGGGTTGTTCGGTAATGTCGCCAACGTCGCCAACATTTTATGAACATTTCTATGCATTTACTGTCACAAACATTTATTGAAACAGAACACATCCATGTTCGGCAATGTTGCCAACATAGTTTCTAGTTATAGTTATTGATTGTAAGGACAGACAACTCTTGATATTATGGTTTAATAACAAATGATGCTGATTTTTCTGTAATAACTAAAGTAAGTTACGCCCCTGACTGTTGAAACAATATTTTTTTTTGTTTTTTTCAATTTTAAGATTATTTATATTTCCCAATAATATTCCTTTTAAACAAAAAATGCACAATACCTGGCTTTAACAGGTTGGAAAGGGGTTTATAGAAGCATAAGGCTTGTTTCTCAATCCAGGATAAATAAATATGTTTAAACTACCATTCTAAATAAGATGAAAATACATATTATTAATACATGTTTAAGCAATAAGGGCTGCTTTTACAGAGCCGCATTAAAATGTAAGCTCAAATGTTACATGTATATCAATGAATAAGACACTTGATATAAATAAAAATTTGTTTATTATTAACGAAAGAAGGTGGAAATTTTTAGTAATAAAATAATAATTGCCTTACAATTTATATATATACCATATATATGCCCATAAATATATTCTGTATTCTAAAAACACTGGTCTATGACATAATTTCATGCCTTTGAATATAGTATTCCTTAAATCTTAAATGAACAGTATGTCTTTAAAAGCAAGCACCAGTTACAATTACATGTAATGTTAGTAGATTATAAACTTTGAAACTATGTTTTGAAATTGTGCTGAATCAAATTATCGCTTTTTTTCAAGTGCAGATTCAAGGTGTACACCCACTTCAGCTTACAAATAATTTTGTTTGCGTTGTGTACTTTTATAGCCGCAGATAATATGATTTTTTTTTTAATTTCGTGTGATTTACCACCTCAAGCTGTGCATTTCAACTTTGTTTTCATGACGGGGTATAATATTTTCACCGGGATAGAAACGTATATTGCGCCAGATAAGTCCTAACAATTGGCGATTGAAAATGATCTTCACTTGGTCCTGCTAATAAGCATTCGACCGCGTCCGATAAAGTAACATACGTTCAATCATCTCGCAGACCTGTAAAATTATTTTGAATTTTTAATAAAATTTGAAAAAAAACAACAATACTATAGTAGCATAGATCTGTATATTAAATATTTGATATATAGGTCTATGATAGTAGTCTTCGTTAGTATCAGGGATATTATTCTATCAATCTCATATTGCCGTATAAACTATCAGTTTAGCATCTGTCAGCTAGGTTAGGGTAAGCATTTCAATAGGTTAGCATTAGGGAGCAGCCTCGACTATAAGGTTTAGCATCAAGGAGCCGACTTGACTATCATGTAAGTGTCAGGGAGTCGTTCCGACTATCATGTTAGCATCATGGAGCCGCCTCGACTATCAGGTTAGGGTTAGCATTTCAATAGCTTAGCACCAGGGAGCCGCGTCGACCAACAGGTTAGGGTTAGCATTTTAATAGGTTACATTAGGCAGCCGCCTCAACTATCAAGTTAGGGTTAGCATTTCAATAGATTAGCACCAGGGAACTGCGTCGACTATCAGGTTAGGGTTAGCATTTCAATAAGTTGGCATTTGGGAGCCGCCTCGACTATCAGGTTAGGGTTAGCATTTCAATAGCTTAGCAACAGGGAGCCGCGTCGACTATCAGGTTAGGGTTAGCATTTCAAAAGGTTACATCAGGGAGCCGCCTCTACTATCAGGTTAGGGTTAGAATTTCAAAAGGTTACATCAGGGAGCCGCCTCGACTATCAGGTTAGGGTTAGCATTTGGGAGCCACATCAACTATCAGATTAGGGTTAGAATTTCAATAGCTTAGCACCAGGGAACCGCGTCGACTATCAGGTTAGGGTTAGCATTTCAAAAGGTTACATCAGGGAGCCGCCTCGCCTATCATGTAAGGGTTGTCATTTCCATTAGATAGATTCAGGGAGCCGCCTCGACTATCAGGTTAGGGTAAGAATTTCAATAGGTTAGCATCAGACAGCCGTCTCGACTATCAGGTTAACATCAGGGAGCCGCTTCGACTATCAGGTTAGGGTCATAATGGTGCAGAATTGCTGTTTTGACTGAATTGACTGGATTGACATATGAGTTCAATTGACTGAATTGTCAAAAGAGTCAAATAGTTACCTTAAAATCGACGTCCAATTCTCATAAATAAATTCAAATTCAAACTCATGTTTCTCTGATAAAAAATTCTTTCAAAGTCACTATGTATAATCTAGTGATGTAAATTGGGGTACATGAGAGGCCTGTACAATGGTAGAACATGACTTGGAATCCATTATATATTAGATGCAAGTTTGCCTTTCATGAAATTTCTCACATCAAACCATGGGCTGAAAAAGGAGTACCTTGGGCTGGGCCTCCAGAGTCTGTAACTTCCAATTGAAACTTGGGATACAGTTTCATGTGTACTTTCTTGGGTCAAATAATGAGGCTGCGCAGCGCAGTCGCCCGGCGGAGCGATGCCTTGGCATAGCGGAGGGCGACACCCCGAGGACTTGACTTTACTTTACTATTCTGGAAGCAATACCAGATTGATCTTTATCTTCAGCATACAGCGCAGCGGAGGGCACCGGAGGGCACCGTAGCAAGCGACACCCCTCTATCAGATACTACGATCATTTTGATCTATCTTTGTCAATTGATCTGAGAAGCGATTGTAAAAAGCACCCCCTCATTATAAGAGATGAATATGTACATACCCATTAGTGTGTTTTGTGATACCCTTACAGCGGGGATACCAGTAATACTAGTATATACCCGCTGATACCATAGTAATAATTGAATCATTATAACGCATGTAACTCGATTTATAAGACACGGGACATCAATGGATTGAATTAAGACAATTGAACTGTGCAAAAACAATTGAGAGTATTGACTACATTGACATTGTATTTTAATCTTTAGTGCTGTTTACTGTTTGTTTTTTGTTTTTGTTTTTGCCCTTTTGAACTTTTGACTCTAGAGTGCCCTATTGGTGCCTCTTTGCTGCTTCAAAGTCACCATAATACCCAAAACACATTCAGTGGTGAAATATAATTGACCCCTAACATGTAGCACAATATGAGGACATTCACTTAACCTGGAACTCAACCAAAGTTCTTCATTCTTAAAAATATATATATCCAACCAACTGACAACATACTTGAGTAGGCTATAATTTATAAACATTTTTTTAAAGTGCCTCAGTCTTGAATAGTGCTTGTCTGTTATATTGAATGTTTCAAAAACTGGATTCCTATGTCTTATCTTATATTTCTTACACTGATCGAAGTTTGTCAGCCTTTGATTCATACATTTACATAGATTTACTTATATGACTTGAGATAGTTTTTGGAATTTAGTTATTTCTAGAAACAACAGTGGGGTTTGGTTTTTCACTCTTCAACTTTAACTTTACTTTTTTTTCATAACCATATGTTACAATGGTAAAGAGACCACGGATATTATATACAAGGTCTCAGATGCATGAGTCATGAATTCCATGAATATTTGAGATCTTGACCCCCAATAATCCCATTCATTCTTCTTATCAAATAGGTCAATGTTTATAACAGTATGATAACTTCTGTGGAAAAGGTGCATGCTACACAGTTCACATAAAATCACATGACAAACGGTAAAGTCAATGAAAAACCGCCAGCAGTCTTCAACGAGCACAGTCATGAATAGGTCCAAGGTCTACTTAAAATGCATATAATTTATAATTCAAATTTAAAGTCGTTACGGTATTATTTTGTTTGTTTGTTTGTTTTTTGTTGTTGGATTTTTTTAAAGTTGAAATTCGCATTGTCATGACAGTCTTTTTGTATAAATTTGATCATAAATCACACACCAGGACCATTCCTATGTTATAATGCATGCTGCAGCAGCCGACACTGCATAGTTAGGCAATACGCGACATATTATCAGAAGAAGCGATAAAAGGGGGGATATGAAGGCCTTCTATGAGCCCTTTGTTTATGTATAGTTGTTTGTTGTAATGATAAAGTATATTTAAATGTAAACGATGATTTATTTTTTAGTTTTTTTTTCTTTTTCCCAGAGATAACAATAAACAATTAATAATTATTTTCTCAGTTTTCTCTTTTGACTCAATTTTATCACGAGGCATGTCACTATTTACTATCAAACCAGTGGCGGATCCAGAACTTCTGAAAAGGGGGGGGGGCACTGACTGGCCTAAGAAGGGGCCCGCTTTGATCACGCTTCAATGATTTCCTATATATTCAACCAAAGTTTTCCACCAAAAGGGGGGGGGCGGGCCACCCAGACCCCCCGGATCAAACTGACCATGCATCTACTACGTCAGAGAAAGTGTGTGCACATATACAATGTCAATATTTGCATGTGACCATACGCGGCTTATAGGAACCAATGAAATAGCGAATTCATCCAGATCAATTTCTCCCAACTTATATGTAATATACTTATTTTTAATAATGAGACAATAGAAAATGTCTCAGAATATCCTTATTTAGGATTACTTATTTTAAAGTCCAATGGCAACATGAGCCATAGTACAACAGAATTAACCAAATAGACAAAAAAGGTATTATTTTCTATAAAGTCTTATACCAAATCTCTAAGTAATCTTCCAGTAAATGTTTCTAATAACCTCTTTGACACACTAGTAAGACCTATCTATTAAACATACAATTCTGAAATTACATATAGTTGCTATTTTAATGCTAAAAACAGAGCCCTGGTCTCAGGGAAAAGTGTAGACCCTTTCCATTTTATTGATAAATCTGCATCTTGCATATTGCAAAAATGCACTTGGCATTAATATAAGAATGCTTCAAATTTTGTAACTAGACACGAACTGGGTAGAATGCCCATTGAATGTCATATCAAAATATCAACTATTACTAGTATGTATTTAGCACGGCTATTTCACTACAAATCTAAACCCTCTATTAAGTGAATCTTTCCAATTAACTAAAATACTAGATGAAAAGGGAACGTATACCTGGTATACATATGTAAAAGACATACTTTTTGAAACAAATATTGATTTAGAAAGACTGGAGACTTGTACGGAATTAAAACAACTGAAAAACATAAAAAGATATGTAAAAACTCAAATAAACTCATTCTATGAAAATATTATAAAAAAAACCAAAATGAATAGTATTGATGATAAAAGCAAACTAAATTTCTATAAAAAGTTAAATCCAGCCTTAAAAATAAAACCATATCTCTCAATTTCAAACTTTGAATTCAGGAAACTGATTCATTGACCACAAACTATTCATTGAAAAAGCCTTAGCCACTTTAAAATTCCTAGACATAAACGACGGGAATCATTTTTTACTAAGATGTACTTATAATGCAAACTTAAGAGTAACCTATTTTAACTTTATATCTTTAGAACACATACCATTCAATAATCTGAATGATGAAGAAAAGTAACTTATTTGTTAAACCCCTCAACACCATTGCAAGTAAATAAGCTAGGATCCTTTATAAAAAAAAAGTCTTTTGAACTGAGGACAGGGGACCCTTAATTTTTCTTTACTTGTAACTATGTTTTATTGTTTTATGTGGCTGTGTATGTTTATGTGTCAGAAACTGTTTAAAAGTTGATTCGTAATATTCGTATAATTTTAATGTAGAGTCTAGAAAATTCCGAACAGAAATCTTATAGAGCTCTTTTCATTCGTTTCTGATCCCTACAATTATAACCCCTGTCGAAACAAAGTCCAAACAGAAGTGCATGTACATTCAAGTAATGTTTCACGAGATAAGATCTAGAATAGGGTAAAATGAATTGCACACACATGTCCAGAAGAACATGATAAAAATGGCACCTTAATTTGTATTTTAAAAAAGAACGAGAAAGAAAACCAAATTATAAACATATCAAATGTTTTAAAACGTTTCAAATTTAGTATGACACAGGTCACCTCATTCATTTGTCTGACATGTTGATTAAATAAGTCTACATGAAGTAGTCTAGAATTCATACAGATATGATGTTTACCTTTCAATAAAATTTTCACAGGCTTTTTATTGTTACATATATATTGTCTTTAGTTTATACTATTTACAATTTTGCCAGTTGCATCTTAAAAGCATGCAAAGATAGAATGTAATTAATATTTTATCCTGATTCTCTACAGTCTGACGACAAAATAGGTTAACTCTTCGCAAGTTTTATTAACATCTAGAAATGATTTTATTATTAAATGTGGTAATTGATTTAGGAAATGTAATTTTATAAAAGATATAAATAAACACAAGTACATTTGTAGCATGAAGTACATGTACATGTAACTGCACAGAATGTCAGAGATATATGTAATTATTGATCTCAAAACACTCAAAGCCTGAAAGGTATATGCAGGGGTTATCTTCAGGATACAAAGCAATGATCAAAATGTAATGAAACAACAACAAAAAATACAAGTTGCTTTTTGAAATATGTAGATGAAATATTAATGATATAATGTTGTTAACATTTTGGAACAAAAAGACTGTTACTGACTATATAGCAATGTTACTGAACAGGAGGTGTGCAAGAAGGTTTCCGACGATGGCGACGTTACCGAACGGGGGGCTATTTGGGAAGGTTTCCGACGATGGCGACGTTACCGAACAGGGGGCTGTTCGAGAAGGTTACCGACGATGGCGACGTTACCGAACAGGGGGCTGTTCGAGAAGGTTTCCGATGATGGCGACGTTACCGAACAGGGGGCTGTTCGAGAAGGTTACCGACGATGGCGACGTTACCGAACACGGAGGTGTTCGAGAAGGTTTCCGACGATGGCGACATTACCGAACAGGGGGGTGTTCGTGAAGGTTTCCGACGATGGCGACGTTACCGAACAGGGGGCTGTTCGAGAAGGTTACCGACGATGGCGACGTTACCGAACAGGTAGGTGTTCGTGAAGGGTGACCGACATAACGACATTATGAGAGGGGGTGTGTATAATGTTGGCGACGTTGGCGACATGTTGGCGGGTTGGCGGGTATTTACACAATCCTGTACCAGCCTGCTTTGTTCCTATTTGTATTAAAAAGACGACATGATATATTCATATATTTACATACAATATTTACATCCGGTTCGGTAAACAAATATATCGCCAAGTCATTGGTATTCCAATGGGAACCAATTGTGCTCCACTCATATCTGATCTTTTTTTATATTGTTACGAATCAGTTTATGGCCAAGCTACAAAAAGACCCAAACAAAAACCACCTTATCGAAACTTTTAACAATACATATAGGTACTTAGATGACATACTTGCTCTAAACAACCCCACATTCTCAAATTTAATAAATGATATATATCCTAAAGAATTAACCCTAAATAAAGCAAACTCGACCGACAGTAGATGTCCATTTCTAGATTTGGACTTAAGCATTATCAATGGTAGATACACACTAATTAAAAGTATATGATAAACGGGATAACTTTTCATTCCCAATAGTTAATTTTCCGTTTCTTGAAGGAGACGTACCATTAGCTCCAGCTTACGGGGTATACATTTCACAATTAGTCAGGTATGCTCGCATTTGCAGTGATGTGTCTGATTTTAATGATAAAAACCGTTTTATTACAGAAAAATTGCTAAAACAAGGTTACCGTTACCATAAATTAGTTAAATCTTGTACAAAATTTGCACATAAATATGGACATCCTATCGAAAAATTTGATTGTACCCGTAGATTTCTGATTGTTAAACGAATATCTCATCCTGATTTTTATAGCAATGTAGTTTATAAAGCACAAAAATTCAAAAACGACCTTATGGAAATTAAAAACTGGCTTAAAAACCTTTTGAAAAAAGGATACGAATTCAATATTTTAGTAAAATCTTTGCATTTGGTATGTTTTGGTAGAAATATTGATAGCTTGATAGTAACTTTAAAACGTTAAATTCTCACTTTGTATCCACTGTATTATTTATAAGCACCACAGCGATCAAGTATGTCGGTTCTGTGTGGTGATACAACTCTAAATCATTCATTGTTTTGACGTGGGGTGTTGGATTTAGAACTGATGTATTTGATTCTTTTACATCAATCGATAAATGTTTCTTAGCTAGTTGTCAGTAACTTCGAGTGTTCTCAAGAGAGTTCCTCCTTGTCTTGTTGTTTTCGTACAGTATTTTGTCTTAGGTTCTCTCTTGTTGAATTGAACTTTTGTCGATTGAGTTTTACAGTGTGTTTTATATGTATGCTTTGTGCAAGCTTATCAATAGTGGGAAGGTTGGATCCAAAAAACTAGTTTAACCCCGCCACATTTTATATGTGCCTGTCCTAAGCCAGGAAACTTTGCCAAAGCCTTTGTTTGTCCTTGTCATTCTATGTTAACTGTTTAATGTCAAGAATTGAGTCTTTCGTTGATGATTTAGGGATTGGTTTTGATACTTTTGTATTGTATTATTAGTCTTGGGCCAATACAAGACGGTAAGCAGTGACCTATGGTCATGTTAAAGACTGCTTGCTGTTTTTCGTTGTGATTTTTTGAATTGCTGTTTGTTTATGTTTGTTGTGTCGCGTACACTTATTCCACATCTCAATATCGTATATTGATGAAATTGATAAAGTTCTAGATCAGCTCTTAATTTTTAAGGAAGTATTATTGCCATATGATATATTGCTGAAATCATGATTTATCTCAAGGGCTCTTTGGAAAAACGTAAAATTAAAAGAACTTCCCATTAACGCATTCTTAATATTAATTCTAGTATCAATTTTAATCGAGCATGAACAGATCCATGCTAGAACAGTCTCGAATGTCATTCAGTTTGAAATTTTCCGGAGAGATGAACACTCAAGTCCCGACTCAAGTACATACGCACTTCTGTGAACAATGCACCATACAATAAGTACTCGGTTATCAAAGGTTGAATGATCGCAACTCAGAAAGCGTAGTTATATACTCTTACAAGTGTCAAAGTCATTTTCGAAAGTCCATTAAAGATATTGACCTCTATGTTGTCTTGTTTTATCTGTACATTAAGTATGGAACAACCATTAAGGAATGTCATCGAACATTGTCATGTCCAGATATATCTATTAAATAGAATTTTTGTTTACAGTCGTTCATTGTGCTCCTGCAAATTGATATTTCGACCACAGTACATATCATTTGCTCGTGTTATGTAGTACATTTTCCCTGACCATCTTTGTTTTTCAGTATGAATTTTGAAAGCTTCATTTCCATTTCTAGTATCTCACTCGTAGGGCTTAACAGGTTTTATGTCATTCCTTACACGATCGGCTCTTTGCAATAAGTCTTTCATGCAATACATCAGATACAGAGAGACTTGTTGCATATCTTTTCGTGAAAGCCTTGAGACGTTTATTTTATGCTTTCCAATACTTAAAAGAAGCAAAGTGGCACCAATGAGGCAATCGAGTGTCAAAAGTCCGAAAGGGCAACGACGAAACCGGTAAACACGAACAAGAACAGCACGAAGAAACACAAAACACAAAATCAACCAAAAGGAAATCAACAACGCAAACTCAAGTCGTAACAAGAGTGAACTCAGATGCTCCGGAAGAGTAAGCGGTTCCTGTCTGCTATAGCACATCCGTCGTGTTGCTAATTTCCAGTTCCAGAATCCGGTAAAGGAAGACGAAACAAATTTCTACGACAAACCAACATCTATACTCATTTGAGAGATAGAAATCCCATATTTGTCTACCAGTGCACAGTGTCGACCGTAAAATTTCTCGAGTGAAGACAGCAACTGTGGAACAACATACCGCTCTACAAAGGTAATCGATGTGATTCCCGCAAGCTTTGGAGTAACGAATCAACTGTGATACGAAGACTCCATTGGCAGGAGTGGACAGAATGTTGCTACACAAAAAGGGAAAGTTGACGATTTAAAGTTGATAGTTCATCACAAATAAAAGTAAAATCCTTTAAGTGTATGACTAGCTTGAATTTCAACTCTTAGGGGGTTCCTCTCAGAAACTGTTAATTAAAAGTTATGACTGTAGTGAGTCTTTTACATAACAATCAGTGCATACCAGACATTAAATCGTTTATGTTGTACATTACTTAAGACAAAAAATACAGAAAAGCCTCATTTAATATTTTGCAAAATGTAAATTCTCAAGCATCATATTTGCCCTTCGATTATTACTCTATTTTATTCGCAAGGTTGGGCGGAGCTTAAGTTTCTCGTTCTTTTAGGTAAGATTTCAACGTAGAAGTCCGAAATAATTGGCCCGTGACCAGCCCAGTCATGATTGTAAGGTCGCTGCACTGAAAGCGTGTTATATGATTGTGCAATTACTTTGCCTTAAACGTTTGGTTCTACATCACTTGGGTGTGCACATTATGTTGACTTTTTTATCAGCAAACAATGTCGGTTCTATACTGAGGCTGAAGTCTTGTGTAATACCATGAAAAAGCACTTAAGACCACAAAGCAGCATACCGGTAAATACAGTATATCTTTTTGAAAACCAATGCTTGTCTCGTCAGTACTCTGGAAGCGTGGCAATATGGTTGCATAATAATATGGCAAAAGTGACTTCTCAATCACGTATGTATTCGTAAAGCACCATATATGTTCTTTGATTAGCAAGGTTTGTCTAGTCGTTGTTCTGAAAGCGTAATTATATGCTAAGGTAATATACTGCAAACAGGTAGTTCTCAAGCACTTGTGTGAATGCAAAGCACCAAAACACCATATCAAAAGGAATATATGTTCACTGCATAGGGCCGGTGATGTAGCCCTGCGAAATACTTTTCAAATTTAATTCTCAAGCATTTAGGTGAACGCAAAGCACCATATATGCATTGATACGCAAAAGTTTGTCCGGTCGCTGCTCTGAAAGCGTAGTTGTAGGCTTGCGTAATACTCTAGCTGGAAGAAATAATTCTTAAGAACCTGTTCGCGCTAAGCTCCTTACTAGTACATGGCCTATTATTGGCAAAGGTTGTCTAGTTGCTGCTCAGGAATCGTGGTTATATGCTTGCTTAATACTCTGCACAAGGTTAGTTCTTAAGCATTTGGATGAACGAAAAGCACCTATATGGCCTTTGATTAACAAATGTCTGTCTTGTTGCTGACCTGATAGCGTGTCAATATACTAATGATAAATGTCAAATGCATTCTTGGTTTTGGTAGAAGCAGCTAGATGTACCAATGGGGCATCCGAATGTCAAAGTCTGAAAGGGCAGAGACAAAACAAGTAAACAAAAACAAGGACAGAATGAAAAACAGACAACATAAAAAACATGGAAACACAAAGAAAAATGAAAGTGAGCAGGTGCTCCGGAAGAGTAAGCGGTTCCTGTCTGTTAAAGCACGCCCATCGCGCTGCCAATTTCCAATTCAAGCCGGTAAAGTTCTGTTGTTCTTTTGTCATGTTTGTTCAAGATCAATTAACTTTTTTCTGCTTTCTTACATTAACTTATCAGTTGTGGCCACACCATACTTACAATAGCACAAAGTGTCTTATCCAGATAACTTTACATGTTACATGGTTTGGTTTGTATCAATTTTGGTACTTTGCGCTATGGACTATTAGTATTTTGACCTTGTGTTATCGAACACATAACATTTCCGTCGCTCTTTTTTCTTTTAATAAATTGTCAAATCGCTCTCGAAAATGTAAATCATAATCAAAAGATTGATACTGTATCGTAAAAGAGTCAATTTCGAGTTTGTCCTTCTTTAGCAAGAATGACTGCTGGAATCATTGGGGTTTTTTTACTACCAGTTTGGCGTCTTATTTCCAAAAGAGTTATCTACCCTCTTTTCAAGGCGAAAATGTACTTTTAATCGTAAGCTAACATCCATCCAGTCACATATTGAAGAATTATAACTGACCAAACTCATGAAATTAAAAAAATTATTTCAAATCATCGAAAAGCACAAAAGGGTCTAGGCTTAACTTATTTTCGTTTATTCCTATTTTTCAGACTTTGAGTTTTGAACACTCTATTGGTATTTATAGACTTTTCCTTAGGTTGAACACGCTTTAATATTCCATACATAACTCAAGTCATGGGGAGAATAAGATGACAAAACAAAAACGATCTTATCTTATATCTTGTCATGACACCTTTTAAATACAATTATTTCTCATTTCTCCGAGTTACCATTTTTTTAAACAAATACTGGCCCATGGCAACTTTTAGATGTTAGATTTCGAAACACAGGATTTAATGTTTCTAATCATGCATTGGAAAACAGTTCTTGAGCTCGTAATAAGTATGCTCAATACTTTTTTCTCTGTTTCTTCTTCTTTTTTTTTCTACTTCCCGGATAAGAGTCGTCCTGAGGCTTGAGTGTAATTGACTCTGGGTTAGACAGACAGGAGGCTGGTGCCAAGACATGACAAGGGCCAAAGTAAAATCCAAATTGAGTATGTAAAAACAAGATAAAAACAATAGTAGTTGGTCTGTCTATCCAAGGTAAGCTGGGGTCCAGGGGATGGTGCTCAACCTGGACCTGAAGTCCTCTACTGTACCGGACTCCAGTACAGCCTGTGATAACTTGTTTAATTCTCGTGTGGTTCTAGGGAAGATGGAATGGTAGTAAACGTCCCGCTGGGCTCTGGTGTTCATGAGTTTTTGGGCTCCCCTAGTGCTGTAGTCTCCTGCTGATTAGTAAAGCCTAGGATCAATGGCGACCATGTGGTGCTGGATCTTATTTCCATCGTCTGCACTTGAGTGGTTCCCACTGAAGTTGCTATAGAACCTGTTTTACAACACCAGGGGAATTGTCGTGGTAATTGTTGTAAACAAAACAGGTTAATCTTTTTTGTACCTGTTTGATGTCCTTCGTCAAAGTGATATGATGAGTGTCCCATTCTGGTGCCGCATACTCAAGGATTGGCCTTTCAATCGTTCGGTAAGCTGTGTTCTTGACTGCTGGTGTGCATTTTTCTAGGATTCTCCTCAGAAAGCCAAGAGTCGTTAAGGCTTTGCCGATGGTCTGGCTATTTTGAGGGGCTCAAGAGAGGTCTCTGCTGATGTTAATTCCCAGGTATTTTCCCATCTCTACTAAATCCAGGTTGTGATTGTGTAGCCTATACGTGGTCTGGTGTACATGTACTTGACCTTTACCTGGGACTCTCATGACAGTAATTTTTTTCTGGATGAAAACTCATCTGCCACATCTCCAATTCTTCGAGTAATGTTGAGTCTTTCTGACGAGATGTTGTATCATCTTTCTTCTTGGTGCACCGGAAGAGCAGGCAGTCATCTGCAAACAACCTTGCCCTGATTTTGTAACTTCTGGTAGGTCGTTAATGTACACAAGGAAGAGAAGCGGCCCAGGACGGTTCCCTGTGGTACTCCTGAAATAATATCTAGCGGGTCCGAATTGTGTCTTTCCATCAACACTGACTGGATTCGGTTGAACAAGAAAGACTGGATCCAATCCAAGGTGGTGTTACGGGTGCCATAGTAGTTTCGGAGTAGTCTTGCGTGAGGCACTTTATCGAATGCCTTAGAAAAATCGAGCAGTATGTTGTCAGTCTGGTATCCATCTTCTTTGTTTTTTGTGATGTCATGGAGTTAAAGTACTGCTATCTGTAGTGAGGAGAATGTAGAAAGGGACGTTCTTTCCATATTAACTAAGAATACAGTTCCTCCTTGCAAATGTACTTGAACCATTTTGAGTGGGCTTTTACAGGATGTTTTGACGCACATTGACCATTTAAAGTAAAGTAACGTGTTGGATGCATATCAACCATTAATCCACCAAATCGGTGTACCATTGAAGTCATAGGTTTCGGACGGTTGTGCCATAGCAGACAGGAGCCACTTACTTTTCCGGAGCCCCTGAGTTCACTCTCGTAACGACTAGATTTCTTGTTCTTAATTGATTTTCAGTAGTTTTTGTGTTTCTGTGTTTTATATGTTGTCTGTTTCTTCGTCCCGACATTGTTTGGTTTTGTCTTTGCCCTTTCGGACTTTGACATTTGGATGCCCCATTGGTACCTCTGCTTCTTTTATACCGATCTGTCTTCTTTACTCTAACAGTTTAGATTAGTCATTCATGCTCGGTATTTATATTATTAACTTTATTTTTGCATTTTGAAAAGGAATAACTTCGATAATTCTAATGATTCTTTTATTTTATCCAACAACGTCACAGAGCCAAATGATTATCTTCTTCCAACTGTCAAATAAAAAACATCATTTTGTGTAGCAACTTTCTAAAACACCTTTTCATGTGTTCAGGGCTGTTAGATTTGAACGGATAAAAACAACAGATATTCAAAAGAAATACCACATCCATGGCGTTCCAAAAGTGAGTCACTTTATTGGTCGCTCTGTGTTGTAACCCTACTTCAGAGGCTTTATTGTTTCAATAATAAATTTTGAATTGAAGTTTCGTCCACTGTCGGACTAGAGGCTTACTTAGGACTGCTAATTTGGCACTCCTTTCCTAACTGTGATAGAGCTTGAATATGACATTAACATTTGTGAGAAAAAAACTTTTTGCTATCATAAATTCTATTAGTTCTTTTTTTTTCAAACGTTGGATATCGAAATTTTGTTTTCATTTTTATCTAAAAAAGATGACAAAATACATTGCATTTGTACTTTTACGTTGAAAAATAGCTTAACGTACTTATCGCCATGTAGACGGGAAAAGTTCAGGAATTTTGTAACTTTACTTACACCATTTATAGAACCTACCAGCTGAATCGATGAAATTTGATTTTAAATACTAGTATGTTGCGATACACTAGAGTGTTTTTCTTGTACAACACGTGGTCGATATCCTCGGTGCTGGATTTAGCTTCCCTGTTCGAACATTTTGGGTACGTGTACTTTTCTTCCAACACTTTTGGTTTTCGAACTTACATTGATTTTTATTCAAATGCAGCATTGAGAGGTTACAGCACAAGTAAATAAATCGATTGAGTGATACCACTTTGGTATTTGTAAATGAACAGAAACTAACAAAAAAAGAAAAAAAAGAAATTTCACTTACTGACGACCCCAGGAGCACAACACCGACAATCTTCATCAATTTTCCCATCTCCGTCGTTATCTGAAAATAAAAAAGTAATGGAGGTATAAATTCTTCTATAAAGTTAGTTGGACATGTGTTTATTCGTTTTCTATGTTTTTACAATCCCATGAGATGATCACTGTCATCAGTTCCGGAAGAGGACAAACCAAGGGAATAAAATACCGGAGATTTGGAGCTGATTTGGTTCAGATATTTCAGAATAAGTCTATCATATTATTACGAGGGTCGGGAAGACCTTTTCAGGGACGCCGGGATTGGCTATATTATTTAACGGGAATTCGGGAAAAGCGACTAGCGGGACACGGGAACCTGCATTCTATTTTTCGGGATGCGGGATCGGTAGTTTTTATTATCCGGGAAAATGGGATTATAAAATTTTTTTGACGGGAATTCGGGACGGGACCCCCTCCTCCCCCTATTACCTTTGCCATCGCAATCTTCTTCGTCTACTTCCCCGTCACAGTCGTTGTCAATTTCATCACCATATCCCATCGGAGCAGCCTGGCAATTCTGCAAGAGATGCATAGTTTATAGCCAATAACGAAAGGCATTATTTCAACCCCGATCGCAACAAAGAGTATCAACAAACTATTTTATCATTTGTATATGCATACAGCAGACCGAAACATACAAAATTAATGTATGCTATTCAAATAAAAAAAATGTTATTTTGAAAAATGATCTGCAAAACTTAATTATCAGAAAACATCCATGTACTAGTATGACATACGGTAAAATTGTTTATAGAGTAGAAATGAATTAAGGTACTAGTACATAAGCATGGTAGAAAATGGTTTTTGGCAGAAAAAATAAGTATGCCCCTAGGCTTAGTTTTAATTAAGAATACAACGGTTCAAAACCGGGATGTCAACTTCGTTAGTTAAAGCGTTTGAGAAACATTTCTTGACCACAAACTGAATTATTCAACAATTTTAGAATATGATATAAAGCACTTTTACTCACTGAATTGACTGGGGTCAAAAGCAGTCCTACAGGAAATCCGTATGATTCCAGATTTGCCCTTCCAAACAAAATACCACCAATAACCATATTACCATTATGATGGCTAACTGTGTGAGTTCCGACAGGTATTTTTACGTACCCGGCAACGTAGTGGGAACCAGGGATATGGTGGTACTTGGTCCCGGCTGGTAGTGGGTGGTGGTCTAGTCTCAAGCCGGCTTTATGTGCACCGTCAACGACAAACATAAAATAGTTGGTGTAATTCCCCAGGGAATATTCCGGGGTTGTAAATGTGTAGTCAGCGGCATATTGCTCTATCGGGGGAACCATGATCATAGACGGGTCGATGTGATCTTTGTGAAATTGTGTCTGTGAAAATTGATAAACTGTTATCGGTTTGTCGGATTTAATATGCGCATATATGCTGGAATTATAATGTTTTTGTACATAGCCTCCTGCGTGGCCTATTGTAAACTGGTCAGTGACCACATGTCCATGAATTCGAGCCGTAACGTTTACATGGGTGGTGCCCTGGCTTGCAACAAATCGGAAGATGTCATCAACCGCTTCTCTCTCAGGAATTGGAACCACGGCAAAATTCTTTCCCCAAGAAGAAACCGGAAGTAACATCTCGACTAAATGATCACGCGATCCCCCAGTGTTTCCAACTACTGCTTTCTTGTTTCCACTCAATACTCCTATTGGTTTATCAGCTATTATATGAGAACCAGTCAAGTCAGTAACAGAGTGAATTTCTAAAGTGCTAAATTGGTCAAGCGTGACGTTGATCCATTGATGCCTCGTGTAGGTATGACCATTCAATGTAACATTTATTCCTTTCCTGTTGGGTAGTCTAATACTAACTTTCGTGTCATTCTGTGTTCCAATAACTGCAAACAATGTATAATAATATGCCGGACTGTAAGATACTGTAAAGTATTCCGTGCCTAAAGCATCAATGGGCAGAGCTAAATAGGCGTCATCTGAATGCAACTCCCTGTTCACTCCATAAACCACTATTTCCGCGTCGGCCTTCACATAAATTCCTTTCTTTGACAGTTCTGTCTGTGTCAAGCGATAGCTGCTGTCGACCTGGACTAATTTCACTTGGCCCCTTGTTATGGTAAAGTGTTGGTTCAAGGTCGAGTGTGCTAAGCCTGGTGATGTTATGGTAACGTTGACTGATCCCTTCTCGGCCGTTGTAATAAATAGTTCTGGCTTTATGTCAGTTTTGGTAATCTTGTTTTCCATAAAGGTCAGGATAAATTCCTCTCCCCTGTTGTCCAATGCACCTACATAACATAATTAATTGGTAGTTTGAATACGATTCGAAGTGGCAGATCAAAATGGGTTTTGGGGGTTGGAACAACCGCCCATGGTTGATTTTCCTTTAATTTATTAAGAGATTTTTGCCAAATACTGAGTTAACGACATATTACCCTTTTTAATCTGGACATTGATGGAAATTGTTGGACCCCCCCCCCCTTCCCCCGATTTGTTGTATATGTTGATGTTTTCAGGCTTAACATAATGTTATGATTAAGACATGAACATTGGGGACAAATAGTACGATTATTATTGTTCTGTGGTTTATGGGTTTAAAGTTCGTTATCAAAACAATGCTAAACATTTGGAAACGTCCATATAAAGTTACTTGAAACTTAAATTACCCCGCTAACTAATTATAACTATTAAGCAAAGAATGTCAAACACCAGCTTTTGCTATAACCCCATAAGGGAGAATAAAATTAAATAAAGATACTAACCAAAAGAAACGTGCATTAAACATGCCGTCAAAATAATATCCAACCACCACATGTTCATAGTATTATTCTAATCTCTTTCTACAACAAGAAACTATATATAGTTCTTGTAGGAGTTGATAAGGACGGATCAAACGTCCTGAGTGTACATTGTACCTATCTGATTCCATTGACTCTCTAAAATTAAAAGTGCTTGTGTCATACATGTGCATTTAAAGTGCCATTTCTTTTTCAATTTGCACCTACACGGCATTAAAAATGAGGGCATTTTTTAACTGATACTAATGGACCTTATACACTGCACTGTAGGCTATATGTTAGTTTGATGTTCTTGGCGCAAATGTGTACATGTATATTCGGTTTAATTATCTTTAGTCTGCACGGTATGTGATTAAAAAAAACATAATTAATAGTCAAATTAAACATATAGGCTACTGTCACCGAAATACTGTCTTATCTATGAAGGATTGGTTTCCTTGACCTAAAGCTAAAATCATTAAATTTAACACACTTTTCATTCATATTTACAACCCAGAAAGATGAAGCTTATAATATACGGAGCCGCCTTAGTATGTTTGTCACACATAGTGTCCAGTAAGTTGTCTTCTTTTGTCACTTGAAATTTGAACATTTGAAATTTTAAAGCTTTAAAAACTAGACAAATCTATCTTTTTGTACACATGTAAATAAAATGTTTCTTAAAATATTAAGTTTAGTTTTAGCTTATCTATTTAATATTCTGGATTGGGAAACAAGCTTGATGCTTATGCGAATCCCTCTCCGGTATGAAGTTGGTGAATGTAGCCTTTGCAGTGGCTCCCTAACAAACTCCACAAAGTGATCTTCTTTAACTTTCTCTCCCCATACAATCGTTTCTCAGTTTGGTACACTCCTTATACAATCATGTAACTAATGAAGGATTTGTTTTGATACTCTAACCTTACTGGTCAGAAATGAATCCTCTTAATGTTAAAGGATTGTTTTATTTGTGATAGAATGGGCATTAAATGAACTGAAAATTTTGAACAAAACAAGACATACATATAATACAATACAATTATTGTAATACTAGTACTTAACAATAAAACAACATTAACGAAGAGAACAAGAAAAACTGTGCGTTGTCACTATTGTATGGACAACTTGTCATATGTATACAGCCTTGTAGCTGGAAGTTGACTCGGAGAAAAGAAACATTATTGTTGATAGAAGAAGATACTTTAATGTATGTGTAACAAAACAGCTAAAACGAATGCTGGTTTCTTAAATCTTTGTAATTGAAAAACAAAATTAATCGGAATGAGCCGAACTGTTGTCTATACTGGTCATCTTTTAGTTCCAAACAGTTTTTTCTCTTATACAGGTTTTATAATTTACATATCAATGGGAAAATGTCTCTTAAGAAAAGTCATATACTGCTTTAGATGATAAAGCCATCATGGATAGTACATTTTGTAAAAAATACTTCACAAACTTCGCATTAGTTACCATAATTTAGAGATTGAATTTGATAGATACAAGAATCTACCAAGGGAACAAGACTTTGTTAATCATGCAAAATAATTGATGATAAAGATCATTTCTTTTTTCATTGTCAAATTTATAATAATATTAGAAGAAGTTTTATTGACATTATACAAACAAAATATGCTAATTTCAACCAGCCTGACGCCATTGATATTTTTTTTTGTACTTAACCCAAATATGGATGCTTTGCCCACGATTGTTGATTTTGTAAAGCAATCATTTGAGTTGCGACGATGAGATCCACATTGCATACATATTTCTTATTAATAATATATCTTTGGTTGTATTCATTTGTATGTACAGTCACATGTTCATTGTTTTTGAATGTTTGTGTTTGCTTAACCTTTTAGGGTTTTATTATGCAATTAAGTTAAAATATTATTGTAGTTTCATTTGTCTTCTTTTTACACGTCAGGCGCTTTAGATAACAGAGGAACAGAATTTATACTCACGTTTTTAGACAACAAAATTCTTGAAAATAGAGACATCCAGCCTGAAGTGTTCATTACAACTGCCAAGCACAAAACAATCCATGTTACCATCACATCGCCCGGTGTACCAAACTCACATTTAAATGAACACTTTACGATAGCGTACGGTCAGGTGCATCGCGTTGCATTTGATACGAGTTACCGCCTTAATCAAACTGAACTGTCTAAAAAAGGTATTTGGATTCAAGCGGATGATGAAATTGTGGTATATGGGGTCAACAGAGAAGTGTATTCTGACGATGCGTATCTTGCCTTGCCAACTGATGTGTTTGGAAAAGAATATTATACCATTTCTTACTCACCTTCATACTTTTACGGAGTGTTTGCAGTTATCGGTGTCCAAGACGGAACACATGTCTCGATAAGGTTACCAAACGTTCAAAACCTTGCTGTAACTCTCAATGGACATACGTACCATCAAAACCAATGGATGAATGTTACGTTAAATCGGTTCAGTACTTTGGAAATCCATGCCGTTCCCGATTTGACAGGTTCTTACATCGCTTCAGATAAACCAGTAGGGGTTATTAGCGGTAACAGAAAGGCCGTGGTTGGGAATACTGGAGGGTCGCGTGATCACCTAACCGAAATGCTTCTGCCTGTTTCCTCTTGGGGAAAGAACTACGCCACCGTACCAATTCCACAGAGGAGTGTTGGAGATATTTTCAGATTTCTTTCCAGCGAGGATAATACACACATAAATGTGACGGGTGTCGTCAATGGTAAACCGTTCCATGACACGATAACGATTGCAAAGGCTGGTCAATATGTCCAAAAGGACTACAGTTCTTCGTTATATTCACATGTTACGTCAGATAAACCCATTTCGCTTTTCCAATTTTCAAAAACACAAGCTGGCGGAGAGAATGCTGATCCTGCGATGATTATCGTGCCCCCGATAGAACAATACGCAGCGGACTATACATTTACAACTCCAAAATATTCAAAGGGAGAATATACGAACTATTTCATGTTTGTTGTTGATGCCAAAGAAAAGGCTGGATTAAGACTTGACAATCACCCACTTCCACACAACCAGATATATGTTGCTATACCAGGAACCAGTCTGGTGGCCGGATACGTTAACATCACTGTCGGAACTCACTCTGTGACCCATACGAAACCCACGGTCGTCATAGGAGGAATCCTGTTTGGAAAGGCTGAACTGGAATCGTATGGGTTCCCTGTTGGACTGCTTCTTACCCCTGTAAATTCTGTAAGTTTTGTTTTATCGTTTGTTTGTTTCGTGTCGTATACAGATTTGATATTAAAGCAAATCATTGGAGATCGTTGACTTTAGATACCATCAATACATTTTGGAAAATGAGGTAAAGTGAAAATAAAAATCATAGTATGAGGATTTTGCATCTAAATCATAAACACGTACTCAAGAAAACTGGGGATGTTTGGTTGGTCAATTATAAGATTTTGCATGATTTTTTAGAATAATCGGGATTTGAATAATTAATTACTAAAGTAATGACTTTTCTGTGTGAATAGAATAAAAGGAAAATAAAATTGAAAACAAGTTTTAGATTGCCGATCGCACTTTTGCCCTTTAGACTATCATTGAGCCTCTTTCAGTATTGAAATCTCCCACTTGTTTCAGGGGTGTCAAGCCAAAGCTATGACGTATGGAGACGAGATTGACAATGATTGTGATGGTGAAATAGACGAAGAAGATTGCGACAGGAAAGGTACTTAGAAGTGAAACTTATTTAATTGAGTCTAGAAGGACAACCATTGTATGTTCTTGCTTAACAGTGTTTATATTTTTACCACCGCGTTACCAACTGGAGTTCTGGTACATGCACCTATATACATGGTTTCATTGAGGTGTTTTTTCGGCTTGTAAACTAATTCCTTCAGATGCTTGTTTTGAGGCAATATGGATATTTACGACACTGCTGTGATCTAGACCGACTTTTAGACCATGGTTACAAGAAAATACGGTCCTTAATTTTTTTTTCCTTCGTTATCAGCCATTGGTGGAAAAATTCAAAATCAGGTTGAACGTATTGGTTAGTGATTGTTTTAATCAGTGTTTTGCTGATTGTTGTACTGAGAGGTAATCTTATTATCCCTATGTCTTCACAACCGTGTTGCGTTTTGTGTTACTACCGGACACTAAGATCGCAATGAAAGAGGAAGGTTTGGCGCGCCATAAAACCTGGATTACCCACCATTTCATTTGAAATGCCTGTTCAAAGTCAGGACCATTGCGATCTATAATTTTTCCGGTATGTCTTCAATGTTATGTCTTTTCTCTTTGGCGATGAGATTGATCCTCAAATATCGGTAATTTTGTTATAACCTCTATATTAGACGATAATTTCGAATAAAAAAAGGTGCGTGAATGGATTACTTTATTGAAAACTAGGTAGGTATATTGTGTCCTTCTTGTGAACTCAAGGGGCGAACTTTGCGAAAAAAAAAATAAATGATCATAGCTATCCCCCATTTCTTTTTTTTTCATGATGCCCTTTAGTTGTTTAAAGCTTAAAGTTTGATGATGTACCAATTACTAGTAAGAATATAACCAAAAATATTTGTTTTCTTCTAAATAATACATTTAAATTTATTTTTACAGATAATGACGGAGATGGCAGAATTGATGAAGATTGTACATGCTGTGGTGAACTCCTTAAATGTAAGCAATCTGTGTACATATATTTAGCGTACATACAGGGTCCGAAAAGTTTGGACAGTCTGTCTGTCCATTTTTCGTTTTGATTGGTTGCGATCAAATGAAAAAATAAAACTTCATCATGATCCGGCCAATGCTACTTTGTAACTTATTGGAAATTTTGCACAGGTAGAGTTGAAAAAAAGCTATCTGGATATGGATAGTAAAAAATCTCCACAGGCGCATGCATCTCACATAATTCCTCTGTTCCTGATTATAACTCGATAGAATCCCGATCAAACTTCAACTTACAGGTAAGTCTCGTTTCAGAAAACTTTCATTTTTGTTCGGTCAAAATGGAAATAAATATCAATTCATGATCAAATGTGATATTCGGGTACCAATTCAACTTAAATTGAAATAGATGAGTTAATTTATACATGTCTATAGCATATAGTATATGTAACGTGCATTTAAGTGAACACGATTTCGATCACCATTAGTATGTACATTTTCTCGGGGTTTAGGAGGTTGGTTTGCATTAATGGACTTGATTTTTATGGGCCGAGGGGCTTTGGTAAAATTTGAAATGAAAAGGTAGACCGGCAAAAATCCAGAAATAAAAAGGCAAGACAGTTGTTTGAATTTAAAAAAAAAACGCAGGATGGTAATTTTGGCTGAAAATTATATAATTGCTTTAAAAATAAAAATATCGGCACGTGAAAGGGCGTAAAAAATCCAGGCTCAGCTTTAACCGAAAATAAAAGGCAGGACGAGGAAAATATCCATAGTCCCCCCTAAAAATCAAATGGCTGCTCCGAAAGTTTCAATACATTGTTGGGGTCTAACTTACTTGTGGGGGCGGACAGGGGGACGGGGGTACGGGGGTTGATGGGGCGGTGAGCGGGGTGGAAGGGGCGGGGAGCGGGGGTAAAGGGGGCGGGGAACGGGGGTGGAAGGGTCGGGGAGCGGGGGTACGGGGGCGGACAGAGGGGACGGGGGGGCGGGGAGCAGAGGTTGAGGGAGAGGGGGAGGTGGGGGCGGGGAGCGGGGGATGAGGACCCCCCTGTCCATCCCCCTGTCCACCCCTTACATTATGTAATTCTTTCTGTTCATTTCTTTTCAGTGCCTCCTGTTGGTAGACGTTGATTTTAGACGCATGCTTTTGGTTGTGGGAATAAAGCACACAAACAAGTTTATATTTTTATTCTTTTATTTGAAACATTTGGAAATAATTTACAATACAAGAATCTGTCTTTTCTGCTTAGGTTATAAAGCTAAGTTCATAGTAGACTAATTTGTGTAAGCTTTACTTCAGTTTGCTTTATTAAAAAACGTATCTTAATCAGATTCATAACGAGGCCTAATCCTCGCTTTGATGTTTCTCGATTGAGACTTAAATCTTAACAACGGACAAACAAAACTAAAAAAAAAACAATAATATGTCCAAAAACATTATGTTCCTTGTCAAAATATGTTCTTATTTCTACAAACAGTGAACCATGAAGCTGCCATCAGGAATATGAATTTATTTCGAAGTTTGAATGCTCGTATACTGGCCCTGGCGCCACAAAGCAATAGATATTTAAAGACTGAGAATTTTCTTAACTCTCATTGTAGACGCAATGAGTTGAAAATGTTTTGCGCCAGGGCCGGATGTATGTGTGAAAAAAAATTCATTATGATATGTTTCTTTCATAGAAAAGTAACTTAAACCAATAGGTAAACCTAAGTATAGCGCCCATCTTAAAAATTTATTCTGTGAATCATGACGCTGACCACACAGGTACAAAAAAAAATGTATATACGTTGTAGTTATATGGCTATTCTTGTTTGATGATATCTAGCTGATGAAGATGTGTGTAAAGTTTCGTGACGCTGCCATATACTCCTCCTTCGTGCAAAGAATAACTTTAAAAACAAATGATTTAGAATTAGATGGTTTTGTTGCAACAAATAGTGACTGCTTGGCCTTCCGTTTAGCGTGAGTTTACTTTATCTTCACAGCCGTGTTGCGTTGTGTGCTACTACCGGCCCTTAAGATCGAAATGGAAGAGGGAGGTTTGGCGCGCCATAAAACCTGGTTTGACCCACCATTTCATTTGAAATGCCTGTACCAAGTTAGGACCATATTGCGATCTAAACTATTCCGGTGTGTCTTCAATGTTTTATCTTTTCTTTTGGACATTTAGATTGATTCTCTAAGTTCGGTAATTTTGTTTTTTTTTTCCTTTATTGTTTTTCCTACGATACGAGTTTTCGCAGCTGATTGCAGTTTACTTGTATGTTGGTGTGAATTGTATGTGTTTGTTTTATGTCATCGATGTTCGCTGTTTTTTTCTTTTGTTTTGACTTATTTTGACTTTGCTTTTTTCGACTTTAACAATTTATCATTCAAATGCCCCACTTGTACTTCTTTGTGTGCCGTTGAGAGCCCTCATGAATAATGTTTTCAAAATTTCAATAGTTTTCATAACTTATTCTATCTAAATCTATCAGGATTTGTATGTAAATAGGACTATTTCAAATTATTTGGAATTATAGCTGTTAATAAGATAATAATATTATGAACAGGCGCGGATCAAAGGAAAGGCGTACCGGGCGTACGCGTACGCCCCCCCCCCCCCCCCAAAAAAAATGACCCAAAAAAATTAAGGTTTTTTTTTGGTACAAAATCCACGTAAAAACACTACAATATCGGACTTTTTCAAATGGTTCGTTAAGCTCCTCTTATGTTAAATTGACTTGTTTTACCTACACAAAGCTTGTGCAAAGAAACTACTCTCCAAAAGGACAAGAAAGGATAAGAGCACAAATAGGCCCCCTAAATTAGACAAATTTTGAAAAATTGGAATATTAAATAATAACGGTGTAATTTTGTGATTAAGAAGTTAAATTTTTTGGAACAGGCAAAATTTTATTAAAAATGCGTTATTACGCATGTGCATAAAATGATAGAATTGTGAAATGAAGCAAAATTGGCCAGCTGGAAATTGTTAAAAAAAATGATAAAATGATAACGATTTTTGTGAGATCTAAATATGAGCGGTCCTGCGGCCCACACAGATAATTTGTGGAAACATAAGTTCTCGTATGAAAAATCAACAGTTAAAATATTTTTGTTGCTCGCCTGTCCGCTCATAGCTATTCTATCCACACAAAAAAAACACATTTTGGGTAATTTTGAGAAAAAGCCACTTTTTCATTAAGTTTGATCAAATGCAAAAATGAGATTTTATTTACTCTTTGTTTAAAACAGTGAAATTTATAAACTTTCACTACTTAATATCAAATAAATCAATATTTAGCATAACATTTCATTTTTGAAAAAGGGACCAAAATGAGCCTTTATCATGCCTTGTCCTTTAACCATTATTGGTCAAGGTTATTCTTTGATCATTATATGTATAAAGCTTTTAAACCAGTCCATGTATAAGACCAAAATGAACAAACTTAGACAGTTCGGTTTATATACACCCCGATAAAAGTTAATTACCACCCTATGTTTTTTTATAAGTCTAGCTTCTAAGCCTTTTTTACAAATCCCAAATGAATTAAAGTCCAATTTTGAAGTTATATATTTTAGAATGTGTCCTAAATGTGAGATTTCCACCAACATTTTTGAACAATATATGGTCAGCCGCTTTGAAATGCCAACTCAAAGCAAACCACAAAAAATGAGTGTATATATATTTGCACATGTGCAAAAGCAAATGTACTTTGATTTTTCCTTTCATAAAAACTCATAAAATGACCTATTCTACAATCATCTAGAAAATAAAGAGTGCTACATGAACCGATATTATTCTGGGACTGCCATATATTCAGGGAAAAACACTTGTTCAGCATATGTACAGTTCACGGTCGAAACTGCCAGGGGTGGAATACAGACTACCCACACAATCGCAATCCTAAACTCATACCGAAAGATTACGCAGATAGGCAGTCAAATTACTACATGGATCTTGGACCGCCGTATGAGATACAACCTTGGCACTATACCACCGATCCAAATGTCAGGTGGGAGTTCTGTCTTGGTAAAAATGGATGGTTAAGTTATGAATGATTAATAAATTAAGATCGTTTCTCGTAAAGTGCCTTTGACATTTTCACCCTTATACAGTTTTGAACGAGAAGTGTGAAACCTCCCCCCTTCTCGCACAATCCAAACTATGATAAATATAAATTGTTTTGAGATGATAGTCTTGAAATATTGATATAAAGTCAATTGAACATTGATTTAAAAGAATTTGTCCAAAACACATAATGCCCTCGCAACATTGGGGACGAACGGACCCAAACACTATATGCCCCATACCTTTGTTAATGTGGCATTACATAGAAGCTTAGCAGTACAGATTGGACAATTCTTTAACATGACAGGCTAAGACAAATCAGAAGAGATAATAACAACACTCTAAACCGCACAACGTAACAAAACATACAATCAGCAAGTAAATTGAAATAATCAACGTGATCAGGTGCCCCGGCAGCAATTCCTGCTTGTTGCAACCTCCTGTCGCATTGCCAACGATCAATTCAGCGCATCTATAATCAGGCACAAATTCTAAACTTGATGACTAGTTCACATCTGTATTCATCTGAAATAATAATCGTTTATTTGTCTACTAACATAATTCATATATACATGTATATAGGTAGGGACTATAACCGAGGATCAACATAATCATGCAATTTCATTGCGTGCCCGAGGTGACGCTCAACTCAATGAGCTGAAGGTTTAGGCGAACAACAGCTTTTTCCTATCTGCAATAGTTTTTCTATAGTGCAAAACATGAAAGCCTGCTATTTTTTACTTTTAAAGGGCCATAACTCCTATAACGGTTCATCTGATGGAGACTATGTAGAGCTCAGTGAGCTAAAGGTTTAAGCAAGCATAAGATTTTCTCCATCTTGATTTACAAGCCCAAACCAGTAGTCTGACCCCCTGGTTTATCTTTGGCAGCGGAGGTCGTGTTTTTTGACCGATCAAACAGCTTTTTTGCAGGACACCCTAAGGATAAATCATACTTAGTCTCATTAAATTCTGTTCAGTAGTTTCAGAGCAGAAGATCTCTGAAAAATAGTTCACGGATGACAGACAACGATGACAGACGACAACTGATGGTAATACTCCTAAAAGAGGTCATCTGACAACCTTGACCTTAAGCAAACTTCTTTTTTATCTGCAAGTTTTCATTCTATGTGACATTATATACATGCAAGTACAATAAACATACTTTATATGTATAGTTGAAAATGTTAATTAGCTATTGCTTGTGGAGACATGCAGCAGGAGTCTTTAACAAGGATTGTAGTTTCTTCTCAATACAGTGCATCACTAGGTTTTGTGGTCAGGTTTTTCTGCTTATTAACCTGACCAACCCAGTATTCATAATGAAAGGGCTGCCCCATTCAACCATCTACTCTAGCTGGGGCTCACATTCGAGTTTCTTTGTAGGCAAAGCATCCTGACCTGATGTCAGGTTTCTGAGTGCTCTTTAGTAGACTTTTACTGACAAACTGAGTATAATGCTATAACCCATCCAGAACCTGCCCAGGTTTTATTTAAAATATGTGTGTAACTGTGTGTGTGATAAAAGTAAATCACCCTTTTCAACACACCTGGGCCATATAGGGTGGTCAGTATGAAAGGTGGAGGAAACTGGAGTAACCGGAGGAAAGCACCAACCTTGGACAAACCTAATCACATACAAGTGGGGAAGTATGTTTTTTGTAAATTACAAGCTGGACTCGAAACCCACCTGAGAGGTGATCAGCTAGTGATCAATAGTGTGGTATTTAAACCGTGGCCTTAGACCACTCGGCCACCCAGACCCCTAGTTCAAAATGAAAATTTGCTATTCCTAATTAGGCTTAAACTGTAAAGTTCAATTTTTCATTCAGTGACACATTATGATTTTCAAATATTATTTATTCATTTGACAGTCAAGATTAACAGCACCTTAGTAATCTTTAACATTGTGTTAAAATACAATTGATAACAATTTATACAAACACTAAATACATTGTTCATACTAACATTTAACCCATACAAAGGAATATTTAAAGTTTTCACCGTATATAATAATATATTATTTATTGAAAACAGGAGTCATCTTTTCATACAGACAAATGACAAGTTAAAACAGGGCATATAAGCACATTAAACCATAAAGTATGCGACATACATGTTCATGCAGTCCTTGTTTCTATAAAACGATAGAAATACAATTCAAATGGTAGGATAACTGAAGCTTGGAGATACAATTCAAATGGTAAGATAACTGAAGCTTGAACAGTGTCAAAGAATAATCTAGGTAAAAGATTGAGGAATTTGTAGCCAGTATTTATAAAAACATCTTAATATCTTTTGTAGTGATATCTTTACTTGTGCTTCTATCTATTGTTTACAATAATATTCCTCCATTAAACAACCTCATGTCGGTTTGTAAGAATTTGATTCACCTTCAGAAAGGTTAGTTCAAATAAATTTATACCTAAATTGGTATATACTGTGGCCAAATACAGACCTGTTTACCCCATTATATGCCTATCAGTAAGATTGTTAGTATTTTTCAAACTTTGTCAGTAAAATCGACATTGAGTGCCTGTGTTTTTTAAACTTTTTCAGTAATATCAATTTCAAATGCCAGAAAGCTGACAAAACCTGCTCATTTTTATTTAAAGAAATGTCATTTTGAAACATCTTGCAGACAATCTAAGGATCCAGTATTGAATAAAAAATTTTGTTTAGACATTTTAGTCAACCATCATGCTGTTTTAATCTTGATCTTTTAAAGGCTTTTAGAATTTAAAGCTTTGAATGAAGCACTAAACTGATGCAGATCAGCAGTTAATAATTTTCTAGATTTTATTTTTTAAAAAATTGTCATGAATGACCGTAAAGCTCACGTTTACTGTAAAAATACGGCAAAAACGTAAAAGTAAACAGGTCTGCAAATACTTGACAGTTTATTTATTTGTATTTAGATGTATGTGTTATAAGCACTGTAGTCATAACTGTATAAAAGGTACCATTTATATTACCTAATGTAGTTTAACCAAGTAAGATATCATATTTTGACTATTATTATTTCATAGTTATTTTGGATTATGAAAATAAAGATATATCCTTGAACATAAAGATTTTTAAAGATTGTAAATGGAATTTATAAGAAAGGAATGCTCTCCGAATTGGTTTCTATTCATTAATAAGAAGAAACATTAAACACAATTAATTAAATCTGATATCTAATTTTGTGTCATAAATGCATAGAAAATCATTTTGTTCTATTTCCTAGATAGTGCCAATTCATTTTAATACATATCTAATAGTTTATAGAATAAATAAATAATATACACAAACACTTATTATTATCAATGCACCAGTTGATTTTAGAAACATGAGAGAAAATAAAATATAATGGTATGTTAATAAGTTGTTTGCTACTATCAGTTTTACAAAATAAGCACACATAAAAACATCACAGGTGAGTCAGCACTAAAAAAGGTATAAAACACACACACATACACATAAACATACATTTATACACACACAAACAAATATAATTGAAAACCAAAACACCACACATAAAAGAAATTGTACAGTTTTAAATTTAAAGAATATATACATGTACACATATATTTTGGCTTATCTTTCTTTTTACTTGATAAACATATAAATTAGGAGATAAAGTTCAATCTTTAATATATGGACCCAACACCTATATTTATATTTTCCATTCAGTAAGATGAAGTTTTCTGTGTTAAATCTTCTTTCAATACATATACATGTGTAAATAGAAGTATCTCTAAACCATTCTATTCACTAAATACTTGTAAAAAGCCTAATATCATTGTGTTGCACATCTACATATGAAAACTTAGTCTGTTATTAAAAACATACAAAGATAGACAAAAAAGTGGCAAGCTGCATTTCTAATCATCATAATTAGTGAAAATTATACATATGACATTAAATATCTAAATATATGTTAGCAAATTAACTACCAGGGTCTTGAATTGACGGGCGACTTCACTTGGATCTCGGGAGAAGGGAAGCTTTGAATAGGCATATGTAAGACCTTCTCTGATTGGATTAAGTTTCGCGCCATTAGATCTCTACAAACCCTAGGTATGGTAAGGGTTCGTCAAGACGGACTCTATATCCCGGATGTGATGACCTCAATCCAATGAAATTTGAAAGAAAGATATACATAGATGGGGCCTTGTACTTCCGGAACCTGAGAGTCTGTTACCGAGTCAATTTCATTTCCGTTCACATAGAACCAGGGTTGAAACTCGAGTTCCATGTGAAGTCGCCCAACAAGAACAAGTTTTGTAGTAGTAGAAGATGAAATCAAAATAAATGTTGAATAAAGAAAAATATAAAATGCTCTAGAAGTTATATTTTAACAACATTAAAAAACAAATGAAACAGGCTATAGGGTAAACCATGAGTGAGCTCACAAAGGGATACCAACTAATTCACATTATATACTAATTTGATAAAAAAAAAACTGAAGTTCAATTATCTCCCCTGAATGACATCCGACAGTAATGAAAATTCTTCATGCACGTCCCCATATGATGTCATTTATGCAAAGTTTCATCATAATCCATTAAGCAGTTTAGAAGGTTTGTGGATAGACAGACAGGGTGATTCCTATATATACATTGTACCTCCCCAAACTTTTTGTTTTCTCTCCTATGACATGAATGATACCACATGCCAAAATAAATCTAGTTATCAAACACAAACAACATAGGGTTGAGATTGATAGTAGCAGAAAATTTTGGTATATTTGCATTATGTAAGTAAAATTTATTTCTACAAACAGGAAGTATATGTCATATAAATACAAAACTTTTATGATATAACATGCCCATTTCAAGCTTGCTACCAAACATCATCAACCTAGGATTGATAGAAACTGTATTTACAAGAAACAATCTGTCAAAAGTCAAAAATGGCTGGATTTCTTTGAACAGGAAGTAGATGAGCTACAGCCCTGAAATCAAATCTCATGTTATGGGACCCCACCCTTATGCTGTATACCAAATATCAAGTGGCTGTGATTAGCAGTTGCTGAGAAAACTGTTACGAAAAGGACAAGATATGATAAGTGCTAAATTAGGCCCCCTAATTTACCATTTTTTAAAATATTTGAACTAAGGTTGAATTATTCTAGATCAGTTCTTAAATAAACAAGGTATAGTAAAATAACATTAATTTTAACTTAATCTTGTTTACTACGTCACAGTGACGTCATCAAATTATGTGAAAATGACATTTTTGTGAAAAAGTGTTAAAATCATGCAAATTTTGAGAAGTTTTTGGTAAATTTAACTATGAGCCACACGGAGTACCACAAAGATATTTTTGTGGTTTGTTTCTATATTAAAAATTATTATCTAGATAAATTATTGTAGTGGTACTCTGTGTGGCTCATAGTTAAATTTTCTGAAAACAACTGAAAAATTGCAGTTTTTTTCTCAGTTTTTTATCATATCACAATTTTAAAGCCACTTTGGGTAACTATTTTAACATCATAATGGAGCACTTTAAACAAAATAATGCTGATATAGTCAAGTTAAACTAATTTAAAGTATACATCACATACTTTTAGCTCATTTTAATAATTTCAAAATTGGGGGCAAAAATTGGGTTCTTATCATATCTTGTCCTTTCTTCCCTGTCCGTACAACCACCACCACCTGCCCACCGTCCAGAATTCCCCGATTTTATAATCCATGAAATCTTGCCAAAAAAAATGACTGCTAAAAACAACCCAGTTATTTCAATCTAAATTTTGACAAAGTTGGAAAAAAAATATTTATAGGTTATTTTTATAAAACATGTTTGAAGTTACAAAACATCAAATACATTCATTCAAATTATAATACCATCAACAAACTAAAAATATAATTAATGCCCTTGTTAATCTTCTATTAAGGTACCAGTATCTTAACTTGTTGCTAGCTAAACAATTCAACATGAAAAGTATTCTTACTTAAAACTAGAACTGTGAGCTTACCCTGTTTCATTTCTACACATCACTGGATATATATCATCTTAATAAAAACTCAATGGTAGTAACACTCGATATAAATTAAAACAATTGATCATAAAATAACATACTTAATGGAAATATGCATACACATGTTGGAAGATTATTGTGCTGAATGTCAATACAAAATAAATGCTGCTCCAATAATAAAAATGAAAGCAAATAAGATGGATACTATAATTGCCAGTTGGATGGGCATTATACTAAACAATGCTCACGAAAAATCATCAAACCTACAGGATACCAGGTAAAATATTGGTAGCTATGCCTCATTTTGTAAAATTTAGAAATTCAATATTAAAATTTACAATAGAAACATTTAGTGGGTCTGACAGGCCTTTCATGAGGATAACCAATGCCATATCTCGTTTCATAAACTCTGACAAATTCAGAAACTTTCTGGAATCTGTGATTAGCAGTTCAAGCAACTAATTTTTGCAAGGAACAGAAATTAGCAAAAATAAATCATCAAAAATAATTCATTTTTCATAGTGATATAATGGTTATAACAAAGAATGACATAAATAAATAGGTGAGAAATCTCACTCTGACATTAAAACGGGAAATAAAGTAGTTGCAAAAATAAATAAGATTACAGTATTGCATCTTTCATAAACACTTCATATTTCTTATCAGAACAGCACTAATATAAATGAAACAATGTGTTGTTGTTCTTCTCCGTGATATGGCATCTAGCTTGTTTATAATTTCTCTGATCACATGACCGACATGTGACTTTATTCTCTGTAATATTCAGCATGGCAATGTTCTATTTCTCTCAGCTAGCCATTCTATGTTCTTTCATCCATTCCACAAATTCATCTAATAATACTGGCCCTGTAATGAAAAGTTTTCAAATTTTTCAACATCAGCAAGATAATGGGAGTAAAAGCAAACATGCAGTTATATTGAAATGTATAAAATCTACTGAAGCTGATGAAATGGTATAGGTTTTGAAGATATTCATGTAAAGGAAAATTTCAGTGCATTGCCTACCTACATACATGTATCCTATTTTTTTCAAGCATGAATCCAGAAACACATACTTTATTTTGCCTTACATAAATAACTATTTTTTTTTGTTTTGTCAAATAAAGGCATTCCACCCCCCCTCCACCACCAATAGAAAAATAAATAAACTGCACCCCCCTCCCTGTCCCACGTCAATATAAATGGAACAGCCCTAAAGTTTTTCCAGTTTGTAAACTGAAATGACAATATTGCCCCCAAGTACTTCAGTACTTCTACACTGTATTTATTGACATTCAAAACTTACATGCACCATCTTCATCATAGTTTGACAGATCCATGTTAACTAGTCGACTAAATTCTAATATATTACACCATTGATCTTTGTTTATCACTTTATACTTGGATTGCTGAAAAATTAATAAATAAAAATAATATTAAAAAATTAATATATTAAAATATATTAAAATATTATTCTTTTAAATGCACATTCTTTGATGAGTTTTTATCTAGGGTGGTAGTGTACTTTGTTGAAAAACTGTAAAATCTTATTTTTGATAAAATATGATGGCATTCTAAATGGAATTAGCAAAAAAAATTACATAAGTTGCCAAAATACCCCCCCCCCCAAAAAAAAATGAGGGGCCTAAACATATTTGGACAGGAGGGGATGAGAATCTAGAATATTTATTTATTGGCCTTATCTGACATCAATGGTAAATTTCATTTCTTTCTTTTCCAAAATTGTTGTCACAAGACAGAAGGTGCCTGTCATCTGTAACTTTTTATTTGCTTAAAAAATAAACAAGATTGCTACGCTTAGCCATGTGTCCCCCTCCGCCGCATGAAAGTTGTGTGGTATATTTGAGCGATATATTCTCTGAGAAACAACAGATCTTCCAGTTAAGTTTTGTCCAATCATGAAAAATTGGAAATTCACTAAGTACGCTAACTTGTTCGCAATTCCCGAATTAAATGGATTATCCATTTTCCTCAAAATCGTTGAAGGGAAAATATATTACAAAATTTCGCATTTTTTAAATTGCGAAAATGAATGGCACCATCTTGTTCATTTCAAAATATGGGATGATCACCTTCAAATAGTACCCTATCAGTGACTAAGTTTCAGCAACATCCGTTCAGTAGTATCTGAGGAGTTGCACGGACAAAAATGTTTGACAAAGTCCCATTTTTTGGACCGGAAAATCACAAATTCGTGATTAACTCGAAAACTGTAAATAATGCTTCAATTTGTTTTTCGTATTATTATAGAGTACCTTTTTCTCTATCAGCCTACAAAATTTCAGAACCCTGTGCACCTAGGTAACTGAGATATTGAATGTCCTATATTTTGACCTTTCTTCCCCATTTCCATGGAAACAGGGGGCCATTTTGAAAATTTCAAATATGGGATGATCACCTACTAATAGTACCCTATCTGTGTGTAAAGTTTCAGCAACATCCGATCAGTAGTATCTGAGGAGTTGCACCCTTTAAAAACGTTTGACAAAGTCCCATTTTTCAGACCGAAAAATCACAAATTCATAAATAACTCGAAAACCGTAAATATCGCTTCAAATTTTTTTCCGTATTATTATAGAGTACCTTTTGCTCTATCAGCGTACAAAATTTCAGAACTCTGTACACCTAGGTAACCGAGATATTGAATGTCCTATATTTTGACCTTTCTTCCCTGTTTCCATGGAAACAGCGGCCATTTTGAAAATTTCCAATATAGGATGATCACCTACTTATAGCATCCTATGAGCGTGTAAAGTTTCAGCAACAACCATTCAGTAGTGTCTGAGGAGTTGCACCCACAAAAAAACGTGACAGACGGACGGAGACCATTACTAGGTCCCTCTTACCGCAACGCGGCGGGGAAAAAAAAAATTCAATTACCTCTAAAAACTGGTGAAATGAACCATACAGTGGCCAGTGTTTACCCAACACTAATGCTAACATAGCTTTGGCAGTTTCTATATCCATAGATCTTTGGTCTTTATCCTAAAAATAGCATTAACATTTCTATTTTGACAAAAGAAATCATGTACATGAATGTTTTATATAAAGCAGTCAATGCTCATCAAAATAAGTTAACAGTATTTTATGTAATACCGGTATATCAAATTAACAATGGCTTTATAAAACAGCAAACAAAAGAATTCACGTACATTTAACAATGGCTCTAAAAAACAGCAAACAGGTTTTCTCTAATTTTCATCCGATTTATCAACCTCTCAACCAGTTGTGAAAAAATATTTCTCACCTCTAGAGAGAAATTTGTTCTCAGCGTAATTGCACGTGCAATTGATGAGCGACCTTTTGCAATTTCTTACCTGTAAACATTAGAGAAAAACCTTCTACAACTTAATTCTTGATGATTATGGAATTTCTAACATCTCGAGAAATAAATTTGATATTTTAATCGCTCGGCAAGCCTCGCCATTAAAATAATCAAATTTATTTCTCTCGATGTTAGAAATTCCATAATCAACTCGATCACGTTGTAGAAGCTACATTTCTACAAAGTCAAATAGTTTCATCCTATTTTCAAAACAAGTTGAAGAAGGACCCTGATGACGGTGCCCTAGGCACCGAAACTATTCGGTCAAACAGAAATAAAGACATAGACTTGAAAATCCATTTGATGTTATTGTCCTTTTTTCAAATTTAAGATAGGCTTAACTCATGTTTAAACACTAAAGAAACTGACTTTTTTCCATTGTAATAATAAAGGCTTTTTCTGGTTGGTTTTGTACCATTCAATAAATAATATTGTGTTTGAAAAGTATGCCAAAACTTCTAACACAAAAGTATTTTTTATTAAATCCATTATAAATTGCTTGGTCCAAATGCTGCTTATAAGATCTTGTTATTTGAAATGTTTATATTCACTATTTTTTAAATATAATATACTGGAAATGTAGAAATATTTATGGTGTACTAATTTTCACTATATCCTGGGTCAACTATAAAAATAGAGTAAGCCAATATGCAAAATATTTACTTGTATATGTAAATCAATGTATGAAATTTGAAATTGTGAAAATAAATATCTCTTTCTGAAAAATTATTTTTTTGAGATGTAAAGCATTAGGAAAATCTTACCCTTGCAAAATCAAATGCAAATCTGTAAATATTTTTAAAGGTAGGTGGATCATCTAACAATGATCTGAGGTAATCAAGGCGTTGCTGGAGCTTTCTGATAGAGTCACATCTGAAAGAAAAGGAGATTAATACTGTAAAGTGGAAAATAATAGCTGCAGTTTAATTTTTTTGTTAAGACATGGATAACAAGAAAATTAAATGGCATAAATATATTCGTCTTTCATTGTAAGTCTATGGACAATAACATTGTGGGCTGTGTCGCATACACATTTTCCACATCTCATTATTTGCTATTACAGCGCTTAATATAAACTGCGAATTTATTATCAGACGTCATAATGTGAAAAAGAAGACAGTGTGAAACTAGAAAATGTGTCTATGAGCCACAGGATGGCCCTCCCGTTCTTGAAATATCATTGACCCTCAATGTGTATTACCTGGGATACGTGAAATATTATTGACCCCTTACATGTAGTATTCAAGATATGGACCTTAACCAAGAACTTAACCAAAGTCATTCATGCGTAAAATATAGGTCACAGTCACCTCATTTCTAGTGGGTGGTGTTACCTTACCTAAGACACATCTAGTAGTGAAATATCATTGACCCCCAACATCTAGTATCCAAGTTATGGACCTTAACCAAGAACTGAAGTCGTTCAAGCATAAAATATAGGTCACAGTGACCTAATTTCTAGTGGGTGGTGTAGCCCTACCCAAGACCCATCTGGTGGTGAAATATCATTGACCCCCAACATCTAGTATCCGAGTAATGGACCTTAACCAAGAACTTAACCAAAGTCATTCATGCGTAAAATATAGGTCACAGTCACCTCATTTCTAGTGGGTGGTGTCACCTTACCTAAGACACATCTAGTAGTGAAATATCATTGACCCCCAACATCTAGTATCCAAGTTATGGACCTTAACCAAGAACTTAACCGAAGTCGTTCATGCATAAAATATAGGTCACAGTGACCTAATTTTTAGTGGGTGGTGTAGCCCTACCCAAGACCCATCTGGCGGTGAAATATCATTGACCCCCAACATCTAGTATCCGAGTAATGGACCTTAACCAAGAACTTAACCAAAGTGTTACGGACGGACGTACGTACGGACGGACGTACGGACGGACGGACGGACGGACAAGGGTAAAACTATATGTCCGATCCACATACGTGGTCGGGCCATAAAAATTTCCTGGTTTACAGTATATAGGCATATCAAGTCTTTTTTTGGTGTTTTTTGGGGAGGTCAAAGTTGAAATTTTTCTTATATTGCTTATAATATTTCAAAATAATTTAATGCCAATAAATGTCAACCAAGGAATTCTGTGAGCATGCACATAAAAGGTTACCCCCACTCTTTATAGAAATAAGCTCAAGTCCAATTATCTCCCCTGAGTAATATCCCACAGCAATGAAATTTCTTTTACACACATCTCCACATAATGTACTTCCTTCACATAGAGTTTCATCAAAATCCATTTAGCAGTTTAGGGGATGTATAATTACTAGATATGTGAATATGTCCTCTTAAAAACATCTTTCTATACATCCAGCAAGTTGCATAAAAGTATTCAATTTAGCCAACTTACTGTAAATCTGTCATTCCTTTAAGCCACTCTGCTTTAGTAAAGAACCCCATGGATTTGGCTTCTAATTTCCAGGCTAAAACTAACATCACAATCTAAAACAAATCAATTTTAAATGATACATAATACAATCAATTTAAATAGGTATTTTTCACTCAAAAATCTGTCAGTCAAAAATGGCCGGATTTCGTTTAACAGGAAGTAGGTGAGTGACATACCTGAAATCGTATCACACGTTATGGGACCCCACCCTGATGCTGTATACCAAATATCAAGTGGCTGTGATAAGTAGTTGCTGAGAAAACTGTTACAAAAATGGTAGAACAAGAAAAAGTGTAGTTAATACACAGATTACATGGACATCCTATTCTACTCTAAAAATACAAGTATCTGTTAAAACTTGCGATTTTTCTTCACTTATAGTTATTGAATAATGTCTATATGTGTAATTCTACAAAATTTCATTTTCAATTTTCACGGCTTCTTTAAAAAATCCTTAAAAATAGAAATTTAAACAGGGGGGATCCAGGATTTTAGTTTAGGGGGGGCTTGAACCTTTTTTTCGCCGAGCGGAGCGAGGCAAAATATTTTTTTAGTGTTTTTACGTGGATTTTATGCATAAAAATATAATTTTTGCAAGTTTTAAGGGGGGGGGGCGCATGCCCCTCACGCCCCCCTCTGAATCCGCGCCTGTTAAAACAGATTTGACAGACACCTGATAATTAAATGCAGACATGGCCAACAGGAATTTACCAATAAATTAAACTATTTTTTGTCATTGAAATTTCTAGTTGTTAAATTCTTTATTGCTTAAAACGCCAGGTTTCTTTCCTTACACTGCACATGGTAAGTATCCTCAGTGCTTGATTTGGCTACCCTGTTCAAACTTTTTGGTTTTGAGTAATTTTTTTCCTTTCTTTTGGTTTTTGAACTTTCAATATTTTGATCCAAATACTCCTGAGGAGAGTTTACTCTTGAAGTATGCATAGACCATGTACACATCATAACCAAATTAACTCACTTATATCCAATTTGGTTTTTTTATTTTCAAACCCATGACATTACATTTTTTTCATTGGTCCTTGAGAAAATGTGAGCTAAGAAATCACCATGCACGACTTACATTTTCAGGTTCAACACCTATATCTTCACAAAATTTCTCCATTCCTTCAGGACCAAGGGTATCATCATCCTCATCTACAAAATTGTAATGTAAACATGTTTATTCTACTCAGTTTATTTCTTTCTATATAAAAAACAGATGAACATTTTTACAATTTCATCATGAAGCTGGTAAAGGAAATAATAAATGAATGATTGGCAGTTGATAGGAGTGGGTACATTACACTTTAGACAGTGTACAAAAGGCATGGCTTCAGTTACAAAGTTTACATGTACCAATTCAGTATAATACACAATTATTGACTGGTCAAGAGGAAAACAGTACATTTGTTTCCAATCAGTACTTACTTCTTGTTAATGGTATGAAAACATTACATTAAATTTGAGCGATTGAAAGTTTGACAACTCAAGATCATATATTTTGAAATGGTCAACTGGTGTATTTTATATATTTGCTATGCGTTGTTGTGTGTTTTTAATATTTGCAATACTTTGCTGTGTGTTTTTAATATTTGCAATACTTTGCTGTGTGTTTCTATCATTTGCTATACTATATGGAGAGGATACTTATAGGCCTTGGCCTGCTATCCAATCCTTTTCTTATTGAATAAAATATGTTTAAATCAATCATTTGCTATACTTTGCTGTTGATTTTGATATTTGCTTTGTGTTTTCAATATTTTCTATGCTTTGCTGTGTATTTTTAATATTTGCTACGTTTTGATTGTTATTTTAACTTCAATATCTAACAAAACAAAATGAACTGCTAATCCCAAAACATCTCTCTTCATTTTGAGACCTTGTTTTATAAATGAACATCTTACTTGTATATTCATGAAACCAGGCTATGCATCTTTTTGTGGTAAACATTGAATCTGTTTCTTGTACTCTTTGGTCGCGTCTATTTCTGAAACATAAACCATGCAAATATAGCCTTTACTCAAATCAATAAAAACATCTCTAAGTTTTTTTGCAGTAATGACATGCAGATTTGTTTAGAGTAAACAAGAACAGATTCCAGGTCCCCCGCCCGTTGAACGTTATATTGTTGAAGGGGCATAACTCCAATAATAATGTGTTGTTAGATAGAAATTGTTAAATTTCTTAAAATTGTACCCTGATTAATCATTAGTCAGTGATATGTGATTAAAGATACTAGTACTGTCATGTCTACTAACAATTATAAAGAAGGGATATGGGGAAATGTATAAAACTAAATCATATATCTACAAGCAAAGTGAAGTTGGAAATTTACCATACTATCAACACTATTATCCATGAAAATGAAAAAAAAACACAATTCAATTGAACACGCATATTGTTAAACAGGAAGTAGATGTCAGACTGACCTGAAAATCACTTACACCTTAGGGGACCCCTATAGGAGTCTACATACAAAATTTCAGAACCCTAGGATTAGTAGTAACTGAGAAAAGTGTTACGAAAAATTTACCATTGAGCCTATGGGAGAAAAAAATGACTAAGTCGTTTAACAGGAAGTAGATGTCAGACTGACCTGAAAATCACTTACACCTTAGGGGACCCCTATAGGAGTCTGCATAAAAAATTTCAGAACCCTAGGATTAGTAGTTACTGAGAAAAGTGTTACGAAAAATTTACCATTGAGCCTATGGGAGAAAAAATGACTAAGTCGTTAAACAGGAAGGAGATGTCAGACTGACCTGAAAATCACTTACACCTTGGGGGACCCCTATAGGAGTCTGCATACAAAATTTCAGAACCCTAGGATTAGTAGTTACTGAGAAAAGTGTTACGAAAAAAAGTGTGACGGACGCACGGATGGACACCGGCATTTCCAAGTCCCCGCTCCGCGTTGCGGCAGGGGACAATAATGAAAGATCTCATCTATTCTATTGTTTAATCAGTCACATCTATTCTACTGTTTAATCAGTCAAATCTATTCTACTGTTTAATCAGTCAAATCTATTCTACTGTTTAATCAGTCACATCTATTCTACTGTTTTTATTATTAGTCAGATCTAGATACTGTTTAATCAGTAACATCTATTCTACTGTTTCTACTGTCATGTTTATTTACTTGTTCTTCCTGTTACTAACAGTCATGGAAATTAATACAGGACAGACAGCCTATGAAAACTGTAGCAATTTTTTAACACAATCTCTATAAAATGTTTCTCAAATATTTCAAAATTATGGATTCGTCCTGTATATCCCAAATCCTAAATTTCATGACTGTACTTAACATTGAATACTTTCATTACTTTTTATTGTTTCTTAGCATTAACATCAGCACCTTTAGGTTACGCTTAAATCATTTCAACAGTATCAAAGTAAATATATCTATTGCAGAGAGAAATTAACATGGTTTAAAATATACTAAGTAGCCAGGATAATTCAACGAAAATTACAATTCTAAAGGAATTGTTAACCTAAGATGGGTGAGCTGATAGCAAATAAATCATTCAATGTCTTCCTATGTAAGCTGGACTTACCCTAGTGATGAAACTCTGGCTTTTTTAGGTCTCTGATCATCAAATGTTGGTGATGACCTCTTCCGTCTTATAGGCATATTAAAATAATTGACATTTACACAAGGTCTATAGATTGTCTGTCCTGTTTCTTGTATGTGCTGTAAAGAAAGAACATGCTATGAAGTGATGGATATGGAATGATTTTTTTTTCTACAAAGTTAGAGCTGTGAGGTATTGACATTTTTTTCTCAAGTAAATTTCTAGTCTTTTTACATGTATATTCCCTAAATGCAATATCAGTACATCAATTTTTTTTCCCATTGTTATTATGTTGTTTTGATTTACAAAACATTTGAACATACAAAATTGTCCTGTACAGTCAATGGTGATACTGTTGACTACCAACGAGTACATGAAACAGTCATGACAAAGCTGGAAATTAAGACTAAAAAGCTGGAGATTTTAAACACCTCGTATTTATAATTGCATTTCAATTTTAATGTTGGGCACTATGTAGCTAGCATGTGCCAAAATACCTGTCTTCACTGACATGACTGATAAATATTCAACTGTTTTTACAATCATCAGGTCAATTACATCAATGGTGTAATTTTTTGATTGAACATGTTGATGAAAAATAAGTATTTGGCTGATGCAATTTCAATAGTTTAAATCAAGGGTCTGGAAACGGTCATATTTGCCGGACATGACCGAAATTTTGTCCTAAATGACCGAATAAAAATTCTCCCAATCGGACATTTTAAAATTTTACTATAAGCATTTTTTGACTTATCGGTCATATAATTGTTTAATTATCTTCCTGAGCATCCGGTCTTGTTGTCATTAATCTCATAATTAACACCTCCAGCAGGTGTCAAACAGGTAAACATAGCCGTAGGGTTACGCTAATTAGATAATCGGTCACACCTGTCTGACCATGGCCTGGTTTTAATCAATTGAGTCAACTCAATCAATCTGTCCTGAGATGCCCATTTTGTTTATTTAGAAATAATTTCTCATTATATCCAGTATTTATCAAAACATGTGCACACCAAATATTGTTTACATTTAATGGTGGTTGATTACGCATGTGCGGAGAAAATGTTTATTTTGCAAACATTCATTCACTGTATAGATTGTTTGATATTGATACAATCAATAATTGTTACTAATTTCATAATTAAAGTAACTTTTCTCATACATATGTTTATTTTGTAAACAGAACATTCCACAATAAAGTGGTCCCAATTTATCTACATCCGGTGATTCTACTTTCACTTTCACTTTCAATTTTTACATGAAACGTGTTTTGTTTATAATGAAAACAAAGAAATTTTTAATTATATAGAGCCTTGACCTGAAATAAAAACATGATCTTGATATTAAGTTCAACGTCTGGAATGTAATGCACAAACAAACACTGCTTTTATGGATTTAAAAGGTGGATTTCCAGGGAGGCCAAGGAAAAAAGGGGGTAGGGGGTAACTGTAACATTTATGCAGTCGGACAAAAATGACCGAAATTAGCTCAAAAAATTTCCAGACCCTTGGTTTAAATATATTAACTTTGTTTAATTACTTTTAGATTATACTGCAATAACATCCCTCGTTTTTATTTTTTGTTGTTAAATTTATTATGACTTTTTTCATTGGTTCATATGTTCAGTCATTCATGTTAAGAATACATGTGCTTCAAACTTCATTCTGCCCTTGATAACCGAAAATGTTTAGACAGGAATAATGCTAGCAATATTTTCTAAATGTGTCAGATGAATTTCTTTTTTAAATACAGTTCTCTCAAAATTAAACAAGAATCCCTATCATGCCTATCACAGCTTTAATTTTCTTTTTGCGTATAAATGTATGAATTTTGTAAATGTGACAGATCAGTCATAAAAAAGCCGAAGGTTCAAATATTTTCATTGCAGTAGGAGATATTTTTTCTGTCATGCATGTGTTTAATGTCATTTCAGTTCAAATAATAAGCACAATGTCAAGTGGAAAAATAACTGGCTACGCTGATTAATCTCAATCTGTTTAAATATCAAATATGTAATTATCAGGTAATTTTCCGCAATAAACCCTTCATAAAATTTACAAACTTACAAAATACCAGAAATATTTACATGTATTGACTGAGCAAATATGTTTAATAATGTAAATGTCTAACATAATAATGATTCTGAGATTTTGTTTCAGGTGATCACATTTATGGACATAAAATTACCAAAGTATCCAGTTGATCAAATAACTGATTGTTGGAATCTTCTTCATTCATCCATACCTGAAATATAAATGATCAATTTCATATCTTCTAATACGTCTTAATTTAATTTTTAAACAATATTTCAACTTGGACTTAAAAACCAGAAGGCAAATCAACAAAAAACTACGGGATCTAACATTAGATTAGGGCTAGTTACTATAACGTAACCCTACATTTGGGTTTATGATCAGATTCAAGATTTTTTTGTCATTTTTTGACAAATTATCACTAATGTTTTGTACAACATTAGGTAGAAGCAGGTCATTGATTGAAACAAAATAGTAAAACTTAGGGAAATAGAAAATAAACTACCAGATATTTAGTAAATTTTATTCACATGGTCATATCATTACCAAATCGGACAGTCCTTTCCTTTGGGAATTTCAAGAACTAGCCCGAATTATTGAACAATGTACAACAGTGAACTAGCCCGAACAATGGAAAGTTCAGTAGAGGTCACTAGCCCGAATGAATTTTTAGTAGCCTCGGGCTTCCAGTTAAAGGCGAGCACTGATTAATGGGTGCAAGATCAAACATATTTTCTTGTGTTCTTTTAATTTTTCTCAAAGTTTTTGGTTACTGATTTCAGCTTGATCCTAAAAACAACAAATCGGATCAAATTATTTGTTTGCACTAAACATGCTAAAAGTAATAAGCAGATACCCTGATGTTATGGAGTATAGAATTTAATGATTGTTCATTAGAAAAACAAAAACACTCATTAAAGAAAATTAAAAACAATTAAATTATATGATCATTGTACCAATTGTTTATTCAATTATTGCTTTTCATTTTAATTAGATCATAAATCTTGTTTTTACAACTCTCACACATGTCCTTAGCTTGGGTAATAAAATTAACCTACATGTAATTGGATTAGATATGATTAGAGCTGAGATAAATAAACCAATTTAGCTTTAATTTTCTCAGATTAACTAGTACAATCATCACAAGAATGAAATGTTATAGATATCTCTTTACTTAAAGTCATCTTAATGTATATATAACTTTATTCTCATCAAACAATATTACAAAGGTACAGAGAAATACTATATACAATATTTACAATACAATGGTAAAACAACAAAATAGCATCATAGACAAAGATAGTTCATAATCACCGTACGTTGCACAGCTATAACAGACAGCTTCTCAGAAAGACTCATTTTTTTATTTATAATTCTAATAAATTTACAAAGCTTATAAAGTTTAGCTTTGTTTTTTGTGGTCATAATTTCTTTAAACTTCAAAATATTTGGATTTCTAAATACAAAGTTCCAGACAATAAATTTTGCTACGCCTGACGCGCGTTTTGTCTATTCAAGACTCATCAGAGGCGCTCTACCAAAAATATTGAAAATGCCAAACACTGTATGAATATGAAGAGCATAGACAGGGGTTCAAATTAGCACTGGTCCGAGGTCCGGTACCTTCAATTTCTAAATCAGGATCTTTTAATTTTAATGTACAAAAGTCCTGGACCTGCATGTTCCTATAGTTATTTGAATTGAGGACTTTCTTATGTAATCAAGTGGACTTTCTACCTAAATGTCCAAAAAGTCCTGGACTTTTTAATTTTAAATGCTAATTTGAACCCCTGATAGAACAGTAAAACCAAAAATACCAAACTGGGGAACCAAATTATTACTAAGATGATCAACCTATGTCTGGGGTAGGAAGAACCTTAGGGTTTAGACAATTTTGAAATTTAAACGGATAATTTAAAGCTTTGATGTGTTCTTCAACACAAAAGTGTTGGTGCCGGAGCGGGCTAACCTCGGGGAATTAAAACTCCACCAGCAATGCTAACCTTCACGTGTGTTCGAAATACAAATGACAACAAGTTCCAGACAATAACTTTTGCTACGTCTACTGATCAAATTTCTTCTTTCTTGAGACAGTGCAGAGCATTCAAGAATATAAGGGAATTCATCCCCAATTTTTTCATTACACAGAATACATTTCCTATCAGATCTTGCAATATTGTTCCATCTACCTGTCTCAATGGGAAGTTTATGATTACCTGTTCTGAATTTGCAAAATGATATTGCTACCTTTTTATCTAATATTTCAAAATAGTTTTTCGAAATCTTTGCAGAACTTAAGGTGGATTTTCTCTAATGAAAAGTAATTTTTAAAACCCCCAAGTTCACAACCGTATAAAAGCATTTCTAATATTCAATACCGGGATTCAATATGCCTCTAATCATAACATCTTCCTTAGTGAAAAATGCAACACTATCTATTCATTTTCTCTATTGTAGGTATTTTTAACATTTATAAAACTTTATTTCAACATAAATAAAATCCAAAATATATTCCAACTATTTATTTAAGGGCCGATTTTGTTATGGACCGATTATGTGATGGGCCGATATCTCCAGACACCGATATATCTGACATCTGATTAAGCTTATATATCTCAAACACATTGTTTGGTATGAAAAATCATTTCATGTTCATTTTATCATCCTTTTCATGTTCATTGCCTGTAAATAACCTATATAGCGTTGCACGGACGTAAAACACCAACTCACTCACTCACTCACAATTGGTATGAAAACCTCACATACCAACAGAATAGTAAAAGCGGGTATAACTGAATTCTTTTTTCTCCATTGAAGTCAATGGGCAGGAATTGTAACCCTCACAGTAAGTGAATAAGGGTTACATTGTCTTAACTAGATTAGGACAAAAGGCCGAGTTATTGCAATATTGGACAGACAACTTTAAAGTTTAAATAGATACACTGGCAAGCTTACAAGAACAGACAAGCTAAAAACTTCTTATATGTAATGCGTGCATCAGAAAAATTACTTTAATATGATGCAGGTTAAACCTGTGACGCTCCAGAAGTTTGAACTAAGTTTTCAAATGTTTATTGGGCAATTAATTGAAACAAATTCTTATTCGAAAATAAAAACAAAGTAGCTTTTTCTCATGGGTCCTTTGTGCCCTTAATGACGTCAGGAATTTTCAAAGAAAAAAGCGTTAAAAAGACGCAGAAAGTCCAAGAAACCGCGCATGATTTACCGGACGTTGAAGGAAAATTGAGCCCATAGTACAACTAGAATATTGACATTTCTACCATTATCGCTCCCTTCGGGTGCGTAATAATTGCGAGGACTTAAAACAAGGGTTATCTACATGAAAAACTTGAGAAAAAAATATGCGCATTTATCAACACTGCCACTAGTGCAACTGTAAATTCAACTCTGTTTCAGTTGCAAAATACCAATAGTTGGTGAAATCATCTCCCTAAAGACGTCTGTATATTTTTGCATTAAATATAAAACTAAATTGTTGGAAATTACCCCTAGGAATTCTTCATCAAGTATATTGATCTGTCGTCGGTCGAACTTGCAGAAATTTTAAAACCGGAAATGAATGTTTGAGCATGTGCATTCAAAGTTACAAAAACCAAAGACAAATGTCAAACTCATTTCGATTGGCCGTATTACTGAGGCGTCCAAGCCAACCAATTAAAATTGGTCTTACACAGACTGCATTCCAAAGGAAAATTGCAATGAAAAATTTTATGGTAACATTTTAAACTTGTATACAAGAAGAACAGTAAACAATTTCAATCTTTCTTTTTTATCTTTGTTGCTCACATTTAAACATTAATTTAGAAAGTTAATTAAAATTAGTTGTCCAGACAAATTGATTCTTCAGTTGAACTTGAGCACTAAACTAAAAGAGTGAGATCCCACTTGCATACACATCATCGTCACATGTAGTCCAAATAATTATGCCATCTTGGAAGGCTATTTTATTTTTTTTCTGGTACGCCTTCCTGCGTCTCTGGGGATCTAAAAAATGTCCAAATGACTAAAAACCCCAGAAAGACGTCATGATTATCTGGACTACGTCACATGTGTGTTGTAAATCTTAGAAAGTGCACATATGTTCAATAGGAGTGTTTGCCTAGCTCATTAGTAATGTCATATTCACTTATTTGCATCTCATTATGCCATGTATGTACTCTCTGTAATGTTTTGTCATGTTTTGTAATGTCCCTACAGTGTTTACAATAAAATTTGATTTGATTAAGTGTCAAATTGGATGACAATAACCAGTGCAATAAACTACTATTGACGGACAGGGTAATTTACCCAAATTTCAAATTCTCATAACTTTTTTAATTAATCAGATAAAATGGTTCTGTAAACGGTTCTTGGAAGAATTTTTTCATATTTTAAAATTAAGACTTGAAATATTTTTTTCTATAAAATTGTTTCTGAACCAAGTAATTTTTCTTTAAAAATTTTTAATCAACCAAATTTATTATCTTTAAAACCACTTAATATTTATTTTCAAAGTGCACAAAAACAATCTTTTTCTGAAAATTTGTAGAACCAAAATAATTTTTTAATTATTAAATCATTTTGAAAAACAAAAAAGTTATGACAATTTAAAGACATTTTCCAACACAGTTTTATTGTCTTTTTGCCCTCCAAAAATTTCCCACAGGTAAGCTGTGACATCATGACAAACATTCCTATATTTAGATTTACATATCGTTAGCTAGCTGCGGTTTATAAGCACTTTATCATACTTTTGCAATATTTTACAGTCCGCCTAATCAGTAAATTTCAAAGCTACTAAACCAATAATCTTGTTAAGATGTTATATCTGTAAAATTAATAATATGATAAAAGTTGCTACCTAAAATGGGACACAGTTTTAGAAATTAATTGTTGGGATTCACATTTGGTAGGGTTACATACATGTATACCTTATTCATTAAAAGAACAATGTAGTTTTTTTTCAACAAATATAATTCCTTAAAAGAGAGAATAATACCATAGACCTGTATAACTCTTAATGCCTGCAATTATGTTAGGAATAGAATAATATAGCATTTATAGTATACAAATTACCCTCACAATAGAAAACAATGAGATATGGAAGTTATCTAGAATCCTTTTTATTTACAGGAATAACTAGTCATGCCTGGAGACTCACGTAAAGAGTACCTGTTGGCAACAACAGCCAATTATTTTGGTGTTGCTGTTTCTGATGGATCTATTACATCATTAGCTGATTCAAGAGCTCTTAATAATTTCCTTGATGATGGCAATTCTTCGGTGCTTGCAGGAAAAAGTGAAGGAAAAAGGATAAATTTTTATAATAAGGTATAAGACCAGAGTTGGAAATAATAGCCCCACTGCCAGCCAGAGACTGGCAACTTTTTGGCAGGGCTGGCTAAAATTAATGAGTATTTGACTGGCTACAAAGTGAAAACCAGTAGAGTTTCAATTCAGGGCTGATTACTTTTTCAGCAAATTTTCTACCTTGATCATGTTTATAATTATAAAACATTGGGAGAAATGAACAGTTGTCATGGTTGTATGGTATGTACCGTAGGTCTTTTTTTACATGTATATAGATAAATCTCAAATTAAATTGAATCATACTCATGGTTATGAACGAACAGAATTATTTTCCTAAATATATTCAGAAATATGATGAGACTTGGGATAAAAGAGGCCAAAAAATTAGTAACTCTGCTACCACATTTCAATTATAATGAAGATTAATTTCACTCAAGATTGTGATGATAACTAAAATAATTTTTAACAAATTTTAATGTTTAGTTACTTTTCTGGTGAATTATATTTTGATTTTGTTAGCTTGATCACTTATTTGAAGTAGAGATAAAAAAAATCATGTCTCATGATATTCTTTTGTAGGTTGAACCAAATGAAAATAAAGAACAAGTTATTGTATTCTTTAAAATTCGTCCGGATGTAATAACACCAGATAATCTACACAATAATGTTATTGTCTCATCTATGGTCGACTCCCCACTTAATACATTGTACCATGCTGTCCAAAAAGTCTATGCCCCTCTTATGCTCGAGGATGGGAAATGGAGTCGTAATCTTGACCCTAAGCTGCAGAGTTTGATCAGTGAGCTTGAGGCTGGCCTTGGTGCAGCCATGAGAAAGCAAGATCCTTCATTTAGAGGGAGAGGGAAAGAAGATGATTCTGAAAATTTAGGAAGTAAGTTAAATACAGTGGAAATACAACTACAATCAAACATGTACTGACTGGTACCTGTTTATATCAGTCAGTTTGAACTTTGCCCTATGCATATCTTCATCAATTAGACCTAAATAAAGCAAGCCCCATCCAACATATCAAAGATGGCAGTAGGAAGGATATTTTGACCGTATTGTAAGGAAATCTTTCCTTTAACAAGCAGGGTATATTAATGAAGGTAAACAATTTTTGACTATAGACAAACATTGCCCCTTGAAACTCTTGGATTTTATCATTTGTTAATTTTGGTGTCTTTAGAAACTAAGTTTTAGAGTTGAAACAAGCAAATTAAAACGCAATTAGAAAAAGTCTGACACCATAGATCTGTAAGAATTCAACAAAACAATGCTTTCTCAAGGAAAAGGTTCAGCATTTTTATAGATTTATTCTAAAAATAATAATCAGTGTAGAATATTAGGAAGAAGCAGAGGTACCAATGGGGCATCCAAAAGTCAAAAGTCAGTAGTGAAAGAGCAGGGACAAAACTAGTTAATACTAACGAGAACACAACAAAAAACATATGTCTTCATAAAGCAGAAATACAAAAACAACTGAATAGCAATCAATAGCGCAAACTTAAGTAAAGAATTCTATATCTTTCAGGTATTTTGAACCCTGTTGATGAGTTCCAATACTGGGGTGACATGGCAAAGAGAGATGAACGAGCAGCAACCTACTGTGACCTGTTTAAACCAGTATCTAAAGACTTTGGTGGACTGGATGCAATGTCACTACAGGATGTGATGGAGTTGGTGGATATTACCCAGGATGCATTAGATGATGTGTGGAAATGTATTGAGTTTGACCCTTACCCTGAACCTAGGATGAAACATTTGATGGACGTTATAGGTATCAACAAATAATGATGATTATATAAAGGGTCATATATATAGTTGTACATGAACAAAACAACTCTTGTTTACTTTAAGAATGATCTTGCAATTCTGGTATACATTTAACTGTAATAACTGTTTATTTTTTTTAAGTTTTTTTAAGTTTTGCTTTATTTAAGTTCTTTTAGATTTCTGACTTTGTAAAGACTCCCTACTTTCAATTTGAGTAGCCAACAGTCATGACAGTTACCCTGAATAGATATTTCTATTTACAACATCATTTTGCATTTCTGTCTGGTTGCAATAACTCTTAAGTCTATTCAAAATTTTTCTTTATTTTAGTCGAGATAAGATAAAACACCTACTCACATGAAAAATTTATACATTTTTTAACAGGTGGATCATTAGGAAGATATATCCAAAGAAAACTTGCTGAGGAAGATTTATGGAATGGTAAATTTGGTTCTGTGAAAGAGTCCCTCAGGTCAGCTGTAGCTATCTGTGATAGATGGCAAGGTGTGTGTGAAACATTGACAGCTCAGTTCTGGAAACATTTCAAGGCCCACCCGTGGAAAGGAGAAAGATACACCCCTGACAACCTGAAGAAATTAGCTGAGAGGTTGGAGGAGGTAATGTTTGAATTGAGTATGATCTTTGATGAATTGTATCATGGCATTCTTGTGAATATATACAATAACATGTTCATATTGCTCTAAGATTAAAAAAAAATATTTAGTCAAACCTAAGACCACTAAAACATAGAGCTTTTAAGATGATTAACTATGAGGTAATTTATAATTGCTACTTACATTCATTAAAAGTCTGCGAAATTGGCACTGGCCCACTTGCCTCTGGCCAGTAAAAATCCTTTTGGGCAAGTGAAATTCAGATGAATTTTGTATTGGATAAATAGAACAAAAACTGAAAAGCAAGTGAATCTCAAATCTTAATTTCTAGACTGTAAAATAGATATTCAGTTCAGTGAAATCTTATTTAGAAAAAAAAACAGCAACAAAAATCAAATTTAGAATCCATGTCCAAGTTTCATGAATTTTATTTTAAATCAGTAATTTTGAGGTAAAAATTAAAAGATTAAATACATGTCTATAAATATGATTACGTTGTCAGAGTTCTTTTAACTTAATTTACATTTATTTGTATTATTTTATAGATTCTGACTTTGAGAATTGTCCATGAACAACAAATAAGACTCTTGAGCAGCCAGGAACAGAAAGAATTGAGAACTAATGAAGCTTTTAGTTCCTTCCTTGGACTGAACCCTCTCCAGTATAACCCCTATACTCAGCCACTGTGGAATGCTGCTGTAGCCCAGTATGACAGAGTGATGGCCCCTGTGGAACAGAAAATTGCTGTGAAGCTTAAGCAACAACTGAAAGGATTAGAAGGCTATCCCCAACAGGTTAGCTTTTATAGAACTATAAATATAGTTTAAAAAAATCTTTACTTATATGTGCATGTAAAATTAACAGGACAAAAATTGAAAATACAAAATACACTTTAAACTTTATTGTAGTGTTCATTGTCAGTAGGTTATGGAGTACTGTAAAAGGGGTAATTTTTGCAATGTGCTTATTTTTCACAAATTTTGCATCATCCACGCTTTTGCAAAAATGAAAAAACATGACAATCATGATTGATTTCTATGTTAAATGTCAATAAAAAATAAAAAATTTCTCAAAATTAAACCTCACAAACACATTCCAAAACAGAAAACACAAAAATAAAAAAAATAGTCCTCAAAAACAGTAATTGCACATTATTTTTCATGAACTTTTTAGGTAATTCAAGTAAAGTCGAAAATTTTTGTCAGTGATAAATATGTTAGGCTTGAACAAACAAAAAGATTAAGTAAACTTTATACTGGTTAATAACATTGTAAATAAACTAAATTGAACTTTGTTACAGTTACTCAGAGAGTTTCAGAGATACAAGGAATTGATTAAAAGACCAAATATTAATAAGGACATGGTGTCTGAAAGGTAAGTAATTAAGTTTGAGAAATGTTATTATACAGCAATAATTTGTAGAAAAAAAAAAACGGTTATCTGTAAATAAAGCCAAAATGATTTAACCATAGGAAAAGGACAAGATATGATAAGAGCTCAATTTTGCCCCCCAATTTTGAAATTATTAAAATGAGATAAAAGTATGTGATGTATACTTTAGATTAGTTTAACTTTACTAAATCAGCATTATTTTGTTTAAAGTGATCCATTATGATGTTAAAATAGTTACCCAAAGTGGCTTTAAAATCGTGATTTGATGAAAAACTGCAAAAAACCTGCAATTTTGAAGTGGTTTTTAGCAAATTTAACTATGAGCCACACAGATTACCACTACAATAATTTATGTAGTTAACCATATTTAATATAGAAACAAACCACAAAAATATCTTTGTGGTACTCAGTGTGGCTCATAGTTAATTTTACCAAAAACTAATCAAAATTTGCATGATTTTAACACTTTTTCACAGAAATGTCATTTTCACATAATTTGATGACGTCACTGTGACGTAATTAACATGTTTTAGTTAAAATTAATGTTATTTTACTATACCTTGTTTATCTAAGAACTGATCTAGAATAATTCAACCTTACTTCAATTATTTACAAAAAATGGTAAATTAGGGGGCCAAATTTAGCTCTTATCATATCTTGTCCTTTAAGGTAAATTTAACCAATTGTTCATGCATATGAAAAAAAATCAGGACAGGAACTAAAAAGCAAATTACAAAAATTAACATGTAATTGACAAAATATATTGGAAAGAGCCATAAAACACATTTAAAAAAAGCTGTATTAAAGAGAAAAAAGTTTCATTTTATTTGCTAAAATTTTGTTTACCTGGTGACATTGAAAAGACTGCTGATGCAAGATTATTACAACTTTTTTGCAAATAAGATGAAACAGTAGAAAGAAAATATCTTATGAAAACTTTCTTACATAATGCTTTATATATGCTATGTTGTAAATTTGTTAGATTTATTCAATATTGTTGGCTACCTACCACTAGCATACCTAGACTGTTTAGTTTTGCTTTTCTTTAACAGAGAGACATTATTAGGTCAGTTGACAGTCCAGATAAGAGAGGCAGAGGATGACTTTCAGAAGAAGACGGGACAGAGAGCAGGAGGCAAGGGTATCCCTAAAGGAAAGAACCTCCCTGAAGTTGTTAATGCTGTAGTATATGTCAGACAGACAGAAGCTAGGGTAAGTGTTCAATTGCACAGAGAATATTGTCTCTCAGAGAAAGCAAGAGCATGAATACCTTTGAATGACAATATCATGAATAACTCGAAGATTATTTGAATAAAGTAAATAACAAAATGTCCAAACTTGGATTCATGATTAAACTTAAATGTGCAAGAAGACAAGTTAAAACAAGGTTGAATTTTGGACATTGATTGTAATAGTCCTGGTAAGGTACAGGCATTTAAGTAATGGCAGTTGAGTTGAACCAGGTTTTTGGCACCAAACATCCGTCTTCCATTGCAATTTTAGGTCCTGAAGTAACACAAAACACCAAATTGTTGTGAGGAGGTGATCGTCTTGGTACAACAGACAGCTCAAACTAATTAAAACAAATTGAAGCCTTTGTTTGACAAAAGTTGACACACTTCACAATGAATATTTGATTCTAAATATATACTTTTTTTGTAATTCAAGGGTTTTGTATATTAAAGTAAGTTAACAAAATTTTCAAAATAAATATTTTTCAGCTTGAAGAAACAATGAAAACAGCTGAGACTTTATTGGGAGATTTGGCAGGATATAAAAAGTTCTACAAAGATGGAACTGATGTCTTAGAGGAAATGAGGACTTGGAGAAATGAATGTTTTGATGACTGGTCTAGAGATATACTCGACCAAATTAATGATACTAAAAACCCTCTCAGGTAATACATGTACATTGTTTAAAAATGTTTATATCTATAATGCAAATGAATAATACCATGAATGTACTGAAACTTAACTAGTGGGCATGAAATTTTGCAGATTGGAAATTATATGCATATTCAATGATTCATGAAATAATTTTTAATAAGAGTTTTTACATTGTATTCACTTTTCAAATTGCCCATGATGTAATACTCAGAATAGGTTACAATAATCAAAAAGCATACAGACAGAACAGAAACTTATTGTCAAATAAATGTGTATTTACAGTTTAGAAACAAGTGGCAGATTGATGGAGCTGAACCATTCTACAGGAAAGTTGCATGTAAACTATGGAGACAGACTGGTGACCTTGATGAGAGAGGTCAGGCAGCTGGGGTCAATGGGTTTTGCCGTCCCAGCCAAGATACAACATGTATCTAATACTGCCCAGAAGTTTTACAGGCATGGGGTTGTCTTGAAGCAGGTATTGTACATCATAACATGTCATAGGAAAAATAAGCTTCTCAACAAATGTTCATGATACTACAGTCTACATGTAGAATGAACTGCACTGCTGAATATTTGGTATGTGACAACAGGAAACATCTTCAAAATAAGCAGGTTAAAAGAAAAGACATTATATCCCTGTACATTGTATACCGGTATGAATCTAACACCTGTATATTCTTAACAGATTATTGGGCCTTTAAGGCCTTAATTTTAAATAGGTTTTCACTGTACATTTACTTGTCTATTAAAGTATAAACTATAGATTTACTAGATATTTTGTTAACTTTGTTATAACTCTGATATACCTGTAGGTTGCTCATTTCTACAACACCATAGAACAACAGATGATACACAGTCAGAAGGCTATGATGTTGGAGTCTGCTCTGGCCTTTGAGAAACTTGTCAAGAATCCTAGATCAGGTACAATAATATGAGATAGGCATTGCCTAAATGCGAGCACAGCACATGAAGCATAGATATAAGTTGATCAGTTTTGTATTTCGAAAACATTAAAATATTTTGAGTTGAAAAAGGCTTCCCCCATACAACATGAAACAGCACAGAATGAGATGGATCCTCTTTTTTGCCCTCAAATGACGGAGTTCCGCCTCTCAATTGAGAAATAAAACAGTTTAAAATACATAATATAAGATCTAAAGGACCCCTTTCCTGAAAAGACCTCGACTCTTTTGATGCAAATGTTAACCCCGTTGTGATCTTTTTCTTAAACACGACATTTGCGTTTTCGAATGAAATATAAAGTAAGATTGATTATTGATCATCACTTTTAGCTGAAGACACAATGTCTTAAATATCAAGTGTCTTTGTCCTTGTTAACATAGTTTTTAATGAACGAACAATAAGTTTGAATTTGAATCGAAGTACATGTAGTCAAATAAGATCTGAAGTCATCGTAGTTATTTTTATTTTGATCAATTCATTTTCTAGAACGTTCAGTTTGGGACTAGGTGTGTAGGGCAAATGAGCGTTAAAAAGAAAATGAAAAAAAAATATGAATAAAACTTTGTTTACTTTAAAAAATGAAGTAACTCGTTGTCATCAAAATATTTTTCTCCATGTTCTGTATTTACATAGATTATTTTGCTATAAAATAATTGAAAACTAAAGAACAACCAAAGAAACAAATAACCATTGCATAAAGATGGTTTTTGAAATGTAAATATATGCATTTTGTGTCTATAAGACTTGCCAAACATAAAATTATTATGCATACATGAAAATTTCTTTATAGAATAATTCTTAGGTTAGCATTTAGGTAAAAATATATTAAAAACAATATAGAGATTAGGCTTGTGTTCAACATTCAAACCCAGGTAGCCCCTAGTAGGAAAAATGTTGCTCTCTTGGAGCAGAAAGAGAACAACCTTGGTAATGACGTAGTAATATAATAAGTAACCTAGGTTGTTCCAAATGTACACTTTTATTTGTTAAAAAGATCATTGACCCATACAAAACAGAGGTCACCTGCGTTCTCTTTTATATTTTAACCTGGGAAAGATAATCTGTCTAGGCTGCCCAGGGAGAGAATGTGGAACGCGCCCATTGTAGCATGTCCATTATCAATCTTTGTAGAAGTTTTTGACTTGTCAAATTGTCAAAGTCATTGTAAAATTCAGTTTAGTTTTGGAAATTAGCACATTCGTGTATAGAATTTCTGTATCTTTACAACACCATTTTATTTCTGAATTCAACTCAATTTTACAGGAAGCAAGAACAAGGGAGATAATGTAGAGATTACATGGGACAATCCTGATGAGTTAGACAATTACATTAGGAAACTGCAGAAAGCTGCAGAGAGATTGACCACTGAGAACAGAAGACTGAGGAAATGTCATTTTACTATCTCAGAGAAGGTACTGATTCAAAAGTCATCAGTCTTAATTCACCCTTTGAGGTTTTCAAAATAAAAGTTCAAGGCTAAATAAATACACTACAAAGGTGATCCTATTTCATAATACATTTAAAAGACAGCTTATATATTAATTTGAAATATTTGAATTTGTGTTAAAACCAGGTAGATATTCTTTGGAATCAAAAATAGCTTTTACCTTGAAAACAGTTTTAAGTAACTGGATATTTGACAGCTATAGAAATATTTAAAAACCAACAAAATGTACAAAAAAGATAAAAGGACATTTTTTCCAAGCTTATTTTAACTCAAGATATCAATTCTAAAACTATTGACTCATTTTTTGTCATCCATCAATGAGCTTGTTGATAAAGTAAACTCAAAAACAAGAATTGATCTGTATTTTTGTATATTATAGGTGTGTCAGATGATGAATATTGACCTATTGAGACAGCAGCAGAAATGGAAGGATAGTTTGATGGACATCAGACATATTATGGCAGGACTTGTACAACAGGTTGGTTTTTGTAGAATTTTCAAATATTTAAGATAAACTTTGAGAAAATATGACAAGATCAAAATATTTAGAATTTGGAAAATAGAAGTACAAATTCTATTGCTACTTAAAACAACTCAAAACATCCAGAAGTAAACAAATTCAGAGCCAATTGAATCACCTGTTTATTTTTAAAGTGCTATTTTCTGTAAGAATCAGGCAATGAGTGAATCATGATTAAAAAAACACACAAGTTTGACTTCAAAATACTGTTCAAAATGCTTAAAAAATAACAAAAATGCATTGGCACTACTCAAAAGTGTCAGAAATTTGAGATATATTTTGGTTGAAATGCATATAAAATTTGGATCTAAGGGAGATAACTTATGTCAAGTCATACTAAATTCCTGTCATTGTAACATAAATTTTTCTCCATCCTCTGACACTGGAAATGACAACTAATGATTTTTTCTTCATAAGAAGGCTATTTTGAATGACAATGCATTGTCAAAACTGTGTTTTTAAAATCATGATTCAAAAATTTTCAATTTTGCCCGATTCTTACAGAGAACTGCACTTAACACAAGAAAATTCATGTGAAATGAACTCACATATGAAATTCACAAGAGTTTTCCTAGCAATTTATGAAATTCCTTCTTATCAATTTTCATATTAGTAAATTTCATTTGAAACTTGTGCAATTTTAAGGTGGAATTTTCATGAGATTCACATGAATTTCAATGGAAGCTCAAATACAAGTCAAAATAGTCTGACGTGTGTATATATAGTTACCTTAAAAAATAAAGTAACATTATATTATTTATGATTGACTTTTCCAGGGATTCTCTACAGATAATATGAAGCCATGGAAAGCTCACTGGGACAGACAGTTGTACAAAGCCTTAGAACATCAGTACCAGATGGGACTGGAGGCTCTCAATGAAAATCTACCTGAAATCAAAGTTGAGCTGACCTACAGGTAAATAAACCTTGGCCTAAAGGCTTTAACAGTCCTTTCATTCCTGATTTTATGGATATGGAAATAAAAAGATAATCAGTGTTTTGATTTTGAAATTAAAACTTCGGATACAACAGTATTCAGATCTCAAAGTCAAAAGCTCTTTTTGTTGATTAGAATGGTGAATGGAAGCGAATATGAATTAAGATATGATATTCCCCAGTCATGCCAGTTTCCTTACTTGGTAATACATACATGAACTTATAAGTCTATGTTTCTAAATTATATTTTATTTATGCTTATCTTACCAACAGACAACAACAGCTACAGTTCAGACCCCCTTTTGAGGAGATCAAGGCTAAATACTTCAGAGAGATGAAGAGATTCATCAGTATCCCAAACCACTTTAAGGGCGTGAGTGATGAAGTGGGGGCTGCCAACATGATCTTCCCTGCCATCATTGACAGAAATGCCGAGGGGTTCATCACATGTTATAAAAAGGCTGATGTTCTGTTCTCAAGGCTGTATGAGGCTCAAGATCAATTCAAGGTAGTTATGAAATGTAATATTTTTTTTTTTAGAACAAGATTTTTGCTAGGTTAAAAAAATGCATCTATATTTTATGTTGGATTTGACACAAGTAATAATCACATGTGCTTAGGTAGTCCTTTCCAATACACTGTTTTATAATTATAGAAATATACAGTTACTAATCTTGCATAATGATGAAAAATGATATGACAAAACTGAAAAAATGCACAAATATGCACATGGAAAAAAATATAAAATCAAAATATTTAGATGCCAGATGTTATAAACAGTGACCATTCTCTCTTATCTCTACCTAAGATAAATGAAATACCAGTAATCGTAACGGGTTTTTGATGAATTTGCATACTTATTTGAAAGTTTTTAGTTGAACATTGAATCTTAATCGTATACTCCTAATTTTGACCTGATTATACTATATTACAGGAATGGGTAGTCCTTGGCTCTCTTGACTTAGATGTCTATGTTGAGGAACAGTTGACCCAGTTGCCAGACTGGGAGAAAAACTTCAAAGCATTGAAGGTCAGGGGTAGAGATGCAGAGAAACTTCCAAAGTAAGATTTTATAATTGTATATACGGAGTACATTTGCATGCATAATAATTTAATCCTTGAAAAAAAAAACCATTTGATTCAAGTTCAATTTCAACAAGATCATAGAAAATTTGTTCAAGCTTGTGAATTTTTTTTTGGTAAAATGGTCAGATATCATGTACTGTGAAAGTATTATTTTTGTTGGAATATCAATTTCACTGGGTTCAGGAAAACCCACAAAATTTGATTCCCTGCAAAATGAAAATTCCACATTGAATTTTATTGTGGAGTTACAAAAACCATGAAGTCATGAAAATGTAAATATTGTCTATTCAAGAAATATGATACCCTAGAGTTACATTTCTTTCACAGTATTTTCATTTAGATATCTTAAATTTATACACTAATATCCATTTATATAGCAAAGTTTCACTGTTTCTAAAGTAATGTTATCTTTCAATCTTACTTTAAGTCAAATCAAGATTGACTGTATAACTGTCAACACTACACCAGTGAAATCTGTCATAGATGATCACATACAGCGACTGTTCGATGCCCTGTTGAACTCTCTTCGTAAGTCCATAACCACTGAGGTCAACACCATCGACAGCTTCCTGAAGGAGGCAATGGAGACCTTGTCTAAGAGGCCACAGAGTGTGGAGGAGATAGGAGAGGCTAATTCTAAACACGCTGAGTTCATGAAAACTAAGAGAGATGTAGGTGGTTTTAATTACAAGTTCAGTTGCTTAATTAGTTTGAACCATGAGACAAAAACTTTGATAGAGTCTAAAATTATGACAAGAACTTCAATATACATGTAGTAAACACTATTATGACAAGAACTTCAATTTATTAAACACTATTATGACAAGAACTTCAAATAAATCAGGACTATTTGAGAAATATTTTGTTAAAGTCTAAACCTTATGACAAAAGCTTCAATAAAATTTGAACGCATCGCTTAAAAAAAAGGGCACAATTATTGAGATTTTACCTTTTTCATGCACATGTTAAGTTCAATTCTATTTATAAGCATGTATTTTTACAGGTGAAACCATTGTTTGAGAAAGCAGAAGCCAAGAACAAGTTGTTAAGATCAGTAGCTGGCGGTGGTGTAGACTCACTCAATCAGCTACAGGCATTCTGGGACAAGTTTGAGTTAATGATGGAGAGCCATCAGTTGATGGTCAAAGAACAGGTGAGCTATAGTTCTTGGATATGAATGAGTAAACTTAAACCAAAAGACTAATGCTTAACAAAAAATGGAAAAATACAAAAATCAGGGCCAGTGATACCGAGCAATGTTCATTACATTTTACAAAAATTTAGCAGTTACATGCATTTTTGGAATTTGACCATTTGAGCAATTATTTTAGGAGATGTCTTTAAGATAATTCAAGTGCAAGATTAATTATCATTTTCTATCTATAAATATAGCATTGTGATATGTGTACCAAAGTTAATGTTTTATTACACTGTACGTAATACAAAAAAGATTTAATACTGCATATTGTTCATCTTGTCATTCATTTGATGATTGGAAAAGAAGATAATTTTCTAATGAAATAACTGTACCAATTCAAAGCACTAAATGCATAAATTTATGATCAACAAAATCATGAATGAGAACTTTTTTGTTAATAGGTTGAAGTGATGAAGAGCAATGTAGACTCCAGAGTGAAAGCTTTTAAACAAGACATTGAGAAATTCTCAGCCAGATGGCACCAGCTAAAACCTGGAGATGATGCCCTGGATGGGGACCGAAAGAAATGTGAAGCTGCTGTCAAAGTTATCAAAGAGAAGAAACAGGAGTGGGAAGAACTGGAGAAGACTAAAGAGACTTTGTTGTATGTAGATTTTTGTGTCTGTAAAGGATGCGGTGGTTGTGAATGCAAAAATGTTTATACACTTTTATAAGGCAAAATGTGGACTGCATTTAACGTGCGTCTGACGTATGATAAAAACTGATGCATATTAAATTGGCGTTTCTAACCGCGTACATTTGACGCACGTTAAAAATTTATTTTGGCAATATTTTTATCTCATGATAAAACACACTAAGTAAATAACTCACTATTTTCATACATTTTAGGAAACTATACATCTGACGTATGGTAAACGTATGTTTGACGTACGTTTAAAATATGTACGTCTAACGTATGTTTTGAAAATTATTTGACGTACGTTTACTGTACAGCGGTTAAAAACATATGTTTAACGTAGGTTTATGCGCTGCGTCAGACCCACATTTTTACAACCGTATGTCAGACCTATGTCTAAATTTTGCCTGTGTAGTGTATCATGTTAAAGATTGTTTAACTGATGTTATGTCAAGTTAACGGATTTTACATGTCATTTTTGGACTGGTATTTTCATTAGTTGAATGTGGAGTATTTTTCTTAGATTTATCATTTATGGATTTGATTTTTGCTTTGTAAATCCTGGTGGTGAGGCATATCTAAAAAAAATATTGCCAATTTATTAAATATTTCAAACTTAGATTATCAGTCATCATTAGGAATAGTGGAACTTAAGTCCCTTATTTTGGTTGCTTTAATTTAATTTGAATCATTCCTTAAAATTTGTTGTCATTCTGTTGCATATTTGGTTATATTTGTCATTTAGCATGCCTGGAAAATAGCATAGCAATGTATCTAAGGACACATTTCTTACGCTCATTTATTTTTACATGTATGTTTGATATTTTATAGGAAAGACTGTGACCACTTTGGTATGGATATCCCAGACTTTGAGATTGCCACAGAACTTAAGAATGACATGGCAGCTTATGAGTCTATGTGGGGACTGTATGATAACTTTAACAATGGTCTACAGGACCTGGCCAAAGAAGACTGGATCTCATTCAGGTACATGTATATGTTTACTGTAAACGTGTTATTGTTCATAGTGTACCAATATTTGGTCAGGTTTCACAAAGTAAGAAAATTGTTGAAAATCACAAGTAGCATGTTGTTGCTCTTTCTGAATCCTCTCGATTATGTTCAGAAAAATCCATTTTAAATTTTAAAAATATGATGGGTTAATGACCAAGTCATTTGAATTTTATAAATCTTCCAAGATAAATTAAGAAATTTATTATACCACCCCTGTCTGTCTGTTGCCAACATTACTCATAAGTGCAAGTGCTCTTTAACTTCTTAATAATGGATTTTGATGAAATTTATCATCCAGGGGAGATAATTGGTCTGAAGTTTTTTTTCCTCCTTGCAATATTTGTTGTTTAAAACTTCATTTAAAAATGAATTATAATTTTAGAACAAAGACATACATGTTTGAGGAATTCCTTGGTGGATGGTATGAGAAGCTCAAAGCTGAAGAGACAACGACGATGACCGTCAGAATACAGAAGGACATCGACAAGTACAAGAATGTCCTCCCTGTCCTGAAATGGGTCAGGGGCGAACCTTTGTCCCAGGACCATTGGCTAGAGCTGTTCAGGCTTCTGAAAATGCCAAGGGGAACAACTCTTGAGAAACTCAATTTTGGACATGTATTGAATGCTAGTGATGAAATTATCAGGAACGCTGATGCTTTGAAGGTATTATTTTTACATTAGTCATTTTAACACCTTTAAATAAGAACAGTCAAAAAGTTCCTTCAAGTGTGAACATAAAATAATGCCAGGACATGTTAACAATCACACAGGTTACAATAGAATTAGATCTATAGGTAATAATGACTGTCTTCTTTATTACTGAGTATTAAGATAGCCACAGGAATACTACTGTGATTTCATTATTATTCGTGGGGTATCAATTTTTGTGGTTTTCATGGGTGGCATTGACTCATGAAATTTGATACCCAACGAACAGGAAATTTAACAATGATCTGTATGCTACAGACTTCAGAACCACAAATTTAAGAATCCATGAACTTTTCAATTTTCATGAAACCATGAAGATTGGTAACCACAGTAATTTATGAGGTTACTTATTTTGTATGAATGTTTATAGGAATTGAACCAGAGATCCAAGAGATAAATGAATTTTAGAGAAGCTGTTAGGGAATTAGATATAGGTGGAGTCAGAGTTGTCTTTTCTATGACAGAGCATGAAGATAGCCTTAAGAGTTCTATGATTTGAGGTGACTAATGAATCTTGTATTTTATAGGAACTGAACCAAAGAGCCCAAGGAGAAGTGACCATCAGAGAGGCCATTAGAGAGTTGGATCTATGGGGAGCTGGAGCCGTCTTCTCAATGACTGAGTATGAAGATAGCCACAAGAATTCTATGATGTTGATCAAGGATTGGAAAGACCTTGTCAGCCAGGTATGTTAAGATGTTTCTTTCTGTATGTGTCTTGGAGCAATAATGGAAAGGATATTCATAAAATTGGCCTGTATAGACATTTTTTAATTTGCAAAGTGTCAAATTATCACCGCAAATTAAAGGACGTTTCAAGGTTGCAAACTGCTATGTTTGTCTTTTATTAAACTGAGAAAAGCATTCAATGACTTTTTCTTCTTCCATATGCGGACTGCACAATGCAATGCTTATTACACAGATCAAATTATGATATGTGTTAGTTACTGAAGAAAAATGTTTTGTTTGACCATAAAAACTAAATTTATTGAAGAAAAAAACCAATTCAAATAAAAGTATTTGTTTAAAATCTAAAAGGTTGATTTTTTGTGTAGGAAAATGTTCACTTTTAACATCTTGAATATACAATAATCTCTATTCTAAAGGTTGGAGACAACCAGGCCTTGTTACAGTCTCTGAAAGATTCTCCATATTACAAGAGTTTTGAAGACAAAGCATCTGTGTGGGAACAACGTTTGGCAGATCTGGATGAATACCTACACAACTTGAACCAGATACAGAGAAAATGGGTTTATCTAGAACCTATCTTTGGCAGAGGAGCTCTTCCCAAGGAACAAGGACGATTCAAAAGAGTTGATGATGACTTTAGGTAATGAAAGCATTACCTTGGTGAAAAATTGAAAAGACATTTTTCTTTTAAGTATTTCATATCTTTACCTTGTATTTTTTGTTAAATATCAATTAAAGGTAGTAACATAACTACCAAACATGGAGGTCTGACAGAAAGACAAAGCAAGGCAGGCATACTGAAAAATTGAAGATCACAATTGTCCAAATTCAACATTTAATTTACCAAATGTCAAATGAACCATTTTTTATTTGTATTTTTCATGTAGGAAACTGTAATTTTCTAATTCAAGGACAATTTTAATGTGCATAAAGCAGATTTGAAATTACTTTAGAAAAACCCAACTCTTAAAAATATGATTCAGTCCTAACTTAAGATTCATTTAATTCAGGAATATCATGATGGATGTAAGAAGAGACAACAGAGTATTGTCCATTGTAGCCAAACCAGGACTGAGAAACTTGCTGACAACTATGTTAGATCAGCTGCAGAGATGCCAGAAATCTCTGAATGAATTCCTAGAGGTATAATCAATATAACTGTGAACAAAATGGGATAAAGTGACATTCCTTTATGGTCTACATTTTAATTCTCTGTTACATTGATAGTGTATAAATTGCCCAGAATGAAGACATTTCCTTTTTATAGAACTGTCCTTTGGGTCCAATATAGTTTGAAATATTGTCACATTTTTCACAATCAATAAGAGTTGTCTTTCTTGGAACAGGTTAGCTAGAGTTGTTTTGTAAATATGTAGGAAAGGGGTATCATATTTATTTGAGCTATAGGAAGTTAATTGTATTTGATCGTTAGTATAAGTTATATAAATTTCATTGGAATGCTTTCTATATTCATATACATACGTGTACATGACATATATGACCATTTTGTTTGCAGGAGAAGAGAAGTTTGTTCCCAAGATTTTACTTCATCGGAGATGATGACTTGCTGGAGATCCTTGGTCAATCTACCAACCCTAATGTTATACAGACCCATCTGAAGAAGTTGTTCGCTGGTATACACAGTGTACAGTTTGATGACAACAGCCAACACATCATTGCCATGAAATCCCTGGATGGGGAGGTAGTGCCACTACAGAGAAAGGTCAAGATTCTACCTGAAGTTGAGGTTAGTAAAATGTAAAAAAGGGGGAAAATTTAAAAGCATATAAATTTCTTTGAAAAAAAAGGTAAAAATAGGAAACTCCCTGTCCAATATTTTGTATACTTGTCCACAAACCTTTACATCACAACCATAACTATTCCTAGACCACTTGTCAGATTAATTTTGATTAAACTTTCAATGAACAATATACATGCACATCATATATGTGTGAAAATATGCAGGAAAGAAATTCATTTTTTTATACAAAGCAAATAATTCAAATTAACTTATATTTCATTAATTTGATTTTGATTGAATACAAAATAATATTTGCTTTACATTGAATATATTTTCCATTCAAATAAACTTTTAAAAGAAACAAAATTTTAACAAATTTTAAAGCAAAGTAAAGAACTATTTGTCTTGATTTTTTTTAATGCTACATGAAATTGTGAAGTATAATTCTCTATTTCATTCCTTTAATATATTTTCAATTGTTTTTTACAGGTATGGTTGAGCAAGCTGTCAGAAGAAATGGTAGACACTCTTCAAGAGCTCCTGAGAACCTGTCTTAAGGATGCACAAAGGGGAGATATGGATCCTAACAAATATCCATCACAAGTGAGTGTATTAAGAAATTCATATTTCAAAAGATCACAAGTTTTGCAGGGTAGGGGACCTTGAGCCATGCTCCTAATACTTCTTAAAAAGATGTAGGGCAAGTGGAGGTTGATCAGCACTTTTTGAGACCCAACTATTTTAAATGCAGCTATACAACTACCGTATAACGGGAGATTTTCGCTGCATGCAAATTTCGTGATTTCATATCAAATGACTGAGTTGTTATTTAAGCCAACATTTATTTTCGCAATTTAATAAAATTCTCAATACAAATTTTATTGATTTTATTTTACGCAGGTTCTAATTCGTGATAAAGTAATGGTATTGATTATATGGAAAATTAGAACCTCATGAAAGTTTCCCGCTATACGGTACTATGAATATTTTAATCCACAAATAGGCAGAAAAATATCATAAAATGGCTTTCACTCTGTTCCTTTCACTTTTGATAGGAAAATTTCGAAGAACTTCTTTGAAGGGGTATTGTCCTTCCCTTATATGGAACAAATGCATATAATTTGTTTATATTGTCTGTTTCAGGTGTTGTGTCTTGCTGAACAGATCAGATTTACAGATGGTTGTGAAAAAGCCATAACTAGTGGTAGTCTCTCCTCCTACAACAAAGATCTGGAACAACAGCTTGAGTCCTACACCAGTGTTGACATGACCGACAGTTCAGGTGGCTCTGCGGCACATGTTCTGGAGCTCAAACTTAAGGCCCTAATTTTGGACACGATTCATGCCATAGATGTGGTCCATCAGCTGTTACAGGCAGGGACAAGGTCTACTGCTGATTGGATGTGGCAGAAACAGCTCAGGTGGGTACAAACAATTATTTTAGAGGATACTACATGTATAAGGGAGGTACCTAAACCAGTTTACTGTTTACTCAAATACATGTATATATTTTTAATATTTTTATTCTCAAAGTAATCCAAAGATAAGGTGTTTTGTACATGACTTTATATTTATTGAAGCTACCTCCCCCCTACCCACCTGAAAATAAAAAAAGGCAAAAAAAACCAAAAATAAATATAAATATAAATAAATATACAAAATAAAGTACCAAAAACATATTACATGGTTTAATTTTCTTTTTCATGAAATTACTTAATATTATTAAATTGAAGTTTTAAGGTTTTGAAGAATATTATAAGTCTGTTTTGCTTTGGTATAGGTTGTAATCCAATTCACAGCTAATCATGTATCATGCACAAGTTAGATAGACAAACATTAATCTTTTGAATTATTTTTTTTTAATCATTGTAATAATGAAATGGTTTCCTTAAAATTGTTATCTTCTTCATTTAAGGTATTACATTGGAAGAAAAGGCTTGTGTGAAATGAGGATGGTGGATGCACAATTTGATTACACATATGAGTACCAAGGAAATGCTCAGAAACTGGTACACACACCACTGACAGACAAGTGTTACCTGACTCTAACTCAAGGTTGGTAAAAATCAGTTTTAGCAGAACAAGAATATGTCTAACGAACATAATTCCCCATTTTTTAACATTTGGACGAACTGACGGGCAAGGATTGGAAGTATTGCTAAAGGGACTTGAACACTATATGCCCACTACCTTCCTAGATGGGGCATAAAAAAACTGTTACAGGGGGATATTTTCGTGTAGCTGATATTTTGTGGGGTTTTTTTTGTTTTGAAATGCATAAACGAGGTCTGATTTTTTCTCAAATTGTCTGATCTTGCATTGTCATTTGCATTGAATGATTCTCTCAAATATATTGTTATATGCATGGCGCAAAAATTCACAAACTATAAACTCCTGATGTAAATTTTCCATTTATAGTAAGCAACAGTGAATTGTTAAGAATCGATGACATACCATTGACATACAATTGTTACTTATACATTATTGATGTTTCATTACCAACCAAAGATTTGTGATAGATTTTAAAAAATTGGAACCAGTTCAAAAGTTATGGGTAAAAGTCCTGACCTGGCCTTTTCTGGCATTTCTATATTAAAGCTCTATTTGTTTCATGTAGAGAAAAAAATACAGTTTTTTGTTATAAGATATGCTCATATTATTGATGTTATTTCCGTTATTAGGTATGCACATGGGTCTTGGAGGTAACCCCTATGGACCAGCTGGTACAGGGAAGACAGAATCCGTCAAAGCCTTAGGTGGCCTGTTTGGAAGACAAGTCCTGGTTTTCAACTGTGACGAGGGTATTGACGTCAAGTCTATGGGCCGTATCTTTATTGGATTGGTGAAGTGCGGAGCCTGGGGATGTTTTGACGAGTTCAACAGATTGGAGGAGGCTGTGTTGTCTGCGGTATCTATGCAGATTCAGGTTATACAGGATGCTATCAAGAACAGAGCACCTACTGCTGAACTGCTGGGAAGACATGTAAGATAACTTATTACTGACAGTTTGAAAATTTTGATTTATGCATGAATGTGTTTAAAATTGTATTATATAATAACTTAGGAATTTATGTGTCTCACTAGACATTTCTGAAACAAATGTTTCAATTTCTCTTCCGGAGCACCTGAGTTCAGTCTTGTCACGACTTGAGTTTGCGTTGTTGATTTCTGTTCAGTTGATTTTGTGTTTCTTCATGCTGTTTTTGTTTGTGTTTACCGGTTTCGTTGTTGCCCTTTCAGACTTTTGACACTTGAATGCCCCATTGGTGCCTCTTTGCTTCTTTCAGCCTTGAAGACAATTGATTTATAGCTTCATTGTTTTAGTTACATACTCATATTAAGTTATTCATCAAACAGTTTTATGCCCCGTCTATGAACATGTTGCCAGATGGGGAGGTGGCATCATGTCATTTGGACCTATTCTTGTTAAAAATTTTGTGTCGTTATGATAAAGCAGGTTAATTTTTTAAAGAGTCTCATGAAAAATAAAATACTATTATGATTTTAAATATTTAAACGATCACTTATGTAATATTTTTTCTATCCTCTATAGGTGAACATTGACCACAACTCTGGTATATTCATTACCATGAACCCTGCAGGTAAAGGTTATGGAGGTCGTCAGAAGCTGCCAGACAATCTGAAACAGTTATTCAGACCTGTAGCCATGTCCAAACCAGACAACGAACAGATCGCTGAGGTCATCCTGTTTTCTGAAGGATTCAAGCATGCCAAGGAACTAGGCAGGAAGCTAGTGGCCATATTCAACTTGTCCAGGTTTGCAAATTTTCATAGATATAAATCATAATATTTTGATTTTAAATATTTAAACGATCACTTATGTAATATTTTTTCTATCCCTAGATATACATGTAAATTCAGGGAAAAAAGTTGTTTTATCATCCCCTTGAATTGATTTTAACAGTGTAATTTTTTCAGTTTCTAAAATTGAAAAGTTGTTTTGGTTGAATAGAATTTTATGCATATTGAATACTTCAGCTTTTATAATTTTTTCAGTACTATGCATCTATGTAATGAATTTTAAGGATAATTCAACATTTGTTATGCTCTGTTTTATCAATTATTTTGTAAATGGAATCAATTTATTTACAAAATCATACAGAAATTGTTTACTGGCTAAATTATATATAAAAATCTCTCATAAAATTTACTAGAATTGAACAGTTTAAACGTCTGTACATGTATTTTGGGGAATTATTGACACCACTATCTATGTAATGAATTTTAAGGATAATTCAACATTTGTTATGCTCTGTTTTATCAATTATTTTGTAAATGGAATCAATTTATTTACAAAATCATACAGAAATTGTTTACTGGCTAAATTATATATAAAAATTTCTCTTAAAATTTACTAGAATTGAACAGTTTAAACGTCTGTACATGTATTTTAGGGAGTTATTGACACCACAGCAACACTATGACTGGGGATTGAGAGCTTTGAAAACTGTCCTTAGAGGATGTGGTAGTCTTCTACAGAAATCAAAGAAAGGAAAAGGTGAGTCAATTATGGGCATCACATGGAAAAAAGAACTATATATCCAAATAGTAGTACCTCAAGATAAAGGGTGGTTTTAATTCTAACCTGTAAGATCTTGATGAAAATACATTAAAACATTGAACATGTTAGGGCTATTCCAGAATTAATTGAATTGGGGGGGGGGGGGGGGGGTTGGAAGGCACTCTAATTAAAATTGTATGGGTGGTGGTATTTTTAGATATTTCTCAAATGCAACATAAAGGGAAAAAAAATAAAAATTTTATGCATGGTGGGTATAAAAAAAAGTGCCTTCCGACCCCCCGTACATTTATTTCTGGAATAGCCCTAAGAAAATTTCAATATTTCTAAGTACACTATTAATGTATTTTTTTTTCAAATACTGAGTCATTTATTTGTTCAATAGATTAATTTCAAAATTATTCCACATATTTTCAAAAAGAACAAATGCAGGTCCTTAACAAAAAACATTAGACTGCTGTTTTTGAACACATAATTAATCTAATTTATTTCTCTTCAGAAAAGATCGACAAACAGCATGAGTCGAAGTTAGTGGTCCAGGCCCTAAGAATCAACACACTGTCTAAACTGACCTTCTCAGACAGTGCCCGTTTCAATGCCCTGGTCAAAGATGTCTTCCCAGGCATTGAGTTCAAGGATATTGAGTTTGACCAGCTGTCAGAGGCCATCAGGGCTGTATGCAAGGAGCACAATTTGAAAGAAAATGAAATACAGGTATGGTGTTTGTTTGTAGGTGAAATGTGTTTTTTATTGTCCGAGAGACCTTGAAAAGGGATGTTGTATTAAACCAACACTAAAAGAAGTGGTGTCAAATGAATAGTGTGTGTTCATAGAAAAAAAAAATCTCTGTTAAGAATAAAGATTTTAATCTCGCACTGACACGCTGGACTCAGACCTAAGGATTAGAAAACTGCTTTTGGGTTATAAAGTTGGTTTATTACTTCTAATAAAGTTAAGATAAGTTTTTTTTTTTATATATGACCGCCAAAAAAACTGCAGACCTATTTTGGTATTTTATATTATGATGATGTATCATAATCGTTTTTATATCATTGTCTCGCCTGCGACTTTAGTCGCTGAAGGTGAGACATAGGTATTACTTTCCGCCGCTGGCGGTGACGGCGTAAACTTTTTTTGTAAGACTTTTGTGGACAATGAATTAAAAGAAAATTATAATAGTTAGGCTTCTGATATCTGGTATTCAGGTACATCGGGTTATGTTTTATGCAACTGGTGCCATGCCATTTGACCCTGACCCCATTTGCATGGTTCAGTGACTCTGTGGACTTATATGATTTTTGGGGCCGAAAAACCTCTTTATAAGACTTTGGTGGAAAATGAATTAAGTGAAAAGTATAATAGCTAACTGGCACCATGTCCTGCGACCTTGACACAATTTTCATGGTTCAGTGACTCTGTGGACTTAGATGATTTTTGGGACAATTGAAACTTTGTTGGAAAATAAATGAAGTTAAAAGTATAATAGCTAGGCATCTGATATTTGGTATATACAGACATTTGGGGTTTCGGTCTACACAGCTGACACCATGCTGTGTGACCCTGACCCCATTTTCATGGTTCAGTGACTTTGTGAATGTAGATGATTTTTGGGTGGAAAATGAGTTAAGTGAAAAGTATAATATTATAGCTAGGCATCTGATATTTGGGGATTATGGTATACACAACGGATATCACCATGTAATGTGACCATTACCCCATTTTCATGGTTGAATGACTTAGTGAATGTTGGTCTTTTTTAATTGTTTCTCAATAACTTTGGTATGTAGAACACACTTAAGACATTTTTGTGATGGGTAAATGGAATTCTGTCATCTGTCACATGATCTTGACCTTAACTTTTCTGAAGGCCAGCTAGACCTTCAATGAGTTCTGTGATGGTGTGAACAGGCGAGACATACTTTAGTGTCAACTCTTGTTGAAAATTGTTAGAATGTGCTGTTGAGATATTTTTCATTCATTTATAGAAATTCACTAATGTTTATATTCAGGTGAAGAAAGCTTTGGAGTTGTATGAGCAGTTAAGACAGAGAACTGGAGTAGTAGTCGTAGGTCCTAGTGGTTCTGGGAAGTCAACACTTTGGAGAATATTACAACAGGGTCTACACAAGATTGGCAAGGAAGTCAAGAAATATACCATGAATCCTAAAGCCATGCATAGGACACAGGTAAATTTTTAAAATCTTAAAGTGCAAATAAAATAAATACCAGCCAATATCTTATTTATTTTTTCTTTCAATATCTAAGTGTGTAACTTTGAGAAGAACAGCTTATGAAAATTGTTTGAACTGAAAATAGATTCATATAGCATATACATTTGTAAATGAGTTTCACAATGACAATTTATTTATTTCTTGTAAGTGAACTAACTACATTGTGCATTAAGCCCCATGAAAAGCCACAATCTCACAATGCAATCTTGATGGCGGCTGGAATTTAATTTAATATCTTGTTTGCAACTGTGGTTAGAATTTAATCTAATATCTTGTTTCCAACTGTGGTATAAATAAATGTTTTAAACTGACTTTATTACACATTGTAAAATGATTATAATATAAACACAGTTTCTTATTTTTTACAGCTGCTTGGTTCTATTGACATGGATACCAGAGAATGGACTGATGGTGTCCTGACATACAGTGCTAGACAGGTGGTCAAAGAACCTCAAGGTAAACAAATTGAACATTTCATGGATTGGTACATGTACATGTATGTTAGCATGCTTATCCATGAATTGATTTTGACATTTATCTTAACGATTCATTATTCTAGGTTAAAAAGAAGATTATGACATGTGGAATGAATGTACTTGCCACAACTTATATTTATAAATACACAATGAAATACAGCAAGCAGGCTTCTGTGCAATCAATGGCTACTGAAACAAAAAAAAACTTTTAACAAATTTGAAATACCATTGTAAACAATAAAGCTTTATTATCAATTTAGTTTGTATCTCTGTGTGATGTAGGCAATCAATAAACATTTTTTTTTATCATAGAAATTCAGTCTTGGATTATTTGTGATGGAGACATTGACCCTGAATGGATTGAATCTCTCAACTCTGTACTGGATGACAACAGGCTGCTGACAATGCCCTCTGGTGAGAGAATCCAGTTTGGACCAAATGTCAACTTTCTGTTTGAAACCCATGACCTAAGTTGTGCATCTCCTGCCACCATCTCCAGAATGGGAATGATCTTCCTCAGGTATGCTAACTAATGGTTAAACATACAAAATTAATGAAACAGTTGATTTTGTTATGCTGTTTATCCATATTTCAGTAACTTCTTATCTACAAAAACATTGGAAGGTTAAAAACCATATGCAATAAAATAAAAGAACCCTGGCATTGTAACCAATTTTGAATTTAGTCTCAAGAAAAATTTCAAATATCATATCGGTTAAAAATATCTAGAAAATTTGCGTTATTGTATATTCTTTTTTTAGAACAATATTAAATCTATTGCTGTGTCAGTATGTTGAAGCAAGTTTAACAGTAAAAATTCAAAAAATTTAAATTTACATGTGCATAGTTCAGCTAAAATGTTGCTTTATCAAAAACTTTTGGACATTAAAAAAAGACTACCTCATTGCATGTACATGTATTTTGTATTAGATTATATATAGACTCAATATGGATATTTTACTTTCCATGCAGTAGGAACATTGCTCAAATTTTCAGACTAAAATTCAATGTTTTAAAAATCATCATTGGGAACTTTATTTTTTGATAGTTCTATTTGTGTAATGATAAATAATTATTCTTGTTTACAGTGATGAGGACACAGACTTAAAGGCCCTAGTTAGTTCTTGGCTCAGTTCTCAGCCAGATTCAGAACAGCAGATACTCTCTGGATGGATTGAGGATTACTTCTACACAGCTGTAGACTGGGTCCTCAAAAGGGTTAGTATTTGAATCTGATGAGATTTTTATAAGCTGTAAGCTCCAGAGAATGGATTTGGGTGGTTGAACCCCTCATCTTTTTATTTTAAAATTTTTGGGGTTTTTTGTTGGGGGAGGGGGGTTGAAAGTGCATGGAATTTCTTAATTCAATATGGCACCGAATATCAAACATTTAAAAAAATCCACTTTTGTCTGAAACATGACCTGTATGATTCATGAATCATTTGACAAAAGTTCACAATTGCAAGTTTCTCACAAACTTTTAGACTTACATGTATTTCCATGGGATTTACGTGTTTTATTTAATATAAAAAGTAGCGAAAATTAAAATAAATCTTTATCTGCTGGTTAGCAGCTTTTTTTCTGATAAAAAAAAATGTTTATATTCATTGGCTCTTACAAATTTCTAAATCTACTCTCTTTTACCATTTTGAATTGATAACAACATTTTCTTTTATTACAGAGTGACTTTGTGGTGGATACCAGTCTAGTAGGATGTGTACTAAATGGTCTGTCCCATCTTCACAATGTTAGGAACAAGGCCCACTTCGCTGTGTGCCTGATACATGGACTGGGAGGAAACCTGAATGAGGGCAGCAGGGAGGAGTTTGCTAAAGAGGTGCGGACTGATATGACTCTTTCAGTTGTTTTCCAATTCCCTTGAAACTCATTAGAAGACTGTTCAATAGTGTTATATCAAAACTGACCATGTTAAATGTTTAAACTGAGAAAATTTTAAAAGTTTTAATCTTATTCATTTACTTAAAATAATGGTTCAAATATTTTTCATTGAATTTTAGTACCCCATTATATACAACAAAATTGCAAGCAAAACATGTTTTACAATCTCTTCCTAAGCACTAAAGATCCAATCTGATTAAATACAGATTTGAATATTTCAAGGGAAGAAAGATTATCAATTGCTAACTTACAGAACTGCTATTATTAAGTTTTGAGAACCAAATTTTCTATTTAACAATATTTTCCAGATATTTTCCCTGACTCATGAGCAACCCCCTGACAGCAGACGACCACTAGACACTTACTATGATGAAAACATGGGACGTCTGATGACCTATACAATGGAGGTACTTTATAAAAACATGTATTTACATTGCTTGCAATCAAAATCAAAAGCATTTTGAATTTGATTTTGCTGATATAACAATGTTTAAGTGAAAGTTTTTAGTTTTTTGTAATTTTTTTTCTCATGAATATTAAATTATTGACATATTAAGTTAAAAAATTATCTCAATTTAAGACTTTAATGACTCCTTCCTTATGTACTATTAGCCAACTTATTTTTGTGTTTTTGATTTGTTGAGCCATTTTGTGGCTACTTATATTTGCGAATCTGTGGAAGTACACTTTGTTTTTCACTATGATAATAAATTTTTGACAATTTATTGTCTCAAAAAAAAAATGTTTACCTTATGAAATTCAGGAAAATAAATCTCCCATGACAAAAAAATTGGTTTATAGTATTAAGATTTTAAAACTACTAGTTTTTTTTTTATCTGCGAATTTCTTCACCAATACTTTTCAAAACAGAATTGATTGTTCACTAACTACCTACAATTTACAGGTGCAAGCCTTCCAAAATGGGGTAATGCCAGTATTATGCTTGTGTATTATGCATTTTAGCATTGAGTTATTTAGTTCCTGTTATTATTTACTGGGTCTAGTTAGATCTTGTGCATGAATTTTTGTGTGTGTGAAAAATGTGATGAAAATTATTGCTTTTCAGATCTATGTCAGTACTTGATCGCATTCAAACCTTCGTATGAAACATATATAATATATTAGGAGTAAATAAGATGTGAAAAAAGTGTATGTGCGATACAACCTGTACACAAATTAGCACCAACTTAAAAATCCACAATGGAAAACAGTCAACCGCCTCAATTTTATCAATGTCACTGCTTGCCATCTTGCAAAGGACTAAGACCAGCAATATAAATCATACAATTCAATACATATCCTACAATTGTCAATAAATGAAAGACCCCCTTTTAGACAAAGAGTAATTAATATTACATAAAGACAACTAATGCAAACATAACTTTTAGAATGTCATAAGATTTCTTGCTTAGAAAAGGCACATATAAAATGTGGCAGGGTTAAACCAGTTTTTCTGGTAAATCCATTAAGCATGTTTCCCAGCTCGATAAACAAGCAAGACTTAAACTACAATTGAAAGGGTAAAGTGTGTGACCACTGAACTTAGTTGGTGCATGGTTTTTGAGACACCACACCCATTAATTCATGGGATAGAAACACATGTGATAGAAACTGTTTATATGCTAGTCATATGTAGATAGAACCATATGCAAGTTAAAAATTAGTTATGATTCAAAATCTCTTGTATGTACATGTAATACATGTATTATAAAAGAGGCATGCTTATCTTGGACTTTTAATACATGAACTTAGATAGCTTTCTCTAAGTAATATATATGTTCTTTTGAATTAATTTATTGGATATGTTTAGAGATGGAAAATTTATACATATTATTGTTGACTGTAAATATTAGTTTTATATGTATTTAAACAACTGAATAACTTTTAGAAAGTATAGAAACACGGATATAGATTGGCAATAAATGGTTAAAAAAACATTATTTCTTGTCAAAAGCATAGATGAAAGAGATTTCATATAAGTAAACCATACTTAAGAATGATATTCATAAATGGCAAAATAGTATTTACGAAATAGTCCATGACTGTACATTTCACAAATTCCATGTAAAATAACCTTATTATGAAGCTTATTCTTGCAGATCTAGACCTTAATTACTCTTTGTATTAAACTTATTATACATTTTGGATTCATATTTCTTACAGAGCACAACAGATTTATCAGCAGACAATTTCACAGCAAGTTCGTCTGCTTCTCTCCCTGTCATCAGAACAGCAGACGTTCAGAAGAATCTGGACTATTTTGCTCCATGGCTTCAGGCTGATAACAAACAACCATTTATACTGGTGGGACCTGAGGGATGTGGCAAAGAGTAAGTAGTTATTTGTGAAATTAATAAACTTAGGATTTACTGCTACTTACTAACTATAAACCAGATAATTTTCACATGATATTGAATTGCAGCCATTTGAGATCTATCATTATCAAAATATTAGACGAAGATTGCTTTTATTACAAAATTCTGGAGAAAAAACTATCTGAAATTTCAATGACATAGTAAATAGACATTAGAAATTTATTGGTAAATTTGTGTTAGACAAGTCTGACGACCAGGCTTGTGATTACTCTAAAAAAAAACATATACTTTTTATTTGAAATTTTAGGCATGTAAATATAGTTATCTACTTTAAATACATTCACTACTATTGACTATATGTTGTGATTTTGGTCCTGCAGAAATTACTGAATATATGGTATATTTCAATTTTTCATTGCAGAATGTTGCTGAAGCATTGTTTTGAGCAGCTGAGGTCTACACAGATAGCCATAGTGCATTGTTCTGCCCAGACAAACCCTACCCATGTGTTACAGAAGCTGGGCCAAACATGTATGGTCCTAAACACCAACACTGGCAGGGTCTATAGGCCCAAAGACTGTGAGAGACTGGTCCTGTATCTGAAGGACATCAATCTACCAAAACCTGACAAGTGGGGAACATGTCAGCTGATTGCATTCCTTCAACAGGTACATATGCTTTTGGGCAAATTTTTGCAAACAAAAAAAATGCATAACCCTGATACTCTCATATTTCAGTTTTTAATTTGTTAAAGTTAAAAGATAATGAAACAAAGATCTGGCAAATGCCATCAAAAATGTTCCAAACTTAAAAGAAGCATGTGAATTTACACAGATTTATTTGCAAAGCCTAAAACCCTGACAGGTTCAGCAAACAAACTTAGCAACATTAATAAAAGCTGCATACTGAATTTGTCTTCGGTAGAATTCCTTTTATGACAAGTAATAAAGATATGTATACCTCTACAGACTCCTTGGAAGGGGGAAGTATATAACCCTGTCCATCAATTTGTCCACATAGATCATTACACCACAAGTACAATTTTTCCCAAACCTCCTGATGGTGTCAAAAATAATGTTGAATTGATATTTTCTTCAATGCACTTGCTAAGAATTTATCAATCTTATCTCTAGGTTGTGACATACAATGGATTCTATGATTCAAACTTAGAATGGGTAGGACTGGAAGGTGTCCAGATTGTTGCCAGCATGAATGCAGGAACTGGTCTTGGTAGACATAGGCTGACATCCAGATTTACTTCAGTGGTCAGAATCTGCTGTATTGGGTAAGAATTTCACAGTAACTGTACATGAGAAGAATTGATATTTTATTTACAATTTGAACATTTGTTTTGAACTGAAAGATGTATTGATTTAGATTTTCATATCTTGTCTATTTCCTGTTTACCAAATCTTTAAGATACTATAAATTTTAATAGTCTAAATCTTTTAATAGGGAAGGTTATCAGAGGTGGATCCAGGATTTTAGTTAAAGATTTTTTGCAAAAAAGCATAATTTGTTCAAATAAAGTCAGTTTTAGGGAAAGCGTACCCACAGTATGCCTTTCCTTGGATCTGTGCCTGGTTATTTTTTCCTTTTATTTGTTTTGTTTGGTAAATATTGCATTTACAAAACTCATAAATACTATAACATGTATAATTTCAATGTACAATAAAAAATTCATCATCATTTCTTCCACAGCTACCCAAGCAAGGATCAGTTACAGACCATCTATTCCTCTTATCTGACACCCATCCTACACAAACAGCTAAGGAAACATCCAGTCTGGGGAAGTGGCTCCAAGATTCATGCTCTGGCTGGCTCCATGGTCCAGTTGTATGATCAGGTAAGAGTTTATTGAGTGGAAGTGGTTCCAAGATTCATGCTCTGGCTGGCTCCATGGTCCAGTTGTATGATCAGGTAAGAGTTTATTGAGTGGAAGTGGTTCCAAGATTCATGCTCTGGCTGGCTCCATGGTCCAGTTGTATGATCAGGTAATGCAGTTGTAAAATGTCCTATGCAGAGGTGTATCCATAAATTTAAGTCTTGTTGACTGCTCCATATTGTTTAAAAAAGTCTTAAGTGTACTTTTCAGTATTACACATTGTATATAGTGCCTCGATGCTTTTTGGATTTATATTTTATAATGAATTGTCTGAAGTAAAAACTTAATAGAAAATAAAGAGATGTGGAATAAGTGTACGCGACACAGCCCACAATTAAACGGCAATTTAGAAAAACCACAATGGACAACCGCCAGCAGCCTTCAACGAGGCCATTTGGCACTGCTCGCGGTTCTGCAATTGGCCCATGGTCTAAATAAGATGCATATAATTCAAATCCAGCCCTAAAAACAACATGGACCTCTTGCTTGTATTTTTATTAAAATCTTTAAAAGTGTTATCATTTAACCTCGATTGTTCATAAATTAGACTTTTTTTCATTCAAGCTACATATTTTTAAAACATGTTTTCAAATTTTAGAAAAAAAATTATCATTTTTACTTTCCTTTTCAGCTGAAGTCCCGCTTCACTGTAGATGACTACAGTCACTACCTATTCACACCTAGAGACCTGACCAACTGGTGTCTGAGTCTTCTGCGATACGACTTGAACGCTGGGGCTAAGGAAGGGTCCAGTGATCACCTGTTAGAGGTTTGGGCCTATGAAGCCCGGAGACTATTTCGTGACAAGATCGTAGGGACTGAAGGACTGAACAAGTTTGACAGTATACTGATGTCTGTGGTTAGATCTGACTGGTCTACAAACATATTTGATTCTCTTGAAAGTAAGTTTTTGATTTGTGTACCTGATTACTGTGTATAGTTGATTTAAAGACAGTTTAACAGAACTTATACAAATTACTTTTTCATCCGAATAGAAAAATAATAGTCAATAAAACATTAAATTTTAAAAATTTAGATATTTAGTCATAATAAATTATCTATTATCTATAAAATGAACATCATGAACATTTATCATTATCAAAAATGAAAAATAATTTTGCTATGCCCGATGCATGTTTTGTCTAATCAATTCTCGTGATATAAGAGATGATCTATCTAAGATATCTAAAATGCCAAACACTTTATGAATATGAAGAGCATTGGGGATCAATAAAAGTTGAAGATACCATGTTTTTCTATGGTATTAAAAGTGTGTTCATAAAAAATTTAAAAAGCATGAATTAAATTTAATTAAATAATCATGGCAAGTGAATGGTAGATGGTACAAATACATTAAATTTTGTCTTTTGTAGATGACTTCTTTGTGACATGGGGAGCCAGGACTGAGTCAGGAGCCCCTTCAGTGGCAGCTGGGGCACCATTGCCACCCATGGGGAAACCACTTGGAAAGTTGTCTTCAGATGATCTGGTGGCTGTCATAGAGAGAGGACTGAAAATTTATAGTAGGTTTCAAGATCTGTGTTGAATGGTGAAAATGTACATTATAATGAATTGTATAGGTGGGATAAAAAATTGTAAAAGTAAAACCTTTGGTCTCCAAATCCTTGATTCAAAATTCTGTCTTGACCAGTAAATTACTGTAGATTTTGCATTCACAATGACAAAAATATACAAAATCTTATGTAAAATGCTATATGTTTAGACCAAGGCCCTGGAAACGGTCATATTTGCCGGTCATGTCCGAAATTTTGTCCAAAATGACCGAACAAAAATTGCCTAAATCGGACATTTCAAAAAAAATTTTTTGCACAATGTTTTTTGTTACAGTTAGTCGGTCATTAATTCATTAATTGTCTTGCTGAGCATCCGGTCTGGTGGTCATTTAATCTCATTATTAAGTCTGACTGTGGTGTCAAACACAGGTGTGAATTGCTATGGGGCTAATTAGGTAATCGGTCACACCTGTCTGATCATGGCCACGTGCATTGATGAAGATTTACAGTACCTGTAGATGGTTTTAATTACATGTAATTCAATAATGTTAATTAGGACCACTGGTTGCTTGTTTTGTTTATTTAGAAATCACATCTTCATTAAAGTTGAGAAAAACACCCTCAGTTTGTCAAAAGAGTGTTTGTACACTATAAATAAATTTGTTTACAAACTGGAGTTCAACTACGCATGTGCAAGATAATAAAAAAAATTAAATATTGTCCAAATAATAATTTTAAATTAGCAGATACCTATATTGTGATAAATTTCATTGAACAGAATACAAAAGAAGCATTTCTCAAAACTTTTTATTTTGCTTTCTTTTAAAAATAAAATATTATTTTTGTATGTGGTCCTCATTTCATTCTACTTCCTTTTTACTTTCACTTTCACTTTTACATTTGTAACCGGAGAGCATGAATTACTTCACAAAATCGACATATCCTGAGCGGGATTCGATCCCGGGACCTCTAGGTTTACAGTCAGGCGCTCTACCTCTGAACCAAAGAAATACTTCCCTTGTTCAGGGATAAAGGCTGGCTATTTAAATCTACTAGGAAGGGGAGCAACCCTGTTACACTTCCCCCTCCTCAAGAGTCATCATACCTTCATGTATGACTCTTAACACAACTAACCCTGGCTAGTTTTCCTGTTCTAACCATCGTGGGTTTTTTAGTTGGGTGCCAATGTAACCGGAGAGCATTATTTACTTCACAAAATCGACATGTCCTGAGCGGGATTCGATCCCGGGACCTCTAGGTTTACAGTCAGGCGCTCTACCTCTGAACCAAAGAAGTACTTCCCTTGTTCAGGGATAAAGGCTGGCTATTTAAGTCTACTAATTAATGTACGAAGGGGAGCAACCCCGTTACACATTAAACGATCTTTTTATAAAGTAAACCAAGCAAGTTTTAATAACCATGAAGAGTATTTTAAACAACCTTTGTAAACAGGATCTGGATATCATGTTCAGCTTATTACAAAACATTTCACACAAGCAACAAGTACACATGTACTTGTTAAAGGTAATACGATTTCAAGGAGGATAAAGGGGGGGGAGTGCATAGTAGGAGACAATAATATGGCATAAGCATAAGCATAGGTCATTGAACATTAAAAATTTCGGGGAAAATGACCGAAATCAACTCAGAAAATTTCCAGGGCCTTGGTTTAGACTTTCTAATGTATATTTAAACGAATTTTAAAAGTTTGAAAATGATTACCACTTATCATGTACAGTATGAGCATACTATACAATAAGTAAAAAAAAATATCTAAAGACTGAATTTAATTCTATTTTCTTAACAGGCAGAGACAACAGAGACTTAGATATCCTAATCTTCAAAGAAGTGTTGGACCACATGGCCAGAGTGGACCGAGTCCTAACCAAACCTGGAGGGTCCTTGTTGATGGCAGGACAGAGCGGGGCTGGACGAAGGACTGCAGTCCTCCTAGTGGCCCACATGCATCAGATGCATCTGTACTCTCCCAAGGTGTTCAGAGGATATGGCATGAAGCAGTTCAAAAATGATTTAAAACATGTAAGTTTGTTTGTGCCTGTTCAGTTGTGTCGTGTGCCTTCATTGTATTGTATTTACTTTTCAATGTATTCTAATTTTGTCTTTTGTTGTGAATTAATATTAAAATTTAAAATTCATTTTGGGTGATGATAAAATGTAGGATAAGTGCTCATGACACAACCTCCATATATCAGCAGCTTAAAAATTTATAGTTTAGTATTTCTTTCCTTTTTTTGAAACCTTGAGAAGCATGTTTATTCTATAAAAAGTTACATTATTACAATGTACTTAGAAAAAGGTTTTGTTGAAATTAATTTAAGTCAGAGAGAGCACTTATTTATCAGAAATATGATGGGACTAGCATTTCTTTCTGTTAATTTTGAAACAGCTGTGGACAATTTAAAGATTTCAAATTATAACCATTAATTGAACTTGGGTGAAATCGTAAAATCATGAAAATAAGTACCCGCAAAAATAATTAAGTTTACAGTATTACAATGTATATACTGCTTTAATTTTTGAAGGTCATGCAACTGGCTGGAATTGAAGGGGAACAAGTAGTCCTATTACTAGAGGACCATCAGTTCATTGAGACCCAGTTCTTAGAGATGATCAATAGTCTCCTGTCCAGCGGAGAGGTCCCGGGACTCTATACCCCAGAGGAACTGGACCCCATCTTGTCCCCACTCAGGGATATGGCATCTGAGGCTGGCTTTAGAGGGACCATGATCAACTACTTTGCTTCCAGTAAGTAGAGTACCAGTAGATTCTTTTCTACATGGAGCAAGGTTATAAAAGGACTATTAGAATGTAATTTAATATATCCTCTTGAAAAGAGATTGATATATGAAAATAAGATAAGCCTATTAATGGTTATCAAGGACAACTTACCCATGTCTTCAAGTTTATGCATATGGCCATTGATTTATTCACAAATAGTTTTGATATGTTTTGATATTAGAAGTAAAAGGTACATTGAAAAACAAGATTAGGAAAATAAATCATACCAGGTAAATAGATTTTCAGGAAACTGTAGTAGAGATACATTTTTAGGACCTTGACCTATAATTCTAGTTACAAAGACAAAATTGTTGGTAAAACAATCAGAAAAAAAATTACACATGCTTTCGAAAAACGATTTTTAAAAATAAAAAAAAACATTTAACATTTTGTTTGACAGGAATCAAGTGCAACTTACACATAGCCTTGGTTATGGACTGTACAAATGCCAAGTTTACAATGAACTGTGAGAGTAATCCTGCCTTTTACAAAGAATGTGCTGTTCAATGGATGGAGAGCTGGAGCAGGGATAGCATGATCAAGGTAAGGTCAGGGGTCATGGTCATGATAGGTTGCCTGCCTTCTTCAAGTAATGTGCTGTTCAATGGATGGAGAGCTGGAGCAGGGATAGCATGATCAAGGTAAGGTCAGGGGTCATGGTCATGATAGGTTGCCTGCCTTCTTCAAGTAATGTGCTGTTCAATGGATGGAGAGCTGGAGCAGGGATAGCATGATCAAGGTAAGGTCAGGAGTCATGGTCATGATAGGTTAAAGGTCAGGGTTACCTGGCCTTCTTCAAGTAATGTGCAGTTCAACGGATTGGGAGATGGAGTCAGGATATTATGATCAAGCCAAGTGTCCTATAAGTTGAAAGAAAAAGACCAAAGGTCATTTTTCTTTTGAAGTCATACATGTAGGTCAAAATACAGAATTGCCCAATGACCATGGGTGGCTTGAGAGATGGAGTAGAATTTTAATAAAAGGTTTAAGACTGTATTAGAACATCATTTGTTTGAAAAAAATAAATGATTTTTATATGCCTCAAACATTAATGTTGACCAGGCAGTTTGGTTAAAACATTTACATTTAGGTCCATTTGAAAGATATATTCATGGTTCAAGATTGATACTACACTCTCGATCAGTCAGGCAGATTATAGTTTGGTTGGTCTTTAAATTATATAGATAGGAATATATTTTAGAAATGTTGATAAATTATTTTGTTTTTAAATTCCATTTACTAGGTACCATACATGTTGCTGACCAAACCACCAAAGATTGAGGGAGCAAGTATTGGTGCTGAGAAGAAATCTCATAAAAGGAAGTTATCCGGAGGGGAAGAACTTCTCAAGTGCTTCTTACATGTACATGAACATTGTGCCCAAATAGGGCTTGGTGCCACACCCAGGAGATATGTGGCATTCCTGAACACCTACAATCAGGTGTATAATAACAAGAAGAAAGGCATAGAAACCAGACAACATCATTTACAGGTATCACATGTTCATTTTGCAAGAAAATATCAATCATTCAGTTAAAGAGAATACTGTGGATTCATTTATTTTTGTTGGGACCAATTTTCTGGGTTTGATGAAAAAGGATTAGTTTGTGGACTCTTGAATTCGTGATACTGAAGGCGGCAGCATACTTATCAATGTTAAATTTCTTTTCTGTGGGATATCAAAATTCGTGGATCAAGGCCACCCACGAAAACCTCAAAAATTGATACTCCACAAAAATGATGTAACCACAGTATTTCTTTACAGTTTAGTTTTGTGATTTCTGTTATTTGACATGTACATGTTTGCAATTTAAAATTTTTGTGAAATGTCTGATATTTAGATCAAATGGAACAACAATTTATGTAAAACCTGATGCACATACATAGAATGTATGTATATTGTATGCATTAGGGTATGAACAAAACGAAACACATCATTATTGTACTCCTCATTGGTTGTCTAACGGACATGTTGCGAAGCAGAGCATTTTATCTATAATCTGACAATGCCCTCAATGAAATAAGCTTTGCTTAATGAAATGTTCTTGTTTGGCATAAAAATCTACAGGCTATAAAAACACACACAAGAAATATGAATGCATTTACTTGTAATCATACACATTTAATTGAAAGAAAAAAAACAAATCACAATACGAAAACTTTGGAACTGTCTGGACAGGTCAAAGAATTACTGTATAGCCGGAGATTTTAGCCAGTTGCAAATTTCGCAAATTTGTATCGAAAAGAGAAGTGTTTAATTTTAGCTGTCTAAATTTTTCGTCTAATTTTTTGCCTTTACAGAATCTAGATTGTGTATGATACATGGTATATAATATTTAGCGATCTTTAATTTTAGCAATTCCTCGGAGCTCGCAAATAAAGGGAAAATGAGAACCTGGCAAAAATTTCCTTCTATACAGTATTTCTTTGCACATTTGAGAAATCTTAGCTTTTCATTTGATATCATAGGCTGGTGTTAGCAAGTTGAATGAAGCCAAACAGTTGGTAGATGAACTGAAGAGGAAGGCTGCTGAACAAAGCAAAGAGCTGGCGATCAAACAAACTGAAGCTGACAATGCCCTCAAGGAAATTACTGTTAGCATGCAGGTATGTTGGTTATACTTTGTTTAAGTTTATGGCTAAGATTTACAATTTGTAAAGTTGTCAAGATTCCAAAACAGACATTGAAAATACAATATGTAATTCATTTTACTGCTCCAACCATGACTAGGTGGAGGAATCAGTTTTTCTTATGTACTTATGCACAATGTACAATGAGTGGGCCAGATGTTTTATTAAGTAAGCATGTATTTCCAGCAAAAAATCCAGGACTTTTTCTAAAAAACCAAACATGCTTAACATTAAAATGATTTGAAATTTAGCAGTGTGGTTTGAAATGACAAACTGAATGTACATTCAATTACTTTTCTGACCTGTTGTTCCTCTTCTTCCTGCTTTATGTAGGGATGCTTTTGAGTCATTTTCTTTAAAAATCCAGAAATGAAATAATAGAAATTTTATTTTTCTTAATTCCTTTAGAAAATTAGAATTAAATTATTTATGACTTGTTTCTTTGAAGCATCATTTAATTTCATTCCAACTTCTTTTCAGAATGCTGGAGACCAGAAAAATGAAATGGAAGTGTTGAAAGCCCAAGCTGCTGAGGAAGACAAAGTCCTACAGCGTAGGAAAAAGGACATTGATGCTGAGCTAAAGGATGTAGAGCCTCTGGTACAAGAGGCCAAAGCTGCCGTTGGGAATATCAAGCCAGAGTCTTTGAGTGAGATCAGATCACTGAGAGCACCACCTGACGTGATCAGAGACATTCTAGAGGGAGTACTTAGACTTATGGGTATCTTTGATACATCATGGGTCAGCATGAAGAGGTTTGTTTCTGTATTGTATAGCATACATGATTAAAGACCACAATGGTCCTGAATTTGACTATGCATTTAAAATGAAATGATGGGTTGAACCTAATTTTATGATGTCAACCTCCCTGGTCCGTTGCATGTAATATCATTTTGATCTTTGGCCTAAATAATCGTAGTAAAACAGACAATGATGTAATCTTTTATTTTTTCTGACACTTGGCTGCAATCATGCAGTAATCGTTAATAAAAAAAAAACCATATAGACTCCAAAGATTTCCACAGAGCTAATGTAGTACGTTTCCAAAAGCCTGTGTAATATTTACTTGGTATGGGTAAATGAATAGAAAGAAAAGAAGGGGAATCTGGAAATAAATGATGTGCTTCTAAACTACAAACTCTTGGGGTTTCAGTTTTATTTCATATTTCATACCAATTCATGTGTGTTTGACAGTTTCTTAGCCAAGAGAGGTGTGAAGGACGAGATCCAAACATTTGATGCCAGGAACATTAGCCCTGAGATTAGGAAGAGTGTTGAAGAACTATTGAGGAAAAATGCCAACTCTTTTGAAGCCAAGGTTTGTTGAAACTACTATTTTGGAGTAAGGCAAAGAAACTTCTAAGAGGCAATTGAATCTAATCTGTGAACAGAAATAAAGATAAAATGGGAGCAAAAACTTTTTATTACCCCCTGAAAAGTTTAGGTCTATCTGTCACACCTAAGACATGTTAGAGTACCCAGTTCCTATCTGCAACACCTCCTCAACCACTTCGATTTTCATGAATATTTGTTTTCATTTTCCAGTTTTTTATGGCCCGACCACGTTAGTGGATCGGACATATAGTTTTACCCTTGTCCGTCCGTCCGTACGTCCGTACATCCGTACGTCCGTCCGTAACACTTTGGTTAAGTTCTTGGTTAAGGTCCATTACTCGGATACTAGATGTTGTGGGTCAATGATATTTCACCACCAGATGGGTCTTGGGTAGGGCTACACCACCCACTAGAAATTAGGTCACTGTGACCTATATTTTATGCATGAACGACTTCGGTTAAGTTCTTGGTTAAGGTCCATAACTTGGATACTAGATATTGGGGGTCATTGATATTTCACTACTAGATGTGTCTTAGGTAAGGTGACACCACCCACTAGATATTAGGTCACTGTGACCTATATTTTACGCATGAATGACTTTGGTTAAGTTCTTGGTTAAGGTCCATATCTCAGATACTACATGTTGATGGTCAATGGTATTTCACCACCAGATGTGTCTTGGGTAACATGACACCACCCAATAAAAATTAGGTCACTGTGACCTATATTTTATGCATGAACGACTTCCGTTAAGTTCTTGGTTAAGGTCCATAACTTGGATACTAGATGTTTGGGGTCAATGATATTTCACTACTAGATGTGTCTTAGGTAAGGTGACACCACCCACTAAAAATTAGGTCACTGTAACCTATATTTTACGCATGAATGACTTTGGTTAAGTTCTTGGTTCAGGTCCATATCTTGAATACTACATGTTAGGGGTCAACAATATTTCACTACTTGATGAGTCTTGGTAACATGGCACCACCCACCAGAAATAAGGTCACAGTGACCTATATTTTACACATGAACACTTTTAATTAATTTCTTGGTAAAGGTCCATATCCCAGTAAATTCACATTGAGGATCAATGACTTTGGTCAAGAACGGGAGGGCCATCCTGTGGCTCATAGACACATTATCTAGTTATGTATTTTTTTAGGAAGCATTGTCAGTGGTGGTGGTTGAGGGGGGATGGCTAGGGTTGGTAGCTGCAACTCACAGATTTTCTTGTTGTACCTCTCTGTATCATTTTTCAGGCTGCCAAGAGAGCTTCAGTTGCTGCAGAACCATTAGCTATCTGGGTCAAGGCAAATGTCAAATATTCTTATGTCTTGGAAAAGATTGGACCATTGGAAGCAGAACAAAATGAACTGAAAAGGTACAGAATCAGTCCTGATGCTAATTTTAAAGAATTGACTCTATCAAATCATTTCAACTATGAAAGAAAAAGTTTACTTTAAAAAAACATAACATTCCGTATAGCAGGTTATTTTTCGTGGTTGTATAATTTTCAGATATTTTGCGGTTCGACGTAAATCACGAAAATATTATTCTATTGTAAATCATTAACAAACACATTAACAAACCACAAAAATAAAACCTGCAAAAAATTTTCACATACTTTTTCAGACAAAAACTGTGAAAATAACCTGCTATACGAAACTCAGTTGTTCTTTCAATATGTACTTTAAATTTTTTCTATAAAACAACATGCAAACGTAAGGAAATCCTACCTCAAATATCAAAACCATTTAATTCTTAAATCCACATTTTAGAAATCTGGCAAAGGCCCAAGGAAGAATGGACAAGTTAAAGAGTGCTTTGGATGAGGTTGATGCTAAAGTTGCATCCTTTAGAAACAAGTTTGAGAAATTCACAAAAGAGGCAGCTGAGCTGAAGATTAAGCTGGACAAGGAAAATGAGACCATTCAGGCTGCAGAGACTCTGGTGTCTAAACTGGACGGAGAATATCAGAGATGGAACCAACAGGTAACTTTAAAGATATACTGTGGATGCATTTATTTTAGTGGGTACCAATTTTCGTTGTTAGATGAAAAGGGGTTGTTTCGTGGATTATAAAATTGGTGGTTCTGAGGTCTGCAGTATACAGATCAATGTTAAATGACCCTTTCATGGGGTATTTAATTTCGTGGTTCAAGGGCACCCACGAAAACCATAAAAAAAATGATACCCCAGGAAAAATAATGAAACTACAGTACTGTAAAACTTGTCAAAACAAAACTTTTATATATTGAAATATCTCTCTATACCTATTGATTTTATACCTGATAAAATCAAACACCTCTCTATTCTGAACAGGGATTGAATTTCGACTAGTTTTACTGTACGATGTATTGCAATTTCATAATTTAATTTAATAGGTACAGAGAACATGTACCGTATTTTGCCGTGTTTAGTGCGCATTTATGTACAATGCGCACCCCCTTTTCATTATAAAAATCTGTGGAAAAAACGAAGTTTTGTGTAAAATGCGCGATCATTTACTATGACAAGGAACCCTCAAAATTTGTCTCTTTTTTCAGGTAGAAAGACTACAGATGAAGATTTTTTTTAAATGAAAATAAAATTGTTTTGTAATTATTGTGAAAATAAAAATAAACTGTTATACTATTTGTGTATTTTATTATGGTGTCAAAACAGTGATGATCAACAAATTACTATTCAAACAATTCTGAAGTATTACAGCTGAATGGCTTTAATTGTTAATTTACAAAAGATTGATGTTTTGTGCAAATTGAAGCCAAGGTGTCAAAACAAATAATTACCGGTAAATCTAAATTATCTCCAGCTTGGGATGAGTATTTATTCACAAAACAATAAGAAAATGGCTATCTGTTGCTCAAATAATTACATGAAAGAAAATACACAATCATGTCAACAAACCATTCTATTTTTAGAATTATTTAAATGAGGTTACTTAGGGGAATACACATCATTGATCCAGAAAGGAAACAAGGAAAGGAAGAATGAATAAATAAATTAAAATCATATTTTATTATTCTTATTTTGAATAAAGAAATGGGATAGAAGTATTTTTAAGAGTACAAATAGTTTTACCAAACTAACAATAACATTAAACCAAAATGGTGGTCGATATGAAAATGAAATTAATAAACAAACACATGAAGCCACTGGAATTAAGTTTTTATTTGATAAAAGCAGGATAAATTTTATTAAGTGATACTAATAATGAACAGGATTCAATAGAAATCACGGAGTTATGATTCTTGTATTCAATCATGGATGAATCTTGTGTCCAAAGTCTGACAAACATGGATCTTTTGCCGTTGCCGATGTTCATGAAAATGTATGAAAATCTCATACAGGGATGTATTGTGCGCACCCCTATGTTAGATTCTGGAAATTATTGTAAAAAACTGCGCACTTTACACGGCAAAATATGGTACATGTATCTTTGAATTTTGTGTCTTTTGAATATTTAAGTTACTTTTAAATAGTAAAACAGACAAGAAAACAAAGTTCTGTTTTGAAAATTATAAAAACTTGCAAAATATTTCTTTCTCAATTCTATTTATGCACCACTTATTTATTAGCAAAACTTTTTTACGGAAAACAAACAATGAGTTTTAGCTGGTTTTAGTGTTAAAGTAACCGTTACATCCACCCAGTGTATATTGGATATTTACTCATGGCTTGTTGTCATGGTTTCCTTTGTTCATTGTGTGATCTATATTAGAATTATCGATTGAAAGTATCAATCAGTCATTATCAAATCTAGGATCTTTTCAGAGTTTATAGCTTCTAAAAAAATTAATTTAATTATCTACTGTAGGTTGGAGAGCTTACTGCCGAGATACAAGAGCTGCCCAAGCGAGCCTTACTAGGTGCAGCCTTCATCACTTACCTAGCCAAGGCCCCCGAGGACGTGAGACGTAGCGGGCTCAAGAGCTGGATGGAGACGCTTGGTGTGGAGGGATTTGACATGAGGAGGTTCCTCAGTACCGAGAGCGAGCAGTTGATCTGGAAATCTGAGGGTCTGCCGTCAGATGACCTGTCCATGGAAAATGCACTGGTTATTCTACAGGTAGATTATTTTTTTTATTGATTTGATGGAAATTTACATTGTTTTTTAACTTCATCTTTATACTGTTTCCAAAGTTTGATCGTTTGTATGTTTTTGTTACATTTTAATTTCAATTCTTGTGAAAACCTTTCTTCATCTTAAAGGTTTCTTGATGCAAATTTCTGATTTACATTACATTCTTATTGTGGTTGATAATATTTTAGTATAATATATACTTAAAAATGCATTTTTTTTTTACATGAAAGATATATTCATCTAGAATTGGATGCATAGAACTGCATGAATTTAAATTGAAAAACATTGCATGAATATAAATAGATATACTAGTAGATATAATGCTTAATATTAACATCTACATGAATCATATAATCTCTTTTGATGTTTTTTTTTTAAATTTTAATTTGAATTAAAATGTTGATGTATATTATGCCATGGATAATTTCTAGATCAATGATATATCTGCAGGGGTAAGATTTAATGCTCTAAGTCCCTGACACACCAGCACATTTACAAAAACATTTTTATTTTTTGCTTTAATGTGTGTTTATTTTTCAGTTTGACACTAGACTGTAGTTTCTCTTGATCATAACTTGCTCAGATTTGTTTTCTACATGCACAGAACTTTTGTTTGATTTTTAACTTCTGGTATTTTGCACATGATAATTTTTCAAATTTTTATGACTTGGGTTTTTTTGCACTAGATTTTTTCCAATGTTTTAGTTTTTAACCCATTTTTTGTCACAGTATAAATGTAGATAAATTAAATCTGTTGATTTGTGGATTTAAAAGAAAATTTCATGAAATATTTCATGGTTATCCAGTCAAATACTATTAAGGCTCAATTATTGATAAAATTCAAGGTTTGAACTTAACCATAATATGGAGTAGGCATTGCCTAAATGCGAGCATAGCTAAAAGCAGGGATGTTTAAAACAATCAGTTTTATTTAATCCCTGCTAAAAGGGACTACGTTTTGTTTATACAATGTATTAGGGGCGAGATGGTATGGGGCGATTAAGCTTCGAGACACGTTAGTTTCGTACGTGCATATTACCAAGACGAAACGAGCAGTTTATGTGTATTTATTATTTTAAGAATATTATTTTCTTGTAAAAAGCGCAATTTATTATTTTTTTAAGCATTATTTCTTTTCTTATAAATTATTTTAACATTCACTCCGGTCCTGTAAAAATAATAACCCTTTCCGGACCATGAAAAATCTAAATCAGCATTAGCAAATTTCTCGCGGAAACAAATACCGTAGAGCTCTCCGCTCGAGCGGGCACAAATGCTCGCTATTAGGATTTGGTCTCAACGTAATACACAATTTGACTCTCTGCAAGTTTAAAAGCAACTTATGCCAGGTTTTTTTTGCACATACCCCTTGGCTTTATTATTTTTTTCTGTTAACTTTTTGAACAATTGAAATAGAGGTAGACAATTCCAGCAACTACTGCAGTTTCATTATTATTCATGGGATACCAATTGTCATGGTTTTTATTGGTATCAATCGACCATGAATAAAAATCCAACGAAGTCTAATTTTTACACTGATGTTTTTAGAGACATGTGGAAAAATTTAACGTCCTTTCATTTTTCTGCAATTCATGAAAATTGATATTGATACTCATGAAAATAAATGAGTCCACTGTATTCCTTTTTCAAGCACAATGGAAAGGATTTTTTATTTTATAAACCCAAACAACTAGAAAGGAGTTCAACAAAGCAGTGGCATTTTTATTGATACAGTAATTTAAAGAATAGTTAGTAGAATACTATTTGGTCTTGTTGTTTTTTACTTTGTTGGCTTAGAAATTGCCAAAATCATTTAAAATTGATTCCTTCCATTTTCACATCACACATTTAACTTTACTTGCAAACTTTTACCTCTGGTGCTAACATGTAGTTTGGAATATTGCATGCATTTAACTGTGTCTTTATAACATTACAGTGTCATGTGGTAAGTAACTGGAGATTTAGTGGTATTTGGCTAAACTTTCTATTATTATACTAGTATAAGCACGTAAATTTTTGTGAGGGGATATTTTCATGTAATGATCTTTAATCACAAAAACTTCTCATTGAAATAAGTACAGATCGGAATAATGATAAAATATTTAAGAAAAAACATGAAAATGTCACCCTAAATACAAAGTTTACTACATTATTTTGGTCATGCCTTTTATATTTAAACTATCGTATAAAAGGCTTGGACAGATTAGTTGACATCATCGGAAACCCATGGATTGTCAAATTTTGCCTCAGCTACACTTAAATAGTGAGCAGAGTGCAATCGACCCTGGGTATCTGAGGATGTATAGTAGAAAGAAAACATCTTTTTATATTAGTCTAATTAGATTATCAGACTGATTCTGAAAGTCTTCATGAGCTATTTATGGGTACATTTGGATATATCTGTATAGCTAGTTCTGTTTCATCATTTCAGTAGAACATTACAATAATCATGGTTGCTAACTCTCATATAGGTAGATTTTAACATTATAACAAACTGGTAGTTTGGAAAGTTATATTATCTTTTTATTCACTTCAATTGTATTTAGAAAATTTAGATAGAATATTAGTAACTAACTAACATAAAGATATGTACAGTTAAACCTGATTCTTTATTCGATGTGTTTTGAATGGTGTAGTCCAGTCATTTATCTTTTGAAATAATTAACAAAGAAAAAAGCACACACTTTTTAGGGTCCTGCATTGAGGATGCAGGATCCCTATAGTTTTAACTTTGTCTGTCTGTCAGTCTGTCCATTAAGAATTTTTTTGTGAACCCTAAAAGTAAAAAAACTATTAAGAGTGCAGGTTTGAAATTTCACACAGCAATAAGGTACCTTTTAAGGAATTGCATATTATTTAATTATTATTAAAATTCAATAAGGATCTGTAGAATATTTTTGAAAAAAAAAACATACTAGTAGATTTATTTGCTGATGCCCCTGCTTTTTGACTTTTTCATTATTCTATGAGTTGTTTGTTAACGCAAGTTTCTGTGAAGAAAGGTTTTACTGTACTTGGGTAGTTACAACATTATTAGAATGAGACTAAATTTTTACCATATATGTATGATACTGTAAAATTTTTAATGAATTCATGCATGCAATTAATCAATATATTAAAATAAAATTTGAATCCCACATATATTTATGCATTAAATTATTTAGCTAATTTGAATTTTAATTTCAATTTAGACTCTTAACAAATGATTGCATGTTTGCATACAAAATATATCTATTACTTGCTTATGATAACAGCATGAATAAATATATAAAATCTCATGGCTGTGGAAGAGAACCCTCTTGTCTAAAACCTTTCTGTTTACCTTGACAGAGTGCATTGAGACCTTTCCTGATAGATCCATCATCCAGAGCCACAGAATGGCTGAAAACTCACCTGAAGGAAAGCAGGCTGGAAGTTATCAATCAACAGGTATTGGGTTAAATAAGACTTTTGACTGCTGTAAAAGTTTAATTTCTATTACTCACCAAAGTTTTGAAGCATTTTCCAATACTATGGATTCATTATTTTACATGGGATATCAATTTAACATTGGATTGTATACTGCAAAGGACAAGGTATGATAAGAGCACAATTAGACATCCAATTTTGAAATTACTAAAATGAGCTGAAAATATTCTATATCTACTTTAAATTAGCTATAATTTATTTTATTAGCATGGTTTTGTTGAAGCTGTCAATTGTGATGTTAAAATAGTTGCTGAAAGTAGCTTAAAAATTGTGATTTGGTGACAAATTGTAAAAAACAGCACAGTTTTAATGGCAAATTTAACTATGAGCCGCAGAGAGTACCACTACAGTATTTTTTTTTGAAATTATCATTTATAATAAAAGAACTAACCACAAAAATATCTTTGTGGTACACTGTGTGGCTCATGATTAAATTTTCCAAAACCTCTCAAAATTTAATCATGATTATTACTTTTTTCACAAATTTGCCAATTTTGCAAAATTTGATGACATCACACTGATGCAGTAAGTGAGATTTTATCTGAAATCAGTTATATTGCTTTCCTTTCTTTTAACTGCTTTTTTCTACTTTTAGGATGCCAACTTTTCAACTGCCTTAGAACTGGCAGTAAGATTTGGCAAAACACTGATTATACAGGAAGTAGATGGTGTTGAACCTGTCTTGTATCCATTATTGAGGGGAGATCTCCATGCACAGGGTAAGATTTGGAATAAGTGAAAAAATAATTATGAAAATTAAACTATTAAGAAAATGATATTTTGAAAAAAAAATCTTTTTTTGGAGGGGGGAGGGAATTTCTCATTTATGTAGCAGTTTTATGGAATATTGAAAAATGTGAATTTAAGTAAGGATTTATGCTATCAGCCAACCCTGTCATCTTAAAGACTGCTGGCCCTCATCCCATGTGGATTTGAAATTTAGTATGATGGTTCAGATAGACAACTAGAATGTCAAAGGGGATTTCAGACCTTTTGGACATCTACTTAAGCTTGCTATTTGGGGCCTTACACAGGACATCTGTGTCTTGTGTCCTTCTTTATATTTGTTACTTATCATCAGCACCTTAGAAATCAGTTCCTTTACATGTAATTTCATTTTGCCTTTCTAGGTCCCAGATTTGTAGTACAGATTGGAGAGAAGACGATAGATTATAATGAAGAGTTTAGATTGTTCCTAACCACAAGGAACCCCCAGCCTGAGATCCCGCCCGATGCTGCCTCTGTCATCACTGAAGTCAACTTTACTACCACCAGGGCTGGTCTAACTGGACAGGTAAATTATTTATCTCACTGTCAACATTAACATGGAAGAGTTTAGAATGTTCTTCATTGCTTCCCCTCCTACCGGAGATCCCTCTGATGCTGCCTGGGTCATCACTGAAGTTTACTTTATCAAGAAAATGGCCAGTCTTACTAGTTGATTGATTATGGTAAAAGAGGATGTTATTTACGTTTACCTATAAAGGTTAACTTAATTTTCTGTGAAAGAAGTGTGATATTAATATAATGAAACTTCATACATATATACTTCAGGATATAAGCATACAAAAATCTTCATAAAATTATACCCTTGCATCAACTTCATGGTTATGTGATTGCAGAAGAGAGAAAATGTCAGATAGGACACCTTGTCTTTTGGACATATTCTTGTCCTTAATTTGAATCCCATGTGGAGTTCGTTAAAATCAAAATATCCTCTACTTGTAGTTGTTAGCTAACACCATACAACATGAAAAGCCAGAGTTAGAAGTGAGGAAGACAGATTTACTGAAAACTGAGGAAGATCTAAAGATACAGCTGGCTAAGATGGAGGAATCCTTATTGGAGGTCAGTGTCTAATAAATATAACTTAGAAATTGGACAATAGAATAACACCCACTTCAAGAGGCTAGAGCACAGGCTTTAATATTATTAAGCAGTATATAAATTACACACAAAGATAAGGCTTTTGTTTTGTTTTTACACACATGAAGCATATATAAAATTTCTTGGAAGTGTTAAATGTTTAGAAAGCACTCTTTACTCTAATTCTTTCTATGAAATCTTAGATGTCATGCATGTATAAGAAATCCTGAAAATGTACTCCAGATATTATGAATCTCGAATGGTCTTTTGCCAAATGCCATATGCTTTGTCATTCTCACTTGGTCTCCTTTCTCTAAGCGTAAAATTATAGAATTTGTACTAGTGTCATAAGTTACACCTTGGTTTCCTGAATAAGGATACATCAGCATTTTGTACACATTGTTTAATTGTAACCCTAGTTCAAGTGCATATTTTGACATTATTGTACAGGAAAATACATAAGTGCCGCTAACAGGTGCTTGGAAAATTCCGGTGTTTGGGTTGAATCCATTACCCAAGTTAGTTATCACACTCTTAAATAGAATAGTTTGGTCTGGGTTTATATCCACATAACTTGGATACACTCGTGCATGAAACGCTATATTTGGTATCTGCTTACCCTGGAGATTTTCTATCTTGGTCTCAAATCTTTTTATGTCATTGGCATGTTTTTGTCCAAGTGTCTCCAGCTTTTTAATGTCACTGGCATGTTTTTGTCTAAGCATCTCCAGATTTTTTACATCACTGGACTGTTTTTGTCCAAGTGTCTCCAGCTTCTTTGTTAAATTGGCTTGTTTTTGGTCAAGTGTTTTCATCTTCTTTTTATCATCAGAATGTTCTTGTTCAAGTGTTTCCAATCTCGTTACATCATCTTCATGTTTTTGCTCAAGTGTTTGCAGCTTCTTTGCATCATCTGTATGCTGGTTCTCAAGTGTTTTCAGCATCTTTGCATCATTAGCATGTTTTTGCTCAAGTATTTCCAGCCTATTAACTATATTGTTAAGTTTTTGGTCAAGTTTATCCATCTCATTTAGATCATTTGTATGCTTTTGCTCAAGATTTCTAAAATTCTCCTTTATTGTATTAATTTGATTTAATCTTGAGTTGAAATCACTCATTTTCTCCTCCATTTTTTCTGTCTTTAATTTTAGAAGTTCATTTTGCTGTTCAAAAAATGTCTGAATTAGACCAAGTAGTGAGTTCCAATCCCTTTTTAATTTTTCCCCAGAGAGTTCTGTATCTTTGTCATTCTTTTGGCCATTATTATCTCCAGTAGAAGAAATTTCCACAATCAAATTGCAAAGCAAGTAACTGAATAGAAAATATTTTGCCACATTCATATTCAATATTTTATGAAAATCTTTATTCCAATATATGTACTTTCTTAAGTTTATCCGTTAACATAACCTCACAAGCAAATGTAACTTTAAAAGTATTATGTTCTTCCTATTAAGAACAATAACAATCTTATAAAGTATTAAGAAGATAATACAATTTCCTAATGTACTTCAAAATTGGCTTTGAAGTACATTAATTGAGTATGTGAGTAATAAATAAAACTTCCTTTTCTTAAGGATGGTCACTCCTGAACTTTTTTATATCAAAGATTTTATGATATCGGGTGGAAATGATAGATAATTGTTTACTTAATGAAATAGCAAAAAGAAAATGATAGGTCTGTGTGCTCTTTTTCAAGTTAAATGACGTCAAAAATTTGGCGGGAAATCAGACTCCTCTAGATTTTACATAACAATTACATTGTGATGTTTTTAGCCTTAAAAACCATGAAGTTGTATCAAGGATTTCAAGAAATTTTATACAGTTGGCTGTTAAGGTCTATATAATTAGAAAATATCATTAAAAGTAGGGGTCAGTGTGCAAAAAAATTCTTCAATATTTAAAGGCAAAGTCTAGAGGAGTTCTGAAATCAGACTGAAATCATGAAACATGAAGAGTGACCATCCTTAAAAGGCATTGATATAAGTTTTTCTTCCTTGTACTCTAATAGTTCTTCTCTTTTCAATTCATCTGTATATTGAAAATTTATTTTTAAGGCCTGCTTGAGAAAGTTGTAGACCTTAAAGTTAAATTTTAACTGACTGTCAATCTGCTCCATTCAGGTCTTTGCGTTATGTCTCCCCCACTTTTGTGGGGAAAAAATATTGTTTTTGTCCTGTCGGTCAGTCCGTCCGTCTGTCCATCACAAAGTTTGTCAGCCCAACTACTCTGAAACTACTGAACTGAATTCTACAAAACTTGGTATATAGGAAGGACACCATATGTAGTTGTGCATATTACCAGGAAATTTTGGTCCTCAAATTTTTGTTGGAGTTATGACCCTTTGAACTTAAAAATTTGTTGAAAATCCTCATTGTCATCTTCTCATCAACTCTTCTGATACTACTGAAGCAAATTCAACAAAACTTGGTATATTAGGTAGGACACCATATGTAGTTGTGCATATATTACCAGAAAATTTTGATCCCTAAAGTTTTGTGGTAGTTATGGTTTTTTGAACTTAGAAATTTGGGTGTTAAATGGGGGGAGGGAGACAGCTTTAATTCCTGTTGATTTTTACCTGTGTTACAGTGGATGCAGAAACATGAATAGAAGTCTGCTGATTGTGTGAGTCTATTGCACAATTGGGGAACCTGTTTTATGTAATCTGAAACTCAAAATCCTTTCACTGGATCTTGATCATGTGCACCTTCCCTTTAAGATGATTTGATAAAAGATACAATTGTGGTGACATGTTGAACTAAGTTTTCTGTTTCCTTAGATAGATGTTTAATCACTATGACCAACCACTATGGGTATCATGTAAAAACTATTGATTTCCCATATTTGGCTCCAAACAAACAGGGACCCCATGATATGGGACACAGAGTCAGACATTGAATAGTCTTGTTTGAAAACAAAATTTGATCTTCAGGAAACTTTGAACAAATATTATTCAAAGCAAAAATAACACATTATAATGATTATACAATTCAAACATAAGAAAAATTAGCATTTTTATCTTGCTCTAAATGACAGCAAATCTCTTCTTTTTCAATGTGTCGTGATCTAATGTATAACCTTTCTTTGTTTATAGGAACTTGCCAGTGCAAAAGGTAACATTCTGGAGAATAAAGAACTGTTGGACTCTCTGAACAAGACCAAGGCTAGCAGTATGACCATTGCTGATTCTTTGGCAGAATCTGTTAGACTTCAAGCTTCCCTGGATCAGGTATTACAAATGGCCAAGTGGGGGTATCCTTAGCACAACTTATGCAAAACATGCAACCTCTTGTTTTCAATTACAAATTAAGGGGGCTCTGATGGGGTTTGGGTGATGTAATCGATATCACAGTTGATGAGAAATGGGAAAAGTCCCAAACACATATCAGGAATTACTGTAATTTGCCTCATCTCAGTTCACAGAAAATTAAATTTTAATTAATAAATAACCCAATCTTCCATTCATTAAGCAGCATTTTGGAAAAGCTGGATCATAAAATGGTAAATGTTGGCCAGCAAGCAGGCAGGAAAATAATTTTAACACTTTTCCCGACAACTACTTATCACAGCCTTTTGATATTTGGTATGCAGTATCAACATGAGGTCTCGTAACATTGGTTTTTGATTTCAGGTCTGTCGCTCTGAGACACATACTTTCTGTTTATGAAATTCAGACATTTTTGACAATCCTTTCTTTCTGGTTTCAGGAACGTAACACTTACTTACCATTAGCAGAGAGTGGCAGTAAGCTGTACTTTGTTATCAGTGATCTGGCCAAGATTAACAACATGTACAGGTTCAGTCTGGCTTCATTCCTTAGACTGTTTAACAGAGCACTGACTACTAAACAGGTAAGATGTAACAATATCTAGTCAACCTATTCAACATGGGAAATATACTGAAGATAGATAAGTAGTTTAAAAATTTGAATTTTTAAAAATTGATATTATTTCAACGAAAACATCTTTATACTTTTTTAATCATATGATGAAACCAACTTAATGAAACCTATATGAAGGAAGTTCATCTTATGAAAATGTGCAATGTATGAAGACATTCACCACTCTCAGATAGTATCCATTCTTTAGTATTCCAAATTTAGTGTCTAGTGATAAAGGGGCATCCTCAGTGAGAATGTTCACTCATCAATGTTTTGGATATACATACATGTGCATGAATCTTATCGTTCATTTTACAGGATGGTGCAGGAACTGACCACAGAATCAAAGCCTTGTCACAGAGACTTAAGATGTTGGTGTATGAATATGTATGCAGGTCTTTGTTTAAGGCAGATAGACTTATGTTTGCTATGCACATGGTCCATGGTACCAGACCAGAGCTGTTTGAGGCTAATGTAAGTACAGCTTATTTGTAAACAAAGTAGAAATTGTAGGTATATGCAAGCTTGGCTAACATAAGTTCTATGTCATTTAGCATTCTGGTTCATTATTTTTTTTGACTTTGTCACTTCCTTATTTATCAAAAGTCTTTTTAATAGGTAAGTATTCACCACTAGGTTCCCTTAAAATATTTATTATCTGATCTTACAAAAAGAACCTGTTAACATATTCCAATTTCCATTTTAAGTCCCATTTTGACATACATGTAGGTTTGAATTTGAAGATTATTATAAAGGCTTGCATTTTAAACGATGAACAGAATGATGCAAATATAAAACTCTTAAGTATAGCAATCTTGCTTAGAATTTTTCTTTTTATTGTCACAGTTTTCAATTTGTTTTGACATTTGTTGACAGGAATGGGAACACTTTACTGGTATGCTGGTTGCTGATGTTAAGTCTGATTCTAACAGAGGAGTTCCATCCTGGGTCGATCAAGAACGAGCACAGGCTGTAGGAAACTTTAGGGTAAATACCATATGAAGCATATGCATACATTGGTTATATACACAATATAGATTTTCTTTTGCTTTTCTTGTTTCAAAAAACCCTATTTTGATTTTCCTTTATGAGAGTAACCATTGAGTCATATTGCACTTTATAATATACTTTGTATAAAATACAGCCTTTTTGCATATGTGATATAGCAACATGGATTCTAATCTACCTGTATCACAAATATATGATAAAGTGTATAATACATGGTATCACAATTCTCTAAGCCTAACATTTATCACATACCCTATATCGCATGGTTACCCTTTATCGCACCCCTAAACCTTTATCACACCCTTCACCAATATCAACACTCTTGGGATGAAAAATATATGATAAAGTGTATAATACATGGCATAATCCGTATCATATGCTGTATCATCCCGAGACTCCAATTTCAGCCAGAGGGCTGTAGGCCTGAGGGCTGATATTGGAGTCACGGGATGTTACAGCATTTGATACGGATTATGCCATGTAATATTTTCTATATATAATGTTAAGAAGACTGTTATAATATATAGCTGGTCATATTTTTTTTCATTCAATTTTGACTGACAGTATGTCTGTATTTATTTTTCTATGGCTTCAATTTTGTTACCAGTAATAAAAAAGTTATAGAAAATCATAACACCTCATGACTAAAAATTTAAATACCGGTATATAAAAACTATGCACTATATTGTACTACACATGATTGACTTCTGACAATATTTCATTTAACTGACATGTTTATTTCATAGGCCAATTTCTCTCAACTGTACCAGACCTTCAACCTAGATGATTCTTCGATGTGGTCAAACTTTTCCCGTAGCAGTGAATGTGAGAATGAGTTCCCATCAGCAATAGAGAAGAGAACATCCTTGTTCCAACAACTTCTAGTGGTACAGGCATTCAGACCTGACAGACTGCAAACTGCTATGGGGCACTTTGCTTGCAAAGCTTTAGGTAAATTAAGCTTTTCATAATTTCATTAATTGATGAAATTTGTGTTATAAATTTTTACCATACAATTGATTCATAAATAACAAGAATATGTCCAAAGGCATAATGCCCCATCTGGCAACATTTGTGAAAGACTTACAAATGTCCCTGTTTGTCCGTCACACTTATTTTTGTTACAGATTTCTCAGCTACTGTTAATCCTAGGCTTTTGATATTTGGTATGCAGCTTCATGTAAGGGTCTTATACGGTGGGATGTATTTCCAGATTGTTCCCTTACCTACTTCCTGTTAAACGAGATGACTTCAAATTTTATAAGGGTCAAAAATGAAAAAAAATTTCCTAAAAGATTTCTAATATTTGGTATGCTGCTTCAGTTAAGGGTCTCATATGGTTGAAAGCGTTTTCAGCTCTGTCCCTTTTCTACTTACTGACTGTTTAGTGAGCTGACTTAAAAAAAAATCCACTCAGCAGGGGACCAAGGAATTCTGTTCTTGTAAATATATTTTAACAGCTGTTCAAAACAATAAAATGAAGGGTTTAGCTTGTTTTTAGCAAAACTTCTAAAAAATAAATTCATGTCTCATGTCTCATGCTTTATTTCTACAACAGGAATGCATGAGTTATCTCCCCCTTCAGTCAACTTGAGAAAGCTATTTGAACAGGAGACCATACCACATGAACCTATACTAATAGTGATTTCCCCTGGTGCCGATCCATCACAAGAATTACAGGAACTGGCTTCACAGACCATTGGAGCAGACAAATACCATCAGGTATGATAAGATATAGTTATTATTTCCGCGGACTCACTGCAGAGCTGGGAGGTGGGTCGATAAAGGGTGTCAAACACCAACACAAACACACACACACACACACTGCAGAGCTGGGACAAAGAAATTCTATGTGTGCTGGTCTCACTCTTGTTAATGCTTAAGGATGTTCGCTACTATTATTGAAAATAAATAGGTTGCAAATTTTATGCCTTAAATGAAAAGATAATAGTAAAAGGTATAAAATAAGCAAAAAAATTTGATAGGTTCGTGTCCTCGTTTTCAAGATAATTGAGGTTAAAGTTTTGGTGGGAAAAGGTGTTCTCTGACTTTTTCATAGGTTTAGCATAAGCACTATTTAGCTGTTAAAACCCATGACAGAATAAATAGGATTTGATAAAACTTTGTCTTTAACCTCTTTATGACATGTTAAAGACATTTATAACAAGAAAATAGTGGGCAAAAATTTTAACCCTATTTTGATGGTAAAATCCAGAGGATTCCGAAAAAAATACAGAAATACCAAAACAAGACCAGCTAGCATCCTTAAATGCCTGCTATTGTCAACAGATTTTTTTTTTAACTTACACATTAAGGTTGTACACTAAATAACTTGAACAGGTGCAAAATTCAGTACTTGTTGACTTTCTTTGAAATCCTTTTCTGAGCTTGTTATTTATAGTACTCCTTGTTTAAACAAAACTGTTTTCATCCTATTTTTCATCATTCAAGGTTGCTATGGGCCAAGGTCAATCTGACATTGCTATGCAGCTACTGAGAGAATGTTCTCACAATGGAGAATGGTTGTGTCTGAAGAACCTCCATCTTGTTACAGCCTGGCTTCCACAACTTGAAAAGGTAAGATGTTCATACGTTCACTTGCTGGCTATATTTGAAAACCATTTCAGCATAATCATGTGAAACCTATTATATAACACTTCTCAGGTTTAGCATATTTATGGGAAAAAAGAATTAATTTGAAATATTGTGTTCTTTAATTTTATAAAAACTTCATTCTTGAATGATTATTGCAAAATGGAGTACGAACACTCTTTTTGTAGAATATTATTTTAACAAACAAGAACAAATATTGGAACTGTGGATAAACAGTGTAAGTCAGTCTAAGAATTCTTGGTTCTGTTGCTTTATATCAGTTATAATTTCTTTTTCATTTTTTCAATGTAGGAAATCAACACCCTGAAGCCCCATGATGACTTCAGATTATGGATGACAGCTGAGGTCCATCCTAAGTTCCCTACCATACTCTTACAGAGCAGTCTTAAGTTAACATATGAGGTAAGTAGCTATAGCCTAGGCTCTAGGCTAAAATGTGTTCAATGCCTGATGAAATTCGGTAAAGTTAAATGCCTTGTGAAATGTGGTCAAAATAGATTCAATGGAGATGGGTTATTTTTGTTCAGTTACATAGCTTAATAGGAAAAATCAATTAGAACTTAATACATAGTGGGGGCCAATTCAAAATTGTTGTCCTTCCTCCCTGTACATTTATTTTTGAAAAAGCCCCCAAAATAATCCTGATACTGGAAATTCTTATTTTGACATTCAAAAAAAAATTCCTGAAATATTATTGACATTATGTCTATCATTGAAACAAGCTGTGAAAATTTACCCCTATATCAAAATGTAAACCCTGAGTTTGCTTTTCCAAAACACATTGTAAGTGAATTTCAAAATACAAAATGTATACCTCAAACTAAGTGAGTTTACAAGTTTTCATTTATAAAACATAAAAAAAACTTTCTCTCTGAGAAATTTTGCAACAGAACTTCAAAGAAACTTTTTCAACAGTCTGTGTTCATTCAAAACACATGTAATTATAACCTTTCATCTTTTGTAGGCTCCTCCAGGATTGAAGAGGAACTTGTTACGTACCTATGAATCATGGAGTCCTGAGTACGTCAGTAAGACAGGAAGTACAGTAAGATCTCAGGCACTGTTTGCCCTGGCCTGGTTCCATGCTGTAGTTCAGGAAAGGAGGATGTACATTCCACAGGTAATTGTTCTACTGATTATGTGCTCTGCAACATGTTGCAAAGGGAAATACTGTGGATTCATTTATTTTCGTGGGTACCAATTTTTGTGGATTGTTGAAAAAATGCCAGTTTGTGGGTTCTTGAATTCATAGTTTTGAAGTTTCCAGTAATGTAAACCAATGTCAATTTTCTTTTTTGTTGGGAACCAAATTTTGTGGATCAGCCCACCCACGAAAACCACGAAAATTAATGAAACCAAAGTATAGGGGTCACTTTGGCACTATCTGTCATCTTCTGGCTTCACAAAGTTTTTCGTCACAGTTCTCCGAGCAACTACATGCCACAGCCTCTTAATATTAGCTATGTGGCTTCCTACTATAGTACTATATTGTTTAGAGCAATTAATTGCTCGTAACTCATCTACTGCCTGTTAACAGAATATTTCAAGACACATGTGACATGCGTCTACCATTGAAGGCTTTAAAAAGTTATGATTTGAATTTTAAAATTTTTTTGTTTGTCTAAGTGAACTACATCTTAAATACATGTATATAAAAGAGCAAAGTAGCTTAATTTCATTTAATTAGAGCTTTCTTTTTTTCAGGGTTGGACCAAGTTTTACGAGTTTTCTTTGTCAGATTTGAGAGCAGGAGCAGACATTATTGACAGATTGTGTAAATCAGGTATGAAATGAAAAGTTATGCTTTGTAATATAATACTTTAAGCATTTTTTTATTTAACGGATCTGAATAAGATTGTTTGTATTTTCTCTAATCTCGACAAATTTATATATTTTTATGCATGAAGATAAACTGATATTTTGGTTTAAAAAAACACTCACAAGTTTAATGCAAAACAACAACAACATGAATTGGTGTCAGTTTTACCAATGCCTGACTAACTTTTTAGCTCACCTGGACCGAAGGTCCATGTGAGCTATTGCCATCACTTGGCGTCCGTCGTCGTCTGTCGTCTGTCGTCTGTCGTCGTCTGTCGTCGTCTGTTAACAATTTTCAAAAATCTTCTCCTCTGAAACTACTGAACAGAATTTAATGAAACTTGGTATGAATGATCCTTAGGGTGTCCTGCACAAAACTTGTGTTTCGATTTTTGATCTGCCAAAAAACATGGCCACCGTTACTAAAAATAGACCAGGGGGGTCAGACTACTGTTTTTGGCTTGTTAATCAAAAAGTATAAGAGATAGAGGAAATCGGAGGCCACGCTACTGATTCAGCTTCAAAAGCTCTAACAAAGTCTCCATTTGGTCAAAGTTGTCAGATGACCCCTTATAGGGGTTACGGCCCCTTAAAGGTGAAAAATAGCATTTTTTCATGTTTTTGGCCTACAGAATGAAAACTATTGCAGATAGAGAATAGCTGTTGCTTGCTTAAATGTTTAGCTCATTTAGCTCTACAAAAGTCTCCATAGGGTCGAAGTTGTCAGATGACCCCTTATAGGGGTTACGGCCCCTTAAAGGTGAAAAATAGCCATTTTTCATGTTTTTGGCCTACAGAATGAAAACTATTGCAGATAGAGATTAGCTGTTGCTTGCTTAAATGTTAAGCTCATTTAGCTCTACGAAAGTCTCCATAGGGTCAAAGTTGTCAGATGACCCCTTATAGGGGTTACGGCCCCTTAAAGGTGAAAAATAGCCATTTTTCATGTTTTTGGCCTACAGAATGAAAACTATTGCAGATAGAGATTAGCTGTTGCTTGCTTAAATGTTTAGCTCATTTAGCTCTACGAAAGTCTCCGTAGGGTCGAAGTTGTCAGATGACCTCTTATAGGGGTTACAGCCCTTGAAAAATAGCGTTTTTTTCATGTTTTTGTCCTACAGAATGGAAACTATTGCACATAGAGATTAGCTGTTGCTTGCTTAAATGTTCAGCTCATTTAGCTCTACAAAATTCTCCATAGGGTCCAAGTCGTCAGATGACCCCTTATAGGGGTTACGGCCCATGAAAAATAGCGATTTTTCATGTTTTTGTCCTACAGAATGAAAACTATTGCAGATAGCGATTAGCTGTTGCTTGCTTAAATGTTCAGCTCATTTAGCTCTACAAAATTCTCCATAGGGTCAAAGTTGTCAGATGACTCCTTATAGGGGTTATGGCCCCTTATAGGTGAAAAATGGTGCTTTTGGCCTATAGAATGAAAACTATTGCAGGTAGAAAAAAGCTGTTGCTTGCTTAAATGTTCAGCTCATTTAGCTCTACAAAAGTATAGGGTCAACATCAAGACCAGGTGAGCGATTCAGGCTCCTGGGAGCCTCTTGTTTCTACTAAACTTTTATTTTTCTTTAAACCAACAATTACAATTTATTGACAGTCTGTTTCACCCCTACATTTAATTATGGTTTATACATACTGATGCAGATTATCCTTGGTCTGCTTGATTAATCATGCTCTATTTTAAGACTGAGCATTAAAAAAAACAATTTATCCTTGGTCTGTTTGACTATTTTTGTTCTATTTTAGGCGCTGACATACAATGGCAGTTTATCCTTGGTCTGTTTGACTATCTTTGTTCTATTTTAGGCGCTGACATACAATGGCAGTTTATCCATGGTCTGTTTGACTGTCTTTATTCTATTTTAGGTTCTGACATACAATGGCAATTTATCCATGGTCTGTTTGAGTTTGCTATTTATGGAGGTAGGGTAGATAACCCATTTGACTTGAGAGTCATGGTTTCCTATCTAAAACAATTCTTCGATGGGAGTATCCTTTCTAACCAGTCAAGAAGTAAAAGACTTGGTGCCTTAAAGTTACCAACCTCCACTAATTATAGAGTAAGTATCTTGGATTTAAAGACCCCCAATACTGTTTATGGAGTGAGATGTTAAGTAACTGAAATAATAGGGTGTTTTTTCTACAGAGAATTTATTTCATCCAACATCTTAGAAATAAATGAAGACACATCAAAATCTTAGTATGTGTTACAGACATTAAAACTTGTACTACACAAATTATTTTATATTTTGCAATTTTTTTTTTTATTTTGACTTTCAAAAATAAAATCTTTTCACAGGATTTTGTTGATGCTATAGAAGAACTACCAGAATTTGACAAACCATCTTACTTTGGCTTACCAGAGAATATAGAGAGATCTGCCCAGCGAATCGTCAGTTCTCAGGTCATCTCTCAGCTTAAGGTCTTACAAAGAGCCGATGTCAAAGCTAGCAAGTTTGACAAGGAGGTTTGGGCTAATGAACTTGGTCCTATACTTAATCTATGGAAGAAACTCAATTCTGTAAGTAATGAGACTTAAGTTAAGGAGATATTTATAACTGGATTACATATGTACACTGTATAGAGTCTGTCTATTAGTCTGCCTTTACAGCTGGCTAGGAATTGCAGTCTTAAGTATTTTTGATTACTGCCACTGACATTAAGTTTGTCTTACTGGAAGAGAATGCATTTACAATGAATGTTATGTTCTATAAACAAGTGTTTATTAAGATTAATATGGTGTACAATAGTTTCACTTCAGGCAAAAATCTGCAAATAATGATATTACATGAGTGTTTCAACAAGCAAGAACTTCTTACCTAAAAATTGCATCTGAGTTCACTCTATAGCTGTTTTTTTTTCATTTTGGTTTAGTGATATCTAACTTGTGTTCTAAATTGTAATGGTATCTTCATATTTGGATTATAAAATAAATTCTCTTTTGATACTATTTGCCTTGTTTTAATGGCAAAGTATTTGATTGTTTGTCTATTCTAAAATCTTACTTATTACAGGGAGGTAACCTTATCCAAGCTAAAGTGTCGCCACCTGCTGACAAGACAGGAAAAGAACAGCCAATCGTCTCCTTTATAAAATTAGAACATTTCAATGCCATCAAACTAGTTCAGAGCATACACCATTCACTAGCCTCTCTGAGTAAGATCATACGAGGAACCATGTTGTTGACATCTGAGGCACAGACACTGGCTGCTGCGCTGCTACATCAAGAGGTATAAACATTAACTTATTCCCCATGCAAAATAAGTTGTTTAGTGTGCTCTCTTAAACTGCTTGTAATTTCTAAATTTGAGTTGACCAAGAGGAAAACTTAAAGTTAGAATTTAAAGGCATGTTTTATATTCAAAGGATTTAACCAAAAAGGTTTTTTTTAATAAAACTCATTAGATTGGTAGTTGGTTCTTCAATGATGTCCAGTCTTTGAAATTAGGCCAGACCTACTGGAAACATCCAGTGAAAATTAGTTTGATCCAGTTAAATTTTGCATTAATTTATATTAAACATATAGGGAAAAAATAGCAAATTTGATGAAAATAGGTATTTCGTCCACCAGAATCAACTTCCTTATTTCTTTGACTGGACAACTGTTTTAACATATAAAACTGTCATCTTATAAATAAAATGTTTCTTAAACAGTATTTACAAATTTTAATTCGGTTTTGATTGTATTTAATACAAGAGGTTATTTTGATAATACATGTACATTATACCTGTATTTGATTAAAGTTTGTATCTAATTATTTCTCTATTTCAGACTCCTCTATCCTGGTTAGACAAGTGGGATGGTCCCGAGGACCCAATACAGTACCTTCGTGGACTGGTGTCCCGAGCACTGGCTATACAGACCTGGCTAGACAAGGCAAATCATGGGGCTATTCTCAGAGATACCCTGGATTTAGCAGAACTGTTCCATCCTGATACATTCCTTAATGCTCTCAGACAACAGACTGCAAGGTTAGAAGAATTTAGATACAGTTAGCTCAACGCGAATTAATTCTAGTTTGCAGACCACCGACATCGGTGCTTTGCTGTGTTTCACCGTGATTCACTGGTTTCTCTTCCAAAATCCTCCAAACCCTTTACACCTACCTGGGTGTAGTTTTATTGCCCAACAGGGTCATAAAAGAAATTAACAGTTGGTGTCTTCAATTAATCTGGGTAAAAATTTGATTGCATGAGGTGTTTGGTGTCAATAATTATGTTCATAATTGGCTAACCTTTAAAAACGACCAAGCCACGTTGATTAAAAATCGTAATTGAAAATAATGGTAAACTTGTAAAAACAGTGAAGCCAATGAGACTTTCTTAAATAAAATTAATTTTTTCATATTTTCAACAACAAAAAATCTTGGTAAAAATGTATTTCTTCAATGTACATGTATCCAAAATCGGGTTAGTGACATATAGTAAATTCTCAAAGTGACTGACAAAATTAGGGGAAAAGATCTAGAATATTAAGATGAGGGCTAAGATTCTCATATATGAATAACTTTTTAAAGATTCTGATGCAAGATAATTTTTAGGAACATGTGGTTAAAACATCTTCTTCTTATTTCAATGTAACCAGAACATGCAGGGAGAAATAATTGACTCAGTGATAAATCCTTTTTTAATTCATGTTTTGTCATATTACAGGTTTTAAATTCATATTATTTTATTCTAACACTTTTCATAAATTTCGATCGCCATGAACATCACTTTTTCTACCTCATTTACATAATTAGGTCGAATTTTATTTCGACAACCGGAATGTGACACTGCCGGAATGACACAATCGTATTATCCATAGGGTTTTTTGAGAAGTATTCCAGTGATTGGAAGGTTTTAATTTCATAATTTTAAATAAATTGATGAAAGTTAAACAAATATAAGTTCATTTTCATTAAAATTGTTTTTAAAAAAAATCGACTTTGCCAGCGTGTACCAGATTTTTACAAAAAAGCATGCCCAATTTGTTCACGTGGTTCTGATTAAAAATAGATTGTCAACAAATTCTAAATAAAGTTTTATGAAGTAAAAACGAAATGGATATTGAACAATTTAAAGAAACAAAAACTTATAAATCTGGTGGATAATTAATTAAATAGATGTTGTGACACTTCTAATCACCTGGTGTGTTTATCGGCTGATCAAAGGAAATAAGATCATAAAAAAACACATACCTGGGAGTAGATTGGCTAACACAGGCAATAAAACAGCTGTATCTTGGAGTTTCTTAGCGGTGTTACACCCAAGCTACACCTCGACAATTGCTGTAAATCGCGGTGTGTCACTGAAATTTGCAGTGAAATTTCACCGAAGATAAAGATAGAGAACTAATTCGCTTTGAGCTAACTGTATATTGATGTTTTTGTTTCAAAAACCTTACATTTCTGTATCAGTTTGACAAAATTTTATAGATCGAAATAGGTCATAATAGATGAGAAATGCAAATAATTTCCACATTTATTTATTATAAAACCTATGATTCCAACTGAATAAACTTTAAAGGCCATAAAATTATTTTTCAAACTGAATATCAGTGGCAGATCCAAGCACCCTAATCATGCTTCAATGATTTTAAATGGTAGAAGACTGGCATCTACATCTGCATATGAACATTTTGCAATAATGTAGAAGCAGAATTATTCCTGGAGGATTAAATTTCGTTTTTTGTGGATAAGAGAGATCCATGAAATTGAATCCCCACAAATTTAAATTATTTAGTTGAATAGTGCATTTCAAAATCAAAATTCCACGAAAATGTTTCCCCACCAAATCAATTGTGTATTCTAAACCATTAAATTGAATCCCCATGAAAATAAATGATTATACAGTAGCTTAATATTCATTTTATACTCACAAAGGCTATTAGAAACCTAGCAAGATTTAATTATATATGATTTTCACAAGCTCATTCAAATTCTTTTCTTCAGAGAAGAAAACATCTCCATGGACAGTCTAAAGTTTGCTGCCAGCTGGAAAGGTTCTATACAGGGAGGTAAAATCCAGGTTAGAATTGGTGGCCTATTGATGGAAGGGTGTAGCTTTGATGGGTCCCGCCTGTCAGAGAATCAAAGAGACTCCCCCAGTGTGTCCGCTATCCCACCATGTGTAGTAGGATGGATACGTAAGGTTAGTGAAAGAAAATATTTATGCAAAAAGTGAAAAGAAAATTTGTATTTTTTAGTGGTACAAATGTAATATAAAGAGCAGTAACAAAAAATGGTTGTCTGTTTTCAGAAAGAGCTAGTGCTTTACATTATAAAGAATAAAGACCATAGCAACAACAAAAAAACAAAACTTTAAATTCAAAAGAGCCTGAATTGCTAGGCACTTTAAGAGACTCACAAATTCAGTTGCCCATTTCTATATTCTAAACACAAAGAAAAAATATACAAATCAATTCGAGTTAAAACTTGCAGTTGTAAGCCGACTTTACAATTTTAAACAGACAGTTTAAACAGTCTCAGAAAGTGATTTATAGATCTTAATAAGATGTGTTTTACACATGTATAATAAACTAAAGTCATTGATTATATTAAGATTTTATTGTCCATTTAAAACAACATTGGTCATTGATCTTGAATTTTCAATTTGATGCACAACTTAGTCATTTAGATCTATCAATTGGTTTAAGATAAGCTGACACTGACCTGTATTTTTTACCCTGATAATCAAGCAGTTAGATTAAAACCCATATGTTGAATCAAAATGCTTGACCATCAAGTAAGAGTCAGGTAATTTTGTACCAACTGATTTAAATAACCAAGTAGCAGTGTCATGTTGAAAATTTAATTGAGAAGTGACCAATGTCATGCTAAATGCACCATAAAAACTTTGTGATATAAAACAAATGGTTGACATAGTGTAATACTAGGTTGGAACTGACAGTCAAATTTCTTTTTTGATTCATTACAGGATGCTCCTGACCCTTACAGTATGGACGACACCATATCTATCCCCATCTACACCAGTAACGAACGTGATCGTATCGTCGCTAGGATGGAGGTACCGTGCGGTGGGAATAAGAATCTATGGCTTCAGTGTGGAGCTGCCCTCTTCCTTAAAAATCAGTAATAAAAACATTGATGTGGTTGTGAACACAAGACTTGGGCTTTTTGTGTGATATCCCTAATAAGTTTATTTAAAAAAGAACATATTTGTTATTTATTTATTTATTTATGTTTAGTGTTGATTTTTCCTGAATGTCTATTTATTGTATTGTTTTGGTTGCTCTTTCACTGTCACTGCTTTAATATGTTATGAAAATATTGGAAATAAGGACAAATAATCCAAAATAATTTATGTCATGAATTATATTGCTGGATATTCTATTTACTGATTTCAACAAATGTACTATATTCAAAATTTAATATTGAAAACCTTTGCAGAATGAAAATGATTATAAACTAATGAATATATTATGATGTAAAATGATAAAAAAATGCAATAATTATGATGAATAAACAATATGGGCTTCATTGAAGATTTGTTCATACCCTTTACTCTTTATAAATTACACCTACTTGTAAAAACAACATTGCATGTTCTAAAGACATGAAAGATATCTATACTAAAAGAAACGAAAAATTAATATAAGGACTTTAAAGGTCCATAGTGATCATGTATTTATTGATTTATTAATGTTATATAGTGCTACAATCCGTCCTATGAAAGATCTGTGATATATGAGTTATCTGTTAAGAATTATCTATATTTTGTCATACAATATACTTGACATAGCTGTTAATTCTAAATAAATTAGTCACTTCTATTTATTTGTTTGTAACTAGAAAAACTGTGAACACATAAATAAATATCCACCTTTGCTCCCAAATCAACCTTCAGATCAAATTTTAAAATAGAAGGTACACATCTACATTTGAAAAAAGATTCCCTTAAAGTTTGAAGAAAATCTGTCGAGGCAGCAAGGAAAACAAGGGGAAGCAACATATCTCCCTATTGGTTCAGCGACCAAAGTCAAAAACAACTAAAATAAGAACTCCTGTGCACATCTTAGTTTTTAGCTCACCTGACCAAAGGCTTATGCAACCACTATGCGTCTATTGTCGTCTGTCGTCTGTTAACAATTTAAAAAATTTCTCCTCAGAAACAACTGACCCAATTTAACTGAAACTTTGCAGGAATGATATATGACATGTTGGCTACAAACGATCTTCATTTTATATTGATCCAATAAAAACATGGCCGCCGTTGCTAAAAATAGAGCTGGGGGTTAAAACAGCAGTTTTTTGCAAATAACTCTAAAATAGTGACAGATATCAAAATTTTGGCATGTGTGAAAGTGATCAGCACGTCAAGATCTACCTACCCTGATATTTTGAAGAAATTCCGACAAACCATGAGGGAGTTATTGCCCCTTTTCTTGATTTTTTCTGTGTTTTGAAATTATTTGTCTTATATCTCAAGAACTATATAAGATATTGAAGTTATTTCAATTGCATATTGCTCTGCTAAGTAAGTTCTACAACATTTTCCATTGGGTCAAAATTGTCAGATTACTCCTTATGGGAGTTATGGCCCCTTAAAAGCCAAAGGATGACCATAATAGGAGTTACGGCCCCTTAAATGTTAAAAAATGGGTTGTACGTGAAAGATTGTCTACCAAAGAAGATTGTGCCACACATTGCTTAAATACTCACCTTTATTGGGTTTTCCAATAGTCTCATATCATGACAGCTGTTGATGCATTGAAGCAGGCTACTGGGAGCCTCTTGTTTATAAAAGCTATCTCCTAAAAACTGTAAAGAATTCAAGATGTCTAGGGCAATATTTAAAACAAGAGACTGTGATAGGACAGAACCAATAAGAATATGAATCTGTCTTATAAAGCATGGGGTATAATACATTGTAATTTCTGGCCAAAAAAAACTTTATAGTGGCCAATACTGGCCCAATTCACTGGTAAAAAAAAACCTGTAACAATGCCCGTGACTAGTGGCCAGATACCTCTTATGTTAGTTAGGCCAAACATTAATAACTTTTAGCTTCTCAGGCCATTTTTGTCAAAAACATGAGGCAGGGAGGCTTTTAATTTATTTTTTATAGGCCCATAAATTGTATGAGGCAACTATCACATTGTAAATACACAAAAAAAGTGATGAGGCAGGTGATTTTTTTTTCTTTTTATTTCATGAAAAAACAATAAAAAGGGACAATGAGACTGCCTCAGAACAGATGAGGCAGGAAACGGAGATGCTAAATATTTTTTTTTATTTTGCCTTACAAACAAGCTGCCTAAGGCTAATGGTAATTTGGAGAGCAAATTAAGATTTCAATACATGCTACATCTGTCATTGATTCAATACCAAAGAATTAAATACAATTGATATTATTTCTTGGAACCAGTTATGTTAGTATACATGCTTTGGCAATGCTTATAATGTTTCCAGTAACTACAGTTTAACCACATGTAACATTATTCTTCAGTTGAAAGATTCTGATTTTGCAACCTCCAAAACAAACATTTAAAATACCAAGCAATATTTTACTTTAAGGGCTTTGTCACGTGTTTGTCTTCTGTGAAAGATTCATATCAGATGGCTTGTAAATACAAATACCCCCAAAACGGGTATAAAATGGTTAATCCAGTTATGATGTATATCGGTATTTAAATGAGTAATCTCTCATCAGCAGCATTGGAATCAAAAACCAAAAGTATTATATACTCAAATACTCAAAACCAAAACGTTTGACAAGGAAAGGCAAATCCAACACTGAGGATACCCACCATGTGCAGTACAAGGAAAGAAACCTGGTGTTTAAACAATTTTGAATTTAATAATCGGAAATTTCAATGACAAAAAGTTGGAAAAGTCAATCTTATCACCCGAATTTTTGTCTGTCCTGGGAAATAAAGCCAAACAATTTTGCCAGGGACATGTCTGCAGCAGTTATTATCAATCAATAACAGTTAAAGTTTTTTAAGCACATACATAGATATCAATATATTCAGATCTATGGCACATATAACATGAGTTTTAAGTTAAAATAATGAGATGTGGAATAAATGACCTTAGTGTAGGCGACAGAGATCACATAAAAAACGACAATTTAGAAAAACCACAATGGTCAACCGCCCGCTGCCTCCCTCCAACGAGGCCAGTAGGCGCTGCTCGCCGTTCTGCAATTGGCCAATGGCCTAATGATATGGGTCTAACCCAACTGTAGCACTTCCCAGCCTTACCTTATCAGAGTTGCGTCCCCATCTTTGATGTCCTTGACCCCAAGGTTGAGTGAATAAGTATTTTCACATCTTAGAAACAACATGTACAAGCTGAGACAATAATCAATTTAGTTATTTGTCTCAGGTATAAGCACGTGGGTACAAGTAACAGGTTATGTTCCAGAAGTAACATAGCAGGGTTGTATCCTCGTGTTTTGACATTGACCTTGACTTTTTTGGTTGAGGAACTTGCAATTTCAGTACATTACAATAGTGGTCAATGTTTGTATTATGCACGTCGTTCTGTCTATAACTTGAATCTTAAGATCGACGAAACTTTGTATGAAGCCAAGCAAGTTGCATTCCCATTTTTGACCTGCCATTAGAATTTCATACTTACCTATTGACTTCAGATTTTTATTAGTTAAGCGACAATTTTCAGTGGTACTTATACATGTTTAAGAAAGTATTTTTCGTAACAGGTTCCTTATCAACTACTAAAATCACATCCCGGATATATTAGATTTTCTTGAGAAGTAGACGGATGAATGGAAAGGTGTATTTCATGTTTTTCTCAGTTGCTCGTCAAAGTTTCGGATTGCTTTTTAGCTCAACCGACCCGAAGGGTCATGTGAGCTATTGCCGTCACTTTGCGTCCGCGTCCGTCGTCCGTCCGTAAACTTTTTCAAACTTTAACTCCTCTGATACCATCAGTCCAATTGCAACCAAACTTGGTATGGTTGTTTATTAGCATTCGGTGCTTAAAGCTGATGTGGAGATTTTTTATTCGTCGTAAAAGATGACCGCCATGGCTAAAAATAGAACATAGGGGTAAATTGCAGTTTTTTGCAAATAACTCAAAAAACGGCTACTGAAAGCAAAATTCTGGCTGTGAATTTTTGTAATTAGGTCAACGTTGTAGGATGATTCCTTAAAGGAGTTTTTCCCCTTAGAATCGTCACAACATTTCAATGTTACATTTAAAACGTTAATTCCTCTAACAGGAACCAAACTTGGAAGAAATGTTTATTAGCATTAGATGTATAGAACTGATGTGGGGATTTTTGATTGGTTATAAAACATGGCTGCAATGGCTAAAAATAGAACATAGGAGTAAATTGCAGTTATTTGCAAATAACTCTTAAAAAGTGACAGATACTGATATAGGAAAAAATTGATATGCACCTCAAGATCTACCTATCCTGAAGTTTCGGAGAAAAGATCCAACCACCCATGTAGGAGTTATTGTCCTTTTCCTTTATTTTTTATTAATTTTGCACTTATTTATCTTAATATCTTGAAAACTAATTTAGATAATTAAGAAATTAAAAATGCATATTGGTAAGCACAGCATGATCTACAAAATATGTAAGAAAGGGTCAATGTTGTAGAGCCATTCCCTTTAGGAGTTATTCCCCTTAGAACGTCGAATTTGACCATTTTCACAGCTTTTACTCATTACATCTAAAACGTTAACTCCTCTGACACCTTAAGCCCATGGCAATTGGAACCAAACTTGGTATAGATGTATATATCATTGAATGTTTAGAACTGATGTGGGGATTTTTGATTGGTTGTAAAACATGGCCGGTATGGCTAAAAATAGAACATAGGGGTGAATTGCTGTTTTTTGCTAATGAGTTATTCCGCTCAGAAAAGTGTCAATGTTGAATAGAATTTGCCTAATACCCTATTATCAATTTTAAGTAGTAGTTGCCTAATAGCATATAGTTCAGGCACTTAAGTCAGGTGAGCGATTCAGGCTCCTGGGAGCCTCTTGTTGTGTTTTCACATTTTCTCTGGCATTCTCATTTTGGGGGATTTTGCAGTCTTATTTTCTCTCTGATTTTTTTTTTTATGTTTTTAGCTCTCTTGGACCAAAGGTCCATGTGAGAGTTATTGCCATTACTTGGCGTCCGTCCTCGTCGATCTGTCGTCTTTCGTTCGTTAGCAATTTTTCAAAAATCATCTCCTCTTAAACTACTGAACAGAATTGATTGCAATTTGGTATGATCGATCTTTATGGTGTCCTGCATATAAGCTATGTTTCGATTTTTGATTCGTCAAAAAAAAAAATGGCCACCGTTGCTAAAAATAGACCTGGGGTCAGACTAAAGTTTTTAGCTTGTAAATAAAAAGGTATAAGAGAAAAAGAAAATTTGATGTTACCTTCGATCTTCAGTATCAAAAGATATACAAAAGTCTCCATTGGGTCGAAGTTGTGATATGACCCCATTAAAGGTAAGATGAACCCTTTAAAGGTAAGTGGGTTTTTTTATCACGTTTTTGCCTTATAGAATGAAAACTATTGCAGAAAGAGAAAAAACTGTTGCTTGCTTAAGCCTCCATGCTTTGTAATCTCTACAAAAGTCTCCATTGGGTCGAAGCTGTCAGATGACCTCTTAAGGGGGTTATGATCTTTTAAAGGTGAAAATAGCATTTTTTCATGATTTGCCCTATAGAATGAAAACTATTGCAGATAGAGAAAATCTGTTGCTAGCTTAAATTTTCAGCTCATTAAGCTCTACAAAATTCTGCATGGGTCAAAGTTGTCAGATGACCCCTTATAGAAGACCCGTATGGCTAAAGGACCAGGTGAGCGATTCAGGCTCATGGGAGCCTCTTGTTTCTCGTTTTTAACTGATGTTTCTGTTTCTTATTTTATCTTTGGTAATTCTCAGTTTTGGAATGCATTTCGTGTTCTCATTTTCTATTTGATAATGGGGACCTGGTTGGCCGAGTGGTCTAAGACGCTGGTTTATATATACCACACTATTGATCACTAGCCGATCACCTCTCACCAAACACCACACACACACACACACACTCAGTCTATTTGATATTCTCATTTTCGAAGTGTTTTATGTTTTTAAAGAGTTGCCCACATATCCGATTCACTTTTTTCTATCATTATACCCCCACTTATAAGAAAAGGGGCTATATTGCAATCACCTTGTCCGCCCGTCTGTCCGTCCGTAACAAACTTTCGTAACAGATTTCTCGACTCCTACTGAAGAGATTGATTTCAAATTTGGAATACAGCTTGAGCATGATGATTTTTATCATAACCCCCCATCCCCTGCCAAGGTCAGTTGCGCATCTACTACCTGTTTTCTGAGCCGACTTCGACTTTTTTAAGTGTCAAAAAGAGACAAATTCTCGTAACAGATTTCTTGGATTCTACTGAAGGGAATGATTTCGAATTTGATTAACAGCTTAAGCACGATGAGTTGTACCGTGCCTCCCCTTTCAAGGTAAGTCAGGCATCTATTTCCTATTTTCCTGATGATCGAATGGGGGTATTCTTAGCACGACTAAGTGCAACCCCTCGTTTTTTTAAGATGTCTAATATATGTATATTCCCTTTTGTAATACTTGTTTCTGGTAAACTATCAAATAAATATCTTCCGTAGCCGGGACCTGAGTTCACTCTCGTTTCGATTTGAGTTTGCGCTGTTGATATTGCTTTTCAGTTGGTTTTGTGTTTTTATGTTGTCTATTTCTTCGTGTTGTTTTCGTTTCCGTTTACTGATTTGGTCTTTAAAAAGTTTGCTCTTTCGAAAATGCAAAATTTGTACCTCTCTGCTGCTTTCACTGAAAGTTCCCCCCCATGCTATTACATTTTATGATTATCTCTTTTACAATGCAAAGTTCCATTATATGTCTTTTTATTCTGTTATGACTATATGCTAAAATAAAGATAATGCATCTTTTCAATGAGTAGATCTATGTCAGAAAACTTATTAACACAATTAATTTTTGTTCAAAGCAGATGGGTTTTTCTTTCAAGATATTTGATCACGGGTTACCGGCTATCGTTTACGGATGGCAAACTGAATAATAACGGTGTATGATATTTAGCAAAGAGGATGGCTAGGGCTAAACTGTTTTCTACCTTTTTTCTCTTAGTGTTCTTTTCTTTGATAAAAGTTATGCACATGTAGTTTTTTTTTACCGTCATCTGTTTGCGATTGTTAACGATACCAGGTTATACCCTGGCCGTGTGATGTTCCCTGTTAACGATACCAGTTTATTCTCTGACCGTGTGATGTTCCCTGTTAACGATACCAGGTTATACCCTGACCGTGTGATGTTCCCTGTTAACGATACCAGGTTATACCCTGACCGTGTGATGTTCCCTGTTAACGATACCAGGTTATACCCTGACCGTGTGATGTTCCCTGTTAACGATACCAGGTTATACCCTGACCGTGTGATGCTCCCTGTTAACGATACCAGGTTATACCCTGACCGTGTGATGTTCCCTGTTAACGATACCAGGTTATACCCTGGCCGTGTGATGTTCCCTGTTAACGATACCAGGTTATATCCTGACCGTGTGATGTTCCCTGTTAACGATACCAGGTTATACCCTGACCGTGTGATGTTCCCTGTTCTGCATGATTATTCATACTGCATGTGCAAGTGTTATATATATATTTGCAATACCGTGCTCAATTTTTAGGTTTCGTTTGCACAGTTGCTTTGTGCCCATCGTCGTTTGTGAAAATGTGAATTTAGAAAAAAATGTCTCAAAATTGATTGAGACAATATGGTTTTCGATGACTTTAATCACTTTTGACAGCCGTGCTTGGGTGTAAATTAATTTCATAATTGTTCTCACAATCGCAAATGTCAATTATTGATTGCATATTTGGCTAGTCCGTTCGTCTGTCCCACCAGGTTTACCTTCTGGTTAAAAGAAATCACTTCAGTCATTAGAAATGTCAGTACCAAGTTGAAAAGGACCATTGTATGAAATTTCAATATTTTGTATTTTCTTTTAAAACATTTAAATTCATTGATCCTCTCGGTTACCTTTATCTTTCTAAGAGATAGACCAGCATACATGCATTAATCTGTTTCGAAATGAATGGAATACCAGTATCTTATAATGAAAATCTTCTTTTAAAGAATAACATTTCATTTCCCAAGAACAAACGAAGTTGACAGTTTTAAAGCTGAAGGTCGACACAATGAATCGAAGATAAATGTTAATACAAGCGAGGAGAGGCTACAAAAATCTCCACAATCAAGACATCATCTCTGGAAACATTTAAAGAGCACTTGAATGTTGAGTAAGTAAAAAAGAGCCTTTGATATAAATGTGTATATTACAAAATATATGTTCATATGACGTCTGTGTATTGTAGCAACCAGGAATTAGTAGAGTATATATTTGCCTCTTTCATGATCCGGAAGGTCGGCTTTAAAGTTTTATACTAAATGTAGGTTATTTGTGGATTTCGTGTGCATCTCATAGCTTTTAATATAGTAAAGGCTTTCAACTTCAAATGTTTTTTTTTCTCACCTTGATATATACGGTACACTTTCAAATAAATACCTCATATCTCCACAGACCCCCTTCCGGAACAGAGTGCTGTTCCTGAGATTGATCCACAAAAGCTTTCACAAGAGTTCAGTTATAGTGTAACTGTAACCAACAGCACAGTTTTCCGTATATTTATATCACCGTTGTGTGCCAACCCATCACAGAGTGAAACTTATTAGCACACATCCTAAACAAGACTTTTATAAAGGAAATTTAAAGGTTGGAGTGCTCAATACTTTTTAAAACAAAAACGTTCTTCACTTTGTTTTGATCAATACTTCGAAGTTACATTTTTCAATTTCTTCCAGTAAAACCAATACAAAACTGAATGCTCTCGTTTCAACCCGTAAATCTTACAAAATACCATGACTTGCGTAATTTATTATCTTTTCTCTGTAATTCGGACTTTAAGGCATTCGAATAAAATTCGTACTTCTGGTTGATATACCTTAAGAAGAAATAAATATTTTAACAATGTCTCATGATTCATGTTTTTGTTCTAATTTACAGGTTGTTCTATGAAACAATACAAGATCAGGACATAGAAAAGAAGAAGTCTCTGATGTATCTGAAACTGGCCGTTGTAATGGATCGTCATATAGCGCCATATTAGATCCTTTCACAAAATATTTCCTAGATAACACATTAAATGAAACAATTTCACACTTTTTGGCGTTAAAAATAAAGAAATAAAAGACATGTACCATTTCAAGAGCACATAGACTTTGCTTATAGTTTAACTGTTTTGTGTGTGTTATTATTATAATGTGTGTTGTTGTCTTTGTCAACTGAATTTGTATTTGCCTTAACGCATTTTCGACATGCCGCCTTGAATACCCCTTTTAGATACTTTTGTTGACATTTGCAACAAAATTTGCCATGGCCTGATGCAATTGAAGATTTGATGTGTTTTTACTCTCCTATGAATATTCTGTAGCATTGTTAAAATAAAGAAGAAATGTGTCCATGGGACACGGATGCCCCGCTAGGCCCAAAACAGGAAGTTGATGTCCAGCAGACCTGAAAGCCGCTAAAGACACACAATTTGTGATACTGAACCATCCTACCAGGTTTCAATTCATTCTCAAGAACAGTTCCTGAGAAAAGATTGACGAAAATTTTCAAGGTCATGTTCACATATTTTCATATCGGACTAGGACCCAAACAGGAAGTAGATGTCCGGCAGGTCACAAAATCGCTTAGAACGTACAGTTTGTCATACTAAACCATCCTCCAAGTTTCAAATCATTCTCATGTACGGTTCCTGAGAAAAGCTTGACGGAAATTTTCAGTCATGTTCATATATTTTCACACTGGCTTAGTCCAAAACAGTAAGTAGATGTCCGACAGATCTCAAAATCGCTTAGGACGTAAAATTTGTCATACTAAACCATCCTACCAAGTTTCAAATCATTCTCATGTATGGTTCCTGAGAAAAGCTTGACGGAAATTTGTACGGACGGACATGAGTAAAACTTAATGCCCCCGACATGTCGTCGCGGGGGCATATAAATATTTCGCTTTCATAATAATTAGATCATATGCAATAAGGACATCCCAGTTCATCTCAAATATCAATATTTTAAGTTAACCACTTTGTCATAGGGTGTTGAATACGCGACTTCTTTTTTTTTAAGTTTATTGTCTCATTTTATATTAAAAAAAAATTCAGGGTGCTTGAAGTTTTATCAAAAACATTTGTGCATTTCATAACTCTTGCCGACTGTAAATTTATACTGTATTCCCCTTTTGTAAAAGATATACATAACTCAGGGTTGCCACTATTGTGTTGTTGCAAAATTCAAGGGTTTTTTTCATGACTTTTCAAGGGTTATTTTCAAGGATGAAAATAGTCGACAAAATTTCAGTCCCCGATGAAATTTTTGTGTGAAAAAGTTCAATTTTGAACCTTTGATTGTGGAACTATCAAATACCAGGGTTTTTCAAGGATATTTTAATTTTTTTCAAAATCCAGGGTCTTTTCCAGGACCTTAAACTGGCAAATGAAATCAAGGGTTTTCCAGGTTTCAAAGATGCGTGGCAACCCTGAAACTATTGCAGGAAGAACCAAAGGTGAACCAATGGACATTTTATGAAAGGATATGGAGGAAATGAACACGAGACCATTACACCATATATAAACTCTAACTGCAATTAATTCTTATGAGCTGGCTATGTCCATTTCGGAAATTTATTCCTCATCAGCAGTATTCCAATGTCATGACTTCAAAAATGCCAACACAAAATAGGTAGACATAATAATGACAGACAAAAACAAATTTAAATCAGATATCGTTTTTCACATTTTGTTAAATCAACAAAATTAGATTATGAACATCAAATAGAAAGGTCAAATTGGCAGGATTGTGTTAAACAGGAAGTAAGTGAGCGACAGACCTCAAATTGAAACCTACATTTAGGGACCTCATGCTGATGCTGCATGCCAAATATTAAGAGGCTGTGATTAGTTAGTAGTTGCCGAGAAAACTGTTCCTGCCACCTGGCATTCACCATTTAATAGCTCAGAATTTCATTCCATGAAATATCCAGACAGAAAATTTTTGGCCAAATCAAGTTCAACAGTGGGTATGTTTAATTGTTCTTTTTTTTCCTTATCTATCTACCAAAAATCTTTTCAACTTCAAACTTGTCTATCAACTAAAATTTGGTTCAACAAATCCAATATTTTGTTCTATTGGTCTGTTTTAGACATGTCAAGGTAGTATAAGTACATACACACTACCAGTAATAAGAAAATGATATAATTTTAGTTTAAAGTTGCCTGATAATATCATAGACCTGTTTATTAATATACAGGTCTATGATAATATCAAGATTAAAGCATTGCAGACTAAAAAGTGCAAAGATAAGATCAAACAAAGGCAAATTTTGTATAAAAGGTAAAGGACGAAATATGAAATAGGCTTATTTTGGCCTCTTAATTTCCACAACTTATTGATATGAAACTATCCTAAATCAGTTCTTAGATGAACAAGGTGTAGCAAAATGACTGTATTTTGAAATAGCACATCACAGTGACATCATCAAATTCTGCAAAAAGGGTATTTTTGTAAGAAAAGTACAAAATCATGCTTTTAAGTGTTTTTTGGCAATTTTTAAAAAACTATGAGCCTAACAAGAGTAGCAACAACAAAAATAAGTGGTAAAATTATGTTATAAATGTTCATTCACACAAATTATTTTAGTGGTACTCTGTGTAACTCATAGTTTTAAAATTTGTCAAAAACCATTAAAATTTGAACACTATTTTTTTTTCACCAAAATTGTGAAATTAAAAAAACACTTTCAGTAATTATCTTAACATCAGAATAAATTACTTTCAACAAAATTTTTCTGGTAAATGTACAAAGTTGCAACTTGTACACCACATATATATTGCTTATTTCAACTCATTTTAGTACATGTAGTATATTTCAAAATTTTGGGGCCAAATTGGGCTCTTATAATACCTTGTTAAATGTCATTTGTATTTGGAAACCTGTAACTGACATTAATTAGGTACCTAATGACAGCTTCTATTCAGGAGTTGGAAAATAAAGCCGAAACAAAACATTCAGAAAAGGGTACGTAGATCTGAAAATCATTTTTTTTTAAATCATTTCACCTGAGTCAATAGGGAAACAATCCAGAGTCTAGACTTTAACAATTCTTGTGCAATAAAATGTTTAGGGTAGGGGCCAAAAATAGGGTAGGTCAGGTAGCAAGGAAACAAGATTATTTTTGGGGGCCTAGGAATTTTACACTTTATCTATAGAAATTAAACATTTTTAACAATTCTGAATTTGTTCAATAAGTTTCAAACCAAAGTCAAATATTAATTGTGAATCACTACCATGTATTTGAGGTGGTACATTCAATTTGTTCTCTTCGCTTTCAAAATCTTTGTCATGTAACTCCAAGGGCCTACACACATTTTGTAAATAAATTTGATATGATTTTCCAACTATATCTTTAAATTTGGATTCCGGTGTTTTTTCCAGAAGAGTTTTTGAAATATCTGAATAAGACAAATAGCAGTTTAGTGCTACCCAGATATTTATCACTGTTTCAATGCACAGACTGCCATCCTTGTTCCAGAATGGAAATTCTCCACTTGCCAGCAGCATATCCAGCTTGCAATTATATAGTAAAATTTGAACAGTTTTGTCATTTGCTGAAAATGATGGAATAAATTTGTCATAAAGAGATTTGTCTTGACCAGATACAACAAAGGCGTTAACAATTGTTTGTGCAATAGCCTGGAAAGCTGATTGGTTTCTTCTTTTAATAGACCGTCTTGTCTTAACTTCTAAAATTTTTGAACAAATAGACAAATCAGGGTCAATGTCAAGGTCGTCAAGATCAATGTCAAGGTCATCAAATGACAATTTTTCAATGGTATCTATGCTGATGTTCACTATACTATGCTGGAGAAGTATGTCACACTGACCATGCCACACTGAGTTGTGCCCTGAAAATATAAAATCAATCAATCAATCAATCATCTTGTACTGCCTTTATAAACTATTAACACCAACCCTATTTTTTAAAAGCATGTTAATGGAAACCCTGATACACCTGGACCATTGTAATCTTCAATTTCTCCGGTATGTCTTCCTTGCTTTGTCTTTTTTCATGGACATTTGAGATTGATTCTTGAAGTTCTGTAATTTTGTTATTACATTTGCAATAATTTGTACATTTATTTTTGCTTGGTCTAACAACGGTGCAAAGCATATTCAAATCCCTTAAAATGTTTCAAGTAACTTACCGCGGTACTATTAAATTAATAGATCTGGAAACCTTCATTACCTTATGTTTAAAGATCGTTGATTGATGGACGATTTCACATATTAAGGTATAAAACCTAGGCACTTTGTGTCATGTGGTAAATTTATGTTTTATAATTCAAACTCACCAAATGTGGTTTCTTTCTGACAAACTACTACAGACTCCTTACACAAGGGACACTTTTTACATCCAGTATTTCTGTCAACAATACAAGATGCTCCATCTGACAATGGCTGGAAAAAGTGCAGGGCCAAAATGCATTTAGTCTTCTCTGAACATAAATCATCTGCTTCTTTCAACTGTTGCAGACACTTTTCATGTTTATCTGAGGAGAAAATAAAAAGCTACGCCAAGCGCAGCATGATACGACCGCAACAAGTTAAACCCTGTACATTGGAGGCCCAATATGGATAGTCTATTGCTTCGGTCACATGCAGCCCATGGTGGACTTACAAAGCTTTTTTACACATGCAACCTATGGTGGACTTTAAAATGCATATTTGACACATATATATTTACAATAACATTTAATAGAAAAACAATTATTTCTATATTCATTGACGTTTTTGACACGTTTAAGCCCCTTTTGGCCCTTTTTTAAAAAAAGGTTAGGACCACAAAATGCAATAAAAAGCTTCCTTCAGTGTATATAATCATCATATTTAAACTTCACAACAATTGGCTGGCCCACTACAGCTAAATTTCTTGTGTAAAACCATTTTCCTTGACCAACTTTTAAAAATGGCGTTTTTTGCCCCTTCGACCCCTTATATCTCAAAAACAGTAAGAGATATTTCAAATCTGATTGAAAAATGCAGGCAGGGATTTTCACAAGGATTCCAATGAAAAAAAGATTTTGAAAATCGGACCACAAATAAAAAAGTTGATTTTTTGGGTGTGGCCCGTCTTTGGCCCCCTGTAGCAATGTAATGGTTCAATATACATCAAAACCATTGACACATTTTGTTGACAGAATTTAATAAGGAATTCAATAAAAAAAGAATTTTCAAAATCAAATGAATAATAAACATTCTACAACAGTTTTGTCAATACACCCGTATTAGCCCCTTTTGGCCCTTTTTTCCAAAACGGTAAGGGCCGCCAACCCCAAATACAATAGGAACCTTCCTCTAGTGGTTACAAACATCATATAAAAATTTCATAACAATTGGTCAATATTTACTCAAGTTATCGCACGGAAACAAAATGTCCCCAGACGACGACGACGACGACGATGACAACGACGACAGCATCATACCATTATATGTCCGCAAATTTTTTGCGGTCGTATAAGAACAAAAAGTTAACATGAGAAAACCTGGGACCCAGCTGGCATGTGTACCATTATAACCTTCACAAAATATTCATATAACAATTTCACAGACACAGCTAATCATGAGTCCAAGGCAGTTATACATGTACATACATGTAGTACATGTATATGTACCAAGGTTCAATTTAGTTGTCAGTACAGATTCAAAATATTATATGGTACATGGGCCAGCAACTACATAAGTAAAGCAAAATTTGACCTAATCAATTACTTATGGAGATATTATGAGTTTTCAAGTTAAACAATTTAGCAATTTAAAGATTTTTTTATCTTAAAAAGTGTACCTCTATCAATCATTATTCCCTTGATATGCCAAGCAAAAAGCTCATAAGAGCCTGTTCTGCTCACCTGATTCTTAAGGATGGTCACTCTTCATGATTCAGGATTTCAGTCTGATTTCTGAACTCCTCTATACTTTGTCTTAAAATATTGAAGAATTTTTTTGCACACTGACCCCTACTTTTTATGATGTTTTCTGATTATATAGACCTTAACAACCAACTGTATAAGATTTCCTGAAATTCTTGATACAACTTCAAAACGTCACAATGTTAAAGTTATTTAAAATCTAGAGGAATCTGATTTCCCGCCAAATCTTTAAGGTCATTTATCTCGAAATCGAGCACAGACCTATCATTTTCGTTTTGCTATTTTATTTAGTAAACAATTATCTATCATTTCCACCACATATCATAAAATTTTTGATATAAAAAAGTTCAGGAGTGACCATCCTTAAGCCATACTTCTGACTGTTATTGTTTAGTACACTAAAAAACTTATTTTAAACCCTGCTATTATAAAAAGGGATCTTTATTATTTTTGTGTAATGATTGATAAACAACATGATATACTGAATAGGTTATTTTCGTGGGGGTAAATTTTCACGGTTTTTGTGTCAAAAGGTACCGGTATGTGAAAATATTTTGCGGGTTTCATTTTCGTGGTTTATACGACTTGTGTAAGATATTTTTGTGGGATTTATTTTTGTGATTGAAGTTGAACTGCAAAAATTAAACCACTGCAAAAATAACCCCCTATCCGGTAACAAGAATGAAATAGAGCAGTTCCACACAACTGCTAATCCCCTCTCATGTTAAATTGTACATTAAAATGTTGGTCAATGCATTTTGATGTTGGTTACTAAATTTTATCCACCCCTTGTTGTTACTAAGATCATGAAGATATGGACCTTAAACAAAACTTCAACCTTATTCATTCAGGCAGAAAACTTAGGTCAAGATGACCTAATTTTGGTACAGTTGTTGATTACTTTACAAGATTTAGGCAGTACTCCACAATTAGGATTTGTTCACAGTATTGTTTTCGTATGTGGCCCCTATGAACTTTTTTGTTAAATGAAAATATTGATTTGTTTTCGTCTTAAAATATAAACAATAAAAAATCTCGAGCTGAAGTTCGAAGTTTACAAGATTTAGGCAGTACTCCACAATTAGGATTTGTTCACAGTATTGTTTTCGTATGTGGCCCCTATGAACTTTTTTGTTAAATGAAAATATTGATTTGTTTTCGTCTTAAAATATAAACAATAAAAAATCTCGAGCTGTAATATAAGAATTACGATCCATGGTTATTGTTTTAAAGAATGATTTGGAAAAAATCAATCCAAATGCTCATAAAGCATCGCTTCCAGCTAGGCATGTTGACCAGCAGATTGGCTTAAATTTAAATGTGCTATTTTCAGAATTTTAATTTTGAACAATTATACCAGAAAGAAGAGCCGAAGTCGGATAGGTTTATTTGGCTTTAAAAGAAAGGACTGTTTTTCGGCTTTCATTTCATACATGTTACATTTCACCTGAACCTAAAGCTTGATTACTGGCAGCATTTAAAATTTTTTACCTTGATTGAATTGGGGTAGATACATTTTTGTATCAACTAAAGCACCTTGCAGCCCTTGCTTAGGCAAAAATGGCAATAAAAAAGCTGGGGTGGGCATGAAAATTTAAGGCGTGTAGAGTACATGTAGGCAGGGAAACCATTAACACACATATTATTTTATTTGGCCTCAGCAAGCAAAATTCTTATTGTTGAATAAAAGTTCATGTATATGTACATCAAAATCAAAATTACCAATATGGGATGACCAATCTCAAATGTCCAAGGAGACAAGACAAAACAAGGCAAATATAGGTCCAGATAAATTAGAGATCACATTGAAAACTAAAAGTTAAAAATATAACTAGAAAAACTTTGAGCCGCAGCTCACAAATAAATACCCCCCACCCCCCAAAAAAAATAATCAGATAAAATTTAGAAAAGGAGATGCACATCTACATTATGTCACAAAGATTGTGTGTAGGTTTCATGAAAATCCATCAAGGGGTTTAGGAGGAGTTGCAGATAAGAGATGGGCACCCCCATGTAGTCGAATGGCTGAGTCCATGTATTGCTATGGGAAACCCCAAAATCATTCTGATCAGACAAACTTTCTAATAGTAGGTGCACATCTATATTAAGTTACAAAGAATGTGTAAAAGTTTCATGACAATCTGTCAAGGGGTTTAGGATGAGTTGTGGATAAGAGATGGGTACCCCCATGTAGTCGAATGGCTAAGTCCATGTTTTGCTTTGGGAAACCCCAAAAATCATTCTGATCAAATTTTAAAATAGTAGATGCACATCTACATATTGTCACAACAATTGTGTGTAAGTTTCATGAAAATCCATCAAGGGGTTTAGGAGGAGTTGTGGAAGAGAGATGGGTACCCCCATGTAGTCAATGACTAAGTCCATGTTTTGGTAAAGGAAACCCCCAAAATCATTCTGATCAAATTTTAAAATAGTAGGTGCACATCTACATTATGTCACAAAGATTGTGTGTAAGTCTCATGAAAATCCATCAAGGGGTTTAGGAGGAGTTGCAGATAAGAGATGGGTACCCCATGTAGTCGAATGGCTAAGTCCATGTTTTGCTATGGGAAACCCCAAAAATCATTCTGATCAAATTTTAAAATAGTAGGTGCACATCTACATTATGTCACAAAGATTGTGTGTAAGTTTCATGAAAATTCACCAAGGGGTTTAGGAGGAGTTGCGGATAAGAGATGGGTACCCTGAAGTGTAACGGAAGGACGGACGGACGGATGGACGGACGGACACCCCTATCACTATATACCCCCCACTTTTGAAGTGGGGGTATAATAACATCATTGGTTGTCAAGACAGTTTTATAGGGGTTAAACATGTCGAAACCACCATACATCTTTTACCTAGTATACATACCAGACATTGATGTAAATGCAGATGCCAACTTTCTAACAGTTGCATTTCCTTTAATCGTTTGTGAATTTTCTTTTAAATGGTGAAGTTCCTCTCCAATCATGATGTTCTTGAAGAAATCGCCATACCACATAGTACTTGGGAAAATATGATCTGCCGCTTCAAATTCGATGGAAGCCTGGGAAAATGGACATGAATACATTCCGTTACACTTGCTCATGATGAGTGGAGAAAAGTATACTGACTGAAGCATAAATAGTTTATGTGCGTTTGTTTTGTAATACTGTTTAAACCTAAAGAGTTCGTCGACGTCATCGGGGTTTTCGTTGCTGTCAGTCATCATGATGGGGTTGTAGAGTAAGGGGGAATGAAACGAATGTGCACAGAAGAGGATCGCCTTTTTAGCGACAAGAAGCGTCAAGAAGCGACAAGAAGCGCTAGCGTTAAGAAGCGACAAGAAATTTTGAATGATTACCAACAAGAATTATTTAAAAGTTTGATATTAAGTTGAGCAATCAAAATAAAACAAATGTCACAAATGAAATGCCTGAATAAAAAACCCCGAAAAAATGGGATTTTTATGCGGGTTTCAAAAACAATATTAAACACCACCACAGTGTATAACCGGACAGTACGCGATCACGGAAGTTGATCACTGTCCGGTGGAAAAATCCTAGTTGTATGTTATTTCCCCCCCCCCGATTTTTGTGGTTTTTAGGATGTATGAACACTCTACAATATCGATTAGGAACAAAGGTAAGCTTATTCTATACCTTGCTCATTTATAAAACTTTTTAACGTTTCTTTTTGTATTCTGGACAATTTAGAATGTTAAAAAATTTCGATTGATCATCAGTGTGTGAACATTTTTACCTTCACCACTAAGCACATATTTGGAATTTACTCACAAACTGCAATGATTTTATTAATATTTTTATTATTATCTCAAAGGGCGATTGATAGACTCTCTACATTGACAATGATAGCTTAAGATAAAATAAACAATTTTGTTTAAAACATCAAGTTTTGTAGTTTTGGCATAATCGTTTACTGTCCGATTAATTGGTCGTTTATTTATGTCGTTGTGTATTGGTTCATTTATTTACAAATGTATTTTACAGAATAAATGTGAGAGCTCAAAAAGTCTCTACTGTTGGATTCGGGAAAAAGACATGCAGCAGTGTTCATCTTATTACATTTTATAACAAAATGGAACCCATTCAACAAGATAATAAAAGGAAGGACTCTCTGGGCACTTTGGGTCTGCTTTTTGCATGTCACTTGTGTATGACTTAATAATGCCAATGTCAAAATGGTTCATAAGGAGTTTTCCATTGACTTTGGAATCTTTTGAAACAAATCTTCTTATCACATGGACAGCCAGTGTACTGAGATATTTGAGTCATTGAATTTTCACTTACTTGTATTCACTTCAAAGAACATGCTCAACACAGTAAAGGCCCCGTAATGTCCCTGTCACACTATAACGTTTTAGCCAACGTGTGCCGAACGTTCGAATAATTTTCTAAAACGTTGGAACACGTTGGCAGTCGCTGTTAAAAGTTTCACAAAATATCTGGGTGAACGACCACAAAGCGTCAGACTAACTACCTGCAACGCACGACAAACTTATTCAAAACTTATCTATTTAAGCATGTTCAAAATTTTGCAACCCACTTGACGTTCACCAACGCACGCTGACGTTCGCTAACGTGTTTGTAACAATTCCATAAGATTCTAAAACGTCGGCACACGTTGGATAAAACGTTATAGTGTATCAGGGCCATCCTCACAATGTCAGGGCTCCTGTGTCTTTATAATTGCGCCCCCCCTGACAAAAAAAAAATGGTTAGGAACTGTATAAAACAAGAGGTCCCAGAAGGTTTTTTATAATTGCCCCCCCCCCCCCCGTTTGAAAATTTCTGAATCCGCCACAGGTAAATCCATGTCTCATATTAATAATCGCTTAACTATGATTTGAGTTAGTTTAAGAAATTTTGTTAGCCTTAGCGACTGTGATTGCAGGTTCTTCTACAGCCTCGAATCTATAAACTCCCTCATAAACGGATTTATGCCGGCTATTGTTAATGCTGGAAATCCGATGACAGTATTTTTTCCCTGTTTTCTTTATTAAAAATCGTACACTGTATATTTATTGGACTGCCTTAATATGCGTTAATTATTGCTGGTTAGTTGTATGCACATAGTCCATTAAAAATAAAAATAACAACAAAGTTCAAGACAATACATTTTTCTACGTCTTACGCGCGTTTCATATAAGACTCATCAGGGGAGCTCTGTGATGCGTTGTTACAGAGCTCTAACAAAAAATTTTAAAATGCCAAACACTGTACGAAAGTTAAGAGTGTGACAAAAAAAAACGAACTGGATTAAAATTCACGACTATTTAAAGATCAAACTATGTTTGGGCTAGTAAGAACTTTAGGGTTTAGGGAATTTTAAACTTTAAACGCATGAAGCTTTAGACTCATGAAACGGATAATTTATAGATTTGATTTGTTCTTAACGTATAACAACAAGAAAAATATCAAAGAAGAGTGGCATACAATCCGGAAAGTTTGCAACGCTGTAAATATGTATAGTTCAACGAGTAAAATAAACAAATTGAAAGATAGACAAACCATAAGTATTGAAAGTAAAGTACTTAAAACTTTAAACGTTCGAACAGGGAATCCAATTCAGCAATGTTCTAGGCTCTTACGATATCGTTCTAGCATACGTTAGTCTACTCCTTTCCAAAACCATTAAAACTGACTGCATGCGTTGTGCAATTCGGTATATGTCTTTAAAAGCGAATTTCAACACCATTTGACTATGTAAAGTTCATGCTTAGGCCTTATACACTAGGTTTTAGTTGGATTCCTTCATATCTCAAGAATTAAAAGACTTAGATAGATGAAATATTGCTATGCCCATGTTAATCAATTGTCGACTAAATCTGAATCCCTCTTGGATTTTAGCCAAATACTAGTTACCCGAAGGCTATTGCCATCACTTTGCGTCCGTCGTCGTCGTTAACTTTTCTTTGAAAATCTTCTCCTCCGAAACAACTGAAGGGATTGCTTTGAAACTTTGCACACTTAATCTATGGGATGTTCTCTACCAAGATTGCTCAAATTGTGACCGCCGTCCAAACAACATGGTCGCCGTTACTAAAACTAGACCAGGGGGGGGGGTAAGACTACTGTTTCTGGCTTGTAAATCAAAAAGTATAAGAGATAGATGAAATCTTATGCCACGATGCTGCTTCAACATCAAAAGCTCTACAAAAGTCTCCATTGAGTCGAAGTTGTCAGATGACCCCTTATAGGAGTTACGGTCCCTTAAAGGTGAAAAATAGCATTTTGTCATGTTTTTGGCATGCAAAATGAAAACTATTACAGATAGAGAAAAGTTGTTGCTTGCTTAAATTTTCAGCTCATTTAGCTCTACAAAAGTCTCCATACGGGCAAAGTTGTCAGATGACTCCTGGTAGGGGTTACAACCCTTAAAATAACATTTTTTATGTGTTTGGTCTATGGAATTAAAACTTTATCAGATAGAGAAAAGCTGTTGCTTGCTTAAATGTTCAGTTCATTTAGCTCTACAGCAGTCTTCATAAGGTTGAAGATATCAGATTCCCCTTATTGGGGTTATTGTCCCTAAAATACATTCCTCATGTTTTTGGCCTTTGAAATGAAATTATAGCAGATAGCTATAGAGAGAAGCTGTTGCTTGCTTAAATGCTCAGCTCATAAATCTCTACAAAAGTCTCCATATGATTGAAGTTGTCAGATGACCCCTTATAGGGGTAATGGCCCCTAGAATTGCGTTTTTTTTTTCATATTTTTAGCCTATAGAATTTAAACTATAGCAGACAGAGAAAAGCTGTTGCTTGCTTAAATGTTCAGTTCATTTAGCTCTACAAAAGTTTTCAAAAGGTTGAAGGTATCAGATGTTCCCTTATAGGGGTTATGGTCCCTAACGTTTTTTTCATGATTTGGGTCTACGGCTACAGAATGAAAACTATAGTAGAAAGAGAAAAGCTGTTACTTACTTAAATGTTCAGCTCATTTAGCTCTAGAAAAGTCTTTAGAGGGTCGACATCAGGACCTGGTGAGCGATTCAGGCTCATGGGAGCCTCTTGTATATATTTACATGAAGCAGCACACTTGAAGTGGTGTGGCCACCTGAAGTTCATCTGATTTGAGCATTTAATGTTTCATTTCGTAGTAACAGTTTGTCGATCATAACTATTTGTAATAACTATTTGTAACAAAAATGAGGCATATACATGTATAAAACCTGCTAGATTTTAAGAGAAAGGCCAATTTTCCAAATCTGATATTTTACATACATGTATAATATTGGGTTTTTTTCCTCCAAAATTTCCAATTCATTTATACCAATTCAAACCTTAGATGAATGATCACATGTTTATATTCGATAACTTGCTTGAACGGATTGTTTTCCAACTTAAGAGAAATTATAAAAATAGTTCTTTTTTTAGTAAATCTTAATCCTCAATATACATACATGCATGTAGCAATGTAATCTTACTCCAATACTTTGTTTGGATAAGCTACTACCTTTTATATGTGTTTCAGGTTTTTTTAAAATCATTTTGTTCTAGCTGTATAATGGCTGGTAAGAATATTTGTCGTGTTATTGCTACATTCAACCCAACAATTAATCGGACAGATAGATATAACTTTCTAACAATTAATGATTGTGTACAGTGGCAATTAGTTGGACAGAGACGGAGTGAGCAGTGCTCTAACAAATCCGTTTATTATAAACAATCAAAACCATTTTTATCAAATAATTTGACACCAAAGGATTTCCTATTTAAACAGCTTTAAATGGAGATGCAATGCACTATTTCAATGTAAGTGGTTCAGTAATAATTTGTTGTTTCTTTCGCCGCAATGAGTTTCCATTGTCAAAAATACCAATGATTAAACCACTTTTTTCGATAATTTAAATCATCTACATTATATATTGATAATTTGAATAGTGATATATAACAATGTAAACTAATTGTACGCTTCCATTTTTCTTAAAACGTAGTTTCGGGTGAATAAGGGCTTAAATTCATGGCCAAATCATACATTTTTATTAAATCAACTAGGATTTTACCACCGGACAGTGATCAACTTCCGTGATCGCTTACTGTCCGGTTATACACTGTGACCACGAACAAATTAATAAAATTCTGTGTAAAAAGCTCTCATTCTTTATCAAATAATAATAAATAGCATGATTTCATAAAGTTATGATTTAAGTAAGAAAGTTATTTTTGAAAAATTACCAGCAACTGTTTAGTAAAAAATGTAGATATACGCTATTTTTCTAATCTAGAAAGTGCATGGTCAAATGAATGATTGGCGCCGTTAATGGTCATTATATGATCCTGTAATCATATTTAATTATTTTACAAGCAGCAATCAACATTATTAACGGCACACTTATTGATTGTTTCTTAGGAAGAACCGCGATTTTTAAACAGTTTTCATGTTTTGCATGTTTTTGTAACATTTCTCTAATTTTACTTTTATCTTAGATTAAACGTTTGTATATTCTTTGCATGTTTTGAGTAGTTTTAAAGAAGTTTCGTTGGTTAATGGAGAAAAACCAATGACGATAGACTTCGTGTGTCTAATTTTCTTTTTAAGATTTGGTTTTATTAACTTAAAGGACGGACATAAATCTTGTATGGTCGGTAGCGAAGGACCCCCAAAGACGTCTACCATCAACCAGGCCCCGAAGAAGTACTAGTCGCCTTCTACCAAGAAGCATAACACTCAGCGGTTACTTTGGTACAAGGCAGCTAGGAAGGCCGTTGTAACAGATACAACCTCTAGCAACAGTTGGAAAGGCTGAAACACCAACCCAAACAGTAGAACGACACAAGGCTGACAAGGGTAACAACACCAGCCACATCACCAGAGACCAACAAATACAGACGCCAAGCTTCGGCAAAGGGAGACCACTTACCCCGTCGAAATACCGAATTCTAGACGAAATATACGACCAAGAAAAAAAATTGAAAGAAATGCGCAACGTAAGGGGTCCTTTCAACCCAGACTTACGATGCTACAAAGTTGTGTTTACGGATGATGATGTGCGCTACTCAGCGGCATTTGATTTGGATGACCCAGTGTACCAACTACCTGATCCTCCAGATGAAGACCTAGGACCCAGGCCACCAACACCTATTCCTTCAGTTAGACCAAAGAAGAAGCAAATTGAACAGAAGTTTACAATCATAGATATCGAAGTCAACGCCCGCAATATCCAGCCGCGGATAGCCGGGCAATAAACACCCAATCTCTCTCTCACTTAGAGGATTCTTGCCTTTTTCGTGCTAGAATCTGCGTCTTTGTGTCTTTTTCAATAAAATTTCAACTTGGGCAAGAGAAAGTGTTACGTTATTAGCACGGCGTTTCTTGTATTGGCACATACTAGTTACACAAACATTATTTTCTCCTTGGGCAAGAGAAAAGAAAGAATATCAATAATTAAAATTGTTTCTCATTGGGCAAACAAAACCAAATCATATTCTTCTTGGGCAAGAGAATAAAAATTACAAAATGTACCCTTGTGGTACATGCAATAAAATTGCACACGTTCGTGTGTATACTGTGAGAAATGTGAAACCATGTTTCACAACAGATGCCAGAATCTGACTAAAGCACAATTTACAATACTTACATTACTTAATGAAAGTAAAAATTATGAATATATATGCATGCATTGAATGTTGCAAAAAGCAAATGGGTTTGACTATGCCTTATTATTAAATATTTTAGATATATACTTACGCCAATACTTGTGTTCTCTCTGAAAGCATACACGTTGATAAGCTATTACTCAGAAATGAGCCACTGACTCAAATAATAACAGAGACAAATTATGTGTAGTCCGCACAAACAACTCTGATAGAGGATAGAGTTTTAAAAAAAATTAAATGAGCACAAAATGTTTGTAAAAGACAGAAAACCTATCTTTGTATTAATAAGATATTATGCTTGTCTTAAGAGAGATCACAGTTACAAAAAAGAGTCAGTTGGTTTGAAAAAATGCCAGGATATTTTCATGATTGTATGAACAAATTGAAGCCTTAGCTGAATATGTAGGGAGTTTTCCTATTGATACATTTAGTTCTCATGGTAACGCAAAAATACACACCAAAGAGTATCTAAGAACATCACCAGAATGATACTAAGCAAGTTATTAGATCTGCAGTTGATACGGTAAATCCGTGATACGAATATTTTCTGAAAACTTTGACTCTGACCACCAACCTAGAGACTCTAAATATGTAGAAAATGTTAAATAGTGCCCAAACTATATATATTTTTCAGTTATTTTTCTCACCAGACGCAAATGCTAGCATTCCGACCTGCTGTATGCTGGACTCTGTATTATTTGTATACTTTTTGCTTTTCAGGTCCGTATGCTAGCATTCCGACCTGGTGTATGCTAGATTCTTTAATATACGACATTTTTGGGTTTTCAGGTCAAAATGCTAGCATTCCGCTCTGGTGTATGCTCAATTCTGTATAATTTGTTTGATTATGTTTTTTCAGGTCCATATGCAAGCATTCCGACTTGGTGTATGCTGGATTCTGTATTATTTGTATGATTTCTGTTTTTCAGGTCTAAATGCTAACATTCCGACCTGGTGTATGCTGTTTTCTATAATTTTAATATGATTTTGGTTTTCAGGTCCGTCCTGAAAAACAAAAAGTAAACCTATTGTACACCGTTCAGCATTTACCAGGTCTGAATGCAAGCATCATAGAGTCAACATTTTTTACACCGTTCAGCATATACCAGGTCTGAATGCTAGCATTCGGATCTGAAAAACAAAAAAGTCAACATATTTTACACCGTTCACCATATACCAGGTCCGAATGCTAATATTTTGATCTGAAAAACAAAAAATATACGGTAATAACATTTTACACCGTTTTGCTAGCATTCGGACCTGAAAAAGGAAATATCCACATATTCTTATCATTTCTGCATGCGCCAGGTCGAAATGATGGCATTTCCCCCTGAAATTGAAAATTGCTCATATTTTTTTTTTTTATGAATCTGCATATATAATTATATATTTGTTAAAAATGCCGATATGGGTTTAAATAACAACATTTTTTCTACAACTTTTTTTTATCCCTAACATCAGCAATCCAGCATCCAAGTTTTTGAAAAATGCTTAAAGACCCTTTTATGATATGGTAAAAATATGGTAAATATGGTAAAAATAGCTAATTTTGGAAACAAAATGGCAACTTTAACGAAAGTATGGTGTTTTTGTTTTGATATTTTGTTTGACTACGTAGTTTTGATAAGAAATTTCCATCAACAGGTGAACGTTGTGCATGTGTCATTTTTTATTTTCCATTGCTACACATCCACCTTCGTTTTCTGTTCTTCACCAGGAAAGATGTCAGTTCGTAGACGTATTCTGTGTCTATGTATCGGAAAAAAGCAATCAATACAATAACAAAGACAAACAAGAGGCTCCCAGGAGCCTGAATCGCTCACTTGACTTAAATGCCTAAATCATAAGTCTATTGACATTTCAAGAGTCATAAAGTAAAAAGTTTAACCGAATGCTGCATAATATATACTATAGATGTTTTGCAACACTGCCAATTTGAAAGAACATATTGTGTTAACTTTCAATTGAACATATATGAAAAGTGTCAATTTTGACAGTATAAGGAAAACAATTCCTGAAAGGAGCAGTCCTGCAGAATTGACCGTCTACATTTTTTGAAGATCTTGATGTGCTTAACAAAATGCAAATTAAATGTTTTACGTAACTTGAGCTTTAAAAGTGCAAAGTTTGGAAAAAAATCGGAAAAAGGGCAAAAATTCCTACATAGGTAATTCGATTTTCTTGAGAATTGTAGGGCTGGTAAATCTTGATGTGCTGATCACTTTTGCTTCCATCACAATTTTGATATCTGTAACCTTTTTTTGAGTTATTTGCAAAAACTAGAGTTTACCCCTGACTTTTCTGCGGGAGATTAAGGGTAGGTCCCCCAGTACCAAAACATAGCAACGATTTAACATGGAGCCTATGGGAATGAACTCGGAGTCATCAAGTGCAAAGTGTTCTATAGAGAGCCGGTATACTACTTTAGTTCAGGTCCACTATTTTGCTGCTTTTATAACATATTGAAACAGTTAATCTGGTTGAAGATACAACAATTTAAGATAAATCAGTCTGTCTGAAAACACGATATTATTCTTAAACGTAGATTAGTTAACTTATAATGTACATGTATGAAAATTAGTCCATACCGAACATATACTCTCTCAATAAAAAAAAAGAAACGCAACTTAAAAAAAATGAAATTATATCGAATACAAAAGTCGAGTTTTATATCATCAGTTGTTGCAATATAATTTTAGAATTTGACTTTGTTATTGTAGAGGGGCCACTTTTTCTTTTATCGCTAAAATTTTAATAAACTGTTGGCAAATCAAGTGCACATGCCATTAAGAATTATGTCAATCGGTTTGTTTGCAAGACAGTACTAAAACTACTACCCCCAGGTTCCAAAGAACGTTGCGTGCAAGATTTCAATGTCAGATTTTAATCATCCACAAGTGTGCCCCTTCTTTGACTCTTTATGCACTACACTAATACTCCTCCCATTTTTTTTTCAAAATCTCTGAACCTTCCTTTCAAGTCTGACACTGTTTATCATTTGTTGGAATGTTTTGCAGAAAACTTCTTTGTAAAAATGGGTATTTTAGTATAGTCCATTTGAGTTCTATAAATCAACGAAAATTCTTTTAAATTTTTTTGTCTCTCAAATAAAATTTATTTTTTAAACACAAATAAACTTTTTATTAGTATACGAACTCTGATAACAAAAACCAAGATGTTATCTTCTAAAACAAAAAAGTTTTCCATATGGTATAATGCTAAATATTTCACCAATTTTAATAATACTTAAAATGGTGCGTTTATCTGACGAAACAGCCAGGTGTTGAGCCCACCTGAACATAATTGAAAGGACTAACAATAGGAGATTAGATGAGGGTGTGTTCACGTTTCTCCAACATTTGATAATTAACTATAATAACATCCAATTAAGGATGGGGATTAGGGGGCCAACTAAAGGATAGCCAGGTTATTTATTACCTGTTCAAAATATATAAGACATTTAAAGAAAAAAATATTTTATTTCATCCTTTTTGTATTGTTTGTGCATATAGTTTGGTTCCTTTGTGAAACCAGCTTCATGTACGTGCTTCAGCATATTCTTAATAATTGAATTTTCTAAATTCATGATTTTTTTTATTTATTTGTAAAGAATATTTTTTAAAATTGTTTTGCTTTCTTTCATTTATGTTGTCTTTAAAGGATGTTAACTTATAATAAGTTCTTTTGAAGAATATATATATATTTCTGAATCCCAATGCTTGTACTTGTGTTTTTTCTTCTTTTGTCATATGATTTTAACGGATGTAGAGTTTTTCATACCAAGACACAATATAACAATACGTGTAATCCTGGAGGAAAAAGATAGTATTTCCATAAAAGCAATACAAAAATATAGAAATACAGAAAAACATTGTCGATTAGAAATATGTAAATGTTTTACGAAAAAGTTCTTGGATGCAAAATGATGCTTAGTCTCTGTAGTTTTGGACTGAAAGCTGCCAGTCAAGGAATCTTTGCATGAGTGTTCTGGGTCTTTAATTGATGTAACTGTATTTCTTCTTCTGTAATCTCATAAATATCTGGTCATATCTAACTCAGATCAATGTTCAGAAATAAGAACAATAGAAAAGGTAATAGATATCAACGTTTTTGAAAGTTTTTTTTCGTATATTGGTACAAGTTGACTAAAACGTTATAATGTGGCAGGGTCATCTTCTGGATTTTCCATCATATACTATATCATTTTATCTAAAATATGATATCTCCATGTATGCACTGAGTGTGGTGAAGAAGTAGCCCCTGCCGGATGATGTTTTTGGAAACTGGATCAACGCGCGCAATTTCAAAGTCAGTGAAAAAGATGCGCAATGTGTGGCATAACGCGTAGCAGTTGAAAGTCATTGAAGAAAATATTTTTTTAATACTAAGAAATTATTTTATCTTTAACATTTTATGCTGAATCATATTAAATGATAAATGATAAAATAAACGTTAAAATATCAAACGAAAAAATCATTTTATCTTTTTTTTTATATTTAGAATTGTATGCCTAAATAAGTTTTATAGAAATTAAACGATTTCTTTCTTAAAATTATATTCTTATTCTATTTTTTTGGTTACTTTAAACAAAAAGCCTTTATTCTACAAAATTTACAGATGAATTACAGGTAAGAAAAAATCTTAGAAATCCTCTTGAGGGCCCCTTAATCCCCACCCTTAATTGGATGTTGTTATTGCTAATTATTAAATGTTGGAGAAACGTGAATAAACCCCAATTAGCTCCACAAAGGATTTTTAAAGGTATACGGAGCAAATGCTGTTCCTGGTCACTAGGTTGTACTCCCATAGATTTCTATGAATATTTGGTCCATTTTTACTATTAAGGTTTATGGAAAACATTTTTATTAATCATGCAAAAATTTTGAAACTTTTTGCCTGAGTTCGTATGCCATTAAAAAGTCATGACATACTAAAATAGTTAAAATATTTTGCAAGATGTAAATTTACAAGCCATTTTTCGTTGATTTATAACACCCAAACGGACTATACACGACAATGTTTTGGTGCTGATTTCTTCTCTGGAAGAAAGATCAAAGGAGAATTCACTTGTTCAAAACTCTTTCAACAGATTTGCCGTGTACGGGGGAATTTTACACCTCGTGCTGAGCCTGATATTAACACTACCTTATCGTTATGACAATCACACTAGGTAAACGCGGTCCGCGAGAGAAATGATATTTCGCGTTTTTTCTGTACTGATATTTCATGGTGTCTTGTTTATTGGCATGGGTGGCTAATTAAACATGTTATTTTTCTTGAGATTTTATGTTTTTGTTTTTGCTTTGACCCATATGGGTGTATTTTGCAAATAAAGATTATTATTATCTAATAAATTCATTTAATACTGCTTGTTGTAAAAATTTAAATCATTGAATATTTGTCTTGGACATATTTTGTTGATCTTTAAAAAAGGCAGCATGAAACAAAAGAAAAATAACCAATGAAGCATAATTACTAGAAAAAACAGTGGAAACACAGTTAAAACATATGAAAAATATACGGGTTTGAAGGAAAAGCTAGTGTAAATGCCTTTTGATAAAATGTTTAGTCAGTATAATTCATAAAATTAGTAATTTGATAGACTATTAACTGAAATTCAGCAATCTTAAAAATATTGACTGATCTGTTATTCTGTGTTCATGATATCTTTCTGTACTGTTACTTCGTGTATTAATCTATCAATACTGTACTGTTAATCGGGTATCATATTCTTGTTGTTTTCTATATTCATTTTCTTTCCGTTTAAATTGTTCCATAAATAAAGCATGAATTACCCCTTAAGAACCTTCCATGAAACCGATAGTGAGTAGATTTAATAACGCGAATGAAGAAATTACCTTGCATGTGGAGGCCAACTGATGACAGGGCATTGTTGATACATGTATTTGGCTATATTTGGGTGAACTGAAAAAACGCAAAGAAAATGCCCAGGCAAAACGGATCAAGTGCAAAATACTAAAAGTTTTTGCAAAAAATATTTATCTAGACGCTGCTACGTCTTATTAAGCAATTGGATGTGCAGTTAATTTAAGGCTCCGCATAGACTGAAAAAAGACATGAAATATTAATCATTTTTTCCGGAGTGTAAAGATGAACCTTAAAATATTCTGAAAAGAAGAATACAGATCCCTTAAAAATCAAGAGTTATGTTAAATCCAAATCCAAAGAAATAGGTAATCAATCTAAAAGTATCATCTTTAAAGATATTCTAAAATAGTGCCTAATTACACTAACGTTAAAAGACCTTCTTTTAAATGATTAAGTTACTTTATTAAATGGATCCCTTTTTGCGTTACTATCGTGATGCCACAGAGACCATAGATAGAGATATTTTATTGCATACCAGTAAGGTACGACAGTTATGCCTTTACTTCCAAGCAGCACGAATTCGACTCAGCAATCAGAGAGATTAACATGAAAAGGGCGATAAAGTGAAATTAAACTGCCGTTTATATTGTAGGTTGTTTCGTGTAAATTTATTCCACATCTCTCCTATGAAATGATAATGAAGTGGAGGTGCAAGACCTATCAGAACGATAGTTTTAAGGTTCATGGTTACACTTCGAAAAAAAAAGGTAGTTATTGGACCTATTTTTCTAGTCTATGTACAACTTAAACGACACATAGAAATATAAGATAAAGTGTAGCAGCGTCTAGCTATAAAAATCGCCGATCATTTTCTCTTCTATTTTACAAGATAAATCTTGTTGTTTTCTCTATTCATTTTCTTTCTGTTCAAATTGCACCTAAAATAAAGCATGAATTTCCCCTTAATAACCTTCTCTAAAACCGATTGTGAGTAGATTTAATAAAATCAATAATATAACTACCTTGCACGTGGAGGCCATTTGACAGGGCATAGGTGTAGCAACCAAAAAAATAGTGGTACGGTTTGGTGTATCGACGAAGTGTCCAGAAGCGGTGTGGTCCTTTCGGCAGGGGGTCTAGGGGCCGCTCAAGGCCCCCAGAAGCTCTGAGGGTAGATCATGCAAAATCCTGCATCCTGGCACTAAAACTGATTGGATAAAAGTGTCAATTTTTATACCAGACCTTTAGAAAACCGGCACACTTTTTTGAATTTGAACTGCTTTTTTTTCGAATCATCAGTTTATAGGTCGAAATCATTGATTTAGCTTCGGTTTTGGGCGAAAGAACGAAAAGTTTATAAAAAAAATCACAAAATCCCATCTTTGCACCGTTCAGCCTAAGACTTTTTCCTCATTTTCTGTTTTGTTTAATTATATATTCAATTTATTTTCAATATTGGAGGTCAAGTTTCACTATCTAGGATAGTATTCCATATTATTGTTCAATGTGTCACATAGCAGTATTACATCTGTAATCAGTATGTTATCTCTTCTTTTTCATTATAGCTGCATGAGCTAGTATATATAGAATATAGGACTTTTTTATTTTGAGATCGATTTTATCACTTGTTTTTGGTGAACCCGAAGGGTGAACCAAAAAACAAGTGATAAAGTCGATCTCAAAATCAAAAAGTCATATATTCTCTTTATCGGTAATTAATTGTGACGTAACGTACTGACCCGATAAATTCGGTGATACACACCTGTTTGTGAGACTTTATCAGGCAGTACACATCAAAGGATCCTAACACCCCTTTCACGTATCGATTAGTGAACAGTGATCAAAACCTTGACAGTTTTCAATGAGGCTCTAGAGGAGTAGCTATTGGAAAAAATGGAAACGAAAACATCAGACATCTTAAACGAAAGTCGTGAGGTTCTATATGGAATCCAAGATGAAACAATAACTTTAAATAGTTTATACCAACTACTTAACGGAATGAATAAAAGACTGGTCAACATTGAAAGCGGAATGGTGAAAATAGACAAGCTTAACAATATACTTACCAACCTTACAAGTGACTTCGGAAAACTAAAAACAAAAGTCGGTACTTTAGATAACTCGGTTATTACACTAGAAGGAACAGTCAAAACTGTAACTAAAGAAGTAACCACACTGAAGACGAACCAAAGCATCATAGGCAGGGAAGTCAATGACCTTAAAACCAAAGTAAACGAAAGAGCATCAGATCTTCAAGGTCTTAGTAATATAATGGACGAATACAAAGCTAAACAAGAGAATAGTCTGAAAGATGTACACGGTATTAAAACATCGGTGAGCAAAGTTGCAAACGATCTTGACGACCACGCGACTGAACTCCGACACGAAATTAAGTCTCTGGTTAGTGATTTAAGAGAAGAAAAAGAGGAATTAAAGAGTGACATTCTGGATTTGAAATGCAGATCAATGAAAAGCAACTTGGTTTTCACTGGGCTACGTGAACCTGAAAATGAAAACACAGAGAACCTAATCAGACAGTTCATTAGTACAGAGCTAGGACTAAAGTATCGAATTGAGTTCGGAAATGTTCACCGCTTTGGACAGGGAGCAAAACCTGGTAAACGAGGACGCCCGAGGCCGATAGTAGCACGCTTCATATACCACAATGACTTAGCAAACGTCTTGTCTTATGCATACAGATTAAAAGGCAAACCTTATGGCATAAGACAACAGTTTCCAGACGAGATTGAGCAGGCACGTATGAGCCTGTACCCTATACTGAAACAAAAGCGAGACGAAGGTCACAGAGTAAAGTTAGTGAGAGACATATTATATGTTGATGGAGCCCCGTACTGCGAAGGTGAGGATGATGAAACAACTCATTTAAGTCCAATCAGAACGATGGAACTAAACAGAAAAACGCCAAACCGACGCCTAGACACCGGGAATAAAAGACGACGCATGCCGTCGACCTCAGAAAATAGGTAGGACACCCACGGAGAGACAAACACAGATGAAAGTGACAGAAATGAAAGACAATTCCACTTCTTATCTTTAAATTGTTGTAGTATTAACAATAGAATAAATTATCCTGAATTTGTAGAGCTTGTTAAAAGTAATGACTTTATATGTTTAACTGAAACAAAAACAGATGATTTTGACAGTATTGATATTCCTGGCTATACTTTTAAATTAAAGAATAGAAAACAAAACTCGAGAATAAAATCCGGTGGAATAGCTTTTGGGTTTAAATCAGAATTAGATAAGCATGTCCATATATTGGAAACCGCTAGTAAATTAGTACTTTGGATTAAAGTTTCAAAACAATTATTTTCGACATCAGAAGATGTTATTATTGGAAATGTTTATTTACCACCAGAAAATTCTAGGTATAGAGTAGAGGATGCTATAAATGAATTAGAGCAGGAATTTTTGAATTTTTCCACAAATTATAAGTTTGTATTGCTAAATGGTGATTTCAATTGTAGAACAGGAGTAGATTTAGATTTTTTAGAAATAGATGTAAATCCAAATTGTACAAATGATATTATGTTTACTGATTATGCAAATACTTTGCCAGATTTTAATATGCTTGTAAACAGAAATAGTAAAGATGTGCAAAAAATAATTATGGTAATAAATTGCTTGATTTATGTAGAAACAATAACTTATTTATTTTAAATGGAAGAGTTAAAGGTGATATGCATGGTGAGTTAACATGCAGAAATAGTAGTGTTGTGGATTACTTTATCTGTACATATGATTTTATGCCTTATGTTTTAAGTCTTAATGTGCTAAATTTTTCATCTTTGTTTTCTGATGTTCACTGTCCTATTAAATTAGAAATTAAAAAACAAGTAGTCAGTCATAATGTATATGAAACTGAACAAAATTGTAATCATGTCAAAAAAGGAATAACGAAATGGGATTGTAATAAGAAAGATGAATTTGTACAAAGTATTAGTATGAATGACATAGGAGAACTTATTGTAAAGATAGATAATTATATGAACACTGACAATGTATCACAAGAGATAAGTAATGAATTAGCACAAGATTTAAATGTAATAATTACTAGATCCGCAGAAAATGTCTTTGGCTCCTATGAGTTTAAAGTGAATAATTCATGTAAAAATAATCGCAAAGAAAATAAACCATGGTTTGACAAAAATTGTTGGCAGAAGCGAAAGGCGTTTAGAATAGCTAAAAGGCGATATAAATGTAAAAAGACTGTAGCAAATAAAGATATCAAAACCAGTGCTGAACGTGAATATAAGAGAGAAATGAATAATGCTATTAAGATTCATAGAGAAAAGATGAAGAAGAAGATTGATAATCTTCGTAAGGGTAACTCTAAAGAGTTCTGGAATTTACTTAAGCAAAAACAGAATCGTAAGAATTCAGATATATCTATTGATACTTTATATAACTTTTTTAAAGATTTAAATAGTGATGATGATAATAGTACTACTGATGAAACGCATAATCTCAATGCAGATGTGCAAGAGCTTAACGAAATTATTAACAACGATATTACTGAAGATGAAATTATCAGATGTATTCGTTGTCTGAAAAATGATAAGGCATGTGGTGACGATTATATAGTCAATGAGTATATCAAGAGTACTTCACATCTCTTTATGCCAGTTTATGTCAGACTATTTAACTTCATCTTTAGCACTGGTAATGTTCCAGAGATTTGGCTTAGTGGTAATATATTACCATTCTACAAAAACAAGGGTGAAAAGAGAGATCCTAAAAACTATAGGCCAATAACTATTCTAAGCTGCCTTGGCAAACTTTTTACAGCAGTGTTAAATTTTCGATTAAGTGATTATCTTGAAACATATGATTTGCTTAATGAAAATCAATTTGGGTTTAGAAAAGGTTACTCTACTACAGAGAGCATGTTTATACTACACTTACTTTTTGACCTATGTAAATTAAATAAAAATAAACTGTTCTGTGCTTTTATAGATTTTGCCAAAGCCTTTGATACAGTATGGCGCCCTGGTCTGTGTAGAAAGCTTATGGCAAATTCTATAAACGGAAAAATGTACAATATTATTGTAAATATGTATAGCAATATAAAATCTAGGGTTTATAATGGAACAGCATTTTCTGAATTTTTCCCTTGTAATATAGGAGTTAGACAAGGAGAAAACTTGTCACCCTTACTTTTCTCATTGTATTTAAATGATCTTGATGCTTTCTTTGAAGACAAGAATATTATAGGAATGTCAAAAATTAATGAAGATATAGAGAGAGAACTTAACTTTTTTCTAAAGATTTTTACTATTTTGTATGCAGATGACACAGTGCTCTTAGCAGAGTCAAAAGATGATTTACAGAAACAATTAAATGCATTAAGCGACTATTGTGATTTTTGGAAACTTAAAGTTAACGTCGATAAAAGTAAGATACTTGTCTTCTCAAAGGGAAGATTACCTCGAGATTTAAAATTTTATTATAAAGATATGGATATTGATATTGTAGATGAATTAAATTACTTAGGAATAACTTTTGCAAAATCTGGTAGTTTCTTAAAAGCAAAGAAAGCTAACGCGAAGAAAGCTACAGTAGCTATGTATGATATCTTGAAGAAAGGTAGGCTGCATAATCTGTCTATCGAGTGCCAATTGAGCCTTTTTGACAAAGTAGTACAGCCTATACTGTTATATGGTTGTGAAGTTTGGGGACCAGGTGATAACAAAATTATTGAGAGAGTGCATTTGAAATTTTGTAAACTTCTTTTACACCTTAAGTCATCTACACCTGATTTTATGATTTATGGTGAACTCGGCAGATATCCTTTAGATGTTTTTATTAAATTGCGCATGGTTAATTTCTGGGCTAAAATTATTGTGGGAAAACCAAATAAACTATCAGCCATTTTGTACAAGTTATGCTTAGGTAAACATACTTTTGTAAGGCATTTTACTTGGCTTAGTAGCATGCAATCGATTTTTACTCGGAAGTCTTCGGCTTCCGAGTCTTGTCGGAGAAAAGATGAAATGGAAGAAGCGCGGCAAACTGTTACAACTCGTTGTCACGTCGCTAACTCTCGTAGAAATAAAATATAGGACCAGACGAGAAAAAGCGATTGCTTTGTAAGGTCGTAAGCGGCAAACATGGCGACGGCAGCCTGATTTTAACAATCTATCCGAGACTGATACCAAAAAATATCGACATAACAACTATAGAAACTGAATTCAAACCAGACGATCTCGGTTTGTATGCATGCCCAGGAGTCTCGACAGAGGGAAATAGTGATTTTGTTATTGAAAAACTCGCTCCAAATGATCTCGTATGGTTCTGTGATGTATCAAGGCTTGCGGAAGTAAAAGTTGACGTGACAAGTAAGTCTTGCATTTATGTTATTTTAAAGAGTTTTGTTTAATTTACGATTACACACATAAACATTTTGTACATTGTACATGTATATTGATTGTATCACCATGTTGTCTATTGTATTTTATGTGTAATCTATCAACATTGAACATGATCAATTATGTTCTTTTCTTCAATCAATTATGTTCTTTTCCTCTACATTTTTTTTGTACATGTACAACAAATAATAGATATGTTACTACAGGTCAATGCTGAACTCTGTGTACATGTATTTATTATAGAATGTAAAACACTGCCACCTGTTTAGTAAAAATATATTAGAGTCTAATATGAATCTAATTTATTTTAAATAAAAAATTGCTTACACAAGGTTATGTTGCTGCTCGGTTGTTGTCTTCACTCAAGAGTGCAGACATATCGAAAAATTTTAAAAGCGGACATTCGGTCCGGTGAATCTGAAAATTGTGTCTGACCCAAGCATTTTTTTGTCTGCAATTTACTAATATACTCCGTTCTCATTATATCATGGGTTCTGTGTTATCGTGGTATTTACTTTCATTTTAAAACCAAATATTTAACTGTGACGTCACTTTTTCTACGTAGCTACGTACCATGATATAACGAGATACCAGGATAGTTCATACAAAATTACGGTCTGATCAGCCAGTAATTCTGTCAGACACACCAAATCTTGCAGGACTGGGGACAGGTCCTGAGGTTCTGTGCAGCTGTCATCATGTACAATATTTCGATATGTTTGCCCTCATAGAATAAAAAGCTACGCCGAGCGCAGCATGATACGACCGATACAAGTTGAACCCTGTTGGTCCCTGTTCGCTGGAGGCCCAATATGGATAGTCTATTGCTTTAGTCACATGAAGCCCATGGTGGACTTACAAAGCTTTTTGACATGATACATCCTGTGGTGGACTTTCAAATGCATTTTGACACATATACATGTATATTGACATCAACATCTCATTCAAAAAGCCTTATTTATATACATATATCAATTTACATTTTTTGCCCTTTGACCCCTAATTTAAAAAAAAAAACTGTAAGAAATATTGTTAATCAGATTGCAAAAAAGGGCAGGGATTTTCATAAGGTATCCAATGAAAAAATATTTTGAAATCGGACCAATTATAAAAAAGTTATTTTTATGGGCATGGCCTACTCTTTGGCACATCCCTGTTCACCATTTTATGGAAAGCTACCCCCCTCCTGAAGACCTTTTAGATTTTTAATGACAATGTACATGTGTATATGACTTAAAGAAATTAAAGCAATATCTGACAATATTTTCTGACCTACTAAATAGTTAGGTATTCATTACTTCATGTACTTAAAACAATTAAACAAATATTAACAATGATTAATTATGTGATATATCTTCAAAGAACAGCATGGCCAATTTGGTCACATATCACCTTATATTTGTTTTGATTTTACATTTTCTGGGTTTCATGTTTATTGCATGAACCTTCTGGTTGATAGGAAACTGTGTTTAGAAATTGTAATAACTTGGAAGCAATGGAAATCTATCATCAAATATCTTTGATCTTACAAAAAAAGCAAAGAAACTTCAGTTTTCCTTGTATTCTAAATTTGCAGCCCTTAAATGTTGCAATATTATTACTTGAAATATTGGGACAAAAATGTTTTATTTCATCTTATTTACATTTTATACCTATGTCTAACATATATATAAATGTCATTTGGGGATCATACATTGTATTGTTAATTCATGAGCTTTATCCAATAAACTGATTGATTGATTGATAATATTATAGTGGAATTGCTGCAACTTTAGGACATATGAAATTGCAAGACTATTATTGATCATTATTGTTGATAAACATGATAAAAAATACATTATTGTAAGCTGATGTTTATTTTTATAACATAATTTATTTGCAAAATATCAATTTAAATGTGGATTTATATGTGAATTGTGTCCTACATTGTATGTTTAATATGTGTGTGTATTAGCAAGTTAAGTATAAATGTTTTTTTTTCTTTCAGACAAAGAGCCCTATAAAGCTAAAAGTTGATAAAAGTCATCAGCATCTGCAATTTCAAGATATGGATAAATGCTGACTGTGCATATATAATTCTCACTGAAACTGGATATATCTAGCATCAAAATAGTGTTTACCTTTACAGAGAGCTTTATTCTTCTAACTAAGGAGTCCAAAAGTCTATAGAAATTATGAAAATTTGTTTTGAGCAGCTACAAAATATATAAACATCCTAGGATGATGTGAAAAAGATTGAGTAAAAATCATGAATTAATATGTTGTGTAAAAGAATGAGTTCAGTGGTGAATTTAATATCAAGTGAAATATTAAAAAATAAATGTGATATAAGAACTTTTTTTGTTTGTTACTCTATATATTTTCTATTGATGATGGATCCACACAACATCATATCTTCATAAACATCAAGGCAAATACAGAGCAGAACAATACATTAATGAAGAAAGCTTTGTCTGGACCCATATTGGACATACAAGTATAATAGTTGACTAGACACACAAAGAAAAAGAAAACACATGCAAGTGTCAATGCAACATACCATGTGTAACAGCTCAAGTGCAAGAAAGAATAAAATCACATAGTTCCAATTTATTTGCCAAATGAAGTCTATAAAAAAATGATAAAAGACTAACAAAAGTTGAAAGCTGTAAATGCTCCATAAGTTTTTTTTTTTATTTCATATATTTAATAAGATTTTGTGGCATGCATATTTACTCAATTCACTGTAACAAAGTATTTTATAAATTATCCTTTCAATTCATCATAGTACAAGCATCTTATTCCTCAGCTGTTTACAATAGATATATATTACAAGTTATCCAATGTAAATAGATTGACTGACAAATATCATAAGCAATGATTATACTATTTGACATGTTAAAGATTGTCTACATGTATTTCAATATATGTTGTAGTTTCAATTATGAATGTAACCTTGTCAATGAAATGACATTTGACCAATTAAGATTATTTAGAGGCAGGTTATGCCCCCTATCATTTAAAAAAATCACTAGTAATTGTTTATTAAAAACAAAACATTGGGTTAAATAATATTTACATATAAGTCCAATAGGGTTATTTTTATCATTGTACCCATTTTCTTTGTACATATAACATGTTGGTGACATTTTTGATGCATTTTAGTGAATCAATATTTAATATTGATATGATGATTGCTATGTAATGTTATAAAGATTACTTTAACTAATTATTGAACAATAATAAACATGCTACCATTGAAATGGTATTAATGTCTAAAAATATTGTCCAAAATACCAAGTATGTGTTCAATAGAAAATGCATATTTTCAAACATAATTGCTGCTATAAGAATATTATGTCTGTAAAAATGTTAGTTATTCTACAAAAGTAATAATAAAAGATAACTTGTTTTGTTATATCAATCTATTTCCCACACAAAAAAGTTGCAGAGCTTTATGTCTCTGGTCCATCAATCAGTCCTACACATCACTTTGTTATAATAAAAATGACAAAGTTCCAGACATTCAATATTGCTCCGCCTGACGCACCAAGACTCATCAGAGGCGCTCTACCAAAAAAATTGAAAATGCCAAACATAATATAATTATGATGAGCATAAAACAATAAAACCAAAAATACCAAACAGGGGAAGAAAATTATTACTTAATTTATCTAACAATGTCTGGGGTAAGAAGAATCTAGGGGTTTAGACAATATTGAAAATTAAACATATAATTTAAAGCTATAAATGAAACTCTACTTATACTACTGAACACAAACAAAACATGGTTTGCAAGAACTACACCATATATAGATATGCATGTTACCAAAAAATCTAGAAAAGCAAAGTTTTGTCGGACTGTTGACCCAATATTTATGTTGAAAACCCTGATAATAGTTCATGAACAAGTAAACGGATATTTCTAAAAAGTACATCATTTGTTGTGCTTTCTACCAGGATTCCATCTGCAAATTATAGTGTGAATAATCGCCCATTAAACTGAAATCCTGATATACATGTACAAATGGTGATAAGGCTGTCCCCATCTGTTAGTCAAGTTAGTCAACACAACCCTTAAACATCTGAACAAAATTTAACGAAACTTGGTATGCAAGAAGTTCATCATATGAAATCGTGCATAAATTACCATGTATTCATTAGCCACAAATTTGGGACACAATTAAAGGAGTAGAGCCACGAAGGCCCTAAATCGGCCCGGTATTTTCTTTATTTTTTCAACTACTATAACTTGTCAAAAATTCTACAAAAATATATTAATGTATGAACAAACTTTTCATATCTGTAAGATTTAGCAAAATATTTACAGCACAGATTTTGTCTTGAGACTTTAAACAGGCCATAAATTTGAAAATTCCTCATTTTTCACACATTTTCACTGGTTTTTCTGCTAATTTTGTCAAAAATAATATTGGCCACATTCCTCGACCATCGTAATCTTTTGATAATTGTTTTTTATTATCAAGATACACATTTTTTTCACAAAATGATTTTGGTCGACAGGTGTGGCCCATTTCATATTCACCGATTAGTACATGAAAAGCAAGGAAAACTGTCACAAATTGATATTTTTCACAAAATAGTCTATTTTGTACCTCACTGCTCTTATTATTGATAAATAATTGAAGGAAAAAATATTGCAATTCATGAAATATAAAGACTAATGAACGTTAATGCATCAACTTAAAGCAAATATATGAAAGTTGAATTCTTGGGCCATTTTGGGGTCTTCGTGGCTCTACTCCTTTACCAAAATACCAAGAACAACAAAACAGAATTCCATAGAACTTGGAATTGAAGAAGTATAACACTTATAGTTGTATCTGTTGCAACAAATCATTGATTTACCAGAGTACATAATTATAAAGCTAATTTTTTACTCCAATACCATAATATGAACTGCACACAAGGGTTATATCATAAATATACAGCCTTGTCCAAATACACAAAACAGGAAATGCTTTCCAAAATTAAGTATAAAAAAAGATATAGATTAAATGTGCAACATAAGACAAAGCCCCACAAAACAGGAACTGTTTTTATCAAACACCAGATTAACGAAATCTCCATCCTTGAAATCAGCATTCAATAGAAACTAAAATGTGTCGCATTTATTTGCAACAGAATACCCAGCAGAAATAAACAAATTTATGCAACTCAAAGACATGCTACAAGAAATCCTTAAAATATTTTCAAGATATGAAATATGGTACGCTGCCTAGTTGAGTCATTTAAAGAAAAAATGGTGGGTTAAACCATGTTATATGGTGACAAACATTCTTCATCCATTGGATATAAAGTTCCATTATAAAAGAAAACATTCTGACTTCCGAGTTGTCAGTACCAACGGTACTTTGATTGATAATTGTGGGTTATCCTACATTTGGAACAGTCAAACATGTTCCGATACCGTTCCGTGTTCAGTGGGTTCATATGATGTTATAAATTGTTGCAGTTACAATGAAACGAATACATACATAGAAGCACTATATGATCCACATTTATTCATTCCTTTTTTTTATCGGAAATTTTAATACATGAAGCCTTTTAAAAAATGGAAGACAATATACTGTATTTTCTGTTTTATTGACCGGTGTAACCAATTTGGGAAATGATCACGTAGCTTTTGCATTTTTACTGAAATTCCCCATTATTCTTGTCTATGTGAAACAATTATCTTACCAATATCAGACCCTGTTATTATATAACGACCCTAAAATTTACTGATAAATTAGCTTTAGATTTTATCAGCAAGATACAAATTAATGTAAGACCATTTTGCTAGAGCTTTAAGTCAGAACTAATTAATAATCTAATCGATCTTTCCGGTAAATAAGTACTGAAGATAATCATTTAGACATAGAGTCATGACAGTTTAGAAAAGTTTTGCTGTAAAACTGTTCCCCATTATTTGATCCTTACTTCATATGATTTTATTCTTCTATTCTCGTTTTTACAGACAAACCTTTTCACCAAATGCACTGTGTGTGTTAAATTAGACAGAGCTTTACAGTCTCAAATGGATACCTCTAAAAGGCAGGCAATATTTAGAGAGAAGCAGGAGCACCTACATAGAGTAATGTGAGTATTAATGAAAGGTGAAACTGTAACACTGCTCCATGGTCACTTTTCACGTTGCTATTTATTTTATTTTATCCCTTTTAATTGAACTAAAATAAATAAAGAATCTGCAAATTCGTACATGACCGTGACCCCGTTTCAAGATAGTTTTGGTGGGAAAAGGTTTAAAAAAAACATTTTTCATAGGTTTAGCATTTCTTTCATTAGAACTTCATGACAACATTATAAAATAAACAGGATTTGATGTTAATTTGTTAACCACTTTTTACTTTATGATATATTGAACATTTATAGATAGAGAATTCATAGGCAAAATTTATCTTTATTTGAATGCAACAATTCGGAGATGTAAAAAAAAATGAGACCAGTAAGAATCCTTAAACACAAAAAAAATCATTTATTTCATGAAACTGTCATTTGTTAACAAGTACATGTTGTCATTGATATTTAAATTTTGAACAAATTCTGAGAAAAAAAAAAACGACCGTAAACGTTCACATTTTGACAAAGTTTTTTTTACCGGGGTAATGTTATGCATGTTTAAATGTACTTCAAATCCTCATTTTTGTTGTTGTCATGGTTTTCTTTATTACTCATCCAATATTTGTAATAAGAGGTAAATAATAGGTTTAATGTAATCTTATTTCAGGATTGAAAAACTTGCTTATTATCGAAGAAGAGAGATATCAAGACGCAGACCCGATAGATTTGTCAGTCTGATAATAGATGGCATGGATCAAACTAAAACAAGTCTCCCACATTTCAAAGACAGGAAAGGCAAAGTAAGAACATTAAAACAGTGAAATATATAATTGATAGTTGAGATGGTTTGAATCACTGTAAAATGTACACTAGTACATCAAAAAAAACTTTTGAAAAACTTTTGAATAAATAAATTATTTAAACAAAGAATATTAAGCAAAAACATTATTTTTATCATTTTCTTGCAATTTTAATAATTGAAATTTTTTTCAGGATTTTGCATCAACACTTCCAATGAAAACGCATATCTCAGCAGTAATCAGCCACGGAAGTCTTCTCGGATTTTTACCAGTATAAACATGATTCCAACCTCACATTAAACATACTTATGAAAGTTTTGTGGGATCTGTCAAAGGTATGTAACACTTGTTTTCCATGTGTTTCAAGAAATTAACAAATCCATAAGCAAATTTTAACCCCCGTTTTAGCTCACCTGGTCCGAAGGGTCATGTAAGCTTTTGTCATCACTGGCGTCCGTCTGTCGTCCATAAACTTTTTCAAACGTTACACTCCTCTGACGCCATAAATCCAATTGCAACTAAACTTGGTAAATCTGTTAATAAGATTAGATTCATAGAACTAATGTAGGTATTTTTTATTCGTCGTAAAACATGGCCGCCATAGTTAAAAATAAAACATAGGGGTGAACCGCATAATATCTGATGCAGAACAAAAGTGATCAGCACCTCAAGATCTACTTACCAACATAACAAAACAAGCCAAAGTCAGACTAGAAAATATCAGGACCTTTTCGACCTTAAAGATCGCAATGGTCCTGATATGGTACGGGCATTTCAAACCAAGTTTAATGGCGCTTAACATCCCTTCTCTAATGAGATCTTAGTAGCATTTACACATACACAACACCTTTGCAAGACACAAAAGGGATATATAAAGTATAGCATCTCAATACAACAAACAGCCAAAAACTAATTAAAATAACCATGGACATTGTTAAAAAGAAAATGTTAATTTGGTTGGTATTATTATGCATTTTTCGATGTTTCCATGACAACTAGACTTCTTTTTCGTACGTAATGTTTATTTTCAATTTAAACGTTTTTTTGCAATCAACTCAATACTTTGCTTATGGCTACACATGATGAAAAATTTACAATGACATGTATAAAATTTAGGGCATCCGTGCACTTGAAAATTTTTTGGCGGGGGGGGGGGGTTCGGATAGAGGTCTTGAACCCCGACCCCTTTGTAGACTACATTTTTCCTGAATACGCAACCCCTTTTTAGACTTCTTGCCTGTAAGTAACCCCGTTGTATTCCAACAAACAAAATTATACACCCCTAATTTGTTTGTTCCAGATGTTATTTCCTGCTGTGCGAACTTAAGCGATTGTGATAAGGGATGGAATTTATATAATAAGTATTAGATAAGCTCTAAAATGACAGGGAACTGTTATAATCCAATAAAGATGCTGACCTGATAGGATTTAGATTCAATTATAACCCAGTGGTAGAATAATCTTTGTTTATTATAACCCCATTAGTGACTACATTTTACATACCCCTTCAGAGACACAGTAAAAATTACATACCCCATTGTAGACAAATATACGACAAAAATGCCCCCATTTGTCAGAACCTCCCCACCACCCAATATATAGCGAGAGTGACCCCCCGGGTCCGTGGAGCACTGGTGATAAATATTTGATTATATTTGCAGCATACTTATTTTACGTATTATAAACTGTATTTCAGGGATTGCCTCTTCCACCTGTTCTGTATATCCAGGCTGACAATTGTTTTCGTGAAAACAAGAACAAGTACATACTGTCATTTCTCGAACTATTGGTGAAACTCAAAGTTTTCTATGAGGTAAGCTGGTTTATTTTAGAATTTGTTTGGTTCGATAAACAAGTCATTTTATTCAGGTGCATAGAACTGATTATTTTCAGACATGCTAAAGGGGCGACCCAATTTTAAAAGATTGTAAAATCGTAAAACAAAAATCTAACGACAAAACAACAAGGTTACAAAATACATCAATCAATAAATTTATCGTCTTTACTTAGAATAAACAAGATAACAAAAAAATCCGTAATTTTGTAATTTGAGACTCATCCGATACGTTAGACATTGGCAGAAGCAATATGGTGATAAGGAAGAAACACACGGATAAAAAGCACCAGTAGTATAACTTGTTTTGGTTTGGGTATATCAAAATGAAGATCTTTTGAATAAAAGATTTTTCTGCAATATCAATTAAGGTTTGGTTTAAATTCTTTTTCAATGCTTTTATGATGCATACAATAAAATACTTTTCGCCGTCACAGCGAGGAGCAGAGGCATAGAAATGCCGGGGCATTCGTCCATGTGTTAATTTGCTTATCTACTCTCCTGTTCAACGAGCCTTCTTAGAACCTTTAAGTGTCGAAATACGAATTTGTTTTTGTAATAGACTTCTCGGCTACTAAATATTATTTTGTACGCTTTCGATATTCGGTAAAAAGCTTCAGGTAGCTTAGGGATTTAAAAGGTGCGTTTTCCGGTCTGTCTGTTGTTTAACTACTTGCTGTCCAACGAGCAAACTATAGCGCAGAGGATTCAGATATCAAGTTTTGTGTTGTTAAAATGTATTTAAATGTTTTTATGCGAATCAAAGATGGTCAAATATAGAAATGATATATAAAGCATATTTTTTTAGGTCCAGCTATCCTTTTTACAAGTGGGACACACACATGAGGACATCGATCAGATGTTTAGTGTTTTTTCGGATAAACTAACACACTCGGATGCAGTGACACTTGATGAGTTTCATAGAATGCTTTATGATGCAAAATCTCTAGAAAGTTGCTATGACATCAGTGGATGGTTGGAGCCTTTTTTAGCAGTCGTGAAATACCACACAAAGTCTAACATTTTTAGGTTTAGACTTGACGAGGCACAAAATGAGGTTAATGTGTACTATAAGAGGAGTACAACACACCAGTGGAAAACTCTGAAATATGGGTTTTTCAAACGTGCGGCAAATGGGTCTTCGCTCATTCCTACAGGACAACCCTCGATATTGCTCATATCCTTAGAGAGAATAGACATCACTTGTTTAAGGAGAAGTTTCCAAATATGGAAATGTTATTTAAATACCGAAAAACAAAAATGGTGGACTGATTTCATTGAAGACCTAGAGAAAATGGATGGCAACAGACAAAAGCTTCTACAGAAATCAAGAAAAGGATGTCATTGGAAGTTGCACCTGTTCAAGACATTTAACAGAGAGGCACTTGATAAGGAGGACCATGCTGATCCTTTGCCATCAGATTTGAGACAGATGATAAATACAGAACAAACAAATGAAGAGGTAGGTCAATTCAAATCAAAAGTTTAATTGAACAAAAAATAGTCTGGAATATCATGGGTTTGTGTATGATATATTTGTACATTTATTCACAAGTCCATTTTTATGGTAAAAATGGTAGAAATTTCTTGAAAACTTCCCCATAAATGAATTTCATTATAAAACCTAGCTTATAACAAAACACAAATTTTTCATATGAATGTTTTTAGTTTCATTATTGATCATTGATTTACTTTGAACATGATGATCTTAATGCGACGACAATGCCTACACCTAAATTTCTTTTTTCCCCTTTCAGATTATTGTAAGAAACAGATGAAACGAGCAAGATGTCTGGATGAATAAACGCTGGAGTGTCACCGTGATCTGTTTTCGGTTTATCAGTTGAAACGACTTTTGATATTGAATTAATATTAAATTGAGCATTTACTTTCATATGTATATGTAATGTCGAGGTGATTTTTTTATAGACATTCGCTAAATTGTCTGTATTCTTATTATTAACCAGGTTTTCTTTTTTATGCCCCAGCGACGACAAGTTGGAGGCCATATAGTTTTACTCATGTCCGTCCGTCTGTCTGTCATTACAAATTTCTGTCAAACTTTTCTCAGAAACCGTCCACGGGAATGATTTAATTTTATAGATTGGTTCAGTTTGACAAACTATACGTCCTATGCGATTTCTAGACCTGTCGAACTTTTACTTCCTGTTTGGGACTGGGTCGATATGAAAATTAAAATGAAATTTCCGTTAAGCCTCTAACCACTCATGATAATGATTTGAAATTTAGTATTTTGGTTTAGTATGACGTCCTAAGCGATTTTCAGAACTGTCGGACTCGTACTTTCTGTTTTGAGTCTTACATGGGGGCATCTGTGTCCTATATACACATTCCTTCTTTTTTTGTATTAATTACATTTTTTTGTAATATGAATAGAATACTTAATTATTTCCATTTTTGTTAATATATTGAAGCCAATAATTGTATTTTTTTTGGTCACAATTAAATGTAACTTGAAATGTCTATAATGTCTTCTTGTTTAATATTTATTTAGAGTTCTGAGTGTCAGCACTCTTTTTTAGAATTCATATTTGACTTGAGTGCCAACACTCATTCATGAGTGCCGACACTCTTTCAAACCAATTACGAATGACAACAATCACAAAACATTAAATGAAACTGCTTGAGTGTTGACACTCCAAATAATTTTCTGTTATATTAATGTTAACATGTTTATATAAAAAGATTCTGGATTGGTTTGAGGATCGACACTCAAAAATAGCATGTTCTGCTGTTGTTTAAATATTCCATTTTGTATAAGACACAGTATCGTAAATTTATTTGAAATGAGTGCTGACACTCTTTATCGTGGTTAAAAACAATAAAATTATATTTTGAGATCCTACTTGTATTTTTGCTTTCTCTTACTATTTACCAGTACAATGTGGCAAGAGTGTTGACACTCTTCCCTTTATGTTTCTTTTTGGCCTTTTTTTATTAGAATTATTTAATCATTCATTTGACACAGCTAGCCCCTCAAATTTATTGTTGTGATCAATCATTTCATTATTTTTTTTTCATAATCAAGAGAGTGTTGACCCTCAAGCTTCTTAATAACGTCCATACCTTTTGTTTGAACACTTGAATTCGTATAGATGAGCAATTCTTCGTGGATCTATTTGAGGGTTGACACTATGTGTAGTACCTTTCATATGAATATAGAGAAATTTTTACAGAGAAAATTAACGCACATTAGAAAAGGGAATCTTGTATTTTCCCTTTTTTTATTTTATCGTGTTCTTAGTTATTGTTAAAGGAAAAGATCTAAGTTTTAACTTGTCCAGTTAGACCATAATAAAATAATTCATTGATTCTGAACCAAATTTCTTGAAAATATGGGACAGACTGGCGACCTTTTTTAATTTTTTTTATCCATTTTGATTATTTTTTCTGCAATTTTAAAGAAAATTGACCAGAAATGAATATGATACTTAACAAAAGATCAAAATAAAATTTTGCAGACGGATGAAAAGTCGGGGCTAGAGGGGATGAAAAAAACGGTCAATATAAGTATAAAGAATTGAATTGCACGATACAACTAAACATTCTTACAAACTAAGTATTTGTAATAGATGTGTTTTATTGTCCTGGTTTTCATTTTATTCTCAAAGTATCTTTTTTTTATCTGACATGAAGACAATTATATATCATTAATAAATAATGTATATTTCTAACTTTTCAGTCATTTTCAAATTTATAATTTTGAAAGCATTCATTCTTTTAGATGTTGTGTTGGTTTTTCTTGTCCATTCAGTTTCTCAACAGTTACATGTACTATACTTTTATATTTTCAAGGTAAATACAGGTAACCTTAATTAATGCATCCCCTTGATAGGCCCCTTAATCCCCCTTCCTAATGAGGTGTTGTTTTTATCCAGTAGGCGTTCGGGGAACACACCTTTAGAATGTACTTCTAACTTTGATGTTTGAAATTTTATTCAAATTCTGAGTATTATTTATGGTGTTTCGGACCTTACTGTATTAAATATTTTTTAACTTTAAGAATGATATGGTCCATCTTCAGTTGTCAAAATCATTCTTCTATATTTTAATACAGCTAGACAAGACACCATTTAAATCAATTAACCCATTTATTGTTTTCTGTTTCTGAGTGTCCAGGTTTTTGTGATTATCATTTCAATTGTATTAGAGTTGTTGTTTATTTTTTTAACAAATTTTGTAAGTTTTTTCCTCTTTTGTATGCAATTATAGGAAGCCTATTAAATATTAGCTTGCATCTTTTATTGCTCTGCAATACCTGCCAATGTTTAATTAATATTTTTTTTTCAATTGTTTTATCGCTGGATTGAACTTCGTTACCAACACTATGGTTTTATCATTACCACGTCTATTATCTTGTAACAGATCTTTTCTGTTTAGATGAATTGTATTTTGTATTATTTCATCAATCTCTGTAGATTTATAACCCACGGTAGGTCCCGTGTCCGGCGACAGGATTGTTTTTTGAGAGGCATTGTCCAGTTTTTTCGAGAGAGGTCCAGGTTTTTTCGCCTGTTCGTTTACAAAAAAAATGCTTAAATTTTCAATTGTAAGTGAAACAAAACAAAAAAGAGGAATAAAAGTATTCAAAATGTTCGAATTATTACTTGTCTTCCAAAAAAGTCCGTAAAGAAGCATCAGTTAATGATTTATTAAAATTGATCAGGTTTTTTCGAGAGGCACAATAACTTGTCCGGTTTTTTCGAGAGGTGTCCTGGTTTTTTGAAAATTTTGACTAAAGAGAGGTATTGGGTTTTGTGGAAACTATACGACTTAAATGGAAACTAATATCCCTCCTACTCAATTAACATACATTTTAACACATTACATGCAAAATATCAAGTTTGTTACAAACTTTAAAGCATAAGTCGGCTGCCCAAATGCATTATCTTTGAAGATTAATTAGTATTTTGACAAAATTATTTTTATGGTACATTTGTACATTTGTGACTTTCTTGATGTGCTTTAATAAATTACCGGTTTCAAAAAGAGCGATTGTTACGGTGGGCAAAATTTTGAAAGGTTTGCAATCTTGTTTTTGTGCCTTTTCAAGTCTTTGAAACTATAAAATCTACATGTATGTCAGAAACAAATAAATACAAAAAGAGCATATTCCACTGGTGCATTCTGTTATTTCAAGAGTTTAAGAGTGTTTTGGAATATGGGATATTTACATATTTATTCCTAGGATACGGGATATTTGAGCAAAAACAAACTGGGATATAGAATATTTAAATCTATTCTATTTACAGGGATATGGGATAAGACAAAAACTCTATTTTCGATACGGGATATTTGATAAAAACATTAGGGAATATGAGATATTGGAACCCCTTAACGTATACATATGTATGTAAAGATACAGAAACTTAAATAGCCTTTGAATCTCATACTCTTATGTGTGTTTTATGTCCAGTCGACACTATTTCAGTCATAATCAGCAGGACAAGAGCTAATTGAAACACCAAAATGAATTCTGTAGACACACCCAGGACACAGACCCTAGGACCCATGCACGACCACAAACAAGAAGTAAAACGAACCAACTCACAAGATAGGCCAATGAACCCTTAACGCACCATAGGCCAATGCATCCAGAAAGTGACGAAATCCTTCCTCAAAAGTTTCGCACAATTTGGAACCCTTCCATATGGTGACTGACAATGAAGAACCCTTACCCGAAATGAGGTCATACTAGATGGAACATCTACCTGTGTGGGATATAGCCAACTCTTACCCAGTTTCACATAACCATCCTTTATCTGGCGAAAATACAATGCTGAATCCTGTTTGAACCTATACTCACTGAGAGAAGCGGGGTTGGAGTGGGAAACAAAGGATCTGTAAATTTTGAAGATCACTTGAAAAGGGAAGAGGTGGGTAGGTGCGGAATATTTAGCCTGTGGCGGTGCACAATGATATATTTTACGTGCATGAACCTTGGAACTCTCCACGCACGTTGGTCCAATATGGTTTACGGTCAAGTTTCCGCATTAGTATAGCCTGATGAACCGGCATTTATCATGACAGGGCTGCCCCATTCAACCACATGTGGCACACATCCCAGTCGCTTTGTGGGCTAAGCGGCCTGGAAAGGTGACAGGTTTCTGAGCGCTCTTTAGTGGACTTTTACCGGCAAGCTTAGTGCTGCTGTTAACCTATTCGCCTTCCGGGTCCCGCACGGGAGCATACTCTTATGAGTTTTTTGTTGAAACTATAATATATACAATAAATACATATGTGTAAAAATTAAGACGTACTGAAAGGGCATTCGAGTTTTATATAATCCTGGATAAAACAACAGACATGAAAGAAGACGACTCTGTGATACAAACAAACACATCCAAGAAACAACTACAAGTCAAGTTAAAAGAAGGTAGCCCAGGAACTGTAAGCATTTTCTGCATGTCGCAACACAACCATTTTGTTTCCAGCCAATTACCGGTATTCAAATAGGCTATTTTCAATTTATAACAGTTGGTAGTTATGCTTAGACAATAGATTAACGGGTTCTGGTTGTAGGCGTCAATTATATGTGCCTGCCTGTTTATATGGGCTATATAAGGTTGAATTCTTGACTTTAACTGACGTATTCTTGTCTAAAACCCCTGAAATGATAGTACCGTATTTTTATGTTTTTAACAACATACAATGTCTTTTAAAATATGATTTAAGAGGTAAACAACACGCACAACTTGTCTATCTAAAGTATGAAAAAACCTGGACCTCTCTTGCAAAAACCTGGACGCCTCTTGAAAAAGCCTGGACATATAATATATTTTATTTTAATTTAAAAATATGTTAGAAGCAACTTTTTGGCATCAATGTTCAGGATGCCATAGTATAACATTGATGTTCACTTATAATGGTTCGCAATCTCGTTCAATATATTTGTCTTTTAAGGAGCGAAAAATGCAAAAAGGTATAAATTAAAAAAAAAACAGCCCACAATTTTATTTAAATTTTATTTAGGAATCACATTTTTTTATAGGAATTGATGTTGTTATACAATATGATAATACTAAAATATACCTACCTGTTGGTAGCATTTTTTCTTCGTTTTCAGTTAAAAATCACTAAATATCACCAAAGTTTACATTTTTATTGATTATTCTCTTGAAAAAACCAGGACAATTGTAAATCCCTCTCGAAAAAACAATCCTGTCGCCGGACACGGGACCTACCGTGTAACCTCTCTGTATATCCTAAGTGAGATCTCGCGAGATGTTAATCTACTCTACCCATTCTTGTTCGCGCCTTCAAGGTGCACGGACCTCTTAGTTTGATCCATGGTATGTACACTCTTTAAATATTTTTAAAGGCCAGTAGTTAAGGACGAAGGCCGTTTTTATTTTTTGGATTTATCTGTTTTAGAGGTTAGTTAAAAGGCCAGTAGTTACGGACGAAGGCCATTTTATTATTTTCTAGACTGAAGGTTAGAGAAAAGGCCAGTAGTTACGGACGAGGGCCATTTTATTATTTTTTAGACTGAAGGTTAGAGAAAAGGCCAGTAGTTACGGACGAAGGCCATTTTATTAATTTTTAGACTGAAGGTTATAGAGAAAAGGCCAGTAGTTACGGACGAAGGCCATTTGGTTAATGTTTAGACTGAAGGTTATAGTGAAAAGGCCAGTAGTTACAGACGAAGGCCATTTAATTAATTTTTTAGACTGAAGGTTAGGAAAGGCCAGTAGTCATGGACGAAGGCCATTTTAAAAAATATATGTAGACTTTGGGATAGTCTTATTTTTTGTTATCAATATGCTGGTAGTTATGGACGAAGGCAATTTTTCACTTTATTTTATTGTTTTACCCTTCGTATGTTAGATTGGAGCCATTAGTTGATATTTTAAAGGTTTTGTGTTTTTTATTATTTTCGAAGTAAAGTCTATAGTTTTGAGGAGTATGGGAAAATGTTGATAAAAGGCTCCTTATTTTGTTTCTTTTTAGGGTATTTGCTTATTTTCTATCGTACATGGTTATGCTGTGTGCGTTTTGTTTGGTTTTTATGTCGCCTGCAACGTGTTGCAGAAGCGACATATAGGGGTTACTTTGGCACTATCCGTCGTCTTGCGTCCTGCGTCGTCGTCCTGCGGCGTCCTGCGGCGTCACAAAAATTTCCGTCGCAGTTTTCCAGGCAACTACATGCCACAGCCTCTTGATATTTGGTATGTAGCTTCATTGCATAGTACTGTAAGGTGTAAAGCGATTTTATGCCCGAAAAATAACGACTTCCTGTTTGACGAATACTTAATGTTTTATATAAAATGGACATAGATGTCAAATTTTCGTCGCAGTTTTCTAGGCAACTACATGCCACAGCCTCTTGATATTTGGTATGTAGCTTCATTGCATAGTACTATAAGGTGTAAAGTGATTTTATGCCCGAAAAATAACGACTTCCTGTTTGACGAATACTTAATGTTTTATATATAATGGACATAGATGCCAAATTTTCGTCGCAGTTTTCCAGGCAACTACATGCCATAGCCTCTTGATATTTGGTATGTAGCATCATTGCATAGTACTATAAGGTGTAAAGCAATTTTATGCCGGAAAAATAACAACTTCCTGTTTGACGAATACTTAACGTTTTATATATAATGGACATAGATGCCAAATTTTCGTCGCAGTTTTCCAGGCAACTACATGCCACAGCCTCTTGATATTTGGTATGTAGCTTCATTGCATAGTACTATAAGGTGTAAGGCAATTTTATGCCCGAAAAATAACGACTTCCTGTTTGAAGAATACTTAACGTTTTATATATAATGGACATAGATGCCAAATTTTCGTCGCAGTTTTCCAGGCAACTACATGCCACAGCCTCTTGATATTTGGTATGTAGCTTCATTGCATAGTACTATAAGGTGTAAAGCAATTTTATGCCCGAAAATGAACTGCTTCCTGTTTGGCGAACAATCATAGAAACGCAGGCGACATATGCCTTCCGGGGAAGGCTCCATCTAGTTTTAATATAGACCTTGACCTTGTTTACCTGTATTAACCGTTATAAGGTCGTTTTTAAAGTGCGAGTGCACGTTGTTCATTTATGGTATGAATGTTTGTCACGATGTATATGTCTTGATGTGGTAAAATGTTTTATTTTTTCCTGGAAGGTTTGTGTTCTTTACAAGCTCTTAATTTTACGTACATAGCGTTTTAAATAGATTAATTTTATTTTTCAGATGGCGACTCCAACCCCTTTAGTTCTTAAGGTGAAACATTCATTGATTGGAAATTCGATAATTCCGGTTATTAACCAGGTGAAGCTACACGAAGATGAAGCTTCTTTTGAACTTGCCAGATTGAAAAAAGACCACCCCCTGGAAAATTATACGTTGAATGAACTACATTCAGAATTTGAGCGATTAACAGGTAGAATAAGATTTAAGTTGTTTGTTTGTTTTATACAATGCGTTATATCTTTTTCTAAAAAGAATATATTTTTGTTAGTGATTATTATCAGTTTCTAAAGTTTTAAATATATATTGAATTTGTGAAATTCAACAGCACTAAAACTCCGTGTGCAGCGACATACAAAACAGGGGGAGCGAAGTGAGAGATGTAGTTTTGATTGGATTGTGGCAATTAAGATATAATGGCAATCCCCTTTTTTTTTTTTTTTTTTACAGGGGATACAGTTAAGGATGTTATATCTCTCACAGGGAAAGAAGACAATATTTCAACTGCTAGACTTCTACTACATTACTCTATTGTGCAGGCTAACGTTGTTGGAAGTCCTAGGGGGCAGAGTTTATCCTCTAGTACAGGCTCATCGTCACACACGCCTAACACTCCAGTTTCCTCAGGTATTTTTACAGTATTGTTTCTTTGGTTTTATTATATGTTTGTGTTTTTCTCTTGTTTTCTTAGATACAAATATTAGCAATTTTATTGTGTAGTTTTAGGATCATGGAACTATTAGTTGCATTTTCAGTCAAGGATTCGATACTCAAATCATTTGGGCTTTTGGAGTAAAAAAAAAAAGGCAAACAAACAAATAAAAAATAAAAAAGAAAAGAAAACGGCCAAATCAGTTTTGAATTCGGTTTTTCCTTATATTATTATTTTAATCTTTTAGATAACTCACAAAAGCAGAAAAATTTAGAGGAACGTCTGGAAAAGATGGAGGATAATTTTCAGAGTTTGAAGTCGCAAAAGAGGGAATTACAGGTAGAGGAAGCTCTTAGATATATTAGAGTATTAGCTAGCAGACCAAAACTCACAGCACCTCATGTTCTTATCGCAGCTATTGAGTCCCTGGTTGAGGTTGCCACTAAAAATTCCCATAAAGATGTTGATTTCTTTACAAAATCTTTGGCATATTGTAGAAAGTACGAAGATGCAGAAGATCTCTGTGGGTTAGCGTTAAAACTTTTTGGGTCATCTGAAGATAAAAAAATTGCTTCTGCAGTCTCTGAATGGGCTAAGAGTAGAAAGTATGATACTGAGAAGACATCTAAGGAGTTTCAGCCTCCAAATTCTGTTCCGCCCTTCCAAGCGCAATACTATCCCCCTTTTTATGCCGGTGGTAATGTTAATTCGTATGGTGTGGGCTTTCCCTTTGGACCAGTTCCGTACCAACAGAGTTTCCCTCCTAGGGGTAGGGGACCCTATGCTAGAGGCCGTGGTAGAGGCAGAGGTCAAGGGAATGTTTGCTTCTACTGCAAGGAAATTGGACACTTTGTCTCATCTTGTCCTAAGATTGAGCAGCTTAAAAAATAAGATGTATACACATGTAATTCTTTAAATATTTTTGTTTATGTTTTGTCTTTTCTATTTCTGGTATAATTCATTATTTGTGATTTTTTAGTTTTGTAATAGACACATTTTATTAGATGCTTAGATGTTAACCCAAGGGGTGCTAACCCCTAGTGATCTTGTGTTCACGCGGGTTGACTTTCTGAGTGTCTCCTTCTGTATTTTGCCCTTTCTTATTTTTATAGGATAATTGTACTCCTGTTCAAACCAAAAGATACAAAGTTAATTGTGATATCCCAGATTGGGAGTTGGATTGTGACTTTGACCCTTCTAATATTTCTCAAAGAATTAATTGTAACTGGGTAAATTACAGAAGGCAGACACTCGGAAATTCAACTCGCCAACCATCGGCGGAGGAGGTTGCTGCTGGATCTGCTTTTAATCTTGATAATCTAAATTTTCGTGACCCAGATCATTTTATAGCAGGTCAATTGCATACGTGTAAAGGGGAATGGGAAAAGATTAATCCTAACCCGGAGGTTAAAAAATGGATTATGGAAGGGGTGGATGTTGAACATTTTTTCCGCCCGTTTAAAGGAAACTTTAAGAATGAAAGTTTTAATTCCGATCGGCCACCCAGTAAAGAGTTTCCAAATGCTTTGAACTGTAAGGACTTTGTCCCCTTTATTGTGGAAACTTTAACGGAAAGAATAAAAAATGGTTCTTTGTCGGTAGTTGGAAAAGTTGGGGAGTGCGATCCACCGTTTTTGGTCCTACCTTTGACTATAGAACCTGAGAAACCGCGTTTATGCCACGATGAGCGTTTCTTAAACCTCTGGATTAGAGATTGTCCTTTTCATTTAGACACGTTAAGAGATGTTCCGAGGCTAATAGGAAAAGATAACTTTATGTTTTCTCTAGATGATAAATCCGGATATGATCACTTGTGTTTAAACGAGAACTCTAGAAAATATTTCGGTATCCGGTTTGGAATTTGGTATATGGTATTCAATGTTATACCGTTCGGCTTTAAAGCTAGTGCTTATGTCTACCATACTACGGGACTTGCACCTATCAGTTACTGTCGGTCTTTAGGCGTTCCTTGTTTATTATACATTGATGACCGGTTATTAACCGAATGGTTGGAGTCTGTTAATGGAAATTGTAATCCTGACCCTCCTTTGGAAAGAGTTGAGAAAGCATTTAAATCGTTGTTTATAGTCTGTGAAATTTTGGTGAGATTAGGGTATTTTTTGAATCTATCGAAATGCGTGTTTGAACCAACTCGGGTATTAAAGTTTCTTGGTTTGTTAATAAATTCCACCTTATTAGCATTTCTTATTCCCGATGAGAAGAAACGAAAGTTCGCGGAAATAAGAGAGAACATTTTGCAGTCAAAGTTTGTAACATTGAAAACACTTCAAAGGATGGCCGGTAAATGTATTTCCCTTTTTCTTGCTGTTCCTTCTGCAAAACTTTTCACTAAGGAAATTAATAGAGCTATTAGTATATCGTCAAGGAATAGTCGCCCCGTTAAGTTGACTGCAGAATTATTGGAAGAAATAAAGTATTGGCGGTTTCTGGATTCATGGTCCGGTTGTTTTCCATGGAAGACTGAGAGGCATCTTCAAATTAGTCTCGCTACAGATTCGTCTAAATTTAAATGGGGAGCCATGATACTTAGTAATGAAAATGAGGAATTTTCAGATCTTTGGGAAAAAGGAGACAATCGCCCAATTCATTTAAAAGAGGCACATGCACTTCTTAATGCGTTACTTAGTAAATTTGAAACATTAAGGAACCATCGGGTTGATGTCTACTCTGATAATTTAGCATTAGTCCAAGCTTGGGAGGGACAAAAAGGAAAAGATATTCATATGAATCGATTGCTGAAAGACATTTTTTGTGTTTGTGATCGAGGCAATTTTGATTTAAAGGTACACTTTGTTCGATCTGAGTATAATCCAGCTGATTCATGTTCTAGAAGTCTATCGGTTTTAGATGCTACGCTTTCAGAGAAAAGTTGGAAATTTATTCAGGACAATTTTGGGCCGCATACTTCTGATTTAATGGCTCTAGACTCTAATGCGTTGACGGACACAGGTGGCAACAAACTGAGGCATTTTACACCCTTCCCGTCTCCAGGTTCCGCCGGAGTAAATGTTTTTGCCCAAGATTTATCGAATGAAGTCTTACCATATGTTTTCCCCCCGTTTTCCCTGATACTTCCTATCTTAACATTACTGAGTAATCAGAAGGTAAATGTTTGTACCATTGTTGTTCCGGTTATAACTCCCTACCCGACCTGGTGGCCAATTTTCTGGAATCATGTGTGTAAATGGATGTATCTAGCAAAGGCTGGAGACATGAATGTACTCCTTTATCCTACTAAGGACGGATATACACCAAGTAGTTCTGGTTTGAAACACGACCTTTTAGTTGCAAGTCTTAGGTTTTGAATATAACTTTTTTCTTCCAGATTAATGGTGGTAGTACTAGTAATATTCCACGTATATGGCAACCGGCGAGAAGATGTACAAGATGTAAATATCCTAATGACATGTTGTTTAAATATTGTCAAATGTGTGGTTTACGTACTCATCTTATGGACAATACATCACATTCTTCTACTGCTAATGATTACAACATAGATTTAAGAATCTCACAATTAGAGCAGTTAGTGGGTAATTCAAGTTATAACAAGAAAAAATCTAAGTTGCAAAAGGAGTTTGAATTATTTTTAGAAAAACAGAATAAATTTACGTTGTCCGCAGCTTCCCCTTATGATATTCGTCGTTTTCTTGTAGAAAAGGATTCTAATGGGAAAACTCAAATACATGAAATAGACTGTCAAAATTTGGGAAAAACTGGTATATATGATTGTGGTTGTCCAAAACGACTTTCTTGGGGAACAGTGGAATCTCTCATTGGTCAGTTAAAGGCTATTTTCAGGGCAGTTTGTGGGGAATTCTGGAACGAAGCAGAGTCTTGTGGTAATCCAGTTAGTAGTGACCTTGTTAAACGTTACTTGGATGCCATAAAATTAGAGCAATCGCAAGCACATGTTTCACAAAAGCAGGCAAAACCTTTATTTTTAGACAAATTCAAAATCCTTTGTACACATTTAGAAAGCCAATTGGCATCATCAAAGTCATTATTTGAAACATTTGCTTTGTTAAGGGATCAAGCTTTCTTCAAAATTTTATTTTTTGGTGGTGATAGGGCCGGTGATCTTGCTAAGAAGTAAAACGATTGCACGATAATTCAGGTTTTATGTTTTGTCATACTGTGGGAAAAACGTTCAAAATTGGTAAAGTAAATGAGTTTACATTAAAGAGGGTGCCAGATTCCGACATTTGCCCTGTGTTCGGTTTAGAAAAATACATTTCGGAATGTAAAAAAATTGGCATTTCCTTGAACACGGGTTATCTGTTTAGGTCTCTTAGTCCGTCTCGTAAGCAGGTTTTGGATGCTCCAGTGACGTCATCCTGCATGGCTGAACGATACAAGAAGTATCTTAAAAGTTTAGGGGTATTTGAAGGGGAGACGTTACATGGCATAAGGGCGGGTTGTGCAATTACCCTTGCAATGAGTGGGGCTGGTGAATCAGCAGAGAAAATAATGGGTCATATTGGTTGGTTCTCTCGGGGTTCTTTGGAAAGATATAGCAGGATGTCTCGTATGATGGATAATAGTTCTGTAGCCTCATTATTTTCAAATATTACTGAGACCGACACTTCCCATGTGACCAATTTGTTTAATGCTTATGGCAGCAAGCAGTCTCTTCCTCAAGCGTTTCAATAGAACTTTTGTAATGTAATATTATAGTATTTGTATTTTTTGTGCGCTATGATTGCTGAAAATTTGTTCTTTTTCACTTTTATAAATGTAATGTTATAAACGACCGGGTGATTTCGCTACATTTTCTATTTGCCTTATTATTTGATATTAAGATATTATTAGTATTGGGAATCACCTCTTCGTTTTAGCAAGTTTTCTTTATTGTTTTTGTTACATTTCTAATAATGTGTTTATTATGTATCTTGGTGACGGTTTTGTTTGTGACAAATTATAATTGAAATACAAAGTTTGTACATAAAACAATATGAATTAAACTATACAAGTTTCTTTTTCATGTTTTTCTCCCTTGTTCATCGAACGTTGGTTTAGTGATTTGATAAAGTAGTTCCACATCAATTCATCGGGATGCAAATCTTTTTTCTGATTAGAACAATATGTGGTTGTGCCAAGGACATTAAATTGTGGGTATAAGTGTATGTGACAAATTTAGGCTGAAGAGAGGTTACTCCGATATCTACATATAGCACGTCCAATGTATAGTTTTCAAGATATTCAGTTTTTGAATGCAAATTCTGAAAAAAAAATCAATCGGGAAAAGGGTAATAACTCCTACATGGTTAATTAACTAATTACAAGCACCCGTCTTGGAAATTGGAGCAATGGAAAACAGTTGGTAGCTTTCACGAATGTTTCATATCCAATCTTGAATGAAATACAAAAAAAAAAAATAAACAAGAAATCATTGTCATAACGCTGGGGTAATTGGAAGTTTTCTGTTGAAGACGAGGAAATTCCGTTTATTTTGAAATACCCATACAATGTACGATCTAGATAAAAGAAAACAGAATGTAATGAAAACAGCAAGCAACCCTCAATTTGATTCCACAGGGTACCCCACAAAAGTCGCAAAGGTCACTTGTCAAATCCCCTAGAGTGGTATCTTCTCTATATGTTAAGTGGTGGGAGTTTCAGGTTTGATACTCTGTGTTTTGGTAACCGTGTTAAGTCAAAACCCTTCGGAGCTTACATTCGAGATTAATAATTAGTTCTGGGATAAGTATTGGGAAGATTCGGGTTGAAATGGATTGGGTATTTCAAAGACATTTTATAAGTTGTCATGATTATCATATTTTCCCCCAATACTCAATAATATCATTCACATCGAGCGCAATGTCACTTAGGATAGTGTCATATCCTAAGTGAGATCTCGCGAGATGTTAATCTACTCTACCCATTCTTGTTCGCGCCTTCAGTGGTAAAGGAATATCTTTGTTTTGTCCTCTTATTGATTGGTTTGACTAAAGTTTTGGTGTATTGGTTTTCACTATTAATGTCGTCTTTTTCCAAACCCGCCCACCCTCCCGGTTGACTCTGTGACATTGCTCTTGACAAGAATGATTATCATATTTTTCCCCAATACTCAATAATATTACATATGGTTTATCATTCTTACATTTTCATTGGATTATTTGGTCATGTGATTTTAGTGATATTTAGTGTATTTCTTTGCTTTGGAAATAAAAACGATGCATTTTTGGTATATTGACGCTATGTTTCTATTTTTACCTATATTGACGCTATGTTACTAAATTTGGATCCGGATATTCGTCCGTTCTTGACATATTTTATACACATCTGTGTGACGTCATTTACATTTAGAAGTCCTAAATATTGACATAGCTTGCAACGGAGCCTTCACTTTCTAACGGTGTGGGAAAAGATGTTTAAAATGTTAAGAATTTAATAAATTACATTTGATTTTTCGGTAAGTACGTGAATTATCTGTAAATGCAGAAATTGGGTTACCGCCATGGCCGCCAAGACAAAAGAATGCAGTGAAGAAGGGTATGTTTGTCAGCATTTTACAAAGACGCAATAAACTTACTGCCCAAAAATTTAGGCTAGAAATAATAACAATTCAGGTGTGGAAGATTTCCTAGGTAAATTAGTTAGTTTTTGTTTTGATATTGCAAGTAAAAAAATTATGACATCGAAAAAAAAACGTAAAAAAAAATTGAATTACATGATGTTTAAACAGCAATGCATTTTACTCTAATTAAAAAAAACTACATATGTAATATAACAATGATGGACTTTTGACTCTGTCAATACATTATATATGGACCTGTTAGGAATATATTGACCTCGGACTTCGTCCTCGTTCAATATATGCCTAACAGGTCCATATATAATGTATTGACCTCGTTGAAAGTCCATAATTGATAAATATCATTCACATCGAGCGCAATGTCACTTAGGATAGTGTCATAATTAAGTCTGATTTTGAAGACGTTAATGATGTTTTGAAGCTGCATTGCATCACTTGTATTTCTTATATGTCTTATTATCTCTCCTTTAATGAAGCCGGAACCGTACCGGCAAGGTTGATATTTGGCTATGTTTGGGTGAACTGAAAAACGCAAAGAAAATGCTCCGGCAAAACGGATCAAGTTTACACCTCCAAAATACTAAAACTTTGTGCAAAAAAATATTTATCTAGACGCTGCTACGCCTTATTAAGCGATTGAATGTGTAGTTTAGGCTCCACATAGACTGAAAAAAGACGTGAAATATCAGTCATTATTTCGAAAGTGGAAAGATGAACCTTTACCGTCACTCGGAAAAAAGGAGGAATGGGTAGGATCTGGCAGTTTAGCACAGTGCAGGTGATCCTATTAGTCCTACTCTTATCGAGACCTGCAGTATAGTTGTTTAAGATGTGAGGGACGTGACATTCCCCCGGCTTCACTGTACAACACAATGTTAGCTGTCAGGGTTTCCGCTTTAGGGGGGGGGGGCGTAAACAATTTGTAACTTATGAATGAATGGGGTTGGGCATGAATTTTATTTTGTTTGTTTATGTACGTGAACGTATTATTATTCATGACATTGAGTTGAGAAGAACGAACATAGAATATCAAATTATCATGTAGATTTTCCAAGTAGATTTGGGGGGGTATGAATAAGATTGCAATGTTGTTTATTTAACAAAAAAAGTATAAAAATATGATTGTATTGTGTAACAAGGGGCTGCATGTGCTATGGCTATTCGAAAAACAGGAGGTAATATATATGACTTGCATGTGTATATGACAGTTAGTCAATCTTGCAATTCGAAGTCTGTTTTTATATACGATTGAAATTTTCAAGAACACAGAAAATCAGTGCAGTTTAACAGAAATAGCAGTACAGTAAGATTTTGACAGGCAAATCGGAACAGGAAATATCAGTACAGTAGGTTCTCTGTTCCGAGCATTTTCAACGATTTATAATAAGGAAGAAGGGGTGTAAATGCATTTAGGGTAAATAGTTATCCTATTTTGAAGTGTTTTGGATCGCCGTTCTTTAAAATGTTAGAAAAAATAGGTAAATTATCGTAAATTATTTAAAAACCATACATCTGCTTAAAAATACAAATATTGTTGATAAGTACGAAATAATTTCATTAAAACTGAAAGAAGATGAAAATATATCTCTAAAAAGGAAATAGGGTCAGCATATACAATTCCATGCTTCAATATTAGTTAACATAAACACCTATTTTAGTCCTGGCGTCCAATGTCAACAACAACCCGAAATATCCGTACAGTGAAAACGCGAACTTATATCGCGGACAGCGTTTACCTAGTGTGATAATAATAATATTTTTTTCAATGGTATTTTGAATATCTTTGTAAGTTGCGTTTCTTTTTTTTGAGAGAGAGTATACACGTATTGTCAGTCAGTAACATGAGTATCCCTAATTTATACTACCCGACATTAACCGTTATAGGTTTCCTGTTCCAAAATCTTATTTCTGATATAGGAAATAAACCGTACGTTGCATTAGCTCATAAATACCAGACGGTGAGTAGTCGATTCGGACTCTTTACTAACATTTCAATCACTGGGGGCTTTCTTCGACATCCGCTTTGAACCTATTAAAAATGTAATACAACGTATTTAAAGCGATGCTTTACATAAAAAAAAACTAATCGATAGGGTCTAGGAAATGTACGCAACATTACCAATTGATGTAACATTGTTAAAAAATTTGAAGATTATAGATATTTCGGACATTCGTATGTCCTTCATCAGTATAACAATTTTCAAACACAACAACGTAATATCCTTACTTAAAACAGGTCATTCTAAACGAACTAGTCAAAATCGGGGCATGCTGAAATTTACTGGACAGGTAAATGATCATAAAGATAAGAACATATGTACATTGCAAATAAATATTGAGTAAGTTGGTGTTTAACGCCCGTGCAACGCCACATAGGCCATCCGCAAAAGGACAACAAAATGAACACGAAATGATGATGACAAACGAAATATGGGGGTGGGGTGGGAAACAAAAGAACAGTAAATTTTGAAAGGGGAAATAAAACAATACAAATTGCAACAGCAGAAACAGATTGAGATAAATATATGTACAATTTAAAACAATTGGGTAGGTGAGAGATGAACACGAAAAGGCAGGGACAAATGAACATGTAATGATGGTGAAATGAACACGAAATGATGTAGTCCGAGATTGCTCTGACGTCCTCGGCATTTTTTCCAGCAAGCTGGTGCCGTGGGACGTCAGAGCTCCTTCCATATGAAAAACACGGGATTTTAACGAATGCTTTCTAAATGTAAAGATATCTCTTAACATCAGTCATTTGTATAATGGGTGATGTAAAACAAGACTAATTAATACTTTCAAAGTATATCACTACTAGAAACAACCTGATATAATTCAGAAAAATAAGAAAAAAATTAATAGCTGATCTTGAACTTTATCAATTTCATCAAATTCAAGATCAGCAAAATAATGTACAAATTTAAGATTAGTTTAATTATTCAAGATATTTCTCTTTAAAATATGTTGTATTTTTATTCTAAATAACCAAATGTATCATTTGAGACAAAAATATATATGCAACAATGATGATAGAGTTGCTTAATATATCTCGGAAGTGCACAACAAAACTGTTGTGCAAAATCCCGTGTTTTTGATATGGAAGGAGCTCTGAGGTCCCACGGCATCAGCTTGCTGGAAAAAATGACGAGGACGTCAGAGCAATCTCGGACTAGAAATGATGATGACTAATATATATGTATGTTGGGTTTTGCTAGTCCCAGGTCAAATATGTAATATCCAAGTTTTTTTTTGCTAGGTATGTTTTATTCAGCTGCTTTTTTTTATCCCATCTAATGTCCTGTTTGTTAAGAGGTCATTTTCTGTCTTTTTTTTTACAAAAGAATCTTCAGAGAGGTCGAAATTACCATCTATGAGGTCGGGAAAAAAAGAAAAAGCGGACGAAATTACAAGAATTTAGACTCTGTTTTTTCATGAAGGTATAAATATAAACATCAAAGGTTATAATGGTATTGTCTATGGAACGCCATAGCTGCCTTATGATGATGTGTTTCATTATGTGATGATACTTCTTCATTATGTGATGGTACTTTGTCATTATGTGATGGTACTTTATCATTATGTAATGATACTTCTTCATTATGTGGTGATACTTTGTCATTATGTGGTGATACTTTGTCATTATGTGATGGTACTTCGTCATTATGTGATGATACTTTGTCATTATGTGATGGTACTTCTTCATTATGTGATGATACTTTGTCATTATGTGATGATACTTCTTCATTATGTGATGATACTTAGTCATTATGTGATGATACTTTGTCTTTATGAGTTATTATGAACAGCGCTAAAAAATTATTCTTTTCTTATGACAAATATTTTGTTCGACGCGTAGTTTTTCTGTGTTAACCCCCCCCCCCCCCAATAGTTTCCAAATGGTCGGTTTCTCGAATTTCAAATCCATAACCAATACATAATTTATTATATATTTAAACTTTGTAAACAACAATTTTCTTCTTTAGTGGCTAATTACTTTTGTTTTTCAACTAGTGTTGATAGACGCGACCTCTAGTGATAGATTGTATTTCTTTCTGTTATTTTTGAATGAAAGACGCTTAAACCCGAACAGTTTAAAACATAGATTTAAATCCCGAGCTAAAAATAAAGAGCTAAAAAAAAAACATGTTAATGAACTTTGTTTTTAGGAGATCAAACTTTATTATTATAATTTAATAAATTAATATATTGGTTCTTGATTTGAAATTCGAGAAAGCGATATTTTGGAAACGATTTTTTAGGGGGGGATATACAGAAAAACTACCTGTTGAACAAAATAAGAAATAACTATTTTTTTCAGCGCTGTTCATAATAACAAATTTTGATCTCATAAAGACAAAGTATCATCACATAATGACAAAGTATCATCACATAATGAAGAAGTATCATCACATAATGACAAAGTATCACCACACAATGACGAAGTACCATCACATAATGACAAAGTATCACCACATAATGAAGAAGTATCATCACATAATGACGAAGTACCATCACATAATGACAAAGTATCACCACATAATGAAGAAGTATCATCACATAATGACAAAGTACCATCACATAATGATAAAGTATCATCACATAATGACAAAGTATCATCACATAATGAAACTCATCATCATAAGGCAGCTATGGCGTTCCATAATTGTCTCCTTAGATCACAGAGATTCTTATAAGCTCATATTAGTTGGATTCCGTTCAGAATTCTCAAATATTTATAAAAAATATCCATAAGTGGTCGAAATTACCAAGAATGAATCTACGGGACATTGACTCTAACAAAATATTGATAGAGTGGAGAAAAGGCCTGTGCTATACCATGTAACTTTTTTTATTTTTGCGTTGGTTTGTGCCATAATAAATACTTGTATATGGAATATGATTCATCCTGAGTGGAAATATACAAGTAGATACCATTTGAATGTCTGTAGCCTGAAAAAAAACCCCGCAACGACTAGAAATGCATAATTTGGAGTTCTTGGGGATTCATTCGAAGAACGGATGCACTTTCGGAAATAATTCATATACTCTTCAAAAAAGTTACGCATATGTAGAAAATTTTCTATTTGTTTAAATTACAAACCCACAACATTTCAAATCAATATAACCAAGCCGTCCATTGGCCGATTTTCATGAAATAAAAACCAATAAAAAGAAAAATAAATAAATCATATTTGTTTAATTTTGGGCAAAATCGTTGCCTTGTTCCTTTTTATAGATATTGCAAGTAGAACTCAAGTGTAAGTTTTAAATGTTCCGTGAAAAAGAATGGTCGTGTTCTCCTCACAGTTTCTTAAAAAACATTGAAGTTATGATTTAGGTCAAAATTAATCAAACAATCTTTATTTCGTTTTCTTTTTACTTGATTTTATTTCATGAAAATCGGTTCCAGAACAGCTCGGCAATATTGTTTTAAAATTGTTTGGATTTGCATTAAACGTACGGGGAATTTTCTATATATGCATAACTTTTTTTGAAGAGTATACGTGTGTGCATTTATTATTTAGGGAGAAAAGAATATACCTTTTTCTAACGCTTTCTGCATAATATAATTTTGCAACCAAACCCTTATTTTTATTAAACCTCAGTGTTTGTTTGCACTGTATACCATCCCCATCTATTGAACATTGTACAATTGAAAGTAATATTGTTACCTCTGGCCTGATTAACGTGTTCAGATTTCTTTGCTTTGGAATTTTGCATTGATGTAATGGACTTTTTGTGGGATGTTTTCTTTATCAAAGTGACAGTGTGTGTTTTCTTTTAAAAGGATTACCAGAGAAATATTTATATTGTTGACAATTCTTGACTCTTGAAAGAGGGGGGGGGGGGCAATCTTGGAAAATTTTAGGGGTGGAATGTGCCGTTTTCGATTTGAATTCAATTCCAATATTAAAATTTTTAATCTTTTTCATTGAATGATACCCATTTTTATATATAATCTTTTCTTAAAACTATATCCATTTTATTTTTTCCAATTTAAAATCTTATACCCATATTTTTATAAGTAAGTTTATCCCTCGTCTTGGACAAATTGCATCAATACCATTTGATAAAATTAAGCTCTAATATGAAATAGGCATTGCCTAACTGCGAGCACAGAATAATTCTGATAGTTAAAGGTTGACAAATACTTTTGTAAATGTATGTGGAAAAAAAACATGATTTTGAAGCAGAACTGATTGATCCTCATTTTGCTCTCATATGACGGAATTCAACGCCTCAGTTGAGGAATAAATTCTTTTAGAAATCAAATATCACATCTAAAGAACCCCATTCCCGCAAAGACGTGGACGCTTTTAATACTGAAACATTTGTTGACCTAAAAGTAAAAACATGTGCAAGGTGCGTTTTGGTAAATTTCCGAGTTAATTTTGAACTGAAGACATATCAATAAAGTTAACATGTTTAACATGTTTTAGTGCCATTGTTAAATTTTTTGAATGGACGAATAAAAATGTATTTGATTTCGAATCGATGCAGTGAAGATCAGTGAAATATAATCTGAATTAATCGTAGTTATTTTCTATTTTGGTGCATTTTTCTAACGTTCAATTTGGGACGAGATGCTTGGGGCGATTGAACGTAAAATAGAAATTTTAAAGTAAGAGAAGCATATCCGGACGAAAAAAAAAATCAATATCAGCATTAGGCAAATTTTTCGCGGGAACTTGCTGTAGAGCTCTCCACTCTCGTGATCTGTGCTCGCTACATGTAATACCTTTCTATATTATACAATTATCCCCCTAGTTGAAGTGTGACCCAGAAGAAAGTAAGGTACCCGAGACTTTCATAGAAACTGTTAAAAAGGGTGGTTCAGTACTACTAATAATGGCGTCCTAAATGTCTTTCAGACCTGGCATGCCTGTTTGGGACTGGACCGTTATGAAACTTTTTGTCAAGCGTTTCATAGAAATCGTACATAAAAATTACTTGAAATTTTCCTGTTTGAGATTGAACCGAAATGAAAATTTTGTAAAGAGTTTATCAAAAACCTCACATGAACGCCCCGGTTGTTCAGCATGATCAACTTATCCGTGAATCCTTAGTGGTGTAAATTTAGGTCTGTCAGACTATTACCTCCTGTTTTGGACCTACATAAACATAATTAATTCCCTTTTTTCTTCTGTTAAGCACAAAGCTAGCTCCAATCGCTACCAAATCTTCTATGCCTTTGAATTGATAAATATGTCCAGTGTTAATATTGACACTCTTAATTACTTAAAGTAATTTACATGCATACCGTTATTTAAATATTATATGTAAAAAGGGGGGATCAAATTTTTTTTACAACTGGAAGAGGGGGATCTAAAAATATCTTTACATCTCAGTGGGGGGCCAAGTTCAAATATTTTTTCAACTTTCAATTCTAAATGACCAGCCCCACCCCTCCCAGGTAAAAAATTATATGTTCCTAAGTCGTCCGGCTCATGACACACCACCACCAGAGTAATCTTCTCGAGTTACAGTTGAACAAGACCCAGAAACCTTTTCCACTCCTTGGAGGTTCTTCGGGAGACGCTTATTGGCATATATTGCCATTCCAATATATATCACCTATTATCCATTTGAGTAGCTGTGAAGTTTAATAAAACTTGCAAAAAATCACGAAAATTGAATTCTGCAAAAAAAGATCTTCAATTTTGCTTGACATCCGCAAAATTTTGCTTTACATACTACTGATGCCAGTTAGCCTGACATCAGTAGTATGTAAAGCAGCCGAACACATCATCTGCAGCAGTATTATGAAGCATCTTGATACCAACAACATCCTACACGATGCCCAGCATGGCTTTAGGAAAAGGCGATCCTGTGAGAGTCAACTGATACTGACAGTCCAAGATTTAGCCAAAAACCTTCACAACGCCGGCCAGACAGACTTAATACTGCTTGATTTTTCAAAGGCCTTTGACAAGGTTCCTCACAAACGACTTCTCTACAAGATCAGCTACTATGGTATTAGGAACAGCACCAATAAGTGGATAGAAGACTTCCTAAGCAAAAGAACACAGCAAGTAGTTCTAGAGGGTGCAAACTCGGATACAGCCCCAGTTGACTCAGGCGTCCCCCAAGGCAGCGTACTTGGCCCTTTGTTATTCCTGTTGTATATCAACGACTTGCCAGATGCGGTATCAGCAGGATCAACAGCCCGCCTATTTGCGGATGATTGTGCCCTGTACAGAAACATCAGAAATGAGAGTGATGCCGAACAACTACAACAAGACCTAGCCCAGCTACAGAAGTGGGAATCTGACTGGCTTATGGAGTTTCACCCGAAGAAATGCCAGGTGGTTCACATTACCAACAAGAAAAACACTGTCAACTTCCCATACAGCATCCACAACCACACCCTTGACGTGGTAGACTCTGCAAAGTACCTTGGGGTCACCATACATAAAACACTCAGATGGAACGAGCACATACACCAGGTAACTAGGAAAGCAAACAACACTCTAGCTTTCCTAAGGCGCAACATCCAGCATTGCCCTCGTGACACCAAGGCCCTGTGTTACCTCACCCTAGTTCGACCACTCACAGAGTATGCTTCCGTTATATGGGACCCGTTCACAGCAGAAAACATCAACAATCTGGAGATGGTTCAGCGCAGAGCTGCCCGGATGGTCTTCACAGACTATAGGACAACCAGTAGCGTTACTGCCATGATAAACCAACTCCAATGGAAGACCTTGCAGGAACGGAGAGCCCAAGCTAAAGCGATAATGATGTACAGAATTATACATAAGCTAGTAGACATACCGTCCCAACCACTGACACCCACCATCTCGCCCAGGGGTAACAACAACAGCTTCCTGGTGCCGTATGCCCGAGTACTAGCTTACCAGAAGTCGTTCTTCCCAGATGGGATCAGGACCTGGAACTCCCTACCAGCTGAAGTAGTCAATGCTCCATCTCTTGACTGCTTCAAGGCCAGGCTCCAGGCCATCACCCTGAGGGATTAGTTGTACCGGTTGTTTTTAGCCTGCACCCGCATCGATAGATGTTTTTAACCTGCACCTGAAAGATACCCGCACATTTTGGCACCTGCACAGTCAACCTTGCACCATAGCGCCGGTACGAGTATAACATTTATATGTTTGGTACCTGATCCCGAAGAAGAAGAATTTGGCTCCCGCAAAAAAAACCCTCATTTGGTATATTAAATTTCTAATTTCTAATCTCGAATATCGAAACTCGAAACTCGAAACTCGAATCTCGAATTTCGAATCTCGTATAAGCCTTCTGGGATCGTAAATTTCGTAAAGACTAATCATGCCTTTCAAGGGAAAATCCCTTTTGATGTTTTATCTCCTAAACTTTAGCTCACGGTCATTCATGCATTAGTGAATAAACGTCTAACATTTGAAACCTTTATCATTATTTGGATATCTCAGAAGGAGAGATGTATTTACTTTTTCTTTCCTTACTTTGGATGAACGTAGTTGCTTTTCATTTGGAGACAAGACATGTTGCAGGTATATTTTTCGAATATTTTTTTTATCACAAAATGGTTCAGTTGGTAGAACTAATTTTTAAAATATGTATGCATATATAACACTTTAAAATAATAAGTTTTGCCTAAAGTTGCCTTGAAATCATCTTCATCAAGGCAACGAACAAGTAATATGAACTAGATAATATTAGATAGATAAAACCGTCTTGGCAATAATGGTAGGTTCTGTCCTAGCTATGATCACCCTTCGGTCATGTAAGGTATTGCAATCACTTGGGGCCTGTCGTCCACTATTTCAAAAATCGAAGGGCAATCTAAACTTGATACGGGTGTTCTAAATATCTTGAGTGCTCTTTACGTTATCATCGTACGGATTTTTATGCGCTTTGGCAAAACATAGGGGAAAGTTTGTGCAAATTATTCAACACCAAAAAACCCATCAAAATTACATAAAAAATGTCAGGGTAAAAGCGACTAACCTACGCGGAAAGTTGGAGGAACATGGGGTCCAATGTGCAGACAACTTGGTAAGTGAATATAGAAAGATTGCCAAAAAAACCTCGCTTCGTTCGACAACGTGTTTACAAAAGAAAAAAATCCGAACATTCATAAAGTAAAGTTTTCCCTGTTTTATGGTACTAAATTGTTTTTTTAGCTTTAAGAGTAATAACTATATTTGTAGATAGAGATAAGCATTTTTGCTGGTTAAAATGTTCCGCTCTCAAGTAGCTCTACAAAATACGATGAAGTCAATGTTAGATTACACCCAATGGGGATTACGGTCCTGTAAAGATAAAAAATCTTGTTTATATTTCATGAAAACTATTGTAGACAAATACTTTTGCTTGCTTAAATATGGGAAATTGCCGGATACCGTAAACACTGGTTAATTGAGGACGGTCATAAAATAAATTACCGGTTCAAGACTTTAAACCAAGAAAAAAAAAGGATAAAAAGGAAAATGTTGATAGCAGTCTACCTTTTTTTCCCTTTTGAACTGTTCTTTTTAAACAATCATACACCATTAAATTCATGCATTGGTTAAAGTTGTCAGATCTCCTCTTTTTACTTAGGCATATCATATTAATTTTGATGTGCAGATGCTTTTTGTTCAAAACATGTGACCATTACTTAGATTGAAAAAAAATCCCATAACAATACCCATTTACCTTGATTGTTTAGTGACATTTTACACAATAGCAAGAGTACCTTAATTGAAGGCCTCGACATACCTTTTATGAGTTCTTGGAAGATGCCAATAGGCTAGACATATTTTAATGGCAACATGTTTTTGAACCTTACTTATGTAATTGGCTTATATCAGTTATATACAATATTCTTGTTTGAAAGTTTTTTAAATACCGGTATACTTTTCGAATAAGTAACATACCGTACGATTGCATATTTCAGATACCCCTAGAAAGGCAGTAGTTCCAGTGCGAAAAGCAACCCAAGAAAGATGCACTAACGGTTGGGAGGAAGGGAGTTCATACTGCTATTTTCTTGCGTATGAAAATGTGCATTGGTCAGCAGCAAAGGTAAATTCACAAACAGATTGAGGTGCCTTAAATCAAAATACTGAAAGTACTGGTAGCTGGGATAATCTACAAATTTAAAAGATTGTTTATGTTAAGTATAAAAGTAGAGTAGAAATCGGATAATGGAGAAGGAACTATATTGCAAGCGTGCATTGATATGTGAGTCGATATATGTGATGAGGCAACGCGGCCAACCGCCAGCTTTTGATTGGTCAGGTAATGAAACACAATCGTACCTATAACCGTGGGTTCTGTAATCCCTACAGCGATTATCCCGGCTAAAATCATTGCAGATTATTAAAATCAAAGGCACAGCAGAAAAAATGAACGTCGAAAAGTCCTGACTTTGTACATATGCATTTCAAAAGAAATAGTAGGTTGAATCGGATTTTATTTCGCCAAACCTTCCTCTTTCATTGTGATATCAGGGTCCGTTAATAAAAAAACCACACACACACATAAAGAAACAAACGGGATAGTGAGGTGATCATTTTAATACAACAAACAAAACCGTATGGACTGGAGAGCAGGAAAAAAGTTTATTCACACATATGAAAAAGGAAAATAACGCACAGAAAAAAGGTTAGGTTTTCATAACTAGCACCATGTCATCAAGAAAAGTCCATAATAAGCCGTTTAGTCATTCTTATATGCGAGCGTAGCGAGCTCACTATTGTAGAGAGTCTGCCAAATTGCACGAGACTCAAAATACGATGGTTGAAAATAAATTCTGTTACCGGAAACATTCGATTTTCGGAATTTTTCGAAAATGTCTGCGCGTGCTGAAAAATTGCGGGAAATAGTAATACTTCGTCCCAAATTATCTCGTCCCAGGCATTATTCGAAATTATCAATGGAATAGATTAGGCCTATATTTTTGTATCTACGCGAGCTTTTAAGGCAATGTCTTTCTCATATTATAATAACAAATACTATTGCATGCGGAACACCTCATATCTTAAAATGTTCAATTTTGTTGGTTTCCTTATTAATCATTGAGTGATTTGTTTTTCTTTTCTTTTCACAAAATCATGAAAATCAACATTTTAATTTATATCAAAAACATAGGTAATCTATCGATTACGAAGCTCACAACGTTGCGCATTATTGTCACTAAGTGGGAATTGACTTTAACTTTTCAAAATTTTAAGTGCTCAATCCATGCAAAAAAAAGTCACAGCAAGCATCTGAAGCATGCATCTTGCTAACTATCTCTAGGTGCACCTTACCATACCACCGTTTAGATGATGTGGTATTTGTCAATTAGTGGGTTAAACTTTGATTATTCTTCTGTAAGTGGTCATCCATGCGGAAGATATAGGTCACAGCCAGCATCCGAAGCATGCATTATGCTAAGCACCACTAAGTGCACCTACTATACTAATATCATTGATGTGGCACGTGTCAGTAAGCTGGAATTGACTTTAATCATTCTTTTGTAATGGGTTATCCATGCGGAAAATTTAGGTCACAGCCAGCATCTGAGAATACATTGGGCTAAGTATCACTTAGCGCAAAGTTTGTTGGAAAGTCCACCATAGTTCACCTACCATACCAATATCATTGATGTGGCACTTGTCAGTAAGCGTGTAAGGATTCCAACCATTCCTCTGTAAGGGGGTGCAGACTCCGACGCCGGGGGTATCACATAAGCCCCCTCACTTTCGTGAGGTGAGCTAAAAATGATTTTATGCAAAATTCCGATCAATTAAGCGGGTATAGACTTGAACCATTCTTCTGTAAGTGGTCATCCATGCGGAAAATATAGGTCACAGCCAGCATCGGAAGCATGCATTGTGCTTAGCACCACTAAGTGCACCTACTATACCAATATCATTGATGGGGCACTTGTCAGTAAGCGGGAATGGACTTTAATCATTCTTCTGTAAGTGTACGTCATGCGGAAAATATAGGTCGCAGCCAGCATCCGAAGCGTGCATTGTGCTTAGCATCACTAGGTGCACCTACCATACCAATATCATTGATGTGGCACTTGTCAGTAAGCGGGTATGGATCTTAACCATTCTTCTGTAAGTGGGTGCAGACACCGACGCCGGGGTATCACATAAGCCCCGTCACTTTCGTGAGGTGAGCTAAAAATGACTTTACGCACAGGTTGTTTTTTTTTTTCAGAACAAATATGATCACAGGAAATATGTTAACATGATTAATTTGTTAATTATTTTCAAACATCGCTCGTAAATGCTGATTTACTGATAATGCTGGACAAAAAGATCAAAATGTACGTGAGAAAAGCTTAAAAAGGCCACTGCGTAACGTTTTACAACAATATAAATTACAATATGTTTTAACTGTTTTTTCCTGATTCTTGAAAAATTAATCGACATCTTATATAATTAGGGACCGACCATTTATCTTGAAGTGTGGACTTGTTTTTGTTTTATCTGGTCAGAAAATATTTATTGTGCCCAGTCTACGAAAGCAGGGGGACCATACAGTGTTCGGGTCAGTCCGTTTGTCTGTTCATTCGTCCGTTCGTCCCATCTTGTTTTGGTTTCCAACCATGTGTCCTTTTTATGGCCCGACCACGTATGTGGATCGGCCATATGATTTTACCTTTGTCCGCCCGTCCGTCCTTCCGTCCGTCTGTAGGTCCGTAACATTTTGGTTAAGTTCTTGGTTAAGGTCCATTACTCGGATACTAGATGTTGGGGGTCAATGATATTTCACCACCAGATTGGTCTTGGGTAGGGCTACAACACCCACTAGAAATTATGTCACTGTGACCTATATTTTATGCATGAACGACTTCGGTTAAGTTCTTGGTTAAGGTCCATAACTTGGATACTAGATGTTTGGGTCAATGATATTTCACCACTAGATGTGTCTTTGGTAAGGTGACACCACCAACTAGAAATTAGGTCACTGTGACCTATATTTTACACATGGATGACTTTGGTTAAAATCTTGGCTAAGGTCCATATCTCAGATACAACATTTTGAGGGTCAATGGTGTTTCACCTGTAGATATGTCTTGGGTAACATGTCAACACCCAATAGAAATAAGGACACTCTGACCTTTAAGTTCTTGGTTAAGGTCCATAACTTGGATACTAGATGTTTGGGTAAATGATATCTCACCACTAGATTTGTCTTGGGTAAGTTGACACCAGCCACAAGAAATTATGTCAATGTGACCTATATTTTACGCATGCATGACTTTGGTTAAGTTCTTGGTTATGGCCCATATCTCTAATACTACATATTAGGGGTCAATGATATTTTACTACTAGATGAGTCTTTGTAACATGGTGTCAATACCCCAGGTAATATACATTGAGGGTCAATGATATTTCAAGAACAGGAGGGCCATCCTGTGGCTCATAGACACATTTTCTAGTTAAAGTGTGGGATAAACTTTTCTATGGGCGTGAATACATTTTTTCCGCTTAATAATAAACAAAAATCACAAATCATGTCACCTTAAATAATTTTGAATTTGTCTTTGTTATACGTATGTACCACATGATAAATGTTTTTGTATCGCCTGCGAAGCGGAACAAGAAGAAATAATGTTTTATGAGCACTTCCATATCTTAAGAGCTGTAAGTCCGAGGTTAATTAGACTTAGTGTAACAGGAGGCTTTTTTCTTCTAAACTCCTAAAGCTTTTTAAGTCGGTGAGAAGGGGTTTGTGTCAACCGGCATGACAACTAAATTAAACAAATCCCTCGCTACATGTGAAAATTATGTTTTCAATATAAAAGGCTATCAATCATACGGCATGCAAAGTTTGACCACGGTGTATCAAATCTTATTTTAATAAGATGTTTAAACTTTTAGTATAGTACATTTTTATGCCCCCTCGACGACATGACTGAAAATTTTCGTCAAGCTTTTCTCATGAACCATACATGTGAATGATTTGAAACTTGGAAGGATGGTTCAAAATGACAAACTGTACGTCCCAAGCGACTTTCAGACCTGTCGGACTTCTAGTTTCTATTTTTGGCCAGCGGGGGCATCCGTATCCTTTGGACACATTCCTACTTTATTTATGTTATTTTTAGGCTAGTTGCAAAGAGCTTGGAGGAGAGTTAATCTCACCAAAGACAGAAACCGAATGGAAAGAATTTGGAAAAGGATTTTTCATATTTCCTGAAACAAGTGAGTTTATAAAATTTATATTTTCGAAAAAAAAATACACAAAAAAAATTATGTGGTTTGTCAGTGCTTAGATAAGAATTATATTTTTGCGTCGGTGAATACACATAACTGTTTCATTTATAATCAACAGTTGAATATCAAAGCTCCGAGGGGCTTATATCCAAAGGCAAGATAAACGAAAGTCCTACTTTACTAGGTCCCCTAATTATTCGCTAGCTAATTGTTAATGGCAATTGTTCGCTTGGCTGAGTCAAATTATTTCCGTCTCATGTGTCTTTTAAATCACATATTTCATTAGATTTTTCAAATATGCAAGATAAGATGCAAATTTTACATTTGCACATTCGCGTATTGAGTATCATAATCTGTTTCTGAACTGTGGGGTATGCAAGTAACAACTTCCCAACATTTCGTATGAGATGTGAGGTACCTTTTATTACTATTATCTCTGGTAGAAAATAAAAATAGTATGACCTTTGATGAATTGCTGTCATTACATATTTTGTTTTTAGAAATCTGGACTGCGGGGGTATATAATTTCCAAAATGATAAGTTTTATTGGGCAAATGGCAATCCATTGGAGGAAATTCAAGAAACTAATTGGGACACACAAGAACCATCGTTTATTTACTCTCAATGGGTAAAGCAAAATGGGGGATTTTGTATTGCGGCTGTATATCCAACTTATAAATGGCGGTTGCTACAATGTGAGAGGTCAGAAAATGGATATATGTGCCAAAAGGGTAAGTTTATTAACCTTAATGATTTGATTTAATTTAAGTGGACTGAACACGTATAAAGTTTGTGATTGGCTGAAACACTTTCGTCTAAACGCCTTAGAGTTTGAGGGTCTAAAAAAAATCTTTCTTCGTTATCAGCAACTGGTATAAAATTCAAAATCATCTTAGACAAAATGATTAGTTCTTGCTTTGATTAGTGTTTGGCTGGTTGATGTACTGAGATGATCACCTTAGCATCCCTAATAATTCTTCACAAACCTTTTGTGTTTTGTGTAACTACCGGACCCAAAGATCGTAATGGAAGAGGGAGGTTTGGCGCGCCTTAAAACCCGGTTTAACCCACCATTTCTTTTGAAATCCTGTACTAAGTCAGGATCATTGCGATCTTCAATTTTTCCGGTATGTATTCCTTGTTTTGTCTCGTCTTATGGACTTTTGAGATTGATTCTCCAAGTTCGGTAATTTTGTTATTACCTTTATTTATAATAAACTAAGTAAAACTGAAAAACTAACAAAAATTCTGAATCCAACTACAACTGAAGAAATTAAGACCGTTACTTCTTTTATTAAGCAGTCATTAGAACTGAGTGAAGGAGACCTGTCATAAATATTTTAGCTGTACAATTGTAAAATTTAGATACCTCCATTATTTATGTTGTTCTTTGCTTGTTTTATATTCATGTATATGTTTTAACTTTTGTAAAGCTATAACCAATGCGGTTTACTGTGTGCTTTAATAAAATAAAATAAAATATAAATTTAATCATAAGTAATGACTCATATTTTTCGGTCTTATCGAAATAGTATCTATTAATAATACCCGTGATTGAGTTATTTCTTCACTCTTTAAAGTCCCGTGCGGGGCCCGGGAGGCGAATAGGCCCGCAGCAGCGCTAAGCTTGTCGGTAAAAGTCCACTAAAGAGCGCTCAGAAACCTGACATCGGGGTCAGGCCGCTTTGCCCACAAAGCGACTGGGATGTGTGCCCCAGGTGGTTGAATGGGGCAGCCCTGACATCGAGAGATGCGGGGTCGTCAGGCGATAATGCGGAAAACCTGACCGCAAACCATAGTGGTGCACCGTGTTGGGAAAAATGTCACGTTCCTCGCACGTTAAAGAACCCTGCTGCAGGTCTTGGTAAGAGTAGGACCCGTAGGATCCCCATGCAGGAGGCAAAATTTCCCGTCCCTACCCATCACTCCTTTTTTCAGTGGCAGTCAGAACTCTCCTACCCGATTGGCCTTGTGTCCCCACTTCCTCCACTTCGTCATCATTTCATGTTCATTGTATCACCACTTTCATGTTCATCTCCCGGATATGGCCGAAATCGCGCTGCTTGGGAGTAAAGCAATAACTAACTAACTAACTCACTCTTTAAAGTGTCATTCCTTAAATAACAATTATCTGCTGGTGATATAGCAGTGTCTGTTTGACTCTTATAAAATGAAATATGAACATACAAGAATGGTGAGTTTGTTTTTGCTGAAAAAAAGAAAAATATTTTTCTACTTTAATGCATGTATAAAGAACAAAATGTCAAGTTAAATTACATACAACAAAATCTATGTTCCTGCTTTTTATTATTACTACCTATTATAAAAAAATTATCAGCGATACTGAAATTAGGTCGTTTGTTTCCGTCGTTTCTATATTTACAAAAGCTCTTTGCAATGTACATACTTTCACTTTTCACTTGGTGGCTATATTCGGATTCTCAATCTTCGGATTTCCATCAAGACAATATGGCCGCGACCAGTAGATTATGTGTTCCGCTTCGGATTATATTTTAGTCAGTGTAGCATATCTTGCGTAACTTTAGCGTAATGGATATTTGATTTTGGATTGCGAAAATTTACTTAATTGAATAAAGTTTTAAAGGACAAAAATACTATTCGGACACCAAAAATAAGTTAAATCATGCAAAAAGTTGTACACAGCATCTTCGTATTTCATGCTTTTATGTGGCGGTGTCTTAAAGCAACAATGCGATTCAACTAGATCATGTAGCATACATGGTGCATTCACTGTATCAGGTTGTGTACATGTTTAAGCGTACTTTCTTATAAACTTTTGACTGCAAAATGTTAATTCATTGAAGATAGTTTATTATCACAGACAGAAATATAGGTCAATCAGACACACACAATTCAAGCATTTTATTGATTTTAGAAAATGACAAAATAGCCACATTGGGTCATTCGTTTGTCTTGTCGTAGGTCATTTTAATAAGGATGAATAATTTTATCTATTTCTCACAAAGCTATTGCGGGATCCGGAAAAATAAACATATTTGTCACAAGTTATTGGTTGTTCGAAAATGTTATCATTGCTTGACCAAAGTCGCCACACTTATAAACATGTCAGAAAATAATTTTAACTGTGCGGAACCACGGCGCTTGGATTATAGAGTAGGGGGTCGATTTTTTTCAAGTCACTATGAATGACGAGAATCCAAGCCCCTGTGTGCGGAACATGGATTGCAACGTTCCTGTATAAGTTTGCTTTAGTCTCTATCATAAAGGGAGGGACAATCTTTGAATAGGTGACAATCAAAAATATTTGAGCAGTGGCGGATCCGGGGGGGGGGGGGGGGGGGGTCCGAGGTTGGAATTTTCCTCCTTTTCGCCAAAAATTTCGTAACGTGTAGGTTTTCTGCAAAATTTGTCTGGAACCACCCCCTTTTCGTCATTCGTCTATAGCGGTCTTTATGTGGACCAACCCCTTTAAAAAAATTCTGGATCTGGCCCTGTTTGAGTTATAATATAATTTATTGCTATTAGACGTAAAAACTTTAAAGGCAGACATGTACATTGCAAATTTTCATAAAGAGATCTACATTGGGTTTAAACTTATTTCATATAATATTATATACTTCAAAATCATAGGCTGATCTGACAAATGATAATTATTAAAGTAGACGATAAATAGATGTGGAATAGTTGTACCTGACACAACCAACATAAAGAAACGGGAATTTAAAAAATCACAATGGAAAACAGCCAGCAGTCTTCAGCATGACCATAAGTCGCTGCTCGCCGTCTTGCATTGGCCCAACACTACAAATACAAAAAAAAGGATGAGTCCAGTTTGCCTTTTGGTCACACTTAGAAAAAAGTCAAAATACCAATGTACGATTTTTTTTACACCTTCGCATGCTTGGAATGCAACTGAATGTTGAAAATAATAATATTATAAAACGAAAATTGTAAAAATTCTAGGCAAAAAATATAAGTTTGATTTTCGTCTTCGGTATTCCCAGAATCCCGTTAGTAGTTTTTGTTCTCAGAATAATTTGAAGATGGAAACGTTTTTAAACTTAAACATTAAAATAAGCTGATTTATAAGTATAAATAAACAACAGACTGTGACATCTTCGATCCAATGTAGACTTTTGTAGAGCTTGATGAGCTGAAGGTTTAAGCAAGCAACAGCTTTTCACTATCTGCAATAGTTTCCTATTTCCTCCACTAACATAACCAAACTTTGATGCAGTTATTTTAAACTAAATAGGAGATAATAAACCTACATGTAAAATGTACTGGATCTAAAAACAAATAATGTTTAGGATAAACGCTTACATGACTTAGATTCATCAACATGTCTATCTTAAAATGGCTTAATTTTCGATTGATTTTATAGTATGTGTACAACAAAGGCTACTTATAGAATTCAACAATAATTCAACAACCTTAGCAGGACCTAGAAATAATAAAGTCTTTTTTTATGTTACTAAAGCAGACCTTTGCTTTTTGTGTCCATAGCGGCTTGCTAGGCAATATGGATTAGAGTCCACACTTGTTAATTGAAAAAAAAATGATTTCAAATCTTCGATATGCCCGACAATCTCTTTAAAATAATGTTAGAAACTCCATATAAAATATAAATAAGTGGTTATGCTTCAATGATATGCAACACCTTTTTTCTGACAAAAAGGGGGCCTTTGGCCCTGTTGGACCCACCCCTGTAAATGTGTGATCTGTTTTAGACAAAGTCTCAGATGTAGTCACTACATCCCCAGAACCACCCGTTACTACTATCTCGGAATCTAACTGTCCCAATGGATGGATGGAGGGAACTTCATATTGTTATCTTTTGATAAAAGGACCTGCTAAGTGGAAAGATGCACGGGTAAGAAATATCATTCATTAATGTATTCAGTCAAAACTAGTTATATTATAGCATGAATCTGTGCATTTGAAACCTGAGAAAATTTAGTTTAATTATCTCAGTTGAAACTCATTTCTTTCCTCCGCCTTTAGCGAAATGGGCGGACAAAAGATTATGAATAAGATTCCTCTCCCTCTGTCTGTCAGTCGTTCAGTCCTGAGCATTTGATAAAAGTTCATGAAAGATCAATGACTACCCGGAAAGACTATAAGTTCAGGAAAGAGCGTATTCATTTTGAGATCAAAAGGTGAATGGTCAGGGCCACAAGTTTACAAAATCATAGAAATCGTAGAGGGTTCGAAATGAACTTTGGAAAAGAGAAGCAAAGAGGCACCAAAGGGGCATTTGAGTGTCAAAAGTCCGAAAGGGCAACGACAAACCCGGCGAACACGAACAGTAACAGCACGAAGAGTGCTTGGATAGAATTTCAAAAACTTGACACGTTAAAGCCAATATGTTTAGCAAGAAATCTATATTGATTTTTATTTCCCGTGTACGACAATAGGGGGCATAATAAGTGTTCGGGTCCATTCGGTTTTCCGTCTGTCTGTCCCACTAGGTTTACCTACAGGTTGAATTTTTTTAAGCATAAGGGAAATATGGTATCTTTTCTTTATTATAAAAGCAGTATGGTATCATTATGAAACTTTTTACACTTATATGTACATTAGGATATAAAAAAAAGAAATTGTCATACAATTGTACCTGCTTCTTCAACTTCACGGTTGATTGATCATAGAAAAAGGGTGTTTTACTTGTTTAACTAAAGGTTAAATTTACTTTACCATGGAGGAAGTGTGGTTCCGTCGTAAAACTTAATGCACGAAGATATGGGCAAACAAAAATTGCTTTAAGATTTACAAGACTCATCAATTTTATAAATGATTGATCACAGAAAAAGACAGCGTTGTATACATGTACTTAGGTATACAGGTTGAAGTTACTTTACCGTGAAGGAAGCATGTTATTATCATAAAACTTAATACTAATTTAAATCAGAATATGAATGAACAAAAATCTGTCAATGTCTAAAATGGCCGGATTTCGTTAAACAGGAAGTAGGTGAGCGACAGACCTGAAATAGAATCCCACGTTATAGGACCTCATCCTGATACTGTATACCAAATAAAAAAAACCCCAACATTTTCCCCACCGGCACGCCGCCCGCCCAACATTCACCATTTTATAACCCGGATGTTTCACTCCGTGAAATCCGGCTAAAAATCATTATGAAATTGTTCCTGTCTCATCAACCTTTTTTTTTGTAATTGCGGGAAATATAAATGCTGAGGGGATGGGACATCATATCGTTTGGGCACATTCTCGTTGGCCAAAATGTTAACCACCAAAGTCACAAGATTTGCTAGACGGGGAACCTTCAGGCATACAATTGCTCATTTCAAATTTCAGCGCCATACACTTAATCCTGATCTTATTTGCTTTCTTAAAAAAGATACTAAATTTATCTTTCTGTTATTTTAATAAGACTTGAATCTATCTCTTAACCATATTGCCTTTTAGGCCGACTGTCAGAAATCATATGCAGGAATACTGGCGTCACCGAACACAGCTGCCGAGAATGCAGACGTCACAAGGCTAGCAAAAAATTCCGGAAAATGTACGTATTTTTGTTTTGTTTTGTTCTTATGACTATGCGTAGTGACATTTTAATATCCCTTTGGCTCGAACTTACAGAATAGATAAAGAACGATGGGGAGTTCAAGGTTGTTTTCCCGTTTCCCCAATATTTGGTAGGCAATTCCAGTCCTGCTTATTGACAAGTGGCAAATTAACCAAATTGACATACATGTAGTAGGTGATGGAAGGTGCACCTAAAAATCCTTATCACAATGCATGCTTCGGATGCTGGCTGTGACCTATATATCTCGCATGGATGACCACTTACAGAAGAATGGTTAAAGTCCGTTCCGGCTTACTGACAGGTGCCTCTTGAACAATATTGGAACCGTAGGTGCATCTTGTGATACTAAGCGGATGCTGGCTGCATGTGACCTAGCCTATATTTTTCGCATGGATGACCATTTACAGAAAAAATGTTCTTTCAAGTCCATTTCTGCGCTTACTGAAAATCACCACATCAACCATATTGTGATGGTGGTAATCTTGCAATGATAAGGACAATACATGATTCAGATGCTGGCCTTGGCCTACATTTTCTGCATAAATGACCACTTAAAGAAGAATGGTTCAAGTTCGCTCCCGCTCAGTGACAAGGACCTAATCAACCATATTGGCAGTTAGGTGCAGCTAAGGATGGTAAGCACGATGTGCTAAGCTTGAGGTAAAAATCTTCTAAAAAGCACTCGAAAACCTGAAATTGGGCCAGACCGCTTAGCATATAATGGGCGAATGGCTTAGCGAATGGGATGTGTGCCCAAGGTGGAATGCCGGCATAGGCTAAATTTTCCTCCCCTATATACTCACCTCGTTCTCCCCTTTTCCAATGGTACGAATACGAATACGAATACTTTATTTCAATTCGGCACATATATATAACAATAAACACAAGCTCTGATGAGCTTTTTACCGAATATAGACAAACATAAAATTTCATGCATGCAAACAATACAATGGCATCACAAACACAGTAAAATAAATAATGTTAATAAAAGCACTACAGGGTCAAGCAGATCAAATTAGCAACATACATATAAAAGCAAGAATATATAAAGCACTAACATGCACAAGCAGCAATATAGAGAAGGCATAGCTAAAAGGAACATAAAATAAGCAGTTTGAAGCAGAATTAAAAATTACCAGTACCTGCAAGCAGAACAGTGACAAACAGATCCATTCCAGGACTGAATGAGGCTTTTGAAATGGGAAAACTGCATTCAGTCCTAAAATGGTCTGGAAGGTTGTTCCACATTACAGCTGCAGCAAATTTAAAACTTTTCTTACCATAAGTAGATGTTTTTACACTTGGTACATCAAGAATATTGCTATATCTGAAAGAATATTTGGATTCTTTAACATTTAAAAGATTATGTAAGCATACAGGTGCAATTTTGTTAACAATCTTATATGATTCTTTACCTTTTGACAAAATATACAACAACTTAATAAGCGAAAAACTACATGTTAAATTCTGCAAACAAATACTTGGCGTCAATAAAAAAGCTACAAATTATGCAGTGCTATCAGAACTCGGTCGCTTCCCGTTGTACTATGACATTGTTAAGTCTATGCTAAATTATTGGCAAAGATTGGAGCACGACATAGAGGAATTTCCACTCTTACAAAACGCCTTCTCCCATTCCAAAAATTACACTATGAAAAGAAATCATCTTGGTATGGGGCGTTAAATATGATAATAAAAAACACACCAAACTTCTGTCTTCAGGGGCAAAATAAGTTAAAAAAACAATGCATAAAAAGTCACGTTCGAGATGCTTTTATAGCAGAATGGAAAAATAAGCGAGAACAAAATAAAGAAGGAAAACTAAGAACATATGTCAAGTTTAAAGACACCTTTGGGTTTGAGAAATACTTAGATAAAGTTAAAAACTTTGAGCGAAGGAGGGGGATGACCAAGCTTAGAATATCATCCCATCATCTCCAAATCGAAAAGGGTAGATACCAGGGTGTCCCTCCAGACCAACGACTATGTCAGAAATGTGACTCTGGCGAGGTTGAAAATGAAATTCATTTTTTATTCAAATGCTCTCATTATGATCGTACGAATCTGAACAAAATTATCACAGAGAACTGTGTTAACTTCAGTGCACTTGATCTAGAAGCTAAGCTACTTTGGTTACTTTCATGTGAGAATGAAGAGATCTTAACCCAATTATGCACCTTTATTACAGATAATTTAAACTGACCTTGCCCATTTAATTGCTTAATAATAGTAAAACTTCTTTTTTCTCTACATCACTCGTTTCATTTTATTAATTTAATTTCTCTTTGTACTCCAAAGACCTTGATGTTCTGCACCAGACGCGAGGTGGGTTGCTCTCTGTTATAAAATATAACAGAGAACATATCCATACAAGCACCGTCCCTTGGCGTCTGTTGCAGATCTTCAATGTCTCCACGCAACGGTAAAGAAATATTATGCTTCCTTAACCGTTTCTTAATTCCTATAAGTAGTTTGGATTTTAAGGCCTTGTTGTTCTGCACAAGACGTGAGGTGGATTGCTCTATGTTATGAAATTTAACAGAGAACATATCCAAACAAGCACTGTCCCTTGACGTCTTTTGCAGATATTCAATGTCTCCGCTCAATTTTAACCTCATTATCTTGCGATTCTACATCAGTCACGAGGTGGTATACTCTTGTCCATGAAATATGGCTTGAGTTTATCCATAAGCACCGTCCCTTGGTGACTCTTGTAGAATTGTAACTATAGTATATACTTTTAATCCTATATCAAATAAACAGAGGGCACCTAAAATTATAAAAAAAAATATATATATATATATAGTTATTTACAAATCTCTCGTTCTCTAGACCTTATATTATAAATGAACAACCTCGCCGGGGTCATATATTGGCAAATTAATGATACTTTTTTTTTTATTTATTTATTTTTTTTTGTCTATTTGTCTCATTACAGCTCTTCTTATGTCTATGTATGTTTGAAATCATGATTGTTTATAATTGTAATAGCCCCCTGTGGGACCATAATTGGCAAATAAATATCTTATATCTTATCTTATATCTTATATCTTATATATGTTTCTAGTGCCATAGTTCTTTGGCGTCTTATCTGTAAGGATGGCATCAGGGCTTTCTCTAGTAACATTTCGTATGTGCTGGAATGGTCATCATACACAAAACGGAGTGCTCGTTCCTGCACTTTTTCAATTTTTAAAAAAAATTTCTCTGTGCAGAAGTGCCAAGCCAAAGGGCAAAAGTTAAAGTTGCTAAGTATAAAAGTATGGAAAATAGTAAGTTTACTGAGTCTATCCAAATAATGTCCCAAACGCTTTAAAATATTTAATTGCTGTGATGCCTTCCTGCAGATATTGCTTATGTGTACACCAAAATTTAACTGATAATCAATATCTATACCTAATAATTTTACAGTAGATTCACATGAAATATTTGAGCCTTGAATGTCTATACATGGATCTCTAGAAAATGTTTTTTTTACAAATAGCTAGAAATTGAAATTTATCAGGATTTGCCTGCATTTTGTTTATCTTAAACCATTTAATGAGCTCAATTGAATCATTTTGCAAGGCACTTATTAAGTTATCATAATATGGGTTACAAAACGACAGAGTGTTGTCGTCAGCATAGTTGTACAGAGTACCATATTTCACAACTGAAAAAATATCATTTAATGAACACATTGAACAATAGAGGACCTAGAATGGAACCTTTTGGTACTCCTTTCTGGATGTCAGCCCAGTTACTGAGAATGCTGTTCAGCTTAATTTGCTGTTTTCTATTTGTTAAGTATAATTTGAGGAGGGCGACCAAATTTGGTAAAACACCATACGCTGACAATTTGTCAAGCAAAATTTCGTGGGGGAGGCAGTCAAAGGCCTTAGAGAGATCCATAAAAACTGCTGCGACCTATTGATTACTGTCTAAGGCAGTACGCCAATCTTCAATCAATCTCAACAAGGTGGTCTGGCATCCATGTTCCTTTCTAAAAGCACATAAATAAGGATTAAATATAGCATCAAAATAATCTGCAAGTTGGATTTCCATTACTTTTTCAAAAATTTTGGAAAAAATAGATAGCGGTACACTGACTGGTCTATAATTAGACTTTTCTAATGCTGGCGTCACACTGTCCCGATTTTGACTTACGATGGACACACGAATGTGAAAATTACAACTTCGTGCGAAGTTAGTCCCGAACTTGCTAAAAATCAAAATCAAAACCGAAGGGTATACGATTAGAACCGATGGCTTAACGATTTGAAAAGTTGCACATACGAATAGCTGCGAAACGATTACGACGTTGTTACGAAGTTATCAAGATTAGTCGAGAATTAGATCCGATTAAGAAATGAAGTTATACAATGGCTGTACGCCGTTGTGTTAAGCATACGATGGGTCTACGATGCATCACGATGGGGATACGAAGTATGAAAAATAAGATTATATAGTTTAGTCTATATAAACTGCCCTTTGCTACATCTAATTATATATTTTCGAGCACTGGAATATGTGTTGGAAGGACACAGTTTACATATTTCCAAAACTTGACAACGTTTGGCTGTTTCTTTAAAAAATGATAAATTTATCTGTTTGGTCATTGTTGTAAAATTTTTGGCACATTTTTTTAATCAAATCTAATATTCTACCGGTTTTCCAAGTGTTCTACTCCTAGCGTGTCTGATGAAGGTTAATCCAGAAAAGCGCTTCACACGCAGTGAAATTTTGCTTTTGTACATTTATTAAAATCATTTCAATATGTGGATCGTGTCTTTTTGGCACATATTCCATATTCTTTCGTTTTTAATATTATTTCAGAGTTTGGCTTTAGTGCCGTGGGGAGGTCGTAGAAAGCTTCCCCGTGCTTCAGTTGTATGCTCTTATATATTTTCGAGTACTGGAATATGTGTTGGAAGGACACAGTTTACATATTTCCAAAATTTGACAACGTTTGGCTGTTTCTTTAAAAATGATAAATTTATCTGTTTGGTCATTGTTGTAAAATTTTTGGCACATTTTTTTAATCAAATATAATATTCTGCCGGTTTTCCAAGTGTTCTACTCCTAGCGTGTCTGATGAAGGTTAATCCAGAAAAGCGCTTCACACGCAGTGAAATTTTGCTTTTGTACATTTATTAAAATCATTTCAATATGTGGATCGTGTCTTTTTGGCACATATTCCATATTCTTTCGTTTTTAATAGTATCTATGGATAACAAGTTAAAACGAAGGCTCTCCAAGTATACCCCTACTGTTCAATATGTCGATCAGTAAGAGTAGATGAGACATTTGATCTAAAGCCAATATGTAGAGACTGTAAAGATTGAACAGAAAAGATGATGTTAGTTTATTTTGTTTTGTTCGTGCCTTGTGTGAGATGACCAAAGCACGCATAACCTGAAAACAGCAAGTATATGTTGTAACTGTGTTGTAACATTACACCAAAGCATACTTTGTTATTTTATATCGCGTTAGATATGACAACCCGTTTTGCAATAAAGTGTGAAAATTTCGCATGCAGTAGAATTATAGTTCAGTCTACAATATGTCTGTTGCTCTCATTATTGGTATATATGGATGAAAGATAAAACTACTAAGGATCTCTAAGTATACCCACGCTGTCCCTGATGTAGTAAATACTTCTAAATTTAGTATGTAGAGACTGAAGATAAAGAAAATGATGTTTCTTGATTTGTAAAGCTCTGCATGCCAAAGTCTACGAAAGTTAAGCGAGTAACCCGTTATAACTCGAACGTAACGCGTTATTCAATAGTATAGCGGGAAACTTGATAAAAGCGCGTCATAACGCGAAAATTGTCCCATATTTAAAAGTCCAAAGGGCCCGTAAACATTTGCGGACCGAAACGGAATTAAGGGTTTAGAAATAAAGAGTATGGGAAACTGAAATTTCAGTGAGTTTTCAAAGTTCAAATGGTCCTATTAAACTCCTGTAAAAATTTGCGGACCGGAACGACACGTTAACCTAATTTTTAAATTCATCATTCTAAAAATCAGTTTAATATCTATATATAAGGTTTTTTAAACTACACTAGTTACGACGGATATACGAATACAAAGCGAGGTCCTCGCGACGCCGTGTTTCCTTCGTACCTTCCTTGGAGGGTTTCTCGTTTCATTCGTACCGCCATCGTAAGATAAATGAAACCGACGACACTTAGAAGACAACAGGAAATCAGAAAATGCTTTCACGAAGGCATTACGATAGAAAGGATGGATAAACGAACACAATACGAACAAGGACCTTCGCACGAACCTTCGGCAGTTTTTTAACATGTTAGAAAATTTCGGAGGCACTACGAGGATTACCCCGAAGTCAGAAAATTTCCAAAGAAGGTGCTACGATTGGAAAAGATGGCAACACGAATAGCGCGATCTGGTTACGATCAGTCCCGATTTTGAAAATATCCATAATCGTGTTTCCATTGGGGTCTAAATCGGGATAGTGTGACGCCAGCATATAATGGACGTTTTTTCTTAAATAATGGAGTAACCTGGGCTTGTTTCAGCCGATCAGGAAAAACACTACTTTCGACAGATACATTAATCAGCGTTGTTAGCTGTGGCACAATAACCTCTTTACAACTTTTTACAATTTTAGCTGGTATACCATCCACACCTGTAGCTTTCTTAACATTGATATTGTTTACAATTTTTACAATATTATTTTCTGTTACCTTTTGAAATACAGTTTTTTTCAGGTTTTAACTCCATTTTTTTTTTATATCTAAAATACTTGGATGGCTTTCTGAATCATAAAAAAACATCACTTCCAATATCATTAGCTACAGTTGAGAAAAAAATATTAAAACATTCAGTGACTTCTTTGCTGTTGTTTACAATTTTGTTGTAAATTTCGTTTCAGATATGAATAAGATGTCAGCTATTTTTTCGTCTAAAAGTTCTCCAATTTCTATATATTTGTGTCTTACACTGTTGATATTCGGATGTGCCGCCATAAAGTTCCTAGGATTAGATTTTCTAGATTCTAAAAGTGGCTCAAAGACTGATTTTGTGTAAGAATTGTTCTCATCAGATGCAATTGATGCGTTACGTTTTTCATGTATATCAGTACTGTTTTCAAAGAATGAGTCGGAAAAATTTGGAAAACTACACTTTTTACAATACCAGTAATCCTCAGATTGAGATAGACGTGAATACTCGTGATGTTTTAATTCCGTACATTTTAGGTGATACCAGAAATCACATTCACCACACATGATTCCTTTCTGATTTGATTTAACTGGTTTTTAGCAGTCTCCACAGGGGTATTTTACAGGCCCTGGATTCATTGCGATGTCCCCACTTATTATAAATATTATCAATTGTCTTTGACAACGATGCCACAAGTCTAGTGCTTTCTTGGGAAGTGGAGGTCTAGAGAATTTAATGTGGTACAAAATCAGGAAAATTAGCATATTACGATCAAACCTTGAGGTTTCTACATCATCTTGCTGTTGTTGACGATGAATGGTGTAAGAAATTACTGTTCCTTTGTTTCCCACCCACCACCATTTTTTTTTGCATCCGAATGTGCGTAATCTCAAACAGAGAAGGGTTGTTAATGCTTATGTGAAACTGGGTAAGGCTTGGCAATATCCAACACAGATATGTGTTCCAACTTGTATGAGTTCATATCAGGTAAGGGCTCTTCATGGTCAGTCACCATAGGTAAGGGTTCAAGATTTGTTGGGAAGGGTTTCGTAACTTTCTGTGTGCACTGGCCTATGGTGCTTTGATTGTGCATGTGCCTGTCTTGTGAGTTTGTTCGTTTCCCTTCTGGTTTGTAATCGTACATGGGCCCTTTTTGTATGTCATGCATGGGTCGTAGTAAAGCTGTTATAGGCGGCTATGAGTGGGTCTATACAATTCAATCCGTTGTTTAAAAAAATCTACGAAACAAAGAGATTAAGAGAAAATAACACCTTATTTTATTTCAGCTATATGGAAGTGGCTTGGCGGAAAATACGTCCATGAGACGAAGAAATTCTATTGGTTTGCGGGAGATAAGCCAGAAGAAATTAAATTCTCAAATTGGCAAACAAAGCCACCTAAAGATGGTTTAGGTAGATGGTCTAGGTTATGCATTACATTTGAGAATGATAAGTACAAGTGGATCTATGTGGGCTGCAATTCTAGATCGGACTACATATGTCAAATAGGTATGTTCAATTTTTTTTAATTCATTACCTAGGCCTTACACAAAAGATAAGAGGATGAGTTCACGGTAAATATAAAATAATTTGTCTGTAATAAACCAAGATTTAAACTTTCTAAACAATTAGATTATAGAAAGATGATAATGAGAGATGTGAAATAAGTACGCGACACAACCTTCTGTACAGATATCTTATTCCACTAAGGAGTAGGAGTGGCTGCGAGTGTAATTTAACTTTTTATATGAAAAGCATTTAAAAGAACACGTAATGGACACCAGCAGCCTTCAATGTCACTAGTGGTCGCTGCTGCTTGTTTTGCATTTCGATCTGAACGAAAAATGAAATGCGAACGATTCACAACAATCCTAAAATTGCCATAGAAAGAACCTCCCTTTTTGACAAAGAACAATGCAAATAACATAATACATAAGCTTTGACAAAGATTCCTGGCTTAGTAACGTAACATAGGACATGGTGGGTGCAGTTCAAAAAGTGGCGTAGTTCAGAGGATTCGATGTCATTTCGAGTAGAGTATAAAATGCTTCCAAATATTCAAAAATAATTTTACTCTTATTATTTGAAAAATAAAAATTGTCGAAAAGTTAAATTATGTATTTACAAAAAAATACGGATGCTATAACTGGTACTACACACAATTTGATGAACGTTGTCACGAGGCACTCATTTTAGATTAGTTTTCGTCACTTTTAATAGGAGATAGGGCTTACTTTATTCAGAAGTGATTACTGGCTTAATACAATAAAATGAAGTCAAATTACAGTGGACAAAGGTTGCTCTACTTAGATATCCGCTTTACCAATACCAATTGCATAACCGCGAGCAGTGCCAAATGGCCTCGTTGAAGGCTGCTGGCGGTTGTCCATTGTGGTTTTTCTAAATTGCCGTTTAATTGTGGGCTGTGTCGCGTACACTTATTCCACATCTCTTTATTTTCTATGTATTTTTGTAATTTTCTTCCAATTGTTTAAAATTATCATTCTTGTGACACCCTCTAAATGTCAACATTAATGTGAAATTGTTAGACTCTGTCAGTTCCTTGTTATACCCCCCCCCCACTTCAAAAGTGGGGGGTATATAGTGATAGGGGTGTCCGTCCGTCCGTCCGTCCTTCCTTCCGTTACACTTAATTCAGGGTACCCATCTCTTATCCGCAACTCCTCATAAACCCCTTGGTGGATTTTCATGAAACTTACACACAATCTTTGTGACATAATGTAGATGTGCACCTACTATTTTAAAATTTGATCAGAATGATTTTTGGGGTTTCCCATAGCAAAACATGGACTTAGCCATTCGACTACTTGGGGGTACCCATCTCTTATCCGCAACTCCTCATAAACCCCTTGGTGGATTTTCATGAAACTTACACACAATCTTTGTGACATAATGTAGATGTGCACTTACTATTTTAAAATTTGATCAGGATAATTTTTGGGGTTTCCTATACCAAAACATGGACTTAGCCATTGACTACATGGGGGTATCCATCTCTTATCCGCAACTCCTTCTAAACCCCTTGATGGATTTTCATGAAACTTACTCACAATTGTTGTGACAAAATGTAGATGTGCATCTACTATTTTAAAATTTGATCAGAATGATTTTTGGGGTTTCCAATAGCAAAACATGGACTTAGCCATTCGACTACATGGGGGTACCCATCTCTTATCCACAACTCATCCTAAACCCCTTAATGGATTGTCATGAAACTTTTACACAATCTTTGTAACATAATATAGATGTGCACCTACTATTAGAAAAATTGATCAGAATGATTTGGGGGTTTCCCATTGCAATATGGACTCAGCCATGCGACTACATTGGGGTTCCCATCTCTTATCTCGACTCCTCCTAAACCATTGTAAACCCCTTGATGGATTTTCATGAAACCTACACACAATCTTTGTGACATAATGTAGATGTGCATCTACTATTCTAAATGTTATCTGATTAATTTTTTGGGGGGTGGGGGGTATTTATTTGTGAGCTGCGGCTCACAGTTTTTCTAGTTTATATTGTTAAGATTTCAATTCACTATACGGTTGTCTGGCAACGTATAATATTATTTGTAAGATTGCTTTAGCATTGCATATGATAAAAAACTGTAAATAATTCGAAAGTGCTGGTTTCATTTCTTTCAGACAAAGGAACTGAGCTCCCGTCTTTTACGTCATCCACACAACAGCCACCAAGTAGTACACCCACGGGATTGACTTGTCCTGAAGAAGACTGGGTTGAAGGGAAATTATATTGCTATACTTATGTTGGTTACGAAGTATCTTGGGAAGAAGCTCGTGTAAGTTTTATGATTTAGACTTTGGAACGGCGACGATTTTACATTGGAAAAATTTCTCTGCTGGTGCACTCAATTATCTAACAATTTGTTCCATTGTACATTTGGGTGCTGTTTCATAAAGCAATCGTGCTCGTTATGACATGCAAGCTAACGATCGCTTAATGAAACGCAAGGTTTTAAATTCATACTTGAATGATTTTAGCAATTCTGATGAGTACAAGTAATCAGTATTCTTATCATGACCGAGCATCTTAGACGGTAACCAGCATTTGTACCATAACTAAGTCACCTTGACCTACATTTTTTGCATTTAACGACAAAGTTCAAATTTTTATAAAAATACTGCAAGTAAAAAAAAGGATTTGATCTCTCGGTACATCATATAGTAACTGCATTCGTACCAGTGTTACATAACCTTGACCTACATTCTCCGCATGAGTAACTTGGTTTTCCATTTTTGCTTAAAGATTAAACCGGCAACTACAAATGGAAATGGGTGATATTTAGGAAAAATTACTTACTTGAATTGAGTTTAATCTTAAAAGTTCGATGATTTTTTTATCATCACTTCCATAATGACTTTTTTAATTATGCTTTAATTATTTAATTATTTAGCGAAAAACAAAAGATTTTATTTTAATATGGATAGTTTCATGACCGTCCGTTTTACTGCCAGTTGTACAATTTGTGTTGTATGTTATGATGTCACCTGCTAGTTTTTGGAAATCCACATGTAGCACCATTCTTTCTCCTATGGTGCCACGTGCATGGTCTCAGTTACCGTCTTCAATCTTACCACATGTACATAGCTAATTGGCATGCAGGTTCAATAGTTACACGTATCGTATCATATGGTGTAAAAGAGATCCGTGACTTGTCTTTTTGCTTTCTTATACTTTCAAATGCAGGTCATATTCGTCTTTCGTAAAAGACCACAATTCTGGTATGTTGTAACACGAGTTCATTAGGGAAGATTTCTAACCTTTCAGGTCGATTGTCAGACAACATATGGAGGAATGTTAGCATCACCGAAAACAGCAACTGAGAATGAAGACATAGCAAAACTAATGAAGGCTATCGATAGAAGTAAGTGCTGTAAATATACTCACACTTATTAAAAAATTATCTTAAAAAAAAACGTAAATACAGTAGTTATCAAATGGTAAATTTTCAATCAGCATCTAATACATGTAATAGGCGAAGACATTGACAACTTTGATTCTATCGATGGAACTTCGATAGTGGAAGTTCAAGGCAAACATGGTAGTATTGATATTGTAAAAACTAAAACAAGACTTTTTATGTTCCCGAAACTATAGTTTGGGGTATATTGTTTTATTCTTCTGTCTGTCTGTCCGTCTGTTCGCGAGTTGTACGGACTTAATTTCAATATGCTTGCACATCCCTTACAAAACACTACTGTCTGCTGTAAGCCTGCCGCAAGTCTGCAGTAAGCTTGCAGCAAACTTTTTAGTTCGCAGAAAGAAAAAATAATAGTTCGCAGATGTTTGCGGCTACCGGCAAACTTTCTGCGAAGTTGCCGTAAGTCTGCAGCAAATAATACAAAGTTTGCAGATATGCAGGAAAAGTTAACTGTTTGCAGCAAGTTTGCAGCAATTGATAATTTTAACCCTGGTACACTTGATGATGTCATCTATGACATCATCAGTTTTGGAGGCAAAGATTCTACTAATGGGAGTTCACATGTTATTAGCTCAAATCAGTATTTTAAAAGTATTTAATGGTGTACATTTTAAAAGATGAAGATAAAGTAAGTAAAATAATATTATTCTTGCAATATGACATGTAAATAAGCTAAATTTGACTCCTTGCCAATTTTTACTCCAAGGTTGCATACATGTATATGGATGAATTATTATCTTTTTAAGGTAGAGATATGCAAACAAGTGAAAAATGAATGGCACTTTTTATCAGTTAAAAGAGTTCAAATTTTAGAAATCACTAGCACTCATTTTTAAAAGGTCCTCTTATTTTAAAGTACATGTATCAGTTCTTTCCACTTTTCTACAAAAGTATTATATAGTTTTCATCTGCTGTTTTTTTTTTATTTTAATCTGTTTTAATTTTCAAATCAGTAATGTTTTAATGGTTCACATCTTGAAGAATTTTTATTTAATAGATTTTTTCATGCATGAAAAAAATGTCCTATGCATGCAAACTAAAGACCATATATGTATAATTAAATTTTGTTATATCACGTAATATAAATTGTTCATTCATGCAGATTTACTGCAAGACCTGATAAAAATGTCCATATAAGGTTATGAAGAGTTTGCAGCAGACCTGCTGCAAACCTAATTTGCATGGTAAAAAGTCGCAGCAGACTTACGGCAAAGTTCGCAGGAAACTTGCTGCAGGTTTGCAGCTAGCTGCGATGTTTGCGAGAGTTTGCACGTATATGCCCATATAAGGTCAAAGAATATATCTGCTGCAGACTTGCCGCAAACCTAATTTGCATGGTAAAAAGTCGCTGCAAGTCTGCAGCAGACAGTTTACTGCTAATTTGCAGCAACTTTGCTGCAGATCAGCGGCAACAGGTTGCGGAAGACCTCTTTTTTTGGTAAGGGATATTGAGCTATTTTTAAAATATGGAATTTTAAACAAGTCCACTTTTTCTTTGTAGATAGCCAAAACTGCCTGGCCCTACTAATTTAACAATTTACCAGCTCGTTTATTTTAGTTTTAGTCCTCAATAAAATACCATCTCTCATCTAATCATTATTTCATGTTCAATTTATCATAGGGTAATGTCCGATTTTCCCATTGGTTCATATCCCGTATATACGAAAGACCGGTAGTGTCATTAGTTCTTTTACATTTCTCGATTGAAGCTACAAACATTGTAGTTCCAAGTTGACATTTCTCAGTTCCAAGTTGACATTTTATATACAGTACATGTACTTCCAAGTTGACTATGTTGACAATTATTTCTTCCAATTCCTACTCGGAAGTAAGAAATGTCAACTAGGAAGTGAGAAATGCCAAGTTGAACTTGAATTTGAGAAATGTCAACTTGGAAGTGAGAAAAGCCAACTTTGAAGTGAGAAATGTCAACTAAAAACTAAGAAATGTCAAAAGTCAACTTGGAAGTCAGAAATATCAACTTGGGAGTCAGGCATTTCAACTTTGAAATGTGAAAGAACTAATGGCACTACCGGTCTTTCGTACATATATCACCCATAAGACTTTAATCATGCTTCTTGAGAGTATAAATCAGGAATAATGAATGGAACATACGCATACAATTTCTGAAGTAAGGCTATAAATATCGAACTAATATGTTTAGGTGTATGGTTTGGTGGATCATATAACTTCAAACATCAACAGTTCTATTGGTCAGCTGGCGATTATCCAGAAGCAATTAAGTTCCAATACTGGAAGGGAAATGTTGACCCAAATAATCCGAAGAGTTCTATAAAAGACGACAGCCACTGCATTGCAGGGATGCCTGATAAATATCAATGGGGTTATTTTTCTTGTCCTCATGAGAGCTTTGGATATGTTTGTCAAAGAGGTAGGTTGATAGAAATAGCCAAAACTTTGAGGCAGAAGATGGAAATTCCTCCATCCGTCTTGCTCCGTAATCACTTAACAGTCATAGAACCGACTCGAGTAACAGACTTCTTGCGCATTTATTTCCATGCTACAGGTAAATAAACAGACTTTCGCTGGTTTGACCGTCTGGTGGCCGTGGTAATGCAATGTGATTACATCTTGGAGGATTGTGCTGTCAGCAATGCCTAGTGATGGGAGCGGCAACGGTGATCCACTAATGTAATATAATTTTTGTCTTGTTCTTCTTATTAGACATCCTGGTCATTTGAAGTAAAAATGATATTTGAAACTTGTATGACGTTGTTTTGATTAAGCATTATAACAGATCAGTTTAATAGCGTGAATCATACATACGCCCCAGCAGTACGGTCTTTCGACTAAGACATTTTAAACCATTAATTTTGGACCATTAATATATCAAGTGCAGTTGTGTTATTCCATGCATTCATTTGGTCAATTTCAAATTTGATAAGTCGATATAAAGTGGTCAGTCTGGGTAACGCAGACATTTCCTTTGCAACAGTTTTCCTTTGGAAATAGCCTTTTGTGTCATCAAATTATAAAAGCTCTCAAAGATTTGATTAGAAACAAATTCTTATTTATATCTGAAGGGTGTTTGTGAAAATATTAAACAAGAGATACGTCCAATCAGAAAAATATATATTGCATTAAAATTTTCATAGCTAAATCAAATGTAATAAATGTAACTGCTTTTTCAGAAAAGGGAACTTCTCTTCAGCCCACACTCCCTCCACTTAAATGTCCACCAGGATGGATTGCAGAAATCGGCTGGTGTTACTATTTCAGTGATTATGAGATGAATTGGCATGATGCCCAGGTAAATAACACATTACAAAGGTGCCCGTATATCTGTAATTTTTTATAACGAGAGCCAGACAACAAAGGGGCATATAGTACTCAGGTCCCGTTCGTCTGTCAGTCCTAAATCAAGTTTACATTCAGGTTTAAGTAAGTTTACCATGAAGGAAGTAAGATATAATCATGAATTACACATTTACACAAATAAATAAACAAAAAAAACATAAAAATATGAAAATGTATCCTTTTGTTAACTTCATGATCAATTGATCACGGAAAAAAGGGTGTTACACTTATAAGATTATTTTCATGAAAGGAATAATATCATCTCTTCATGAAATTTTTTTCTACATATACATCAGGATATGACCATAAAAACATAGTAAAATGTGCTCCTGATACATGTATCAACTTCCATAACCAGTGATCGCTCAGTAAAATAGAACATGATGCGATATGGAGCATAATGAGTTTTGGACAAAATTACACTGTTTCATTCATATCTTTAAGTGGTCTTTTGCGAAATCAATTTGTAAAACAATTATTCGATTAGCCATAATTATTGTCTTTACTTTGTTTATTTAATTGAAGAATTAAACTAACCAAACTAACTTTCATTACATTTCGAATTCTAAATGATTTCGGATCGTGTATATCTTGACAATCAATATTTTTTTTCAGACTGAATGTGAATCGTTGGGAGGATATCTTGCTGAACCTGCTTTTAATTACTCGATACAAAGTTTGACAAAAAAGACAAAATCGCGAAAACAAAGTAAGTCGTGACAAAAAAAACCCACCAAAAACTATACTTAATGCTATGAAACATAAAGCTGCCAAATATAGATTAGCTTTATTAATATCTTTATTTAAGTTATTTTTTACAAGTGCTATTTTTAAGCTTATTATTAAGATTTTTCAATAATTTATAATTCGAGAACTAAAGTACATATAATTATTATTATATTCGCTCCATTATCAACATTTTACATCGTTATGGTTATTGGAGCATTTCTTTGCAATTTGAATACTTGCATGTAATTCATGCTTATGTATGACAGGTTTTTGGATAGGAGGGACCGATGAGGGAAACGAAGGAAATTGGGTGTGGTCCTCAAGGTCAAAACCTATCAGTATATTTACGAACTGGGGTCAAAATCAACCAAACAATGCCTGGTGGAATGAACACTGTCTGAAGATTTCAAAAGAATCTGATTACAAATGGGAAGATGACAACTGTTTCCATGAATTCAGATTCATTTGTCAAAGGTATTGAAAATTCATTTAAATACTTCATTAAAATACAAAACTGAGGAATTGGTTGGAATGATTAATTTCAAATGTCCAATTAAAAAATACAAAGGACAAGGTAAAATACACTAAAGACATTCAGCATGGAAATGCTTCTGACTTGCTATCGAAAAGAAAAGAAATGTTTGGCAAAACCAAATAGAAAATAATGAGATGTGGAATTGTGTACGCGACACAGCCCACAATCAAGCGGCAATTCAGAAAAAAAGCAACACAAAATCTCCTTACCCATTGTAGAACACAATGCAATGATGATACTGATGTTTATGTCCCTTTACAGCTGTTGTTTTCTGTTAACTATTTTCAGTAAGAATATACCTCTTGGGGTAACCTCTACGATTGAGCCGGTTAACGTTACCAGTGTACCTGCTGCTAATTGTCGAACAGAACCAGGTTATGTGAAGACTGAGAACCAGTGCTACTTCTTTAGTAATACCTCACTTGATTGGGGCCAAGCTGAGGTAGAAAACTGTATTTTAATGTGACTAATATAATGGAATGTACTTTGAAACATTTTTTTTAATCAAATAATAGTCAATTGATTGATTGTACTTCATATAACTATAAGATGGTGAAAAGTCTTTAGGCGTAGTATATTATATAAGATTTGTGTTTTGGAAATTACAAAGAGCAAGAACAAAAGTATCAAGTAGTACATGTAGTAATGTTCCTTTTCACATACCTAAACAATAAAGGACTTAATAGGTACACGTATAATATATTCAACTGTCAGAACAATGATAAATAGGCTCGACTTGCCTCATGTGTCTCAGCTAAATGAAACTAAGCGTTCTAGTACAGAACCGTCATGTTCAATACAAAATTAATGACACATTAGACATAAAAGGATAGAAACAAAAAGAAAATGAATTCATAGGAACATACACAAATTACTTAGAAATTTGCATACTTCATGTACTTAATGTAAACTATTTTGCAGAAAAGCTGTAATGCCAAGGGAGGAAAATTAGTTGAACCAAAAACTCAAGAAGAGATAAAATTTGTCAGGAAAGAAGCAAAACAAAGAATAGATAGTAAGAACAAATTAGGAAGTATTGAATGCACCAATTTCCGAAAGATATTTTCATGAGATATGGAACTGACATCTTTTAAAACAACTAGTTTTTTTACCAAAAATCATGCCTAAACAACTGGGTTCCTTGGTTGGAATCCTTCCTATCCTTGACTAGTTGTGTTGTTTTATGGAAATTTTCGGTATACACAGACTTGAATCCCCCTTTTGTTCAAGACTATGGACAGAACACCTCATTTAGACAATTATTGGATCCGCTCCTGGTGGTAAATTTATAGTTACTCAAGTCCTCATGCCAGGCACAACAAAATTATTTTTCTTAACGCAACGCGGGGAGGGGGCAAACAAATGCCAGGCATCCATTTGTCCGTACGTTCGTCCTTCATACTTTTTGTAACAGATTTCTTAGCTTCTATCATCGGTAGGTTTTCGACATTTGTGATGCAGCTTTAGGTAAGGGTCGTATATAGTAGGGTGCGTTTTAAGGTATTTATTTATCAACAACCTGTTAAAAGAACCGACTAAGGGTTGTAATTTAAACAAAAATCTTAATAGATTTCCCAATTACTATTACTAATGTTGTGAGTTCGATCCTCGCTGAGGGCACTCAAAATATCAAAATATGTTTGTCAGATGATTTTCAGGGTTGAAATTACAGTAACATTGTTTGATTATATACTAGACATTCATATATATTATCAAAATCCAATAATCTTGCATTCTGCAGTTTCTGTGGAATCCAATGGGGCATGAACGTAAACACGTTATAGAGATAGCTATAAATAGACCTATGCAAAATATATTTGAATATATATAATTTTAGGTTTCTGGATAGGTGGATTCAAGCAGGACTCTTGGATCTGGGCGTCAAATACCGACAAAATGAACGATTTTGATTGGTCGGTAGGAGAACCAAACAGTAAACAGGGAAATGAAAACTGCATCCGGGTACTTCAGTGGTTAGAATATCACTGGAGCGATCAGGATTGTCGTACCAAATCACGATTTATATGTCAATTGTAAGTCAATTTAAGACCTTTTATCTATATTTGCTTAATAAAATTGGTCTAAGCCTTGAAGTTACTGTTACTTAAAAAATATATGAATAGGAAAATCACACACTACATTATCTATGTTTCATGTATTACGTTTTGTATCAACAATCTTACAGTTTGACATTTTAAAGTCATTTCTTCTACCCCCATTTTAGAACACCTCATCCACTATTGGTTGGATATCTTTTGTAGAACAATGAGTAATCTTAACAACATAAACCAATAATAGTAAATTTTGTTTGGCATGTTTTCCATAAACACTTTGATGAATCTTTTAGATAAAACACGCGTTCAACGCAATGATAATGAGAAGTACAAAAAAGTTCCATGCAAAAACATTTATATATAACATATATATAACATTTTCTACGCCAAATGCGCGTTTCGTCAAATCAATACTCACCAGAGGCGTTCTATCCAGGGATTAAATAAAACTAATTTTGGACATCCCTGCTCTATCTGAAAGATTAAAATTGTCTAACACTTGATGAATATGTGTTAAACTTATGCAACTCCTCACATGTATTTGTTCAGAATTCTTTGCTTCTCTCAAGTGCAATGAACAGTAAACAATCTTACATATATTGTATTTATTAAGCCTTTCATATGCATATTCTTTTTCCTTACAGATAAAAGATCAGGAAAGGCAATGAAATTGATGACATACTTCCCATGACAAAGAGACTATACATGTACATTGTAATAGTAGATTTGAAATTATACTTTATTTGAACTGAGAAAATTTTGTCTATAATAAAGTGCTATCATTCATTATAGTTATAATTTGTTTGTAAAGTGGTTTTTGCAAGAACATAGGATAGCCAGTTTTATCCTCCTTCTGTGACCTTCTTATCCCCCTTCATCGTAAACATCTCGCCAAGTGGAAGAATGTAAGACAATATATTTTTTTTCAATTGAAGGCCTCAGGTTTTGTTCTGTGGTTTGTCTCAAAACCGTTACGAGAATATATCAGAAAAAAAGCATGCACATCCTATCAAAGGGATATTTGAGTATTTCTACAAAAGATTTTAAATCATTTGCATTGTATTTCATTATGAACAAATCAACCAACCACAAGGAGGCGAGTACATTGTATAAGTACATGTATAGCAACAGCTACTGTACAGTACAGTACAGTACAGTACTGTAGTATCATTAGACATGGCTGACTGTTTTCCGTTGCAGACTTTCAGATTACTATAAAAAAGATTAATTAGTTTATCATTTTGGGACACTTACATTTTATAACCCATCTTTTTCATTATTGGATGTTTTTTTCTAGGTTTTGTCTATCCTTTTTTTCTGAATTGCCACTTGATTGTGGGCTGTGGCGTGTACACTTATTCCACATCTCATTATTTTCTATTTTATACTAGTATTCTGCATAAGGGTTTATCCTATCTTTTCAGTTTGGTTTGTGCATAATTATATACTAGGCAAAAAAAGAAACGTTACACTTATTTTTTATTTGATAAAATTTCTATAAAAAAAAGAAAAGTTGTAACTTCCATTGAATAAACGTATCTTTGGTCATACTGAAAAAACTAAAATCCAGTATACCTGATTTTTATTCGAATTTAACATCTCTTTAAGCTTTACCTAGATATTGTAGAAAATCAAGTTTGCAAAGCATTATCGTTCCTGACTAACCATTTATTTTGAATATCTGACAGCATTTCAATGAATATAAAGTTGAATTCAGAATTTAAGGACATTTAACCATCTGTAAAACTACAGGGATGGGATATTTTGCAACGGTTTCCGGTGGGATTTGGTTATTTCTAAAAACAAAATTCAGTAAAATCAAAAATGACAAAATGTTGAAAGTTAAAAAATTTCTGTTAAATTTACATTTTTTGGTTTAAAAAGGGTGCTTCTTACTTATTCAGATTTTATTCAATACACTCAGACATATATACATATGTAACATGAGGTCAAGCAAAATATACAAATACAAATATTAAACAACAAGCGGGACAACAAGGAAATTAAGCACATAAATATCAGATACAAATTAGGGACTCCAGAATATAAACATTCACAGTAAATGGTAACTATATAAATAATCTTACAAAGATGAGATTTTCTTAACAAATACCGATATTTTTTTTAATACAGGAATATTGCAAAGAGATAACAGTCCGCTCATTTTACTACTATTTGGATGCTCATAATAATATTTTGCCAAGAATTTTTGGCGCAGATTTTTTATAATTACATTGTCACACACAAACAGTACATGGAACTCATCACCTACAGAGTTATCACAAAAAGAGCAAATTCTTTCATGCCTTGGGATGTCTTGCCATCTCCCCGTTTCAATAGGCAAATGAACATTTGACGTGCGTAGTTTAGTAATCCAAAGGCGGTTAAACTCCGGGAGTTTAACTAAATAGTTTTCGAGGCCAAAAGATGACTTGCAAAGAGAGTAAAATTCGCCTCTTGAGGAGCTGGCAATATCGCCATACCAAGATTGAATGACAATTTTAGGCATGATACAACTCATTAACGTCATTACGCGAAAGAAACGTAATTCGGAGGACGTCTTTTTTAAAACAATTACGTCAGCTTGGCTTGAACGCGTACGTTCAGTGTTTATGAAAATTAGATAGGAATTTTATCCATTTACACGAGTTAAGGTTTTGCACCGTTAACGAAGCGATTACGAAGAAAAATAAAGCGGCAATGCTTGATCTAAATTCGCGTTGGTTATGGTATTCTGCTACTTCCGGTCTCACCTAAATTAAAATATTGTATGTTTGCCCACCCTTCTCCCGACCCTGAATTTTGAAGCAGGGTAGGTAGGTAGGCAAAATATTTTATTTTTTTTATCAAAAAATAATTAGAGTAGGTACATTTTTTTCTATGGGTAGGTAGGTAGGTAAATTATTTTATTTTAACTTTAAGATATAAAAGCGTAAGAAGTATGTATGATTGCACGTCTTTATGTGCTGTTTGTATGTTTGTATGTATTTGTATTCTATTAGCTGTATTTGCTTTTGGAATAAATCACTAGCTTAATTGAATTTTCGACACGTAAAATTTTAAAATTTCCAATTTTGGTAAAAATTGAAAAGTGACGTAACGTCATTTTCAAATCCGCCTTTAATACGCGGATTTGACAGAAAACCCCGTTTATTCCCCAATCTTTATATTAAAAATTCAAAACAAAATATGTTTCGAAAAAATCTTAAAAGAAAACCAATGTTGCCTAGTATATAACTAAAAGGGAGTTTGAGTTTGTATTATAAAATATACTCTGCAAAAAAGGTTACGCATAGATATAAAATTCCCCGTACGTTTAATGCAAATCGAAACAATTTCAAAACATTACTGCCGAGCTGTTCTGCAACCGATTTTTACGAAATAAAATCCAGTAAAAAGAAAACAAAATAAAGATTGTTTGATTAATTTTGACCAAAATCCTAACTTCAATGGTTTTTAAGACATTGTGAGTAGAACACGACTAATGTTTTTCACGGAACACTTTGCATTGATTTAAACGGGAAATTGAATCGTAAAATGTACACTTGAGTTCTACTTGCAATATCTTAAAAAGCAGCGATGTTACGATTTTACTCAAAGTTAACAAAAAATGCATTGGTACTACTCAAAAGTGTCAGAAATTTGACGGATATAGTTTAGTTGAAATACATAAAATAAGGATCTAAGGGAGATAACTCGTGTCAAGTCATACTAAATCCCTATCATGGTAACATACATTTTTCTCCATCCTGTGACACTGAAGATGACTACTAATGATTGTTTCTTCATTAGAAGCCTATTTTGAATGACAATGCATTGTCAAAACCGTGTGTTTTTAAAATCATGATTCAAACATTTTCGATTTTGCCTGATTCTTACAGAGAACTGCGCTTTGAAAAAATTCTTTGACATATATATGCCGCGGCGCCGGTATCATAGTAGTATTTTCTTTGGTTTTTTCGTAGAGTCATTTCTTGTAATTTCGACCGTCTTCTTATTTCGACCACCATATTACGTGTCTGACCTCGCTTTTTAACTTTAGTGCTAAGACTTTGCTGAAAAACAAAGTAACCAAGTGGCATTTCTTTGACAAGCCTGGACCTTTTTAACGTGTTCTATTTTATTATAAAAAGCTCTTTATCTACTGGTCGAAATTATCATCCTAATATAATTTTTTTTAAAATCGAATTTAGAAATACGATAGAAATTACAAGAATTAGGTAGAAATATATATATCAAAGGTTATGATGGTATTATCTCTTCAGATCACAGCCATATTCTTACAAGCTCAAATTAGTTTGATTCTGTCCAGAATTCTCTAATATTTGTAAAAAATATCCATCATAAGTGGTCGATATTACAAAGAATGACTGATAGAGTGGAGAGAAGCCCTTTGCTATAACATGTGACTTTAAATTGGTTGTGCCTCTTATTTTTGCGTTGATTTGTGCCATAATATATTATACTTGAATATGATTCACCCTGAGTGGAAATATACAAGTAGATATACCATTTGAATGTCTGTAGCCTGAAAAAACCCCGCAACAACTAGAAATGCATAACTTGGAGTTCTTTGGAATTCATTCCAGAAAGGAGAACGGATGCACTTTCTGAAATACATGCATTTATTTTTTAGGGAGAACAGAATAACTTTTTCTAACGCTTTCTTCATAATATAACTTTACAACCACACAGCGGACATGCAATTAATTAGATCCGATCGACGGAGCAATCTTTTAGAGGCACACCGCGAAATCATGTAATTTCTACGAAGGCCCAGAAGGCTCATTCGACATTGGAGATTCGGAATTCAAAATTCGATATCCAAAAGTCAAGATTCAAATTTTGAAATTCGAGTTCAATGTAATTATAACCAATCAGATTGTTTTTTTTTTATAATCCTTTACCAATCAAAATAGTTCTTTTAAAACGTTATTATCGAAATTCGAAATTCAAAATTCGAGATTCGAAATTCAAAATTCGAGATTCGAAATTCAAAATTCGAGATTCGAAATTCCAAATTCGAGATTCGAAATTCCAAATTCGAATTTCGAATTTCGAGATACGAGATGCGAAATACGAGATTCGAGATTCGAGATTCAAAACTCGAAATTCAATATACTGATAACCAACAAAATAGGTCATCATTAAATTCCAGAAACCCCCAAATTCAACAGTGTTTTCCATAATTTTGGTAAACTCAATATATTAATATTTTGTTTGCTATTGGAAATTAGGATATATTTACCCCTCATGATTTATTGTGATCTTTGGCAAAACCCGTATGAGTCTTGGGCGGATTTGAATAAAAAAATAAGTCTCATACGTCCACAACCAGTTAAGGTTATGGTCTATGCATCTGTTACCATGCCGTGTGATGATGGTCCCATTTTTACGCTCCGGTGCATGAGGATGTGAACTTTGGCCTTTTTTTTAAAGGCCGAAAACTACTGTGTAAGACTTTTGTGGATAATAAATTGTTTGAAAAGTTTAAAAGCTAGGCATCTGATATTTAGGATATCAATGAATTAAACTAGGGTTTGCGTCCGACCGTCATCATGTCATATGACCTTGACCCCATCTCTCTCATCTTTACACAAAATAATTTTTTGTTTGTGTGTGTTCAGTCTTTTATGTTAAGTCACTATAGAATCACTTTTGTTGGTCCACAGGAAAATGTCATTCAGTCACCTGTCAAATGACTTTCACTTTTATTAACCTCTGATCTCCAGAACTCAAGGCCTAGGTAAACTTTTAATGCATATTGCGATTGTGACATCGGGTTAGATTTAATGAATGGTTGAAAACTAGGTATTCCGACGGTGCCGACAGGCGAGACATACTTCAGTTTTAATTCTTGATTTTTACGTTTTTTGTCCATTATTTCACCGGCAAAGTTTGATATGGTTTTAACTGTTACGGGTGTCCCCTACTATTTCTCCTCAATATTCATGAGTCGTGTAATTCCTTCTTGCCAGTTTTTTTAAACGAAATTGCATAGATATTGTCGCTGATTGTCACTGGTTAAAATTTATACGATAACGGAAGTTAACCATCATGCAGTGTGCTTTGTTGTAACCATTAGCCAACATATTCCACTAAACTAGAAAAACGCGGTAGCTCACAAATAAGTACGACAAAGCACCCCCCTAAAAAAAGTCATATAATTTTTTTTTCAAAAAGAAGATGGACATGCATATGTACATGTACATGTATCTATTGTATCACAAAGATTGTTTGAAAATTCCATGAAAGATCAGTGCATGCAGAGATTTGAGAAATGACGGATAAGAGATGAACACCCAATAAATGCGTAACGGTCCGGGCACACGGACACACACATGGACTGACATCCCTATTACTATATTATCACCAACTTTTCAAGCAGAAGGAGGGTATAAGAGATTCGGTTTCGAAAATGGTCTGGTTTACTTGTAAAATCCATTTGCGGAAGCGCTGTCATTTTATCCAGAAATATCATCTCAAGATTTTTTTTTGTCTGAAAAGTCCTGCGAGTTTACATGTAGTAACAATTGTACAATATGTTCGTTTATCTAAAGTCTTCTAACATATAGGGAATGGCATAATGTGGATAAGCTAAAATCTGAAATCATCGTGACTTTGTTTTATTTGAACGCTCAACTTAAAAAAAACTCAATTTTATAGCGTAACGTTACCGTATGCATTGAATAACGTGATACGCCCAATTACCAAAAATACCATAAAATTTTGTAGTTGATGCCAGTTTTCTTTTCTATTCGATCGGTGACCCCTACTTTTTAAACTATTTATTGCATTGTTACAAGAAGACGGTTGATTATAGCAAGTATAACAAAATTCTCAACGTTAGAAGTTATAGAAAAAAATGATTTAAACTTTCAAAAACGGTGCCGGTTTTGGCGGGAAAAACTTTATCACTAAAAAATGCAGCTAATAATGAAATATTTATGTTATTGAATAAAAATAACTTGAAGAGAATCATTTGCCCTTTCTTTTGGTGTGCAAAACTTGTTTTTAGTATCATTATTAAAGTTTTTATTCGAATTTAGAAAAAAGTTGTGTTTTTTTCTAAACCGTCAAATTACTGTATATTTTATGTCGATGTATCTTTAAAATAAGCACGGTGACATATGATTTTTATTAGTTTATTTAATTTCTCCAATTATCAAGATTATATGTACAAGTTTTCAAGAAATTCCTAACGTCAGATTTGAATAGTGGGATTTGTCTTTAAGTGACAAAAGAGTAATATTAACGTACATAGTTATCATACTAATATATGGATGTACACATGGAATTTAAATTTAGTACATTCGTGTCTAAAAGCTTTAACAAGTTAAAAGTATACAAGTCTACCCAGGAGATTCTAGCTTTGTGTAAATATTTCGTATAAATTTGCAAATTTTGATTAAATCTGGTAGATGTTTACAGTTCATTAACTCCTTAAATTTAATAATATTTGGATTAGTAAAATCATAGACCTGTATATTTAATATACAGGTCTATGGTAAAATATCTAGATTTAATGTTTAATTTTCTTTCATCATCGAGTGATGAACAGGTCAAAATATAATGATATTCGTCACCTAAATCTTGTGACTGGCAAATACTACATTTTCTATTTTCTCTAGGTATATTTTGCCACCTACCAGATTCAATTGGCAATTTGTGATTCATTGTTCTGAATCTAAAAAATGTAATAGCATTTTTGTCATTCAAAATGTCAAAATAGTTTTCAAACTCAAATTTTTCTTTATAAATTCTATAATTGATTGCTTTCGGTGAATTCTTAGGTATCCCCTAATTACATAAAGCACACTTAATTACCCATCCATTTGAGTAGCTGTGAATATTAAATAAATTTTGCGAAAAATCACGAATTGACTTCTGTGAAAAAAAAACCTTCCATTTTGTTTGAAATCCGCAAAATTGGCTCTCGTCAAAAATCCTCATTTAGTATATTGAATTTCGAATTTCGAATCTCGAATTTCAAAACTCGGATTTCGAATTTCTAATCTCGTATTTCGAATCTAGATTTCAGATTTTATTGAAACACTCAGACACATACATGTGTAACATGAGGACATACAACAAAATAACATATATTACAAATGACAGAATGAGCTAGTCATACAGCATATAAAGTTAAAATAACAAATTCAGTTTATGTACAAACAATGCAATGTTTGTTAAAAGTTTAACATTACAAAGAGACAACATACCACTCATCTTGTTTTCATCTGGATTTATAAAATAATACCTTGGTATATGTTTTTGTTGCAATTGTTTAACATAATCATTTTGGCATTTAAATAAATAATGGAATTCGTCGCCGATTCCATCCCTACAAAGTGAACAAACTCTTGCTTCTCTAGGAATGTTTGACCATCTCCCAGTTTCAACCGGCAACTTCAGGTTGGAAGTTCTCAGTTTAGATATCTGAGTTCTTCCAAACTCCGTTAACCTTGATAAGTAATTTTCAAAGCAAAAGTTTTTTTTCTGAATGAACTGGTCTCTAAGACGCTCAAATAATATAGGTTTTAGAGTACAAAATTCTACTTGGATTTGGTTAGTAAAAATATATCCAAGACCTGTATTGTCAAAGACAGATTTTATACTAGATATCCATTTAAAGCTTTGATTTTCATTCAGTTGCAAATCATACAATAGTCTGTAAAGGATGCTACTAAGCTTCCTTTCGTTCTTTATTAATCTACACCAGAAAGAAATCATTCTAAGCTTGACTTTTATACAAAGAGGATATCGGCCTAACTCACCATATACCATGAAGTTGGGGGTAGACTGTCTCAGATTGAGTATTCTTTTGCAAAATTGAAGATGTACTCTTTCTAACACATCAATGTTTTCATATCCCCATACTTCAGAACCATAAAGCAGGATAGGCTCAACTAATGAATCAAATAGTTTCAATTGAATATCAATCGGAATCTTATGATTTCTTATCATCTTATATATTGCGAATAATGATAAATCTAGAATCTCGTACATGTATTAGCCTTCTGGGCTTCCTTTAATTCGTATGGCATTCATTAAGACTAATCATGCCTTTCAATGGAAAATCCCTTTTGATGTTTTATCTCCTAAACTTTAGCTCACGGTCATTCATGCATTAGTGAATAAACGTCTAATAATTGAAACCTTTATCATTATTTGGATATCTCAGAAGGAGAGAAGATGTATTTACTTTTTCTTTCCTTACTTTGGATGAACGTTGTAGCTTTTCATTTGGAGACAAGACATGTTGCAGGTATATTTTTCGAATATTTTTTTTTAATCATAAAATGGTTCAGTTGGTAGAACTAATTTTTAAAATATGTATGTGTTACAGTCATTTTCTTACTTTGGGCATTTTGTTAAATGACTGAAAATTTTAGACCGATTTTAGGCATTCTATGAAATGACTAAAATCTTCAGTCATTTAACAAAATGCCTGGAAAAATATTGAAAATTTTAATAAAATGCCTGAAATAAGCAAACAACTTCTTAATACCAAGAAAGTGTTTTAAAAAGGAATTAAGGCGGAATGTTAAATAAAAAGACATTATGCAAATAATACAAATTCTGGCTACAAAATTTATTGCTAATATAAAGTTTAAATTTTGGCCATAGCAACCCCAATTCCGTAAATATCAAACGATTGCTTCCTTAATAAACAAGAGTCTCCAAGGACCATGAATCGCTCATCTGCTCCTTATGCGATACGGGTCTCTTGTATGAGATATTACCCCTGTAAAGGGTCATTTGACCACTTTGACCAAATGAAGACTTTGTTTAGAGCATAATGAGATGAAGGCTTAAGCAAACAATAGCTTTTCTCTGTCTTTCATTCCATAGAACAAAAAAAAACAAGAATAAAGCTACTTTTACCTTAAAAGACTCATAACTCCTATAAAGGGTCCTCTGACAACTTTAATCCATAGCAAATTTTCATAGAACTTAGTGAGCTGAAGGTTTAAGCAAGCAAAAGCTTTCCTATCTCTGCCATACTTATCATCCATATTTAGCAAGGTGGTAATGTTTTTTGACGGATCAAAAATTGAAACAAACATTTTGTGCAGGACACTCAAAGGATCAACCAAGTTTCACTAAATTCTGTTCAGTAGTTTCAGAGGAGAAGATTTTTGAAAAAACAGACGACTGACGACGACAATAGACACCAAGTGATGGCAATAGCTCACATGAACCTGCGGTCTAGGTGGCTGAGCTAATATAAAGAAAAATACCTTTGCAAATATAGTAATAATTCAGTGAATTCTCTTTGGTTGCTTTCTTTACTTTTTGTAGGATCTTATAATAGCCCTTTACAATAATTTTTTTGCTGTTACTAGTATCTAAAATCTCAACGAAAATCGTGCTTCTTCCATGGTCAAGCAATGATTTTACAAATACCTATAAACATAACTCCAGTTATGAACATGTTCTCAATGATTAAAACAAGTTTCAAAGTAAGTTATGTGTATAGGACTACATGTACCAATACCCATAGGATAATTTCTTTTTTAACCAGTTTAGACATTTTCTTTAATTTGGTTAAAAAATTCCAGGCATTCTGTAAAATGCCTTAATATTTTCAGGCATTTTATATAATGCCGATAGGACTTAGTCATTTTATAAAATGCCTAAAATATCAGGCATTTTACAAAATGCCTGATTTAAGAAAATGACTGTAACATATGCATATATAACACTTTAAACTAATAAGTTTTGCCTAAAGTTGCCTTGAAATCAACTTCATCAAGACAACGAACAAGTAATATGAACTAGATAATATTACTTTTAGATAGATAAAACCGTCTTAGCAATAATAGTAGGTTGTGTCCTAGCTATGATCACCCTTCGGTCATTTAAGGTATTGCAATCACTTGGGACCTGTCGTCCAACATTTCAAAAATCGAAGGGCAATCTAAACTTGATACGATCGAGTGTTCTAAAATCTTGAGTGCTCTTTAATTACATAATCATCGTACGGATTTTTATGCGCTTTGGCAAAACATAGGGGCAAGTTTGTGCAAATTATTCAACACCAAAAAAAACCATCAAAATTACATAAAAATTGCCAGGGTAAAAGCGACTAGCCTACGCGGAAAGTTTGAGGAACATGGGGTCCAATGTGCAGACAACTTGGTAAGTGAATATAGAAAGATTGCAAAAAAAAAACCTCGCTTCGTTCGACAACGTGTCTACAAAAGAAAAAGATCCGAACATTCATAAAGTAAAGTTTGCCCTGTTTTATGAAACTAAATTGTTTTTTTTAGCTAACTATATTTGTAGATAGAGATAAGCTTTTTTGTTGGTTAAAATGTTCCGCTCTCAAATAGCTCTACAAAATACGATGAAGTCAATATTAGATTTCACCCAATGGGGATTACAGTCCTGTAAAGATAAAACATCTTGTTTTATATTTCATGAACTCTTTTGTAGACAAATACTTTTGCTTGCTTAAATATGGGGTATTACCGGATACGGTTGAGGACGGTAAAGACAAACTCATGCAAGACATTTAATATTTATAAGAAAAGGGAAAAAACGGAAAAAGTTTATAAACTTTTCTCAAAATTAACAAGTTAACTTGCAATTTTTTAAACACGTACGTACTTAAGTTACTATAGTATGCTGCACATGTCTAAAACACGTGCCTATACTCTTCAACTATTAACATGAATAACTAATACATTACATATATGCGGTCTCCCTATTTAGCGACAAGAAGCGTCAAGAGCCGACAAGAAGCGTCAAGAAGCGACAAGAAAGTTAAATTACCGACAAGAATTATTAAAAAGTTTAATATTAAGTTGAGCATTAAAATAAAACAAATCAAATGCCAAAAAAAAAAGTTTTTATTATGCGGGTTTCCTTTAAACTGAGTCAATAATTAAATATGATTTTCTCAGCTATAAATAAAAACAATATTAAACACGAACATATAAATAAAAAAAATTTGTAAAAAACTTTCATTTTTTTTTCATTAAATAATCATAAATAACATCAAATTATGATTTAAGTAAGACATTTCTTTTTTAGACAATTCCTAGCAACTTTTTAGTAAAAAAGGTAGATGTACGCTAATTACTAATCAAGAAAGTGGTCATGTGATTGATTGGTTCCACGCGCCGTTAATGATCATTTATGATCCTGTAATCATATTAAATTATTTTACAAACAGCAATCAACATTATTAACGGCACGCTTATTGATTGTTTTGATTGTTCCTTTTTAAGAACCGCGAAGTATCATATCACGGTAAAACAACAAAGTTGAATATAAAAGGATGAAAGATGATTAGAAATGAAAAAAAAAAATCTTTTGAAGATTGTTTCTGTTGTTTTTAAAAAAGCGTTCAATGTTTTGCATGTTTTTATAACATTTCTCTAATTTTACTTTTATCTTGGATTAATCATTTGTATTTTCTTTGCATGATTTGAGTACTTTTAAAGACGTTTCATTGGTTTAAGGAGAAAAACCAATGACGATAGACTTCGTTTTTCCAATTTCTTTATAAGATTTGGTTTTACCAACTTTGAGGATTCTTGCATTTTTCGTGCTAGAATCTGTGTGTCTTTGTGTCTTTTTCAATAAAATTTCTCCTTGGGCAAGAGAAAGTGTTACGTGTGTTTCTTGTATCGGCACATACTAGTTACACAAGCTATATTTTCTCCTTGGGCAAGAGAAAAGAAATATATTCTCCTTGGGCAAGAGAATATCAACAAATTTGATTCTCCTTGGGCAAGAGAAACAAAATCATATTCTCCTTTGGCAAGAGAATAAAAAATATAAAATGTACCCTTGTGGTACATGCAATAAAAAGTGCACACGTTCGTGTGTATATTGTGAGAAATGTGAAACATGGTTTCACAGCAGATGCCAGAATCTGAACAAAGCACAATTTACAATACTCAATGAAAGTAAAAATTGTGACTATATATGCATTGAATGTTGCAAAACAGCAAATGAGTTTGACTATGCTTTATCATTGAATAGATTAGAAACTTACGCCAATACTTGTCTTCTCTCTGAAGGCGTACAAGTTGAAAATATAGAGTTTCAAAACAAATTCTTAATGAGCACATAATGTTTGTAAAAGACAGAAAACCTATCCAAATCACCGGTGACGGAAATTGTCTCTTTTACTCTTTGTCAGTGGACATTGCTGGTAATGAATCTTTAGCACCAAAACTCAGAGTTTTGACTTGTATTGAGTTAGTAGGCAATAAGATACAATATGATACTCATAAATATGATATTCTTCGTCTAGTATCACCAATATACGACGAAGCATGTAAAGATGCAGCTAGAAACAAAGCTTTTTCGTCCGCATGGACAATATTAGCCGCAGCATCAGTTTTAGGTTGTCCAATTCAATCTGTTTATCCACCACGCAATGGGTTTATGGATAAAACAGTTGGCATCTTAAACACAACATTTGAGCCTTGTAAATATGTAACTAAAGATCCAATTGTCATATTATGGACAAGTTCTGGTTTTAATTTTAATAAGACATGGACACCAGATCACTTTGTTCCATTAATGCTCGACACTAATGTCGACATTTTTACCATTGAACTTGACAGTTTGGATGAATTTCCACCTTTGAATAGTACAACAGTTACAAACAGGTCAAATGTCTGTCCAACAATTTTTGATGCCACTGTTGAGTCCGAAAAAGAGAACTATTTCTCACCTAATGTGTCTTTAGACTCAAATATCATGCCTGAAACCATTGCTGAAACAGATATACATTTGTCTGCCAATATACCAAACGAAACTGATGTTGTTGTTGATACTACTTTAAACATGACTGAAAAGCCAAAAAAAGTCAGTGTGTCATTAGTAGACGAAAATGTTCGTAAATTGAACGGAAAATTTCTATCAACCAATCAACTGTTAGATTCTCTGGTGAATGACACAGTATCTCATAAAGAGGTACCACGTTCTGTCAAACAAAATGTGTATTTTGTAATTGATCACACTAACAATAATTCCTTTGCAATGGAAAAATAATAATTGTGAGGCAATGAATCATATCTTGAAACTAAATCAAGAATGGAAACCAGAAAAGTTGCCAGAGCTTATAGATAAAATCTTTAAAGAAATTAAACTCCAAGAGGGTCTGATAAAAGGAGCTCTATATGGTCATGGTGACTTTGAATTAAGTTCTTCATTGTCTCATTTACAATGCTCGAAAACAATCTGGCAGAGCAAAAGTGAAAAAGAGAAATCAATTTCATTGCAAAAATTCTTGAGTCATGGCAACAAGAGTCAGAAAAAGGCTGAGTTCACCACCTCTTCAGAATGTGAACTTAAAATTCCAAAAACTGCAACTTGTGCACGAAAACCTGGTCAAAGAAAAAGAACCAAAAATGCTAAAACTCCTAACAAGAGACCAAGACCTCAGTAAATCTCTTTATTCTTATAAAACTTTGAGGTCGCAGTCGTTGGCTTATAAATATATCTATCTATATAGGCTTTGATCTGAGATGTGCCCTGTGACATCTTTTCATATAAAAATGATATGTATGTATATATGCAATGTTATGAATTTTTTTACAGGCTTTATAGAATTTTATCATAATAAATGTATAGTTTGAAATAAAATAAATATTATATGAACCTCTATGTAGAACCACGTCCCCGTCGTGAGGTTCGGAAACACGCTGAACAAAGCTGCTAACTATGCAACAGCGTGGCAAAGAGTTCTACAAATAAATGAGTTGAATAAACAAACACAATTATAATAGAAAATTACAGTTTTTATAGTTATCACATACCAAGATAAAATAAACCTGAATAAAATACAATTTATTTACCATCCTACCGCACATTAAATACAACTGATAATTTTAATCTTATTAACTATCATTATTTTTAAATTGAATAAAAAATATTTATTTTTTGACTTTTTGTCTATAGAAATCTTTCTTGTCGTTAAAAAAAATCTTTCTTGTCGGTTCTTGACGCTTCTTGTCGCTTCTTGACGCTTCTTGTCGGTTCTTGACGCTTCTTGTCGCTAAATAGTGAGACCCAAAATACCCCATATATGTTTTATTGGGGACGGATCTACTAGAGGACGGATCAACTAAGGGACGGATCAACCAAGGACGGATCTACTTGGGGCCGGATCAACTAGGGGGGACGGATCCACTAGAATTCGTTGATAACAGTCTAAGTCCAGTCTACTGTCTACTTTTTTCCCTATTGTCCTGTTCTTAAAAAAAATCATACATCATTAAATATAGTTGTCAGATCCCCTCTTTTTACTTTAAGGCATATCATATTTAATCCAATATCATGAACTACAGACTAAGGCACGGACCATTTGATTTTCTGGGGGGGGCCTGGGATTTTACCTTGAGTCAGGAAATTTTTTTCGCCCGCTTCGCGGGCCAGATTATTTTTTTCACACACATATTAAGCAAGGAAATTTTGTTGGCAAGATTATTTTTTTTCAATAGGCAAGATTAAAACCAGATTATTTTTTTCAACCTAGGTGCTGGCCAGATTATTTTTTTTTACAAAAATCAGGGCCAGGAAATTTTTTTCAAAAAAATCCCAGGCCCCCCCCCCCGAAAATCAAATGGTCCGTGCCTAACTAAACTATTATTTTAGGTATTGATCTATATATCTTATACATATATAAAATAACTACAATTTATAAAATAATATGTATAACTTAAAATATTGGGACTTCAAATGTTTTATTTCATGTATTTACATTTATACTATGTGTTACATATATGTCTTTTGGATTACAATGCATTGTTACTCATGTGCTTTATCCAATAAACTGATTGATTGATTGATTGATTGATATTTAATATACAGATGCTTTTTGTTTTAGACATCTGTAGCTTTGATATGTGATCATAACTTAGATTGATTTTTTTTTACCTAAATCGATCCCCATTTATCATGATGGTTTAGTGACATTATACACAATAGCAAGTAGAGTACGTACCTTATTAAATTGAAGGCCTCAATGAGTTCTTGAAAGGTGCCAACAGACTAGACATTAATTTTAGTGGCTACACATTGTTGTAGCTAACCTTTGCAATTGGATTAAATCAGTTCTATGTAATGTTCTTGCTTAAAAGTTTTTTTTATCAATTAAAATACTCTTTTCGAATACGCCACATACCGTTCCATTGTCTATTTCAGATACCGTTAGAAAGGCAATAGTTCCAGTGCGAAAAGCAACCCAAGAAAGATGCCCTAAAGGTTGGGAGGAAGGGAGTTCATACTGCTATTTTCTTGCGTATGAAACTGTGCGTTGGTCAGCAGCAAAGGTAAGTTCACAAACAGATTGAGGTGCCTTATAAATCAAAATACTGAAAGTACTGGTAGCTGGGATAATCTACAAATTCAAAAGATTGTTTATGTTTAGTATAAATGTAGAGTAGAAATCGGATAATGGAGAAGGAACTGTTCAATTTTGTTTGTTTCCTTATTAATCATTGAGTGATTTGTTTTTTTCTTTTCACAAAATCATGAAAATCAACATTTTAATTTAAATCAAAAACATAGGTAATCTATCGATTACGAAGCTCACCTCGTTTCGCATTATTGTCACTAAGTGGGAATTGACGTGGTATTTGTCAATAAGTGGGTTAAACTTTGGTTATTCTTCTGTAAGTGGTCATCCATGCGGAAAATATAGGTCACAGCCAGCATCCGAAGCATGCATTGTGCTAAGCACCACTAAGTACACCTACTATATTAATATCATTGATGTGGCACTTGTCAGTAAGCTGGAATTGACTTTAACCATTCTTTTGTAATTGGTCATCCACGCCGAAAATTTAGGTCACAGCCAGCATCTGAGAATACATTGGGCTAAGTCTCACTTGGTTCACCTACCATACCAATATCATTGATGTGGCACTTGTCAGTAAGCGTGTATGGGTATTAACCATTCTTCTGTAAGGGGGTGTAGACTCCGACGCTGGGGGTATCACATAAGGTGAGCTAAAAATGATTTTACGCAAATTTCCGATCAATTAAGCGGGTATAGACTTGAACCATTCTTCTGTAAGTGGTCATCCATGCGGAAAATATAGGTCACAGTCAGCATCGGAAGCATGCATTGTGCTAAGCACCACTAAGTGCACCTACATTGTACTATACCAATATCATTGATGTGGCACTTGTCAGTAAGCGGGAATGGACTTTAACCATTCTTCTGTAAGTGTATGTCATGCGGAAAATATAGGTCACAGCCAGCATCCGAAGCATGCATTGTGCTTAGCATCACTAGGTGCACCTACCATGATACCAATATCATTGATGTGGCACTTGTCAGTAAACGGGTATGGATCTTAACAATTCTTCTGTAAGTGGGTGCAGACGCCGACGCCGGGGTATCACATAAGCCCCCTCACGTTCGTGAGGTTAGCTAAAAATGACTTTACGCAAAATTCCGATCAAACAGGTTATTTTTTTTCAGAACAAATATGATGACAGGAAAATATGTTAACATGATTAATTTGTTAATTATTTTCAAACATCGCTTGTATATGCTGATTTACTGATAATGCTGGACAAAAAGGTCAAAATGTACGTGAGAAAAGCTTAAAAAGGTCATTGCGTAACTGTTTACAACAATATAAATTACATTATGTTTTTAACTGTTTTTCCTGATTCTTGAAAAATTAATCGACATCTTATAAAATTAGGGGCCGACCATTTATCTTGAGGTGTGGACTTGTTTTTGTTTTATCTGGTCGGAAAATATTTATTGTGCCCGGTCTACGAAAGCAGTGGGCCATACAGTGTTCGGGTCAGTCCGTTTGTCTGTTCATTCGCCCGTTCGTCCCATCTTGTTTTGGTTTCCATCCATGTGTCCTTTTTATGGCCCGACCACGTATGTGATCGGCCATATGATTTTACCCTTGTCCGCCCCTACGTCCTTCCGTCCGTCCGTAGGTCCGTTACATTTTGGTTAAGTTCTTGGTTAAGGTCCATTTCTCTGATACTAGATGTTGGGGGTCAACATATTTCACCACCAGATTGGTCTTGGGTAGGGCTACATCACCCACTAGAAAATTATGTCACTGTGACTATATTTTATGCATGAACGACTTCGGTTAAGATCTTGGTTAAGGTCCATAACTTGGATACTAGATGTTTGGGTCAATGATATTCCACCACTAGATGTGTCTTTGGTAAGGTGACACCACCAACTAGAAATTAGGTCACTGTGACCTATATTTTACACATGGATGACTTTGGTTAAGTTCTTGGTTAAGGTCCATATCTCAGATACTACATTTTGAGGGTCAATGGTATTTCACCTCTAGATATGTCTTGGGTAACAAGACAACACCCAATAGAAATAAGGACACTCTTACCTTTATTTTATGCATGAACGACTTTGGTTAAGTTCTTGGTTAAGGTCCATAACTTGGATACTAGATGTTTGGGTAAATGATATTTCACCACTAGATTTCTCTTGGGTAAGTTGACACCAGCCACAAGAAATTATGTCACTGTGACCTATATTTTACGCATGCATGACTTTGGTTAAGTTCTTGGTTATGGCACATATCTCTAATACTACATATTAGGGGTCAATGATATTTTACTACTAGATGAGTCTTGGTAACATGGTGTCCATATCCCAGGTAAGACACATTGAGGGTCAATGATATTTCAAGAACGGGAGGGCCATCCTGTGGCTCATAGACACATTTTCTAGTTAAAGTGTGGGATAAACTTTTCTATGGGCGTGAATACATTTTTTCCGCTTAATAATAAACAAAAATCACAAATCATGTCACCTTGAATAATTTTGAGTTTGTCTTTGTTATACGTATGTACTACCGCATGATAAATGTTTTGGTATCGCCTGTGAAGCGGAACAAGAAGAAATAATGTTTTATGAGCACTTCCATATCTTAAGAGCTGTAAGTCCTAGATTAATTAGACTTATTAGTGTAACAGGAGGCTTTTTTCTTCTAAACTCCTAGAGCTTTTTAAGTCGGTTAGAAGGGGACAGTTTGTGTCAACCGGCATGACAACTAAATTAAACAAATCCCTCGCTATATGTGAAAAATATGTTTTCAATATAAAAGGCTATCAATCATACGGCATGCAAAGTTGGACCATGGTGTATCAAATCTTATTTTTATAAGATGTTTCATGTTTTTAGTATAGAACATTTTTATGCCCCCGCGACGACATGACTGAAAATTGTCGTCAAGCTTTTCTCATGCATGTGAATGATTTGAAACTTGGTAGGATGGTTCAAAATGACAAACTGTACATCTGAAGCGACTTTCAGACCTGTAGGACTTCTAGTTTCTGTTTGGGGCCAGCGGGGGCATCCGTATCCTTTGGACACATTCCATAATGTTATTTTTAGGCTAGTTGCAAAGAGCTTGGAGGAGAGTTAATCTCACCAAAGACAGCAACCGAATGGAAAGAATTTGGAAAAGGATTTTTCATATTTCTTGAAACAAGTAAGTTTACAGGTTTGTCAGTGCTTAGATAAGAATTATATTTTTGCGTTGGTGAATACACATAACTGTTTCATTTATAATCAACAGTTGAATTTATCAAAGCTCCGAGGGGCTTATGTCCAAAGGCAATATAAACGAAAGTCCTACTTTACTAGGTCCCCTAATTATTCGCTAGCTAATTGTTAATTGCAATTGTTCGCTTGGCTGAGTCAAGTTATTTCCGTCTCATGCATCTCTTAAATCACATTTTTCATTAGCATTTCAAAAGTGCAAGATAAAATGCAAAATTTACATTTGCACATTCGCGCATTGAGTATCATTCTATTTCTGAACTGTGGGGTATACAGGCAACGACTTCCCAACATTTCGTATGAGATGTGAGGTACCTTTTTTATTACATGTGCATGCAACTTTAATTGTTTTATTCGTAATGCCCCACTTTTAACACTTGTTAATCAAATCTTCGCAAGTAATACACTTTCCGCTGACAAGAATCCAATAAGTAAGAAGCTGTACGTACATTATCTCGGATTGATAATAAAAAAAATTAGTACGTCCTTTATGTATTGCTGTCACTTTGGTGTTTTGTTTTCAGGAATCTGGACTGCGGGGGTATATAATTTCCAAACTGATAAGTTTTATTGGGCAAATGACAATCGTTCAGAAGAAATTCAAGAAACTAATTGGGACACACAAGAACCATCGTTTATTTATTACTCTCAATGGGTACAGGAAAATGGGGGATTCTGTATTGCAGCAGTACATCCAACTTATAAATGGCGGTTGCTACAATGTGAGACATCAGAAAATGGATATATGTGCCAAAAGGGTAAGTTTAACCTAAATGATTTGATTTAAAAGGACTGAACCAAAAGTTTGGTGTATGATTAGCTTAAACACTGACTGGGAAGTTTAACGTCGTGACTCTATAGAAAAGCTCTTAAGATTTAAGGTTAGTGAGGACACCTGTCATGTGACCAAAAACAGCTAAAAATGCAAAAAACAAGTGCAAATGTCACAAATACCTTGAAACTTGTGTTAAATAGTTTCATTTAATAAAACTTAATCTAAATAAATTAGTTTTAATACAAATAAAACAGCCATCCTTCATAAATAAAATTTTCAAATAAAACAACGGAGATAATCCACTTGAAAAATGACCAAACAATATTACAAAGATTTGTATTGTTGACAGAAAAAATTAGCTGGTGACCCGCAGTTTTTATTGTTTTATTTCAAATTATATTGTATTTCATTGATTTTTATCAAATAAAAATAAAAATTAAATTCGTGGATTTTTTCTGCGACAAGATTTTATGTTAATTATTAGCCTTTCCTATAAAATCTATAGTAAATTTGGAATTTAACCTTGAGCCTAAATTTTGGGAAAATAAGCCTGGAAAGGGGGTCCAATATTTTTACACAATATCATACATGTGACGGATCTGTAGTGACAAAGCTGGAGATTTTGAATTTTTTGGCTGGAGATTGGACAAAAAAGCGGGAGATTTTCAACGCTCATTAAAATTGCATTTCAATGACAATTGAGGGCACTAGCGTGTGTCAAATATACATGGCTTCACTGATTAATCTCAAACTGTTTATACAATCATCGGGTCAATTATGGCAATAAACTTTTAATTAACACCTATACCTGTTAATTTAACGTCTACCTAATTGACAAACCCCTAAAACACCGGAAATGTTTTATGACTGATCAATTAAAATGTCTATAAAATTAAAATTTTGCCATGTCTTGAAAAAGCGGGAGATTACACAAAAAGTCGGGAGAACGGGAGATGGATAAAAAAGTCGGGAGATTTCATCTCCTGGCGGGAGAATCACATGTATGCAAGATAAAGTATATACCAAATATTAATATATAAAAAAAATTGACATTTTAAATTCGGCATTATTTTTGGGGTCAAGTGTCCTCACTAACTATTCTCTGGGTCATCCCTCGGTGTTTGTAAAAAAATATGGTAATTTTTTTATAGCGTTGTAAAACGGTCTAAAAACCTACCCGGGACGCTAGTATTCAACACTTTCCTCTGTGAACCCGTAGATTAAATGTTACCATCTGGCTGTTACCATGGTAACATAATTTTTTTTTGTTTTCAAAATATCTTACAAAGTTTAATTGTATAAATTAAATTATAATTAATTACTCATATTTTTTCTAATCGAAAAAGTTTCTTTAATGCCTGTGATTGAGTCTTTTTTATTAGATGTATATTTGTTTAATAGTGTGTGTTTATTAAATGTGTTGAAATACATGTACTTTTTGTCCTTTCCCTTAACAGGTCGAGTCATCTAGATTTTATTTGACCTATCAATCAATCATTTTTTTTTTAAAAATGACCTTTAATTGAAATGGGGAAAAATAGTAAAACTTTTTCGAAGTTTTTATACGAAAGTTCTCAACATAAACATATTTTCTTTAACTTCCTCGCTCATATTTTGTCAATACCGAAAAGTTTTGGTTTTAAACGTTATTTTATTTGGACCGCTTAAATTCTCCTTATAAAGTGATGGTATGTTCCACATTTTGACTTCTATTTCATTTGATTCATTGGTCAATGGACAATAACAAAGTTAAAATAACAAAAAAATCTCCCTACTGGTCAATTCCCTCTTTTCAGTTAACATAGGTTATCTCCCATATGCATGAGTTATCTAACTTTACAGCAGGTATGAAATTTATTTTCTCTGGATTTATTGTTGAAATCCTATGATAAATTTGAGGGGTTCAGAAAGAAAAGGGATTTCCCAACATTTTGAGATAGTTATGTAACTTTTTAAAACATTTCCTTTTACAAAATTACTTATTAAATAATCTGCAATAAAAATGTAAACTTTAAAAGATTTTATATAGTAAAGTTCTTGTGAAATTTAGGGAAATCCCTAATTTCTTTCAGATCTCTCTAGACTTTTCTTTGATTTTCCATGAAAAGAACAGAGGGGCTAAGAAATTACACCTCCTGCAAAGTTAGATAACTCCTGCTTATGGGAGATAACCTATGTAAACTGAAAAGAGGGAATGCTCCCCGGGAAAAAAGTTGGTGTCCTTTATACTATAACTTTTTGTCTGATCTTGATACAAATAGACCAACTAATTTTTTCACCGCTCATTTTTAAGAGTTGTTCAGCGAGTCAATTTTTATTGAATTATTTCTCAAAAAGCACGTGTTGGTGATCGTAGTTATTTATATTCTCTCTAAAACCATTGGTCAAAAGTTAAATGTAAACACTTTCCTTAAAAGGTAGATTCTTCGACCTGCTTAAAGACAACAACAACAACAAAAAATAATGCACAAACAAATATTTGATCCAGACACAAACACTCTTAGAGATACTCTAGCCAAAGTATGTGAATAAGTAGCCTGATAGGTTAATATTCAGTTTTGATGTCTTGGTATGCAGTGAATATTCTAGCTCCTATTTTGCTTTTATTCTGTGTGGTCGTACATATCTGACTTTGCATAAATGGTCATTAATGAAACTTGGGATGCAGAACCTCATGCAATAGGATGGTTACACATGAAACTTGGAATGCAGAACCTTTTGCAATAATATGGTCAATCATGAAACTTGGTATGCAAAACCTTTCTGAAAGTATTTAATTCACACTTGCGTTTGAATTAAAATTCGGAATGTGTAACTGTTCTCACAGTTTTATTTGGTATTTGAGGTTATAGTTGTATGCTGCTATGCAGGAGTATGCACATATTTCATACACAAACATGTAAGCGTGTATTTTGGTTCGCAAAGGTTCTATTTAAAAATGGATAAATGTGAATTTTAAAACGCACTTTAATGCACATATACTGAAAGTAAAGAGACTACAAGCATGCTTCGTAACAGATTTTATTTTTTTTTGTCATAAAAATATTTATTTAGGATGATATCCTGTTTTTGTACTGGGAAACTAGTCTGTATTATTTGTCATATTCAAGAGAACACCGTAGCAACCAGGATGATATTGTAAAGTCATTGCGTCAAATACAACGTCGTTATGTGATTTTGTGACGTTCCATTGTTTTCAGTCTATCCGCTCTCTTTTTTGAACCTCTTGCAACATATGGAAGCTGAGAGCATTGGTTTGTTCGGTACAAATTTTCCTACAAAGTTTCGCATATTTAAAAGCATAATCTGCATTAAATTTGTATGTTCAAGGAAAAGGGACTCTAATTCCTTGTTATTGATGGAAAGCCAGTTTCTCATATGCAGGTCATGTCACTGTTGTATGGCTGATTTGTATTGGAAAAGGTAGTGTCTATGGCCTTAAAATATGACTTTTATTTCAATGTAATCAACTGAAATCTATTAAGACCATTCTTGATAAGAAGTAAAGATATGAAAATCCAGTTTTTGGTACTTCTGTCTTCAGAGTATCCGAATGCATGAAATGGGTGAAAAACTTTAGTTCGACACAGTATATGGTAATTGCTATATCTTCGCTGTACCATTAATGCACATATACTGAAATTAAAGAAACTACAAGCATGCTTCGTAACAGATTTCACTTTTTCTTATAAAAATATTTATTTAGGATGATATCCTGTTTTTGTACTGGGAAACTAGTCTGTATTATTTGTCATATTCAAGAGAACACCGTAGCAACCAGGATGATATTGTAAAGTCATTGCGTCAAATACGACGTCGTTATGTGATTTTGTGACGTTCCATTGTTTTCAGTCTATCCGCTCTCTTTTTTGAACCTCTTGCAACATATGGAAGCTGAGAGCATTGGTTTGTTCGGTACAAATTTTCCTACAAAGTGTTGCATATTTGATATGAAATGTTTAAAAGCATAATCTGCATTAAATTTGTATGTTCAAGGAAAAGGGACTCTAATTCCTTGTTTTTGATGGAAAGCCTTTCACATATGCAGGTCATGTCACTGTTGTATGGCTGATTTTTATTGGAAAAGGTAGTGTCTATTTCATCAAAATACACAGACATTCCCATCTTTCACTCTTAATCCCAAAGTATATGTCTTTCCCGACCCTTAAATGGTACTTGTATTGTGATCATCTGTTGTATCACATGTATTTTGTTTCATAGCAAGCACATTCAGATTTTTAAACTGATTCCCTAAAAAGTGGATTTTATGTACAATTATCAAAACATGTCATTGTTTCCCGGAGCTGTGGCTAAGACAAAATATAAAATCCCATCTTGACATTTTGATATGTTTATCCTGATATGTTATTGTTTTTGAATTTCTAAAAGATAAGGATAAAAAAGCGTTATCTTTGGCAATAAGCACCCTTAAAAATATCAAATTTTGGCATTTTTTAGCAGTCTGGAATATTGCCCAAGTCCTACCTTAGGGTACCAGTCAGGAACCAAATTTATGAATGATAAAAATTACACTGTATTTAAAAGACAAAACACCACTATTTCAAAAAACATTGATACAATTTTAATTCCATCTACATAAACTGAAAAAAAAATCACAATTGATTGAAATAACCGATAAATCAGATGAAAGTTAAATATAGCGATTGAGGGCTGTAGGGTGGCCATCTTTAATTTTTCGAAAAGATAAATTTGCCTGAACAAGTCTTATAGGATGGTCTTTCAGTTGCAATATACCTTTTACATAATTAAAAACTTTGCTCCTGGAGAAAATTTACAATTTTGCATGGATTTCTCATAAACAGGCTCTTAAAACACATCTTGCAGAAAACAAATCAGGCATTGGAATGAACCAAGCTGTAATCTTATATTTCAGAATTAACAACAGAGGGCATGACAACACCAAGTATTACCTTACCGACTACAACTTCCCAAAGGCCAAGTAAGTTGTCAACTATTTAATCGTAGACATTAGACAAACTACCAATCAAACTTTGTATAATGAAATTTTGTCATATTTATAAATAAATTTTCTTTTCCTTATTATAACATGTCCACATTTTGTATTTTTGTTAAATAAGATGTTTACATTGTTTTATTTTGTTTTAGATTGCATTTCCACAGGTCGGGTGGCATGCTTTTACCATAGACATATAACCCATAGATAAAGTTCGCAAGAAATATCAAGCTGTAAGCCTTTGTCCTTTGATTGTCATATGAATAGAACTGTGACTAATTTTATTGCATTGATGTCCTATCTGTGTTATCCTATCAAGAATCACTCATTAATCGATCTTATCTGAATCGCCTAGTTGGTCCGAAGTTGACTTTTTTTCTCGCGGCAAAATAGAGTTACATCCCTTTGACCATAATCGAAAATATAGCAGACGAAAGTGCAGGAAAAGACAATTATTTTGGTGTTACAATGAGAAAAATCGGCCAAGTTTTTAGGAAAAGAAAAACGAATAATTTTTAGGAGATGAATATTTCGGATATGTGGTTTCAATCTGTAAGCAAACAAAGTTCCTGAAGCCACCTGAAAATGAAAATAAATGCATGTAAAAGCACATAAACAAAGCTTTTTAACGATATATGCCAGTATAGGGTCGAAGCTGGTGGAAGTGAGTTATTTATTTTTTTTCTTCTCCTGTTTTGTATAAAATGTATAGAATTTTAATCACAAGATACATATGCTATTCATCCGACTTTTGATAGTAAATGCATTTTTTTGTTGCATTTTAAAATAGGAGGAAAGAGACAAAAAATAACAATGCACAACAATCAAACTGAGACCAGCTGACAATAAAAAAAAAATAAAAAAAAATAAAACGTTTTCAATATTTTCATTCCTCACACTAATTGAAAAAAAAAAGACTTTTACAATATTTAAAAGACATTAAACATACAAGTCAGTACAACTGTATATATAAGTGATTAATATGTTTGTCTACTTCATGTACATAATTCTTGTAATTACCGTAATAAATTTTATTTGCATTTGCATGAGAAAACTTAAAAAATGCAATACAAAGGCAGATGTGTACTGGGCCGATGGCACGAAATGATCAAAATGCCTCTTGCCGTCGGAATTTACTAAAAGAGAGCTGTGGAAATAATCCTGTCATATTTTCTTGGTCAGGATAGAAACAGTGAGTGCCTATGAAGAAGTCAACTTAACTGTAAGCACTGTAAGTCACAGCAGTCGTGCACTATTGACCCTTTACAATGATACAAACATCAGATGTGAAAAGTGCATGCACAAAGTTTAAAAAACAATTATATAATATTGCCAAGAGAAAAAAATTAAACCCCTACAACTTCAGGTTTGAAAACTAGATCTGACCAGCAAAAGAATGAAAAACTATCGAGATTACTTGGGAAGCAAAACAATTCAAAAGAAAGTAAGCAGACTGTTAATCTTTAATTCGCAACTTCACAGTCTGTTATCAGATAGGTGTCAAAACAATTACAACGCTCATAGTACCTTTGATGTTGCATTGGAACTTTATCTATGGGTTATATGTCTATGCTTTTACGGTACATGTATTATGACAGAGTCCATAGTTTGTATCTATATATTTCAGATTGTACGGCCACAGGTCAGGTGGCATGCCCTGATGGTACATGTATTATGACAGAGTGGCTCTGACTGTCCTAGGAGCCTCTAGTTTGTCTCTATATATTTCAGATTGTACGGCCACAGGTCAGGTGGCATGCCCTGATGGTACATGTATTATGACAGAGTGGCTCTGACTGTCCTAGGAGCCTCTAGTTTGTCTCTATATATTTCAGATTGTACGGCCACAGGTCAGGTGGCATGCCCTGATGGTACATGTATTATGACAGAGTGGCTCTGACTGTCTTAGGAGCCTCTAGTTTGTCTCTATATATTTCAGATTGTACGGCCACAGGTCAGGTGGCATGCCCTGATGGTACATGTATTATGACAGAGTGGCTCTGTGATGGGGAAGCTGACTGCAATGACAATTCAGATGAACAAAATTGTTGTGAGTTAATTCAGTGATCAAATTGCTTGGTCCTGGACAACAATAATTTGTTGTTTTTATGGATCAGGCATAAACAAACAATTGTTGTGAGTAAAACAACAAAAGGGTTTAAGTGTTAAATGTTACAAATGAATATTAAAGATCCCCATTTTTAGTGTGGCTCACTTATTAAAGTAAAGGGATATAAAGTGTTTGGTTGGTTCTATTCAGGTTAACCTTCAGGTCTAAGTTACTTTGTCATCATGGAAGTATGCTATCAACATGACCCTTTATACACATATGTGTCAAGGTATGATTCACTAGAAACAAATAAAAATCAAAATAAAGTTAAACCTCCTCCACCAATGAATCAGATATACCAATGGTGTATCTGAATGTCAAAGTCTGACAAAGCAGACACAAAACCAGTAAATACCAATGAGAAGGGCACGGAAAAGCAGAAACAGAGAAATGCAAAACAACTGTAAAGCAATTACCAACACAAACTTTAAGTTGTAATGAATGTGAACTCCGGTTCTCTGGAAGAGGAATCAGTTCCTGCGTGCTAAAGCATACCTGTCACATGCCGTGAACTGTCAATTCAGTGTGTCAAATCCTAGAAATCTTTATGTTTGAAGCATCATGTACAGCTGAGTATTTCAGATGTCTGAATAGTGTATGGCTTCCTCCTCTGTTAATGCATAAATATTCTTTGTTTTACAGTGAATGTAGAAAAAAAGACAAATTATTATGTGTCATTAAACCAATGTTTACATTTACTGTGGTTTCATTATTATTCATTAGGTATCAATTTTTATGGTTTTTCTGGATGACCATGACCCACGAAATTTGATACCCCACAAAAAGGACATTAAACATTGATCTGTATGCTTCATAACCAAGAATTTTAGAATCAACAAACTTTTTATACCCCGCCACACGAAGTGGCAGGGTATTATGTTATACCCTCAGTTTTTTTCGGTGTCCGTCCGTCCGTCCGTCCGTCCGTCCGTCCGTCCGTCCGTCTGTCCGTCCCCCGAAGGTTTCCGACCAATAACTTGAAAACGCGTCAAAGGATTTGAATGATATTTTACACAGCTGTTTAGTACAATAAAATACAGGTCAAGTTCGATTTCCAGCATGATCCAAAAAATAGTTTTCGAGATAGGCCACTTTGAAAAATCAAATTTCATGAAATTTTTAGTTTCCGACCAATAACTTGAAAACGCGTCAAAGGATTTGAATGATATTTTGCACAGCTGTTAAGTACAATAAAATACAGGTCAAGTTCGATTTCCAGCATGATCCAAAAAATAGTTTTCGAGATAGGCCACTTTGAAAAATCAAATTTCATGAAATTTTGAGTTTCGAACCAATAACTTGAAAACACGTCAAAGGATTTGAATGATATTTTGCACAGCTGTTTAGTACAATAAAATACAGGTCAAGTGTAATTTCCAACATGATCCGAAGAACAGTTTTCGAGATAGGCTACTTTGAAATCAAATTTTATGAACTTTTGATATTATAACGTGGCGGGGTATCATTTAATGTCCCATTACATGCCCTATTTTTAATTTTTGTTAAATCACGAAAATTGAAACTCATGAAAATCAATGAATCCATAAATATATATTTGATCTCCATTTACCTAGTGTATTTTTAGTTGTTGCATATTTTGTGATATTGCACACTTTGCAATTGCCATAAAAAGTCATATTGCACACCAATTTTAAGGAACAGGGAAATTCCCATTTCCATTGTCTTTAATTCTTAGCCAATTAAATTTAACGTCAGTCCATTGTGGCATCATAATTGTTTGTAAACAAATTTGTTGTCATTGGAGATAAAAAAATAGACATTTTGAGAATAATTAACAACACGGAAATAAATAAAAAGAAAAGATTTCATAACATGAAACCATGGATGAATCTAGCAGTTCATTTATTAAGAAAGACAAAAATACAAATCAACTTTAAAGTGAATTTAAATAAATAAAAAAAAAATATCAATTAAGCGTTCCATAAAACATGATAATGCATGCTATAAGCTGACCTTATTTTCTACTGCCATAATTATGTCTCCCCTTCCCAGAAGGGGGAGACATATTGTTTTTGTGTCAGTTCTTCTTCTTCTTCTTCTTCTTCTTCTTCTTCTTCTTCTTCTTCTTCTTCTTCTTCTCATACAAAGCGTGTCCGGGCCATAACTTTTTTATCCTTTGAGATAAGGCTTTGATATTTGGCATGTGGATGTATCACCATGAGATGATGTGTCACGTACCAGAATGACCTTCATATGACCTTGACCTTTGACTTCAAGGTCAAATTATTGCTAATTTTACATCCAAAGTGTTCCGGGCCATAACTTTTTTGTTCTTTGACATAAGGCGTTGATATTTGGCATGTGGATGTAACACCATGAGACGATGTGTCACGTACCAGAATGACCTTCATATGACCTTGTCCTTTGACCTCAAGGTTAAATTAATGCTAATTTTACATGGAAAATGTGTCTGTGCCATAACTTTTTTTGTTCTTTGGAATAGGGCTTTAATATTTAGCATGTTGATGTATTACCATGAGATTATGTGTGGCGTATTAGAATGACCTTCATATGACCTTGACTTTTGACTTCAAGGTCAAATTAAAGCTAATTTTACATGCAAAGTGTGTCCTGGTCATAACTTTTTATCCTTTGATATTTGGCATGTGGATGTTTTGCCATGAGACGATGTGTCGCATACCAGAATGACCTTCACATGACCTTGACCTTTGACCTCAAGGTCAAATTAATGCTCTTTTTACATCCAATGTGTTCCGGGCCATAACTTTTTTGTTCTTTGACATAAGGCTTTGATATTTGGCATGTGGATGTAACACCAGGAGATGATGTGTCACGTACCAGAATGACCTTCATATGACCTTGTCCTTTGACCTCAAGGTTAAATTAATGCTTATTTTACATTGAAAATGTGTCTGTGCCATAACTTTTTTTGTTCTTTGGAATAGGGCTTTAATATTTAGCATGTTGATGTATTACCATGAGATTATGTGTGGCGTAACAGAATGACCTTCATATGACCTTGACTTTTGACCTCAAGGTCAAATTAATGCTAATTTTATGTGCAAAGTGTGTCCTGGTCATAACTTTTTATCCTTTGATATTTAGCATGTGGATGTTTCGCCATGAGATGATGTGTCGTGTACCAGAATGACCTTCATATGACCTTGACCTTTGACCTCAAGGTCAAATTAATGCTATTTTTACACATAAAACATGTCTGAGCCATATATATTTTAATCCTTTTCAAAAGGCTTTGAATTTTCACATTTTAATGTGTCATCATGGGAACAATGTGTCATCAACCTTAATGACTTTGACTTGTGACTTCAATGTCAAATAAATTCTAATTTGACATGCAAAGCCTTCCAGGCCATAACTTTTTTATCCTTTGACATAGAGCTTTAGAATGTAGATGTATCATTATTTAAAAAGATGTAGTACAATGTATGTCATTGTGATTTTGACCTTTTGACCTCAAGATTGAACTTGTGTTATTTAAGGAAGGGGAGACATCAGTTTTAGTGAGCTAAAACAGTTTTTCCTAGTTTACAAAGTTAATAAATCTGAAGACTTAACTTCCTCCACTGTTAACACATAAATATTCTTTGTTTTATAGTAAAAGATTATTTTAATGTTTGTAGCTACTTGTACAGCTGACCAGTTCAGATGTCTGGATGGTACATGTATTCCTGCTGCAGGACGGTGTGATTACAATGTTGACTGTCCTGACCAATCAGATCAAAGGGATTGTGGTAGGTGATTAAATGTCCCACATATTGTATAGTGTGTAATTTTCGCGGTGTGCAAATTTGCAATTTTCATGCCAATTGACTAAGTTGTTATATACGCGGACATTTATTTTCGCAATTTAATAGTATTCTCAATACAAATTTATGTTGATTCTATTTTTTGCGGGCTCTAAATTTTGCAACAGAGTAATGGTCGCGAATATTGTAAAAAATTAGAACCTCGTGAAAAATTCCCGCTATACAGTACTTTGTTTCAGGTCTAACTATTTAGTAAAACAGTCATCAGCTGACCTTATATGAAACAAGCATTCTGAGAGTATTGCAAAACAATACTTAGTCCCCTACCGGCCTCATATTTCAGTCACTGGTACTATTTGTCAAACAAATGAATACCTAAACTTGATTAGTTAATTATTTACAAGGAGCAATAAAAAAGTTTAGAAAAGAAAATTGCAATAGATTTTCAAACTTCAAAGGGCCATATCTCCCATAAAAATTAATGGACCGACACGAAACTCAAACTTGATCTTCATTATCTATAAGCGTTTAAAAAAAAATGTGGAAAACTGATATTTTAGTGAATTTTCAAAGTTCAAAGGGCCATAACTCCCATAAAAATTTGTGGATTGGCACCAAACTAAAACTCGATCTATAACTTATCAAGGTAAACTCACATACTAAAACTCAGTTCATTATCTATAAGGGTTCAGAAAAAAAGTGTGGAAAACTGAAATTTTAGTGAATTTTCAAAGTTCAAAGGGCCATAACTCCCATAAAAAATTGTGAACCGGCACGAAACTCAAACTTGATCTGTAACTTATCAAGGTTAACTCACATACCAACAATCAGTTCATTATCTATAAGCGTTTAGAAAAAAGTGCGGAAAACTGGTATTTTAGTGAATTCTCAAAGTTCAAAGGGCCATAACTCCCATACAAAATTGTGGACCGGCATGAAACTCAAACTCGATCTGTAACTCATCAAGGTAAACTCACATACCAAAAAATCAGTTCATTATCTTAGTATAAGCATTTAGAAAAAAAACGGAAAACTGAAATTTTAGTGAATTTTCAAAGTTCAAAGGGCCATAACTCCCATGAAAAATTGTGGACCGGCATGAAACTCAATCTTGATCTGTAACTCATCAAAGGTAAACTCACATACCAAAAATCAGTTCTTTATCTATAAGCGTTTAGAAAAAAAGTGCGGAAAACTGAGGCGTGACAGACAGACAGACGGACAGACAGACGGACAGAGCGCAAACCTATAGTCCCCTTCGGCTTTCGCCGGTAGGGGACTAATAAGAGCTCAGTAAATTTTACCTAGCATGAGAAGGCCAGAGCCATATACAATTCACTGACTCAGTGTTTATTATTAATGTCAGTAAATGACAGTATAGCAAATATATTTTAAAAGTTGAAGAAGTTTTTCACTTCCTGTAAGTTATTTTGCTGGGTCTATTTTTGTCTGAAAGGGTATGTGAAAATTTTTTGCGGGTTTTATTTTCACGGTTTGTTGATGTGTTGTAAAAGATTTGGGTAAGAATTTTCACAGGATTTATTTTTGGCATTAACTTCAAACCACAAAAAAAGCAAAATTAAACCACCATGAAAATAACCCGCCATCCAGTATTTTAAAAAGATGAAAAAATGAATACATGTATACTCACTTCCTGTAAGTTATTTAGCTGGGTCTTATTAGTTAAGAGACCTGTTATTAAAATGCAAACACTCATAACATAAAACTGTGAATCTATGCTCATTCATGAACTTATTTAAACTTGTCAATTGGAAATAGAAAGCTTTAATCGTTCTTTTGTTCAGTTTATCTGACAATATTGGACGGCATGCTATTTGTTGGACTTGTTTTATTGAAGATTGATCAAGTTTGTCAAAAACAACAGAGTTGACATGAGATTTTTACTTATCTCATTATTATCTTATCATATCTTAATTTGACATATTTTTCACTTATTTTTTACTTATTTGTACTTATTTTTTCTTATTATCCCCGCGCTAGCGAAAGCGCAGGGATAATGTTTTGCTGTTCGATGTACGTCCGTACGTATGGCGTTAATGTCCAGGATAATCTCTGTAACCACTGGGAGTAGAAAGATGAAACTTGGGTCATTGATTGCATTGTGGGTGGGGACTGTGCCGAAGGTTTCGGAATTTTGATTTGACCCCTAGGGGCTGGGCTGCATAGGTAGCCTAAGGGCACATTATTCCTTTGTCACGCAACTCCTCCCAGGTTATTTGGAATACTGAACTGAAACTTGGCTCAGTCGTTGCACTATGGATGTAGATTCTGCCGAAGGTTTCGGAATTTTGATATGGCCACTAGGGGCTGGGTTGCATAGGTAGCGTTAGGGCACATTATTCTTTTGTCACGCAACTCCTCCCAGGTTATTTGAAATACCGAACTGAAACTTGGTTAAGTAGTTGCACTATGGATGTAAATTAATTCTGCTGAAGGTTTCGAAATTTTGATATAGCCCCTAGGGGCTGGGCTGCATAGGTAGCCTAAGGGCACATTATTCCTTCGTCACGCAACTCCTCCCAGGTTATTTGGAATACCAAACTGAAACTTGGCTCAGTAGTTGCACTACGGATGTAGATTCTGCCAATTTTGATATGGCCCCTTGGGGCTTGGCTGCATAGGGAGCCTAAGGGCACATAATTCCTTCGTCACGCAACTCCTCCCAGGTTATTTGGAATACCAAACTGAAACTTGGCTCAGTAGTTGCATTATGGATGTAGATTATGCCGAAGGTTTTGGAATTTTGATATGGCCCCTAGGGGCTGGGCTGCATAGGTAGCCTAAGGGCACATTATTCTTTTGTCACGAAACTCCTCCCAGGTTATTTGGAATACCGAACTGAAACTTGGTTAAGTAGTTGCACTATATGGATGTAAATTAATTCTGCTGAAGGTTTCGGAATTTTGATATAGCCCCTAGGGGCTGGGCTGCATAGGTAGCCTAAGGGCACATTATTCCATCGTCACGCAACTCCTCCCAGGTTGTTTGGAATAATGAACTGAAACTTGGCTCAGTAGTTGCACTATAGCCCTTTTGAAAGAGTCATCCGGAATTCTGATTCCGATTCTTCTATTTTAATTTTTGCAAGAGTAGTTTCCCTTTGTGGGTCGGCCACATTGTGTGATCAACGTTGAGCTAAGGAAAACATCAATTTATCCCTATCTGTTTTTGGCGTAATTTCCCATTCTCTTACACAGAGTTGTCGTTCCTTTCATCCACACATGTGTGTGGATGAAAGGAACAACAACTCTGTGTAAGAGAATGATTTTCAATAGTGAGGCCGACCCGGAAGTCGTAAACCAGTGTAGTAAATAAGTAAAAGATTTCTCAGGTCCGCAAGTCCGGAAAATACTTTCTAAAAAGGACTATGGATGTAGATTCTGAGAAGGTTTTTGAATTTTGATATGACCCCTAGGGGCTGGGTTGCATGAGGTAGCCTTAGGGCACATTATTCTTTTGTCACGCAACTCCTCCCAGGTTATTTTGAATGCCGAACTGAAACTTGGTTAAGTAGTTGCACTATTGATGTAAATTCTGCCAAAGGTTTCGGAATTTTGATATAGCCCCTAGGGGCTGGGCTGCATAGGTAGCCTAAGGGCACATTTCTTCGTCACGCAACTCATCCCAGGTTATTAGGAATACCGAACTGAAACTTGGCTCAGTAGTTGCACTATTGATGTAGATTCTGCCGAAGGTTTCGGAATTTTGATATGGCCCCTAGGGGCTGGGATGCATAGGTAGCCTTAGGACAAAATCCTTCGTCATGCAATATTCTGTACATTACTGTCACTCCCACCGCCAGGGAAAAGTCTCATAATTAATACATATACATTTGATAGTATTATAGTCATAGTTTATTTCTTTCAATTATTTGCCCTTATACTATCAAACACCAGAGTAGCGCGGGGATATGCAGCCGGACTGCTTCGACTAGTTTTTAGTTATGTTTTATTTATTATTATACTTACTTTCACTTAATTATTTTTACTTACTTTTTAGCTCACCTGGACCGAAGGTCCATGTAAGCTATTACCATCACTTGGCGTCCCTCTCCGTCGTCGTCGTCGTCGTCTGTTAACAATTTAAAAAAAATCTTCTCCTCTGAAACTACCAAACAGAATTTAATGAAACTTGGTATGGATGATTCTTAGGGTGTCCTGCACCAAACTTGTGTTTTGATTTTTGATCCATTAAAAGACATGGCCGCCGTTACTAAAAATAGACTAGGGGGGTCAGACTACTGTTTTTGGCTTATAAATCAAAAAGTATAAGAGATAGAGGAAATTTGAGGCCACACTACTGATTCTGCATCAAAAGCTCTACAAAAGTCCCCATTTGGTCAAAGTTGTCAGATGACCACTTATAGGGGTTACGGCCCCTTGAAGGTGAAAAATAGCATTTTTTCATGTTTTTGGCCTACAGAATCAAAACTATTGCAGATAGAGATTAGCTGTTGCTTGCTTAAATGTTCAGCTCATTTATCTCTACAAAAGTCTCTATAGGGTCGAAGTTGTCAGATGACCCCTTATAGGGGTTACGGCCCCTTAAAGGTGAAAAATAGCCATTTTTCATGTTTTTGGCCTACAGAATGAAAAGTATTGCAGATAGAGATTAGCTGTTGCTTGCTTAAATGTTTAGCTCAATTAGCTCTACAAAAGTCTCCATAGGGTTGAAGTTGTCAGATAACCCTTTATAGGGGTTACAGCCCCTAAAAAATAGCGTTTTTTCATGTTTTTGTCCTACAGAATGAAAACTATTGCACATAGAGATTAGCTGTTGCTTACTTAAATGTTCAGCTCATTTAGCTGTACAAAATTCTCCATAGGGTCCAAGTTGTCAGATGACTCCTTATAGGGGTTACGGACCCTGAAAAATATCGATTTTTCATGTTTTTGTCCTACAGAATGAAAACTATTGCAGATAGAAGATTAGCTGTTGCTTGCTTAAATGTTCAGCTCATTAAGCTCTACAAAATTTTCCATAGGGTCCAAGTTGTCAGATGACCCCTTATAGGGATTACGGCCCCTGAAAAATAGCGATTTTTCATGTTTTTGTCCTACTAAATGAAAACTATTGCACAGATAGAGATTAGCTGTTGCTTGCTTTAATGTTTAGCTCATTTAGCTCTACAAAATTCTTCATAGGGTCGAAGTTGTCAGATGACCCCTTATAGGGGTTACGGCCCCTGAAAAATAAAGATTTTTTCATGTTTTTGGCCTACAGAATGAAAACTATTGCAGATAGAAGATTAACTGTTGCTTGCTTAAATTTTCAGCTCATTTAGCTCTACGAAAGTCTCCATAGGGTCGAAGTTGTCAGATAACCCCTTATAGGGGTTTCGGCCCCTGAAAAATAGCAATTTTTCATGTTTTTGGCCTACCGAGTGAAAACTATTGCAGATAGAGATAAGCTGTTGCTTGCTTAAATGTTCAGCTCATTTAGCTCTACAAAATTCTCCATAGGGTCGAAGTTGTCAGGTGACCACTTACAGGGGTTACAGCCTCTGAAAAAAGCGATTTTTCATGTTTTCGGCCTACAGAATGAAAACTATTGCAGATAGAGATTAGCTGTTGCTTGCTTAAATGTTCAGCTCATTTAGCTCTACAAAAGTCTCCATAGGGTCGAAGTTGTCAGATGACTCCTTATGGGTTCTGGCCCCTTATAGGTGAAAAATGGTGTTTTTGGCCTATAGAATGAAAACTATTGCAGGTAGAGAAAAGCTGTTGCTTGCTTAAATGTTCAACTCATTTAGCTCTACAAAAGTATAGGGTCAACATCAAGACAAGGTGAGCGATTCAGGCTCCTGGGAGCCTCTTGTTACTTATTATACTGACTTTTTACTTATTTTTTCTTAATTATACCCCCGCAAACAAAGTTTGGGGGGTATATAGGAAACACCCTGTCTGTCTGTCTTTTTGTCCGTCTGTCTATCTGTCTGTCCACATAACTTGTAAGCGCTTCACCCCCTAAACCCCTTGAAGGATTTTGCTAAAATTTAAGATGAAGTAAGTTCATCATATGTAGATGTGCTTGAAGAATTTTCATTGCACTCCGACATCATTCAGGGGAGATAATTGGACTTATACTATTTAAATGCATTACTCAATGGGATACCCTGTAAGCGCAACTCCTCCTTAACCGCTTGATTGATTTTGATGAAACTTTACATGAAGGAAGACCATCATCTGTAGATGTGCATAAAGAATTTGTATAATGCTCTTGGTTATCATTTAGGGGAGATAACTGGACTTGAGATTTTTTTACAATACAATTTCCAATATGAATCAGGGGGGGGGGGTATCCTTTTGTGAGCTTGCTCACAGTATTACTTACTTTTTACTTATTTTTACAGGTCGCCTAAGTGACGTTGTACCAGGTGTAATTCAGCTGGCCTATAAAGAATACCACATTCCACTGTGTTATGAAAACTGGTCTGAAACATTTGGACAATTTGTCTGTACTTTTATGTTGGGGAATGGGTGAGTTATTAAGCTTAAAAAACAACATATTTCTCTGATGGTCTGAGAATGGGAGAAAATGGTAGACAACAGTAATGATAAACAAATGATAAACTGTTGTGTACCAAAAAACTAGTTTAACCCCGCCACATTTTAATGTGCCTGTCCTAAGCCAGGAATCTTTATCAAAGCTTATGTTTGTATTTAGTCGAATTTTTGTTAATTGTTTTTTGTCAAGAAGAGGGTCTTTCAATGCACTTTGGGATTGGGCTTGAATCATATGTATTTTATTTTTAATCCAGGGGCCAATTGAAAAACAACGAGCAGCGACCGCTGGTCACATTGAAGGCTGCTGGCTGTTTTCCATTGTGGATATTTAAAATATACGTTTATAATGTAGGTTGTGTCGCGTACACTTATTCCACATCTCATTTTCTTCTAATATTCTTCTATTGTATTTTTCTTAAGGCACATTCAACATTCCCTCCTCCTTGGCAGCCTAGGTAGATTATTTTTTCCGAGTTGAAATATAATGCAGAAAGCTCTGTTTTGTATGGGTCATTTATCTTTTTAACAAATAAAAGTGCACATTTTGAACAACCTAGGTTATACATATTATATTACTACTTCAAATAACAAACGGTCATTACCCAGGTTGTCCTTGTTCTGCCCCAAGTAAGCGACTTTTTCCCACCTGGGGCTCCCTGGGTTTAAATGTCAAACACAAGCTTTGATTAAAATCTAAACACCGTCTTATTGTACTGCCTCAAGATTTCCAAGTCTTCTTGAAAATATATAATACATATGTAATGCAACTTTACAAAAATTATTATTCACCTGAGGAATTGACAAATTTGGAATTTTCTGCTTTATTCTACATTCACATTGTAGCTTTACTAGAACCAGGCAGTTTTATTGTTTGTAGCTATTTACTTTGTAAGATGTAAAATTTGATAAAAGGAGTAGGGGCGATAAAGCAATAATTTAGCCTAAAATATAAAGTTTATGCAAAAGTGTCCATATCTGGTAAACTGCGTCTATAAGGAAAGCATGTTCAAACTTTTTAAAATATAATATTGAAGCATCATAATGACTTCATAAATCTAGTGATTTTAGCAAAAAATGGCTAAATATATGAAATTCTTGTTGTTTTCATGGTACATTTTGGACCAGAAAATATTGTCCGCACTTTAGAAACAAGTTCATATTTTAAGAGAAGGTTATATAAGTTGTTTTTACAATCTGTAAAAATATTAAGTTCTTTCCTGTGTGCAGAGATTATAACTTTTCTAGTCCAAAATGTATCTTTAAAATGCTGAATATTTACGCAAATAAGCGATTTTTGGAATGAAAGTAATTTATGACTGAGTTACTTATTACTAACCTGTGTTTTAGGAACTATATTAATTCTACCAGTGTGGAGTATCCTTCTTTATCCTTTGCTCACATTGTTGGTGTACCAGAACCAGACAGTTTCTCTACATTCCTGGGGCAAGCTGTGGCAAGGTATGTTTATCTGCATAAAATATTTTATGCTGTTTGGGAAGACTGTTCTGTGGGCATGAAATTTTACTCAAGTTGGTTGAAATTTTGTGCCAAACTTTAATATACAACATGTATCAGAATTTTAAAAAGTTTATGAACTAAATTGGCTAAGGGCAGTTCCAGAATTAAACATGTGGGGGGGGGGTGGTCAGGAGGAACTTCCATGGTGTTTTAGAAATATTTTGTCAAGAAATAAAAATTAATTATTTGTTGATGGGTGGTGAGGTAAAGAAGAAAGTGCCTCCCCCCCCCACACACATTTAATTCTGGACCAGCCCTAAATCTAAAAACAGTTAATATTAATATACAATAATTAGTGGGTTATATTTTTGGTCTTCATTTATTGACATGTGGGGTATAAATGATAGGGTGTTAATTGCTTAATTTGAAAATTAAAAAGGTTATAATTCATATCATTGATGATAATAGATCTTAGGTTGAAGGTAGGAAAAAGATTTTAAGAGGTTGCTGAACTTGTTTTAGATTTTAAGATAACAAGCGTTAAAAATTTGACAGGAAAAGGCTTTTTGTGACATTAGCCTTAATGTTTAAGTTTAAAAACCAATGAAAAAATAATACGATATTTACATCTTACCAGCCAAAAATTTTCCCCATTTTAATAGAAGTTTCCAGAGGATCCCAAAAATCTGACAAAAGTATCACAAACTGATCAGCGAGCATTCTTAAGAATTTTACATTCAATTTCCTTTTCTTCTAAATTTTGAAATAAGAAAATGTATGAAGTTGATTTTTATTTTGAGGCTTCTAATATAAGGGTTCTTGCTACAATAACCTTCAATAGAGTAATTAAATTTAAAAATGTAAAATTTTATATACTGTGGATTCATTTATTTTCGTGGGTATTAATTTTCGTGGTTTGATGAAAACGGACCAGTTCGTGGATTGTTAAATTCGTGGTTCTCAAGTCTGCAGCATATGAATCAATGTTAAATTTCCTCTCCGTGGGGTATCAAATTTCATGGGTCATAGTCACCCACGAAAACCACAAAAATTGATACCCCACGAATAATAATGAAACCACAGTAATCATCAAAATTACCCAAGTTTTTTTAACATTATACAATTTTGAATATTATCAATTTATATTTCTGTTTTCAGATCCACATGTCAAGGAAATAAAGTCGTGTCACTTCAATGTCAACCCAAAGGTTAGTTTTTAAAGCTGAAATTTGTTATATAAAAGTCAAATTTCTTGAAGTCGGAATATCAGTATTACCAACAAACCTAAGCTTTATATCCCCTGCAAAGATTGGTTCTATATTGGAAACATAGCTGTGTCTCTGTAAATCGGTCAGTACACTTAGTAATAATAGTTTTTGAGAAAGGCCACTTTGAAAATTCAAATTTCATGAAATTTTGAGTTTCTGGCTGATAACTTGAAAACACGTCAAGGGATTTGAATGATAGCTTGCGCAGCTGTTTAGTACAAATAAATACAGGGCAAGATCAATTTCCAGCATGATCTGAAAAAAATAATTTTTGAGATTGGCCACTTTGAAAAATCAAATTTTATGAACTATTGATATGTCGTGGTGAGATATAATTTAATGTCCCATTAGATGCCCTATTTTTTTGCAAGCACTGATAGGTGTCGTCTCAACTTCTGCTGATTCCATACCTTCATCATTGAGGGAGAGGAGTGGACGCGCACAAGGATTGACGATTCAGTACCTGTTTGTGTCTTTGATGAAACTTTGATTATTTAACAAAGTGTTTGAAAAAATGTGCCTTGAATCAGATCATGAATCTGGAAGGGTGGACTTTAAGTGGGGGAGGGGGCATATATATTTGTAAGCTCCTTCTAGTTCTACCTGTGTTTTTTGTCTCTTTTTCAGGTTGTGGCCAAAAACTTGTTGGAAGTGGCAGGATAGGTTATATTGTCAATGGCAACGATGCCACAGCCGGAGAGTGGCCCTGGCAGGCGGCATTAGAAATACAAGTGGCTCAGGGAACGTTCCGTAAACATATATGTGGAGGGGTTCTGATAAAACCCAACTTTGTTCTCACAGCAACTCATTGTGTAACGTAGGTATATTTGAATGAGTAAATGTAATCATACCCCCGTTTCAAAGAAGATGGGGTATACTGATTAACCCTTGTCTGTTCATCTGTAACATGATTTCCCTCACAGCTGTCTCAACAACTACATGACCCATAAGCCTGATATTTCGCTTATGATGTTTTAGCCTGTAGTTCGAAAGATCTTTATAATTTTTTAATAATTTTACACTACTAGATCATCCAAATCCTGTTTTCAGATAGTAAATGTTTTATTTAGGACACTGAATTGTTAAAGCACTTTTAAGAAACTGTATCTTCTCAACCAGGCCTCAACAAAAACTAAAAAATACTTAAGACTGAGAAAATTCTTGTTTTCCATTGTGACTTCAATCAAAAAGTTCTGATTTGATGACATCACAATGAGTTGAGAATATTTTCAAACTTAAGTATTTTTTAAAGTTTTGTGGGGCTGGAGCCGAATTATATAAACCCACTTAGAAACTATCTCAGCCTTGATATGAGGACAAACAAAACAAAACAAAAATTTTACAGTTATCAACCTTTATATATACTGTGGTTTCATTAATAATCGTGGGGTATCAATTTTCGTGGTTTTCGTGGGCACCTGTCAACCACGAAAATTGATCCACCACAAAATGCTGATTTTGTATTGATTTTCTAAAAGTAATTTGAGCAAACCACAAAATTCCAAATCAAATGAAATGTTATTTTTGGGGAATTCCCGAGAATTAATACCCATGAAAATAAATGAATCCACAGTATATAGACCATTGGTCAAGGTATACCCAACTGGCCTCATTGAAGGCTGCTGGCAGTTGTCCATTGTGGTTTTTCTGAATCGCTGCTGGATTGTAGGCTGTGTCACGTACATTTATTCCACATCTCATTATTTTCTATTCAAAATGTAAAAACAAAGACGTAATGTTTACAGAGAATATCAAACTACTGAGTTATACCGTGTTATCCTGGGAGCTACAAATCGTCAAACTCTGGGCCCCACGACAAAAACATACGAGGTAACAAGGATAGTCAAGTATGATGAACAGTGGTACAGTTTTAAGAAAGGGGACTTAACTCTTCTCCAGCTGAATGAGACAGTGATGTATACAAAGTATATCCAGCCGATTTGTCTACCCACGGAGAACAAGGTGACACCTAGAACAGCTATTTGTTATGGAACAGGATGGGGAAAGCTGACTGGCAATAAAGATGGTAAGATTGATTGATTGATTGTTATCAGTTTTATCTTCTGTCATCATTATTACAGCAATCATCAGGACAATTTACAAATGACAAATACAGTTATCAATAAAATTCTAATGTAGCTATCTGTTACGAAACAAGATGGGAAAAGCTGATAGGCAATAAGGATGCTGCCTCTGTTATGCAACTGAAAATGAAAAAAAAATTACACTGGTTTTATAATCAACTTCAGTAGTAGTTAGTTTAAACATATTTATTTATCACGGATTTGGAAACAAGCTTAATGCTTATGTGAATCCCTCTCCAGTTTGCGCATTGTGAGTGTGTCCTTTGTGGAGGCCCCCACTGAGTCTACTCTTAATGAAATCTATAGAGGGGTCTTTAATATGTGTTGGGTATTGCTCTCCCCATACATGTTAAAGGACTAGCTTTGTTCCTTAGACCATCCTCACAAATGGTGTCAAGAGAGATAGTCGGTTTATGAAATAATCAATATAATTGATTTAAGATACATTCATTTAGATATAAAAATTATTTGATTTAAGACTTTCTGTTAATTTACTAATGCAGAATATATGGTTATTTTTGTTTTTGAAATGATTTGGAGGTCAAGTAATAGTTATATCTTTAAAGGAAATTTTTTATGTTTAGGTTAAAATTTATCTTTTTTCAGCTGATTTTTCTGACCATTTACAAGAGTTAAAGTTAAAACTATGGAATACAGATAAATGTAATGGAAGCCAGGCCTGGAATGGACTGATTGATGATGGTTATATATGTGCTGGATATGAGTCTGGAATTAGATCTATGTGTTCAGTAAGTTTATTTTATAAACATCAAGATATATCATCTAGAATCTCTGACTGTCGATGTCAGATTTTGAGGGCAAGCCATGCCTAGAATGGACTGAGGGTTATATATGTGCTGGATATGAGATTGGAATAAGACCTATGTGTTCAGTTGGATCATTTCTAAAGTTTCCTCAAACATTTTAAACTGACCCTACTCTGTGGCCAATGTTTGTTGTAAACAATAGTTAACCTTTCAACTTTAACACTGAACCTAATTTACTTGCTAACTCACTATAACTCACTTAGAGCACGTTCAACATTCCCTCCCTGGGCAGCCTGGGTAGATTATTTTTCCCATTTGAAATAATAAAACAGAACCTGGGTGACCTCTGTTTTGTATGGGTCAATGATCTTTTTATTAAGAAAAGTGTACATTCGTAACAACCTAGGTTTCATATTATACTACTACATCATTACCCACATTGTTCTCATTCTGCCCCAAGTGAGCGACAATATTCCTACCTGGGGACCCCCTGGGTTTGAATGTCGAACACAAGCTTACTCTCTTTTTTTGTTCCAGGGTGACAGTGGAGAATGTATATATGTAAGAGTAACTAAAACAACTGGTTCTTGTTGTGACATTCATGCTTTTTCCTAAATTTGAATAATTGCACTAATTTTTATGCCCCCGCTTCGAAAAAGAGGGTGGTATTCTGTTTTACCCTAGCTTGTCCATCTGTTTGTCCGTAGCAAACATTTTTTCACAGTTTTCTCAGCAACTACTAGAGATAAAGGTCTAATATTTTGCATATAGCTTTATCCTATAGTCCCATATGGTGTAAAGCATTTTTATGTTCCTAGGTCAACTACTTCCTGTTTACTGAGTTCTTAAACTTGTATGCATGGCTTAGTTTGGGGAGCGGGGGTACCACTAGTGAGTATTAGCTCACAAATGTACTTGTTTGTTCCAGGGTGACAGTGTATGTATGTAAGGGCAACTAAACAACTGGTTCTTGATGTGGTATCCATGCTTATTCTCTTATTTGAATAATTGCACTTCACCAATTTTTGTATCATATTTAGGGTGACAGTGGAGGACCCATGGTTTGTAAGGACAACCAGAACAACTGGTTTCTGACTGGTATCGCCAGCTACGTCAGTAACTCCTGTAACATGACAAATCGTCCTAATGTGTTCACAGACGTCAGACATTTTATTGGATGGATACACAATAACACAGGTAGGTCGGGTATCTTAAGAGGGCAAGGTCATTCGGATTTATCAGTCAGAAAAAATCTTGTAACTTAATTCTCTTCTTTGGACAACTTGAACATTTTATTTATTCTAGCTGTTGAACTTAGAAAAACAATATTTTTTTTTAGCAGAGTGTATTTTTTACTTGTGGGCATTTTTATTCTTACACTTTGTTTACATCTCACAGGTCATTCCTATTTTTACAGATCATTGTACTATGGTAAGTAAAAAATGATTGAAAACATTGTTTATTTTAACAAGAACTAATTTTTTTTCAAAGACTGTGAGCCTCTTGTTTATTTTTACAATTTGCTGTGGACCTCTTGTTTATTCTAACAAAGATGTGAGCCTCTATTTTATTTTTCAGAATGTATTTTTACCTGTAGTAATGGTAAATGTCTGTATGACAGAGAACAACTGTGTAACAAGGTAGATAACTGTGGCGACAACTCAGATGAGATTATTCCTTGTGGTAAGATTAAAAGTTAAAGTAATAAATAAAGGTAATAACAAAACTGATCAATCTCATAGTCCAGAGAAAATGACAAAAACGAATCAGTCATACCAGAGAATTGCTGGATCACAATGGTCCTGAGTTGGTACAGGCATTTCAAACGAAATGGTGGCCGGGTTAAACCAGGTTTTATGGCGCCAAACCTCCCTCTTCCATTGCCATCTTAGGATCCGGTAATGACCATAGAACACAACATAGTTGTGAGTTGTGAGACACAATAAGGATATCGAGGTGAAACTATAGAAAATAACACTTTGTCAATTATTTAGTGAAGCTAAATATCAGATGCCTTGGTAGCTAGTATACATGTACATTAAAAAAAAATTCACAAAAGTCTTCTAAAAAAGTTTGTTCCCTTAAAAGACCTAAGTTTACAGAGTCATATAACCTTAATAAAAGGAGTCCAGTCATATAACTGCAAGGTGTGAATCTAGAGCCAAAGTCTTTGTTCAAACAGTCTTTTTGACTGAAATGCAAATTTTGCAAGAAAATTGGATAATTCTTGAATTTTCTTACACATGCTGGACACAGCCTCTTTCTACTACCTTATTATAATCTGTTGATTTATGGCTGAAATTCTAATTATGCCTCTACTCGTAAGAGAGGGGGCTATATTACAATCACCTTGTCTGTCCATCTGTCCGTTTTCTGCTTCTACTGAAGGGATTGATTTCCAATCTGGTATACAGCCTTGTCAATTTGAGTTTTATTGTGCCTCCCCTTTTCAGGTCAGTCACGCATCAACTTCATGTTTTCTGAGCCGACTTTAACTATTTTAACAGAGTCCGCAAAACCTAAAATTTCTTTGCTGGACATAGGTCTGCCAAAATGGAATCTTTGATTGGACCTAATTTTTTTTTTACTGGTCCTGTCTACTACAACTTGTAAAAAAATTCTAATATTCTACTGGACATGGGTCCAGTAAGTATGTAGAAAATGCCAGACCTGCTTAAATTTTACCAGTCAGGTCCGACAGGTCCGACACATTTCGCGAACTCTGTTTTAAGGGTCAAAATAGACAATTTTTTGTAACAGAATCCTTGGCTTCTACTGAAGGGATTGATTTCAAAGGGGTAGGGGCTATAAGGTGCTTATTTGGCCCCAAATTTGTTATGAAAATAAATTTGGAGAACAGATCAAGTTTATAGTGTAATTAATTAATGTTATGTATGGTTGTAATGTAACAAGCTGAAATACACATGTCATCATTGACTTGATGTCTTAATTGATTGCTTAATGATGTCATATTTCAAGAAAAGCTAAAAAACGGCCAAAATTCACAAATTTAAGACCAGTTTTTCAAAAAATTAAATACCCCCACTTGCCTCCACCAAAAAGATATTTCACACACTGCAATATTGTGTCATCTTGCATATTTTTGCTCAGTTTCATATTGATGGAGGCCTGTGGAGGCATTCAAATTTAACTAAAATCTATGTAAAATCTGACGTTTTTCACCATTTTGGACAAATTTTATAAAATAGTCATATTTAAAAGACCCGTGTAGAGAAAAGCTCTCAACTTACAATGCAATAATTGCCAGACACTTTGTTTGCATCATTTTAAGAATGCAAATTAAACATAGTTCATTCAAATAAAATACACTAAAATTATGTGGCCAAAATAGGGTCTTAGAGCCCCTTAACCCCTTTGGTTTGCAGCTTTAGCATGATGATTTGTATCATGCCTCTCCTATCCAGCTGGTCAGTTGCACATCTACTTCCTGTTTTCTGAGTGGCCAAGTGGGGATATCCTTAGCACGACTAAGTGCAATCCTTGTTTCCAATTTATAATAAGCTAAAATGAAATTTTGTTTCACAATTTTTATTAATAATATTTCAGACATTACAGTAAACTGTGCATTTGAAGATGATCCCATATGAAACAGAAAAGTTAATGTTCAACTAGTATTCAACTAGCATTCAATTGAATACACACTAAACACGGTCCTTATTAGGAGATCGGTTGAATGCTCAAAGTTGAATGCTGCCTTCTTTGAGTATTCAACTTTTTATTAGTTGAATACTAGTTGAGCACTCAGAGGGAAAAGTTGAATGCTAGTTGAATCCTCAAGCAACAATAATTAAAAGTTGAATGCAGGTTGAATACTCCAGAATAAAATTATTTGAAGGTTGAATGCTAGTTGAACACTCAGACTTGAACATTTTTAAAGTTTAAAACTAGTTGAATGCTCATGCAGTCTTGGCAATTTTGTCTGACAGTTGAACACTAGTTGAATACTATTTAATTGTTATTTTGTTTAAACCAATCAAATGTTTTGTTGTGAAGAATCAAGAAGAGGCAGTCATTTTTAAAATTGTTACCGCCATATGAAGCAGCAAATTTTACTAGAGTTAGGAAACTGGTTCTGTGTGAAATATAGTAAGTCCTTTACTTTTATTCAGTATTGATCATAATAATAATTACCATTTTAAACTTTAAAGTAAGTTTATTTCAATAACTCAAGAAAAAAACTTTATATAATACAATGTATTTTTTTTTCAAATTATGAGAGCAAGATTAAACTCTTCTGTGTCTTTATATCTAATAATGAAGCATAGCAATTTATTTGAATTTCATTAAAAAGATGTTGCTTTACATTCAAAAAATGTAATCTGCCTATATTCTTTGAAAAATATCTAACAGTATATTCTAAGCAAACTGGTTTCAGCATACATATTGCATAAAAAGAAATTTGAAGTGTGTAAATATATAATGATGCTTTTTATCTAACTTTCTTATGCAATACTATTATTCTGATTTTAAAGCAGGATTAAGTTTGTAATCTGTTTAGATTTAAAACTATTTTACTACACATAAGAACATCTTGAGCATGTGTATATTTTGTTCTATATGTAACACACACATTGTTATGTATTAATTTTCCCCAGAATGTATTAGTATTCAACTAATGTTCAACTAGTATTCAACTAATGCTCAACTATTTTCAAGTTTTAATGGAGTGTTCAACTAACGTTCAACTTTAGGAGTATTCAACTAGCGTTCAACTTTTCCAAATTGAATGCTAGTTGAGCATTAGTTGAGTACTAGTTGAATATGCAAATTTGTTTTCCTTTAAAGGGAGTTGAATACTAGCTCATTTGCATGGGAAAAATTCAACTAGCATTCAATTGACGGTCATTTCACATTCAACTAGCATTCAATTGAACACTCCAGTTGAATCTCCATAGGCTTTTTTTGTTTGGGATTTTATATGTGGATATAAAGCAGTAGGATTTCAGCAACACAGACAAGCATTAGAGTCACAGTTACCTAGCAGTTTACCTTGGTATGACCATACCTTTGGAAGATACCCAGGTATGTGCTTCCATTGCTCCTAAGTCAACCCCCCTTTGGTGAACAAATCCTGGTTGAATTGTCTATATAATGAACAGGTGTTTGATTCACAAACGTTAGTATTCCATGTTTTGATTGCATTAAAATACACCTGAATTGTGTACTGTAAACTGGGAAATTTTCGCGCCGTCTTTTTTTCGCGGTAGGACAACCGAATCTTAGTTCGCGCAGTTTTAAATTCGCTCTGTAATGTTATTGTCCATAGACTACAATTAAAGACAAATATATTCGCGCCGTTTAATTTTCGCGCTAGCGATGTGAACGCGAAAATCGCGAAAATAAAACTGCCGCGAAAATTTCCCAGTTTACAGTAGTTGAAAGTGAAAACTACCACATAGAAGAAAATGAGATGTGACATAAACACATCTTCACCACATTATTTATGGTACTTTTACAATCTCTAAAAAAATTCTTTCTTCATTATCAGACACTAGTAGAAAAGTTCAAAACTGAGTTAAAAGATATGGTGATTAATTGATTTAATTAGTGTATGACAGGTCTGCTGTACTGAGATGATTGCCTAAATATCCCTATTGTGTCTCACAACTATGTTGTGTTCTACGGTCATTACCGGATCCTAAGATCGCAATGGAAGAGGGAGGTTTGGCGCCATAAAACCTGGTTTAACCCACCATTTGTTTGAAATGCCTGTACCAAGTCAGGACCATTGCAATCTACCAATTCTCCGGTATGACTGATTCGTTTTTGTCATTTTCTCTGGACAATGAGATTGACCTTTCAAGTTCTGTAGTTTTGTTATTACCTTTATAAAATACATATCAAATTTTAGCTCTTAATTCAAAATTTTCATGCCTACCTATGGAAGTGAATGGGCATAGATTTGTTTATTTGTTTGATTCCATGATTACTTAAAAAGGCATAGTCTTTAAGTAAATAATTTTAAAAATATAGCTTCTACAACGCGATCGAGTTGATTATGGAATTTCTAACATCGAGAGAAATAAATTTGATAATTTAATGGCGAGGCTTGCAGAGCGATTAAAATATCAAAGGACAAGGTACGGTAAGGCCCATATTTGGCCCCCTCTAAAACTGAAAAATAGAAAACTGATCTAGAAAAAAGTCATTTTGTTATTTATTAAGTCAAATGAATGAAGAAGATAAAACAACTAAATCTATCAGAATTTTTCAAGTTTATTATTTGAAATTGCTTGTCAAAACATGGTGAATATGTATGATTTCTTTCAAATTCGCAGAAAATGGACAATATTTGGGTAATATTTTCAATTTTTAGATGCCAGCGACTACTTAGACCACAGTTATTGTTTATGAACTTTAATTTGCACTATAAAATGGTTATAAATCAGTTGAGAAATCCATGGTCTACGTTGTCGCTGGTCATTGAAAATAACAAAATATGCATGAAAAATGACATATTTCGACGATTTTGATACTTTTGGACTACTTTAAGCCTCTATAAAATTGAAATTAGAGTAGATGATGGAAAATGTTTACCATTGTCAAAAAGTTTAATCATCTTACTTGAAACCTTAATGATATTTAAATCATTTACTTTGGATTTGATTTTCTTTAAATAGGGGGGCCAAATATGGCCCTTACTGTACCTTGTCCTTTATTTCTCGAGATGTTAGAAATTCCATAATCATCGAGAATTAAGTTGTAGAAGGTTTTTCTCGAATGTTTACACCCTGGTAAGAAATTGCAATGGTCGCTCATCAATTGCACGTGCAATTACACTGAGAACAATTTTCTCTCTAGAGGTGAGAAATATTTTTTCACAACTGGTTAAGAGGTTGATAAATCGGATGAAAATTAGAGAATGTATATTCTATTTGAGACCCAGTTGATTAATTATATTCCAGTTTTGCTATGTATTTATTTACCAGTGATTATTTGTTAAATTCTACAGGTCTGTACATGGCTGGTAAATTACCCACAGTTCCTGATGGGAGACTTACCTCCCCTAAATTCACTGTCACAGGATCCTCATGTATCAGGTTTTACTATAATTTACGTGGAGATCTCAATTCTGGACTGAGGGTGCGTTTGACTCCTTATTCAGCAACAGGAGGTTCATTATCTAGTACACTAGTGTGGTCATCAGGTAATGGTGTGTTTGAAGACAAGTGGAGACTTGGACATTTTGATGTCAGTGTGGGGACTTATGATATCGTGTTTATCACTACAGATACCATGCAGGCGGCTGTTGATGATGTGGCCATACATAGTGGCATGTGTAGCCAATCAGGTAAATATGCCTTTAGAAAAGTGTAGAATATCAAACTTAAAAAAATTCTTAGAAAAAATCTGACCATGATTACATGCTTTGACCTAAAAACTGAAATCAATGATTTTATTGCTATAATATTTCAATTATAATTTCTGTTTTATGTTTCCCAACAATGTAGATACATTTTTACCTGACAAAAAATCACAATTTTTCAAAATTAGAGCTTTAGACCTGTTTAACTTATGACAACCATTGCAATTGCTCTATACAATTAAATGAGTTTATGCTTAATTATGTTTTCAATTTCCTTATATTTAAATCCAGAAACTCAATTTCTTGACCTTGTAGTTAAGTCTAGGGTGTGATTGTCTGTTTTAATGGATTGAAAAAATGTCTTTAATGCGTTAAGACACCTAAGGTTGCTCATGGATTTGACTAACTTTTCAGCTTTGAATATTGGGCTTTCTACCTATGCAAGCCTGGGAACCATGCAAGGGCCCTATATTAGTCAACCAATTGTTAGTCATGCAATCCTTTAAAAGCTCTTCATATGTCAATTGTTTGATTGTGTACACATTACCCTTACCTTTCATTAAGTGTGACCAATAAAAGGCTTTTGATCGCATGGAATGGGGTTGGTTAAATGTATGCCTTGAAAAATTTAATTTTGGACCCAAGTTTTGTGCATGGATTAACATGGTTTTAAAAGACGCTAAGACATGCATCAAAACTAATGGTTTTATATCGAATTACATATCTATATCACGGTCTGCTAGACAAGGCTGTACCATTGCTCCTCTGTTGTACGTGTTACAGGCAGAGCCTATGGCTTGTACAATAAGATCTAATGATGATATAGAAGGGATAAAACTTCCTGGGGAAAACTGTTCCTTGGAAACCAAAATAATATGTTTGCCGATGATACTCAACTACTTAATCGTAATGAAAAATCCGTAGAAAAAGCTTTTGAAATATTAGAAATATACGAAGCGGCATCAGGTGCTAAAATAAATTTTGATAAACTAAAGGACTTTTCATTGGTCGACTCAAAGGTAAAATACCAAAATTCAAGAAAATTAAATGGATTCAAACTAACGTTAAAACACTCGGTGTTCATCATGGGTATGATATCGATAATGAACAGATTTGGAAACCAAAAATCGATAAAATAAAATCGTGTCTTCAAGTCTGGAAGACAAGAAATTTGAAGTTTGTTGGGAAGACCTTAATCATTAAAAGTTTCATACTATCTACGATAGGTTATGTTGATAGACATGCGAGGTATTCCTGACAAATATCTAAAAGAAATAAATAAACTTGTATGGGATTTTATATGGGACAACAAGATCCCTCAAATCGGAAGACACGTTTGCTGCTTTAACTACGACGAAGGCGGATTTCAAATGATAAATATTTATTCATTTATTAAAAGTAGACAAATAAAATCATTATATAAAATCATACACTCTGAAACCGAAACGTGGAATGTTTTAGGTAAAATGTGGCTCAAACAATATGACTTAATAACTGGTCAAAACTATTTCCTATGTAAATGTTCGGACTTAAATATGCTTAACATAAATAACCTCCCTGGTTATTATCAAACAGCCTTAAAAGCATTATCGGAACTCAGATCAAAATTTGTACCCCAAAATGATTAAGAAATTTTGGATATGTAGATATTTTGTAACGAAAATATTAAATTTCAGCGTAAATCTCTCCTTTTTCGCTCCTTTCTATCAAGCGGACTTACAAAAATACGAGATGTTTGGAATAGCGAAATGAAAGACTTTAACTATGCAACGAAATATATGCTTTACTAAATGATAAAAGAAATTGTATCTCTGAGTTTTCGCAAATTAAAGCTGCAATACCAAAAGATTATATTCAAAAACTTAGGGGCAATATTCCAAATGTTAATGATATTCAAATGTCGAGCATTTGGCTTGAAGATCTCTATATATTATCGCGCTCAGGCAAGCGTATCCCCACGAATGACATCAAATGTAAAGACATACAAGAAGTGGTAAACGATTAAACAAAACCTTAATGTGAAGATAAATGGGAGAGAGACTATGAACAAGAAATAAAATGGAAAAAGATCTGGGGAAATATATTTAAACTCGGAATAAAAAAATAAAATATCAGAATTTCATTATAAATCCGTACATAAATATTGTGTACACTGAATTTTGATTAAAACAAATAGGCATTTCTAACACTGGTGGATTGTGTCATTTATGCAAGAATCACTTTGAAACACAAAAACATTTATTCTATAATTGTAAACAAGTGTATCCTATCATTGCCTATTGTACAATATGCACAAAACGTTATTGCTAAAATCCATATCATGTCAAATATAATTCTTGAAGAGCAAAATGTATTGATTGGATTCTATAATAAGGAAAATATTCAAAATCACATAGGAGATATTTTTATCGCAATTCTAAAATAGGTCGTATGGAAGGCGAGAAATAAAATAAAATATGAAAATTTAGCTGTAAATGCCAACTACCTCATCAATGCCTATAAAAGAGAATTAAAGGAAAATCTTAATCTCATGCTCAATCATACTGGATCGAAATTCATTGATATTCCTATCAGAAATATTTTATCAAATATCTAGAAAATATCCAATGGTTTAAACCAAATTCATATAGAATGTAATACTTACATGATAAGAATTATTATATCCGTTAAATAAAATACATGTATTTAGTATACATCTAACACCACTTTCTCTTGTTTATGTTACACAAGCACGTGGCGGTATATTTAAATACCCGCTCATTGATGAGTGTTAAAATCTTTTTTAACTTAACACCCTTCAATTATATTATTTGGAAAATGGTAAAGTATGTACAAAGAGACCGTTTTTCTGAGAATGTGTTTTTGTTTTCTCACTAAGAATATATTTTTATTGTAATGATATATTATATATATCTCATTTGTATGTATTATTACTAACCAACGATTATATAAGTTTGTCTATATAATACCTTGCTTATGTAGACATTAATATTACTCAGGTATATTTCTTGCAAAAGCGCTAGCGCTGTAGCAAGAAATATAATTGTTCACAGCTATAGTAAAATAAAATTTTGTAAAATGAAAAAAAAAAAAGAAAAAAAAAGACAAGTGGAGACTTGGACATTTTGATGTCAGTGTGGGGACTTATGATATCGTGTTTATCACTACAGATACCATGCAGGCGGCTGTTGATGATGTGGCCATACATAGTGGCATGTGTAGCCAATCAGGTAAATATGCCTTTAGAAAAGTGTAGAATATCAAACTTAAAAAAATTCTTAGAAAAAATCTGACCATGATAACATGCTTTGACCTAAAAACTGATATCAATGATTTTATTGCTATAATATTTCAATTATAATTTCTGTTTTATGTTTCCCAACAATGTAGATACATTTTTACCTGACAAAAAATCACAATTTTTCAAAATTAGAGCTTTAGACCTGTTTACCTTATGACAACCATTGCAATTGCTCTTTACAATTAAATGAGTTTATGCTTAATTATGTTTTCAATTTCCTTATACATGTATTTAAATCCAGAAACTCTCTTGACCTTGTAGTTAAGTCTAGGGTGTGATTGTCTGTTTTAATGGATTGAAAAATGTCTTTAATGCGTCACACCTTAAAGGTTGCTCATGGATTTTACTAACTTTTCAGCTTTGAATATTGGGCTTTCTACCTACGCAAGCCTGGGAACCATGCAAGGGCCCTATATTAGTCAAACAATTGTTAATCGTGCCATCCTTTAAAAGCTCTTCATATGTCAATTGTTTGATTGTGTACACATTAACCTTACCCTTCATTAAGTGTGTACAGAATTGTACAGATGTATTTCAATTTACATGAATAATGTCATGCAATGGCCCTAAGACTCACTCGAGTTGCAATTTGGCAGCAAATTAGTTTGATCTTTTTTATTTTTTCCTTTGATCTTTCAATTTTTCTTCAAATCGCACCCAAGCAGCTCATAAAAACTTGACAGTCCTGTTATGTAATGATATAATATTAGGAGTTCTTAAATAAACTATTGAATGTCCATATTAGGTCTAGAATGTACAGGGTTCAACATTTTGCCGTGCAACCCAGGGCCAGACATCGATTGGTCTTGTTATGATTGAATGGATGATTGATGTTTTGTAGTGTGTACCCCGTCAGAATACAGGTGCACAGACCAAGGGAAGGACACATGTATAGGATTCAACTCTCTGTGTAATGTGGTCAGAGACTGTCATTCTGATGAGCTCAACTGTATATGTAAGTGTTAAAACTTAAAATCCGCCATCCCTAGTATAAGGGAAGGACACATGTATAGGTTTCAACTCTCTGTGTAATGTGGTCAGAGACTGTCATTCTGATGAGCTCAACTGTAAATGTAAGTGTTTACTTAAAATCCGCCATCCCTAGTATAAGGGAAGGACACATGTATAGGTTTCAACTCTCTGTGTAATGTGGTCAGAGACTGTCATTCTGATGAGCTTTAAACTGTAAATGTAAGTGTTGTCTTCAAATCCACAACCCCAACTGTATGTGATTAGGTTTGTCAGTTACCTGCTCAAGGTTTGTGGTTTCCTCTGGGTACTACGGTTTCCTCCACCATTAAATACTGACCGCCCTACATGACCCAGGTGCGTCGATAAAGGGCGTTCAACACCAACATACACACACACACTCAAATCCACAATCCCTAGTATATAATGTTAATAACAGAATTAACTTGCAGAATCAATCTCAAATGTCCATGAGAAAAGACAAAACAAGGTAGACATACCAGAGAAATTGAAGACTGCAATGGTCCTGACTACGTTCAGGCATTTCAAAAGAAATGTTGGGTTAAACCAGGCTTTATGGCACTTATAATTAACTTCTCCCTTTTGGATCAGGTAGTTATAAATAATCATTCTTAAAAATTCCAAATGATTTGTTGGATAGATTAACTTAAGGATGGTCACTCCTGAACTTTTTATGCCCCCGCGACGCCATGTCGGGGGGCATTAAGTTTTACTCATGTCCGTCTGTACGAAATTTCTGTCAAGCTTTTCTCAGAAACCATACATGAGAATGATATGAAACTTGGTAGGATCGTTCAGTATGACAAACTTTACGTCCTAAACGCTTTTCAGACCTGTCGGACATCTACTTCCTGTTTGGGACTTAAGCGAATGTGAAAATATGTGAACATGATTATGAAAATTTTCATCAAACTTTTCTCAAGAACCATACATGAGATTGATTTGAAACTTGGTAGGATTGTTTTGTATGACAAACTATACGTCCTAAGTGATTTTGAGACTTGTCACACATCTACTTCCTGTTTGGGACTTAGGCGTATGTGAAAAATGTGATCATGTCACTATGAGAATTTTCGTCAAGCTTTTCTCAGGAACCGTACATGAGAATGATTTGAAACTTGGTAGGATGGTTTAGTATGACAAACTGTATTTCATTAGCGATTTTGAGATCTGTAGGACATCTAGTTCCTGTTTGGGACTTAGGCTGATGTGAAAATATGTGAACATATGACTATGAAAATTTTTGTCAAGCTTTTCTCAGGAACCGTACATGAGAATGATTTGAAACTTGGTAGGATGGTTCAGCATCACAAACATTATGTCCTAATGTTTGGGGCCTAGCGGGGGCATCCATGTCCATGGACACATTCCTTCTTTATTTACAATTAACATTTTATGATTTGTGGTGGAAATTATAAATAATTGTTTACTTTATCAAATAGCAAAAAGAAAATGATAGGTCCATATGCTTGTTTTTGAGATATATGACATCAAAAATTTGACAGGAAATCACACCTCCTTCAATCGGCTTACTGAGAACTCGGTCTGTTGGTTTTATTTTACATGTATGGCTGATATGGGAAATGAGTCTGTTGGAGAGTCGGCTAAAGTCTGTTGGTCAAATACTATCGAGAAAAACATAGCAAGGTCAATATATTTTACTAAATATTAATTTTTTACTTACTTTTATAAAAAAACAATTTATGTAGGGCAAAACAATATTGAATACTGAACGTATTCATATATTGTTTTTCTCTGTAGCTTACATTGGTAAGCTACAAAAGCAAAAGGTGTGTTACTCATCGAGAAATTTCTACCAATTTTGTCATTCAAAAATGTAAACATTACAGCGTTTTGCTAAAATTAAGTCGAAAGCATTAACTTGAATTGTACATCATGTATGTTTGACATATAACTGTATGTATAAGAAAGAAAAACAGACAGACATGGGTTTTTGTGGCATTTATTATGTTTTTGCCTTAAATTGGGTCTGTTGGTGAGTCGGCTATAATGAACTCAGTCTGTTGGTCAGTCTGTTGAGAGTAAATTAATCAACTGATATCATATTATATTTGTGCCATAACACACATTTTTAACAAACAGAAGTAATCTTACAAAGTGACATAAAGCTTATATATTCGTAGTGATGATTGTTTAGTCATAGATTAGACGTAAAATTAATATAAATCGAGTTATAACAAGCACATCAGTCTGTTTGATCAGACTTTCCATTAATTTTTCAGTATGAAAAGAAAAAGAATGAACTTTTCCAACAGAAAGCATGGAAGGAAAAAAATAAAGAAATAAAAAATCAAAGATGAAAACGTTAAACAAGAGACGCTTATCCCTAAAATACTGAAAAAATTCTAACACTAGTCTTAGAAAGAGAGTGAAGAACATTACAACTTATTATAAACTATGCCAACTGACTTTGTATTGCAAACATGACCAAAAACCATTATAACCTCCAAAGTATAATGTGTTATATATATATGGCAATCATTTTAAAGCTTACATGATACGTGCATTAAAACATCGAGAATTTTAAGTCAGTTACTACCCGGGTGGATGGGGGATGTTCGTTCGGTCTGTTTATTCCCATATGATAATCTGTGATTGAACCCATAAATCAGATCTGTTCTAATTTATGCATTTTGAAGCCCTTATGATACTGTATAAATATGTGCAAGTAAAAAGTACTAATTTAAAATCAACAATTTTAATGCTAGTGAAAGCGCAAAGATGTTTTGCTGTTCGATGTACATACGTACGTATGGCGTTAATGTCAAGGATAATCTCTGTAACAACTGGAAGTAGAAAGATGAAAATTTGGTTATTAATTGCATTGTGGGTGGGGACTGTGCCGAAAAGTTTTGGAATTTTGATAATACCCCTAGGGGCTGGGCTGCATAGGTAGCCTAAGTGCACAATATTCCTTTGTCACGCAACTCCTCCTAAGTTATTTGGAATATGGAACTGAAACTTGGCTCAGTAGTTGCACTATGGATGTAGATTCTGCGGAAGTTTTGGAATTTTGATAATGCCACTAGGGGCTGGGCTGCAAAGGTAGCATTAGAGCACATTATTCCTTCGTCACGCAACTCCTCCCAGGTTATTTGGAATACAGAACTGAAACTTTGCTTAGTAGTTGCACTATGGAAGGTTTCGGAATTTTGATAATGCCCATAGGGGCTGGGCTGCATAGGTAGCCTAAGGGCACATTATTCCTTCATCACGCAACTTCTCTTGGTTATTTGGAATATGGAACTGAAACTTGGCTTATTAGTTGCACTATGGAGTATGGATGTAGATTCTGTAAAAGGTTTCGGAATTTTGATAATGCCCCCAAAAGCTGGACTGCATAGGTAGCCTAAGGTTCATTATTCCTTTATCACACAACTCCTCCAAGGTTATTTGGAATACTGAAATGAAACTAGGCTCAGTAGTTGCACTATGGATGTAGATTCTGCCGAAGGTTTCAGAATTTTGATAATGCCCTTAGGGGCTGGGCTGCATAGATAGCCTAAGGGCACATTATTCCTTCGTCATGCATAATTCTTTACATTACTATCACTCCATCATGTATATTCAAAAAGGCAGTGCATATTACATGTATTCAAAGAACCTTCATTTTATTAATTAGCTTTACTAATGATTCACTAATATTGTATATTCAGAAATACCATTTTTTTTGGTCCAGCACATTTCATTTATATTTTTGACCCTTCATTTTGCTTGAAAATATACACAGGAGATATTGCAACATAGTCAAATTTTCAACTTGTAGAACTTATGTTTAACATAATGGCAAAAGAAACCTTACAATTTAAAATGTGGGTTATACACTAAAAAATCAGGTAAAGTGATTTTTATACCCCATTGCAGGAAGTGGCAAGGTATTATTTTATACCCTCAGTTTTTTTCTGGGTGTGTCTGTCTGTCCGTCTGTCTGTCTGTCCCCAAAAGGTTTCCAAATAATAACTTGAAAATGTGTCAAAGGATTTGAATGATATTTTGCACAGCTGTTGCTGATCTGAAAAAAAAATATTGAAGATTTGCCACTTTTTAAATTTTTAAAATTTGAAAATGATGAAATTTTCTTGTCTACAAAAGATAAATGTAACTCATTTCTTTTCTGTCTCTATATATATTAATAGTATATACAGTATATTATACAAATATATTTAAGTATTGTTGAATATTGTTGCCCAGTATCATTTGATGAATTATTAGATGCCACAGAAAGTGTTTACCCTCAGTTTTGTTAGGTGTCTGTTCGTCCATCTGTATTTTATATGCATCATTTTTCAAAATATTCACATTATAATGATTATTACTACAATACTATTCAATTTTCACTAACCAACATTTTAACTTAAGTATTTTAAAAATTCAATGGAAACTTTGAAATTAAAATGAATAGTGAAAAAGATTAACACTAAAGCACTATACAGGAATGATCAATCGATGCTACAGTAATTATTGGTCTGCCCAGCCTTCATTTTCCGAGCAATAAAAGAATTAAACTTTCACATTGCATTAAAATATGTAAAAAAAACAACTGCTATATTGTTTTTACCACCTTTTCTGATTTTCATACATGACCCCGTCTCAGAATTTAATATAAACCTCACATAAGTTGTGAAAATGGAAGGTCAGAAATCTAGGATTAGTTGAATTTTTTTCTATGTGATAACAAAATTGAACTTAAATTGACGTGATGAAATAGAGAAAATATTCAAAAATGTTTTCACTACCTTTTTTAATTTTATTTCAACAGTTGATGCTACATGCTATGGATGTGACTTTGAGAATGCTGGGTTATGTGGGATCCAGCAGGTGACAGCTGACAATGGGGAGTGGCTACTTGTCAATCAAACCTACACAAGGTCACTTGTACTTTTCAGTGAATCTTTCCCTGACCACACAACTGGGACAGATGAAGGTTAGTTATAGTTCAAGGTCATTCATATGTCAATGTTGCTTGTACTTTTCATTGACTGACCACACAACAGGGACAGATTGAGGGGAGTGATAGTTCAAGATAATTGAGCTATTGGTTTAAAAAAAAAAGGCGAAACTTAAGACCATGAAATACATGTAAATAGTAGTTAAGTTGTAGTAAAGCCATGTACAGTTGCTCTGTTATTTAAAAATTACATTTATAAACATAAAACTCAGTTGTTCTTTTGAGTTTAACCCAAGTTTATTTCAAATTTATATTATTTTCAGGACATTTCTTGTTTCTCCTTGTAAACAACCTATTCACACAAGAGTCTGTTTCCATGTCCATGGATGTAGCTCTACATGACCATGATTTCTGTCTAAGTTTCTGGTATAGAGCTGTCACAGAGGCTACATTTAAGGTTAGTAGACATGAATTGATGGAAAACATGTAAATTCACCTTTGACTCCCATATCCAAACCCAGTCTCTTTTTCAAAATGCTTTGATATCTGATGGGGACTAAATGTGCAAGAGATACGGTCATAAGGTTTAAGGCACTGGTACTACACTATTGAGGGGTTGTCTACATTAATGTTCAATAATAAAAAATTTTCATAACAGTTTTCTCAGCAACTACTTATCACAGCCACTTGATATTTGGTCACAGTACAGCATCAGGGTTGGGTTCAATAATGTGGGATGCGTTTTCAGATCAATTTCTCAGCCATTTGATATTTGGTTAGATCTTCAAGGTGGGGTCCCACAAAGTTATATTTAATTTCTGGTCTCTGGCTGGTCTACTTCCTGTTAAAAGAAATCCTGCCATTTCTGTCTGTGACTGATTTTTAAAATCTGTTCTAACAGATGCATGATCTCTTTGTTTTTCAAGGTTGACATTCAGAATCAATCATCAACCGATACCCTCTGGGAGTTTACAGACCGAGTGACTCACGGCTGGACAAAGGCTCAGATCCAACTTCCTCCTCTGAGGGATGCCACTGTCAGATTTACTGTTGTCAGGGAATCCAAAGCAACACAAGGCTATATTAAACCTCATCTGGCCTTGGATGACATGACCATAAATAGTGGACTGTGTCCTCATTACGGTAAGATCTGCATTTAAATTTTAAAGTATGATTTCAAATAATTCCCTTCAACGAAAATAAAGGTAATAATGAGATTAACAAAATTGGAGAATCAATTTTAATTTTGAAAGAGAAAAGACAAACTTTAAGGAGATGCCAATCTCAAATTCACTGTCTTTAAAGAATCTACTGCAATACAAAGCTTTATTAAATAATAAGACTATGTTAGACTACATGTGAAATTGTTTTAAGCCAATACATGTATTTAGATAATACTGTGGATTCATTTATTTTTGTGGTTTGATGATAAATGACCATTTCATGGCATCTTAAATTTGTGGTTCTGAAGTCTTCAGCATACAGATCAATGATAAAAGTCCTTTTCGTGGGTCATGGCCACCCACGAAAACCACGAAAATTGTTACCCCACAAATAATGATGAAACCACAGTAAGGTAATAAGAAAAATCCATATTGGCATAGGATAACATTAGGTCTCAGTCTTGTATTGTTTTTCCCATAGACTTCAATAGTAAAACCAGATATTTTTGGAATAGTTTTAAAAATAGTTATTATGATTCAATACAACTTTTGCTATATTTTTTCAATAAAAGAAGTGCCAATAAACATTTTAAAGGGTGAGATGAAAAAAAGTACCACAAACTTTGGTGCACCACGGAATTCTGAACCAAAAATAGTTTTTTTTCAACTTTCACTGTATTAAAGTTATAAGTTAATAACGTCAAATGGAAAAATACCCCCCTTTTCATCAATACTTTTTTATAAGAAAATGCAATTTTCTCATTTCAAAAAGTTAATGATGTCATAGTGTGGTGTCTTACCTATAATTAGATCCAATAGTTAGAAACAAATGCTTGAAAATTAATGCTGCAAACAACACAGAGGAAAGGCATTATATTTTAATTGCATCCATGTTTTGACGTCCACCCGCGCAAGAACTTGCAATACAAGACTGGTACCATTACTATTATCATTTGGGAATTTTTATTTTTTGAGTTATTCCCCTTTAACTAAAGTGTCTTAATGGGCAACTCAACAAAACACTTATGTTTGACAATACATGTATTACCAATGTGTTTTTAGCTCACCTCGACCGTCTGTCGTCGTCGTCATCGTCGTCTGTTAACAATTTTTAGCTCACCTGGACTGAGCAAAAACAATATGTCCCCGACACTTCGTGTTCGGGGACATAATAATAAGAAACCGAGCAAAAACAATATGTCCCCGACACTTTGTGTTTGGAGACATAATTTTTGTGTTCGGGGACATAATAATAAGAAACCGAGCAAAAAATATGTCCCCGACACTTCTTGTTCCGGGACATAATGATAATAAGAAGAAACGGTGCAAAAACAATAAGTCTCCCAAACTTTGTTTTGGGCGACTTAATAATAAGAAACGGTGCAAAAACAATAAGTCTCCCAAACTTTGTTTTGGGCGACTTAATAATAAGAAAAATAAGAAATGGAGTAAAAACAATATGTCCCCGACGACACTTCGTGGTCGGGGACATAATTACATACAACAAAATCTGTGTACCTTCTTTCTTATTGAAAAAAAAAATGCTTTCAAATTTTGGATATGCCCGACAATCTCTTCAAAATATTGTTAGAAACTCCATATAAATATTAATTAATAGTCATGCTTCAGTGATAGGCAACACTTTTTTTCTGACAAAAAAGGGGAGGCGAGTCCCTTTTGCCGCTCTGGACCCACCCCTGTAGATGTGTGATCTGTTTTATAGACAAAGTCTCAGATGTAGTCCTTACATCCCCAGAACCACCCGTTACTACTATCATGGAATCTAATTGTCCAATAGGATGGATGGAGGGGACATCATATTGTTATCTTTTGATAAAAGGACCTGCTAAGTGGAAAGATGCACGGGTAAGAAATATCATTATTGATTAATGAATCTAGTCAAAATTTAGTTATATAGCATGAACTAACTAATGATGTAACATACAACTTTATGGTTTTGTTTTGTACTTGCGGGAAAAATAAATGTTGAGGGGATTTGACATCATATCGTTTGTGCACATTCCCGTTGGTCAAAATGTTAACAACCAAAGTCACAAGATTTGCCAGACGGGAAACCTTTAGGCATACCATTGTTCATTCCAAATTTCAGTGCCAAACAATTTATTCCTGATCTTATTCTTTGCTTTATTGATAAAGATACTAACATTATATTTATGTTATTTTAATAAGACTTGAATCTATCTCTTAACCATATTGCCTTTTAGGCCGACTGTCAGAAATCATATGCAGGAATACTGGCGTCACCGAACACAGCTGCCGAGAATGCAGACGTCACAAGGCTAGCAAAAAATTCCGGAAAATGTACGTGTTTTTATGTCAACCTTTTTGTTTTGTTTTGTTCTTATGGACATTTAATTTCCCTTTGGCTCAAATTTACAGAATAGATAAAGAACGATGGGGAATTCAAGGTTATTTTCCCGTTTCTTCAATATTTGGTAGTTATATGGTTCAATTCCAGGCCTGGTTATTGAAAAGTGACAAATGAACCAAATTGACATACATGTAGTAGATAATGGAAGGTGCACCATAAAATCCTTATCACAATGCATGCTTCAGATGCTGGCTGTGACCTATATATTTCGCATGGATGACCACTTACAGAAGAATGGTTAAAGTCCGTCCCAGCTTACTGATAAGTGCCACTTATACAATATTGGATCCGTAGGTGCATCTTGTGATACTAAGCACAATGTATGTATCGGATGCTGGCTGTGGCTAAGCGTATATTTTTGCATGGATGACCACTTACAGAAAAATTGTTCTTTCAAGTCCATTCCGCGCTTAATGACATGCAATCACCACATCAACCATATTTTTCTAGATTTTCTGCATAAATGACCACTTCAAGAAGAATGGTTCAAGTTCGGTCCCGCTCAGTGACAAGGACCTATTCAATCATGTTGGCATTTAGGTGCAGCCAAGGATGGTAAGCACGATGTGCTAAGCTTGACGGTAAAAATCCACTAAAAAGCGCTCGGAAACCTAAAATTGGGTCAGGTCGCTAGCATATTAAACGAATGGGATGTGTGTCCAAGGTGGAATGCAGACACAGGCTAAATTTTCATCCCCCATATACTAGTATTCACCTCATTCTCCCCTTTTCCAATGGTGTTCAAATTAATTACTGTTCCTTTGTTTTCCACCCACCACCATTTTTGCATCCGACTGTGTGTATTCGCAAACAGAAAAGGGTTGTTAATGCTTATGTGAAACTGGGTAAGGCTTGGCAATATCCAACACAGATAAGTGTTCCAACTTGTATGAGCTCATATCAGGTAAGGACTCTTCATTGTCAGTCACCATAGGTAATTATATAAGGGTTCAAGATTTGTTGGGAAAGGTTTCGTAACTTTCTGTGTGCACTGGCCTATGGTGCTTTGAGTGTACATGTGCCTGTCTTGTGCGTTTGTTCGTTTCCCTTCTGGTTTGTGGCCATACATGCATATGGACCCTTTTTGTATGTCATGCATGTGTCTGTGTAAAGCTGTTATAGGTGCTGTGTCATGGTTGGGTCTTTACAATTCAATCCGTTGTTAAAAAAGAAATCTACAAAACAAAGAGGTTAAGAGAAAATAACACCTTATTTTATTTCAGCTATATGGAAGTGGCTTGGTGGAAAATACGTCCATGAGACAAAGAAATTCTATTGGTTTGCGGGAGATTATAAGCCAGAAGAAATTAAATTCTCAAATTGGCAAACCGAGCCACCTAAAGATGGTTTGGGTAGATGGTCTAGGTTATGCATTACAATTGAGAATGATAAGTTCAAGTGGATTTATGTGGGGTGCAATTCTAGATCGGACTACATTTGTCAAATAGGTATGTTCACAAGTCTTTTAAATTCATTACCTTGGCCTTAACAAAAACGATAAGAGAAATAGATCACTGTTGATATAAAATTTGTCTGTAATTAACCAAAATTTAAAACTTTCTAAACATTCAGGTTGTAAAAAGATGATAATGAGATGTGAAATTAGTAAGGACACAACCTATTCATATATTTTCTTCCACTGTGAATGTAATTTAACCTTTTTCATTAAAAGCATTTAAAAGAATCCGCAATCATGGAAACAACCAGCAGCCTTCAATGTCACTAGTGACAGCTGGTGATTGTTTTGAATTTCGATCTGAATGAAAAATGAAATTCAAACGATTCAAAACAATCCTAAAATTACCATAGAAAGAACCTCCTTTTTGACATAGAACATCATACATAAGCTTTGATAAAGATTCCTGGCTTAGGGCATGGGCATTCATATGTGTAACATAGGACATGATGTAAGGTGGGTGCAGCAGAGGATTCAATGTCATTTCGACAAGGAATACAGTCCCATTGTATAAAATGCTTCCAAATATTTAAAATAATTTTACTCTGATTATTTGAAAATAAAATTTATTGCAAAGTTGAAATATGTATTTAAACAAATCTGAATGTTATTATATAACTGGTAGTACACACAATTTGATGAAAATCGTCACGAGGCACTCGATTTAGATTAGTTTTCGTCTTGGGGCTAACTTTATTCAGCAGTGATTACTGGTTTAATACAATAAAATGAAAAAGTTAAATAACAGTGGGCAAAGGTTGCTCTACCTAGATATCCGCTTTACCAATACCGATGTTTTTTTTGTAATTTTCTTCCAATTGTTTAAAATTATCATTCTTGTGAAACCCTCAAGATGACAACATTTATAATGTGAAATTGTTAGACTCTGTCAGTTCCTTGTTTATTTTGTTAAGATTTCACTTCACTATACGATTGTCGGGCAACGTATAATATTATTTGTAAGATTGCTTTAGCATTGCATATGATAAAAAACTGTAAATAATTCAAAAGTGCTGGTTTCATTTCTTTCAGACAAAGGTACTGAGCTCCCGTTTTTTACTTCATCCACACAACAGCCACCAAGTAGTACACTCACGGGATTGACTTGTCCTGAGGATGACTGGGTTGAGGGGAAATTGTATTGCTATACTTATGTTGGTTACGAAGTTTCTTGGGAAGAAGCTCGTGTAAGTTTTTATGATTTAGAATTTGGAACGGCGACGATTTTACATTTGAAAAATTTCTCTGCTAGTGTACTCAATTATCTAACAAGTTAATTGTCTCGCCTGCGAAGCAGAGCGGGACATAGGTGTTACTTTACCGGCGGCGGTGGTGGCGACGGCGGCGTTAACTTTTTTGGAAAAGTTTTATGAGCACCTCCATATCTCAAGAACTAATGAAACTTGGTATGAATATGCCCCAGTAGTAGCTTAGCACAGTTGCATCCCCATCTTTTGACCTTGACCTTTATTTTTTGGTTGAGTGACTTTGACAATTTTCAATACATATAATAGCATGCATGGAAAAGTTTTGCGAGCACCTCCATATCTCAAGAACTATAGGTCTTAGGTTGCTGAAACTTGGTATGCATATGCCCCAGTAGTAGCTTAGCACAGTTGCATCCCCATCTTTTGACATTGACCTTGATTTTTTGGTTGAGTGACTTTGACAATTTTCAATACATATAATAGCAATGGAAGAGTTTTGCGAGCACCTCCATATCTCAAGAACTATAGGTCCTAGAAAGAATAATTGTTTCTGATGGTGCCGGCAGGCGAGACATACTCTTGTTTTGTAATTTGTTCCATTGTACGTTTGGGCACTGTTTCATAAAGGGATCGCTAATAATCATACTCGTTATGCCATGCAAGCTAACGATCACTTTATGAAACGCCAAGTTTTAAATTCATACTTTTATTCGGACTGTTGAATGATTTTAGCAATTCTGATAAGTACAAGTAAACAGTATTCTTATCATGCCCGAGCATCTTAGACGGTAACCAACATTTGTACCATAACTAAGTCACCTTGACCTACAATTTTTGCATTTAACGACAAAGTTCAAGTTTTGATAAAATACTGCAAGTAAAAAAGGATGAAATTTGATCTCTCGGTACATCATATAGTAACTATATTCTTACCAGTGTTACATAACCTTGACCTACATTTTCCGCATGAATAACTTGGGTTCCATTTTTATGGTTTTACCCTTTATGGTTTTACAGTTTTACCCTTGTCCGTCCGTCCATCCGTCCGTCCGTCTGTAACACTTTGGTTAAGTTCTTTGTTAAGGTCCATAACTTGGATACTAGATGTTGTGGTCAATGCTATTTCACCACTAGATGTGTTTTGGTAAGGTGACAACACCAACTAGAAATTAGGTCACTGTGACCTATATTTTATGCATGAATGACTTCGGTTAAGTTCTTGGTTAAGGTCCATTACTCGGATACTAGATTTTGAGGGTCAATTTTATTTCACCACTAGATTGGTCTTAGGTAGGGCTACACCACCAACTAGAAAATATGTCACTGTGACCCAGATTTTATGCATGAACAACTTTGGTTAAGTTCTTGGTTAAGATCCATAACTTGGATACTAGATGTTGGGGGTTAATGATATTTCACCACTAAATGTGTCTTGGGTAGAATGACACCACCCATTAGAAATTATGTCACTGTGACCTATATTTTATGCATGAACGACTTTGGTTAAGTTCCTCTTAAGGTCCATAACCCAGGTTATACACATTGGGGGTCAATGATATTTCAAGAACGGGAGGGCCATCCTGTGGCTCATAGGCAAATTTTCTAGTTGGTTAAAGATTATATCAGCAACTACAAATGAAAATGGGTGATGCTTAGGAAAATATCTTATTTGAATTGAGTTTAATTTTAAAAGTTCGATGATTTTCTTTTAATCATCACTTCCATGATGACTTTTTAAATTATGCTTTATTATTTAGCGAAAAACAAAAGATTTCATTTTAATATTGGCAGTTTCATTACTGCCGTAGATTTACTGCCAGTTGTACATTTTGTGTTGCATGTTATGAGTATCACCTGCTAGTGTTTGGAAATCGACATGTAGGGGGCCACCTTAGCACCATCCTTTCTCCTATGGTACCATGTGGTCTCAGTTACAGTTTATTATGAAAGATTACTAACCTTTCAGGTTGATTGTCAGACAACATATGGAGGAATGTTAGCATCACCGAAAACAGCAACTGAGAATGAAGACATAGCAAAACTAATGAAGGTTATCGATAGAAGTAAGTGCTGTAAATATACTCAATAAAGAAATTAACCTTGCCGCTTATTCAAAATAAACTAAAACCAAATTATTTTAGATAAAATTGTAAATATTATCGAATGGTAAATTTTTACTCACCATCAACTGAATGCAGACTTCATCTAGGGTCCTAAAACAATAGATTGGGTAGTGTAAATCCAAGGCTAACACAAAAGTAATAATTGTAAAAACTAATGCAAGACATTTTCTTACTAAAACTAATTTACTGTTCAGTTTTGTAAACATTGAATTAATATTTTGAGGTAATGACCATTTAGTTTCAAATTTTTCTTTGTCTTTTGTTTCGCCTGCAAAAAATGTCACAAAAGGCCAGTCAGACTAAGGTATGGTGGCTCTAGCAGCAGCGTTTAAAATGTTATGTTTTTCTTTGAGTCTGTTTTACATTTGTTATGCTATTGAGTTAACATCAATACAGTTTAGTTTTGAAAGCATTTCATCTGTATGCTCCTGCACTCATGGTCTACAGACATTGAAGTTAATTACACTGATTTAGTTAATGTAAACCCTTTTTCTGAAGTCTGTTCAGAGGCGGATCCAGAGGTGAAAAGGGGGGGGCGTAATTGCTAAAAATGTCAGATTTTGATGAAAATTTGAAGTTACTTGGTCAATTTTATACAGAAAAAATTAAAATTTCTCAATTAAAGGCTCCGCCCCCTCTATATCCGCCACTGCTGTTGAACATGGAACAGTGATATTTGGTGTGTAAGTGTATTAGTACCAAACCCGTTTTTAAAAACATTTCATATGTGTGGTCCTGCAGAATTTGATTTTTCTGATGTTGATTTTTTTCTCACATCTGCTTAACATGAAGCAGTTATGATACACCATTGATATTTGATATGCATTTGCATTAGCATCGTAGAGATTATTATTCCAAGAGAACTTTTTACCTGTATGGTAATGACTTTGAGATAAATACTGATTCAGCTAAATGATATTTTATTACGTCTGTTTAACATGCATCCATAGTGGTATACCATTGATATTTAATACAGATCAATTCCAACAAAATTATTCCTGTGTGCTCCTACAGTCATGCATGGTTTACTTACTTTGGGATTTAACACTCTATTTGACTCAACTCATATGTTTTAAAATGCTTTTTCTTACATCTGTATTTGGTATACAAACCATTGATATGTGATGAAGGTTGTTCTGGAGACAAAGGGGGGAGAGACGTTGCTTCATTGTGTTGTCTCCCCTTTCCCTCCAAAACGGAATGGAACTATTATTTAACTTCAAGACTGCATTTGGTTTTTACTGAGTTTATCCCCATTTTGGGGGTTTCACTATCTTCTTCTATGAACTACATTTTGAATAACAATATGATACGCTGGGAAACTGAGGGGTGTGCGGTGGTGTTCTTTCCGAGGCGTGTCCCTGGTAAATAAAATAAATAATGTTAGATCTTTAATGACCGCAATCCAAAAGTAAAGTCAAAATAAAACATATATACAAAGTGTACAGATAATGCATCATGTCTCGTTTTAATAAATACTATTTTTATTTACTAAATTTATCATTTTTCAATTATTTAAACTGTTTTTAAAATACTTTATAAAATAATTTCAAAGTTCTTTAAATAAAGTTAAAATAAAGTTTCTTTATCAAAAAAGTTATCAAAGATACACACCTGGTAAATAAAATAAATATGGTTTAGATCTTTATTGTCCGCAACCCAAAAGTAAAGTGACCTTTTGGATTGGGACCGTGTAGTCCCGTTCCACGTGGTAGTTTGGGACGAAGATCTTACCAGATATGTATTTTGATTGGTTAATTTGTTTTTCTTATTAAAACATATAATTTATTTAACCAATGAAACTTTCCAGACTGTTTAATTACAAAGGACAATAGAGTTAATTTTGTTTTGATATCCTTTTGTCGCCTTTTTATCTTACCAGAAGGGATTACATAAATTGTACTATCTCAAACATGCCAAAATAATCTTTTAATGGAAAATAACACTTATGGATTTATTTCTTTTTATCTTTAAGTCTTCCCTATAATCTTACGTAACTTTTGTGTGACATTTATTTTTTTATTTCTCAATTCAAACTTCTAAACTTAAATTACAGTGAACATTAAATTAATGAGAACCTATTTATTACTTTTTACTAATCCCGTCCCTTGGTTTTCCATGACATGCCATTGTTTTCACCAAATTTTCATGGAATTCCATGAAAAAATGGTGGAAACAATGAAGAAAAGGGTGAAATGCCATGAAATCCATGAAAAAAATTTTACATGGTAAAAATGCCATGATTTTCATGAAAAATTGTTCATGGAAAAGGTGAAAATGTCCATGAAAATGGTGAAAACGAAGGAAAAATGATGGCGGAATTGGACTTAGAATTTTTTTAGGGTGAAAAGTGGTGGAAAAGAAGAACTTAGAATTTTTCTGAGGTGAAAAGAGAAAGTTTGACTTAGAAATTTTTATTGAAGATGGACTTAGAAAATTTTTGGAGAAATTTTTGAAATGATGAAAACCCTTAATATCCGTATTAAAAGAAGATATAATTGAAATCATGATATTGCTTGCACAACATGTATCTGTCATATATTTTAGCTACAATTTATTGTTAAAGATAAAGGTAAATAATTATAGTTTAATTTACTTCATTTGTATGTATTATCAAAATGCATCATTGATTGATTAAAAACACGCATTTGAAAGAATATTTAATAAAGAAAAAAGTCCCCAATGCATTTATATACATGTAATTTAGTCAGCATGGAAAAAGATATGTAGCTATTTTGATTACAAAACACTTTTTAAAAATAATTAGAAAACATATATACATGTACATGAAAATAGTGTGTTTTAAAGTTTATGGCTGATGATTAATCCTCTGGCATCTAACTGATATGACCCATATGTTCTTAGGTAAATATAGAGAAAGTGCCATCACATTTTTTCACTGTTTTCACCATCATATTTCCTCCATCCCAAATAAAATTAGTGTGGAATCGTGTATGAAAATATCAATCCTGACTTAAATTAATTTGATTTGTCTACCAATTTATTTTTATTTTCATTTAACTATCATAATTTATAGATAAACAATTGATAAATCTTTATTTTTACCATAAAGTTGCTTATTTCTAATGCAAAAGCTGACATAGTTCTGGAACTATATCCAGCAGTGTCCTAAGTTCAAAGGTCAAACAGATGTGTACACAGAATTTGAAAATGTTTTGTGGAATGGAGGATGAACAACAGAGCCAATTTTCTTTGCTGTTACCATACTATGAAATCAGATAAGTACTTCTAATTACTTTTAATGATATCATATTAATGTATTATGTTTTTTATTCAAATTGTTGATTCCACTTTGAAACATTATTGTTAAAATATGAAATTGAACTATTTCAGGAGTTATGATTTTCTATGCATGTGTTCAAATTATGTTGGACAGAATGTGTAGCTACACAAATTCACATATGAATCTTTACCATCTTTTTCCAAGTATCATTCAGATTTTCATCATGTTTATGTAATAATGAAGGTATATGCAAATATTTTCCAGATATGAACCAATTACTATCTGGAAAATATTTCGCTTATGCACGACATACATCTCTACTGATATTTAATCACTATGCCATGTAGTGTGGTTTCATCCATTATAATTGACTTATCCTTTTTAGGAACAACTTCAGCAGAAACTCCAGAAAGAGTCCTGCTATAAGAAGGGGACCACAATGTTGTTCCGATCTATGTTCACCACAGAAGAGTACGAAGGCAGATCCATGACAGGGCAGGGAAATAGACCTGCCCTGGAGAATCAAGAAAAACTGGAGGTCCTCAAAAGTAAGTTTTATTTAAAAAATATAAATGTTTTAGCAAGACGTTGGGGGTTGAGTTCGAAAAAAGGTGACTTGTTCATTTTTGAAAAATTCAAAATGGCCACCAAGATGGTCGCTGTAATAAGCTAATGTCTACTGATTTCAAGGAAAATTTGTATTTATCTGGCGCCAAACAAGATTGCAATATTCATTGTTAAAAATTTTAAGATGGCCATTGAAATTACATTCTGTTGATACATATGTACCAGGTGTACGATTCAGGCCCCTATGAGGCTTCTTCATCTAATCATTTATCCTTTTATTATCTAATACAAGTACAAGAAGAGACATCTTACTGAAAAAAAAAACAGCACCAAAAACATAATTGTATTCAATGGTTTATTACAAATAAAACAAATATTATTACAAATTAAATACTTAATAACAAATTCAAAAATATTTTGCATATTGTTTCAGGTATGATAAAGGACAAGTGGCCTAGCTTGCAGATGGTATTAGTACGGCAAGTTATCACTCATCTGCTGAAGCCAAGCAAAGTTAACAAGACGTTGAAATCAACCAAGGAGAAAGACATTTCCACTAGTGAATGATGTTTACAATAGTGACAGAAACTCAACACTTTCAGAAAATTCCATTGTTATCATTCTGTTTATTTAACATGTTATTACAATGTTATTAATTTCTGAAATGTCTTATCTTTTTTATATATTTAATAGTGAACATTGGTGTGATTAAACAGTTCAGTAGATAGGAAATATGATTGTTGAAGGGACAACAACTCCGCACAAGTAGATAAACCACAGCCATTTTAACTTTTCAAGGAACATCTAGGAATTCTCATACATAATACTTTTGAAAGTAAATTTCAAAACATGCATCCCATATAAGGTTTGTTATTCATGCAGATTTTACCATTTTAGGCTGAGATCCAGAAAGTCACTCGAGCATTAATTTTTCATGGAAACCATGGCACTGCCATGTTTTTCATGGAAAAGGTGAAATTTTCATTGAAACTATGGCACTGCCATGTTTTTCATGGAAAAGGTGAAACTAATTGAAATTTTCACCTTTTCCATGAAAATCATGGCATTGCCATGGTTTCCATGAAATTTTCACCTTTTCCATGAAAAACATGGCATTGCCATGGATTCCATGAAAATTTCACTTTTTCCATGAAAAAATCATCTTCCTCCATCCTCACATTTTTGAAAAAAAATTGCATGAAAATGTCACCGTTTCCATCGTTCCAATACTCCACCCTTTTCACCCTTTTCATGGAAATTTTTATTTGTTCATGGAATTCCATGAAAATTCTAGGGACAGGTTATTTAATCACTTTCTTATATTAAACTTATTTTTATATTATCTTAATAATTCAAACTTTCTATTTTTACTTTTTTGCTAACAATATCGTCATTACATATCCCCGTAGTTTATTTAAAATTGCTCCTGCAATTTGCACAATTTTACTCTCCTTTATTCTTTTTTAAGCCGGCAAACTGCCACGCTAAGATGTTATAATTTTATGACTTTAGTTGGTTTATGACTTATTAAATTCTGCAATTAAGTAAATGTAGTGAAATATGGTATATTCATTTTTTTTTGTATACATATTACATGTATTATCATTGTACGATCTCCGAACGAACTTACGGTTACGTGTCGCCCTTTTCTTTTTGGGCCACGCCCGAGTGCAATGTCCGCCCGTGCATTTTTGGAGCAATTCCTCCGTTTATCATTTCTTCATTTTTTTACTTTTTTATTTTGTTAATGTGCTCGGCAAGTTTTACAGACAATGCATAGTTTCTAAAGCATTTTATTACTTATTAAGCATCTTATTTGATCACAAATTAATCTTTAAAAGACTATTTTATTTTATTGCACCACGTTATGTGTAAGATGCATCTCCACACTTAGCACTAATTTTTATTATCAAAATCTTGAGCTGATCATTTCTCAAGACCTCCAAAAAATTCTTATGGTTTAATCAAATTTCTTATCTTTTAAAGGGAAATTTATATATCAAACTTTACTCAACAATTATAGTAATCGCTTAAAGAAAACAAAGCTGACTAAACTGCAACACATAACTTATATAGTGCACTATTTATTCTTTTAACTTCTTATTTTTTTTCTTTTATTTCAATTCTTTACTTAAATCACAGCTTCATCTTTTCAGGTATCTAGATTTGTCTACAACTAAACCTTATTTGACCCTGTAAAAGTTATCTGCTTATTTGGATCCATTTTAGCTCATCGCGATCGCTACTCATTTTATTTTAGCTCATCGGCTACTCAATTTATTTTAGCTCATCGGCTACTTAATTTTTTTTTCATTTTACTTTATGAATACAACAAAATTTCTACATTACAATTGAGTGACGTTTAAGGATTTTAACTCCCGTTACCAGTTCTCTCTTAACACAAAAGAATATATGCAAAATAACTTTGTTAAGTTTCTGCTCTTAAGTTTAAGGAATTTGAACAACACCTTAAATCATGCACTTTTGCAGATTTTATAATGATGTATTGACTACATGTTTGTTTATGATGTTTTTTTTTTTACTTCACGTTATTTATTCATAGGGGATTTTATTAATTAATGTACGTTCCTTTTGTTTTCACATCATTGATTTGATCTACCTTAAGTTGAGATGAACTTTTGGTTAATGCTAAAAATTTAGTGATTTTTATTTTAATTTAAATTATTTCTTAATATTGTACTATAACCCTTATTTACTTTGAAAACTTTTAAATCAAATTTAATGTTAGAAATCCTACTTTAAATGAAATCGACAGATTTAATATATTTAGCGTTATTAACTTATTTTCAGAAAATTAAGTTCAAGCGTTACTTACGAGAATTGAGACAATGATACAAACTGTACAAAAATCAAAGAACAAAAACATATTTACAAATAGAAAACATTTTAAAGTCCGATTGAAACATTTATATTTAAAACACACGTCCATTTGAATTATTTAAAATATAAGTCCAGTCCATTTCTCTATTACAGCAGGGATCCGAAACATATTTCTATAAAGTTTGTCGTCAACAATTTTCGTCCGAGAGAGTTCGCTCACCGATTCTTTTTCTCACTTGTTCCAAATATATTTTGGGAAGTCCAAATAGTAATTTTTGCATTTTCACGTAGATATAAGTTGGTTATGTCCAAAATTTGAAAATCCACATTTCATCGATATGTGGCGAATCTTTAACTCGCTTGGCTTCTTGGCGATGGTTCCGAGATCTTCTCCTCCGTCTCCGCCATCTGTGATGAAGGTTGTTCTGGAGACAAAGGGGGGAGAGACGTTGCTTCATTGTGTTGTCTCCCCTTTCCCTCCAAAACGGAATGGAACTATTATTTAACTTCAAGACTGCATTTGGTTTTTACTGAGTTTATCCCCATTTTGGGGGTTTCACTATCTTCTTCTATGAACTACATTTTGAATAACAATATGATACGCTGGGAAACTGAGGGGTGTGCGGTGGTGTTCTTTCCGAGGCGTGTCCCTGGTAAATAAAATAAATAATGTTAGATCTTTAATGACCGCAATCCAAAAGTAAAGTCAAAATAAAACATATATACAAAGTGTACAGATAATGCATCATGTCTCGTTTTAATAAATACTATTTTTATTTACTAAATTTATCATTTTTCAATTATTTAAACTGTTTTTAAAATACTTTATAAAATAATTTCAAAGTTCTTTAAATAAAGTTAAAATAAAGTTTCTTTATCAAAAAAGTTATCAAAGATACACACCTGGTAAATAAAATAAATATGGTTTAGATCTTTATCACGGCCACCAGAGGGTCAAACGAGCGAAAGTCTGTTAATTTACCTGTAGCATGGAGATAAATGCGCCAGAAGTCTGTTACTCGAGTTGGTCAAAGTCTGTTAATAAAATGTTATCGAGAAAATACCCACAGGTAAGTTGCATTTTTTATTATTATCATTTTTATAAAATCTTATTTGTAAAACAAAATATGTCTGACAAAATGGTTGCTCGTTTTGCATTGATATTCAAAATCGCGTTTTGATTGGATTTAAACGAAATAAGAAATTTAAAAGGGCGTCCGACTCAATCAAATTTATATATGTGTACACAATATTCCGACATATCATTTTTATCATTTTCCGTTGTTTTTTCAATAATTTTACACAAAATGATTGTGTTTTCGTTTGTGATGTGTGAAATGATCTCATAAGATTCTAACCTCAAAATATTGTATGTTTTCGTGTCTTATAAATGAAGATATTGATTGTAATTGAAAATTCGGTCGGTTAATGAGTCATGTCAATTGAATTTTGGTCTGTTAACAGGTCGGTTACGAGTAAATCAATATAGATTATTGCAGCTATCAATCTGATCTTAAAGGTTCACAAAAATCTTAGTGTTCCTAACTTTATTCCATTTCACATTACCATGTATCACTTCAAGTAAAATGTTCTCCATTTCTACTTCTTGATACTTTTTGTGAATGGTCAGAAACATATTTCCTTAATTTGTTTTCTGTTCTCTGTCTTATTCATCAAAATGCAATTTTAAAAATGCATTTGTTTTTATTTTTTATTTTTCCAGAATAGAAAATGAAAAGAAAAAGAAATTCGAATTATGGAATGACAGAAAGTTTCTATGGAAAAAAAAAGAAAATCCTAGAATGAAAACCCTTATGACGGAATAAAATTTATAATCCTCAAAGTAAAAATAATTTTTGCTTCCAATGTATGGTGAATACATGTACTTTTACAAATCAAGTTTTAAGCAGTGACACTATTGTCATTTAAGACCAAACATAAAAATCTCCGTGTTTCCTCTTACATGTGTGAAACAAGAATATGTCCAAAAGACATAATGCCCCATCTCGCAACATTTATTTTTTCCGCAATCACTAAAGCATCAACATGGTTGCTAAGGCACTTGTCCGTCATATGGAATGGACTTTAACTTTCACCATTCTTCTATAAGTGGTCATTCATGTGGAAAATATAGGTCAATGCCAGCATCCGAAGCATGCATTGTGCTAAGTATCACTAGGTGCACCTACCATAACAATATAGTAGATGTGGCACATGTCAGTAATCGTGAATGGATTCAATCCATTTTTCTTTTAGATGCCATTCATGCAGTAAATATAGGTCACAGCCAGCATCCGAAGTATGCAGTGTGCTTAGCATCACTAAGTGCATATATCATACCAATATGGTTGATGTGGCACTTGTCAGTTAGTTGGAAATACAAATGACAACAAAGTTCCAGACAATAAATTTTGCTACGCCTGACGCGCGTTTCGTCTATATTTAGACTTTAACCATTCTTCTGTACGTGGTCATTCGTGCAGAAAATATAGGTCACATCCAGCATCCGAAGCATGCATTGTGCTTAACACCACTAGATACACCTACCATACCAATATGATTGATGTGGCATTTGTCAGTAAGTGGAAATTTGGAAATTGGATTTGGGACGGACAGATGAACGGACGGACTAACGGACCCGAACACTTTATGTCCCTCTACTTTAAACTTGTAGATGGGGCATAAAAATAGAGATTGTAGGTAGGCACTATTTTTTACATTTTTGTTTTTACCTTGAGAAAATGAAGAGCATAATAAAAGTTAAACGGTTCTTAAGCAAAATATGACAATGAAAATGTTAGATTAGGCATGATAAATAGGGTAGGTAGGGAAACAGGAAACACATGCTTTTATTTGCATCCAATTACAAACACTCTAAGGTATAAGGAAAACAAGTCACATTTTCGTTTCTAACATAATGAAGAAATCTGATAAATTACTCGCATATATAAAGCACTGTATGCATAGATACATACGCATTATATTAAAAACGAATTGGGATAATAAAACTCTTAACAGACAGTTTTTACTTTGACTTACTCTTTTACTCACATTATCTTTAGAGTTTACTGAAAATCCTGTTTTAAAAAAGACATAATAATGCGAATATCTCCAAATGTATCCAGTATTATTATGGGGTGTAAGATTAACAATTATGATACTGATAGTTCGACTTTTCGGAGTAAATAAATTTGAAAAACTCAGAAATTCTGTTTTTGAACATGTTTTTTTCTTCTACCTCTCCTATCGCCTTTTCATTTTATTTATAACTCCGTTGACAAAGTTTTTACTTTTTGTGTTCATTCAATCCGCTAAGGATAATCATTTTGTCAGACAGTTTTTGTTTTGGCCAAAACAAATCATTATTTCAAAAAAAGTAATGATTTTGTACATAAATGACTTTTAAAACTAATATTTACTCTTAACAGTCATAGAACCGACTCGAGTAACAGACTTCTGGCGCATTTATCTCCATGCTACAGGTAAATTAACAGTCTTTCGCTCGTTTGACCGTCTGGTGGCCGTGTTTATTGTCCGCAACCCAAAAGTAAAGTGACCTTTTGGATTGGGACCGTGTAGTCCCGTCCCACGTGGTAGTTTGGGACGAAGATCTTACCAGATATGTATTTTGATTGGTTAATTTGTTTTTCTTATTAAAACATATAATTTATTTAACCAATGAAACTTTCCAGACTGTTTAATTACAAAGGACAATAGAGTTAATTTTGTTTTGATATCCTTTTGTCGCCTTTTTATCTTACCAGAAGGGATTACATAAATTGTACTATCTCAAACATGCCAAAATAATCTTTTAATGGAAAATAACACTTATGGATTTATTTCTTTTTATCTTTAAGTCTTCCCTATAATCTTACGTAACTTTTGTGTGACATTTATTTTTTTATTTCTCAATTTAAACTTCTAAACTTAAATTACAGTGAACATTAAATTAATGAGAACCTATTTATTACTTTTTACTTATTTAATCACTTTCTTATATTAAACTTATTTTTATATTATCTTAATAATTCAAACTTTCTATTTTTACTTTTTTGCTAACAATATCGTCATTACAGATATATGAACAGTTACATTTGCATCAGTAAAAACAAATTTCAAAAGTTATTGCATTTAGCACTGAAGTCATATCAAACTTGGATATTTTTGAGTTCTTTTTATATTGTGTATAGTTGCAACTGGCGAAACATATCTCTGTGTTGATAGTTAACTTTTTTAATACACCGAAAGCACGTTTAAATAGATAAAATATGGAATTTTAAAGAAGACCACTTTTTTTTTGTAGATAGCCAAAACTGCCAGGCCCTACTAATTTAACAAATTACCAGCTCGTTTATTTTAGCTTTTTGTGTTCTCAATAAAATACCATCTCTCATCTAATCATTATTTCATGTTCAATTTATCATAGGGAAATGTCCATATTCCAATCGGAACAACCGATTTTCCAATTGGTTCATATCCCGTATATACAAAAGACCGATAGTGTCATTAGTTATTTTACATTTCTCGATTGAAGCTACAAACATTATAGTTCCAAGTTGACATTTCTCAGTTCCAAATTGACATTTTATACAGTACATGTACTTCCAAGTTGACCATGTTGACAATTATTTCTTGCAAGTTGGCATTTCTAGTTCCTACTCGGAAGTGAGAAATGTCAACTAGGAAGTGGGAAATGCCAAGTTGAACTTGAATTTGAGAAATGTCAATTTGGAAGTGAGAAAAGCCAACTTTGAAGTGAGAAATGTCAACTAAGAACTAAGAAATGTCAAAAGTCAACTTGGAAGTCAGAAATATCAACTTGGGAGTCAGGCATTTCAACTTTGAAGCTTCAATCGATAAATGTGAAAGAACTAATGGCACTACCAGTTTTTCGTACATATATCACCCATAAGACTTTAATCATGCTTCTTGAGAGTATAAATCAGGAATAATGAATGGAACATACACATACAATTTCTGAAGTAAGGCTATAAATATCGAATTAATATGTTTAGGTGTATGGTTTGGTGGATCCTATAACTTTAAGCATCAACAGTTCTATTGGTCAGCTGGTGATTATCCAGAAGCAATTCAGTTCCAATACTGGAAGGGAAATGTTGACCCAAATAATCCGAAGAGCTTTATAAAAGACGACAGCCACTGCATTGCAGGGATGCCTGATAAATATCAATGGGGTTATTTTTCTTGCCTTCATGAGAGCTTTGGATATGTTTGTCAAAGAGGTAGGTTGATAGAACTAGTCAAAACTTGGAGGCAGAAGATGGAAATTCATCCACCCGTCTTGCTCCGTAATGCAAGGTGATTACATATTGGAGGATTGTGCTGTCATCGATGCCTAGTGATGGTAATTTTAGAAAGGAGCGGCAACGCGGTGATCCACTAATGTAATATAATTTTTGTCTTGTTCTTCTTATTAGACATCCTGGTCATTTGAAGTAAAAATGATATTTGAAACTTGTATGACGTTGTTTTGATTAAGCATTATTACAGATCAGTTTAATAGCGTGAAACATACATACGCCCCTGCAGTACAGTCTTTCAACTAAGACATTTTAAACCATTAATGGTGGACCATTAATATATCAAGTGCAGTTGTGTTATTCCATGCATTCATTTGGTCAATTTCAAATTTGATAAGTCGATATAAAGTGGTAGGTCTGGGTAACGCAGACATTTCCTTTGCAACAGTTTTCCTTTGGAAATAGCCTTTTGTGTCATCAAATTATAAAAGCTCTCAAAGATTTGATTAGAAACAAATTCTTATTTATATCTGACGGGTGTTTGTGAAAATATTAATTAATAGACACGTCTTATCAGACAAATATATTGCATTAAAATTTTCATAGCTAAATCAAAATGTAATAAGCATGCAGTTTACTTCTAATGTAACTGATTTTTTTTTTCAGAAAAGGGAACTTCTCTACAGCCCACACTCCCTCCACTTAAATGTCCACCAGGATGGATTGCAGAGTTCGGCTGGTGTTACTATTTCAGTGATTATGAGATCAATTGGCATGATGCCCAGGTAAATAACACTTAAACATCAATCATTACAAACACAATGACAAAGGTGCCCGTTTATCTGTAACCATGGTAACGAGAGGACAACAAAGAGGTATACAGTGGGCCCATAATATTTGGGCCAAAAATTCAAAAATACGGATTTTCATTTGGGCTAATTGCACTCGAAGTTTGGGCTAATTAGATATTTACCTGAACAGGTAAATAAAGGTAGATTTCTACCAAGGTCTTTATAGATTTATACATTTAGGTGATAAAAATTTCATATTTTGAAGGGAAAAAAGAATATTTCAACAACAACAAAAAATTAAAATCAAGTAGTTTAATCTAGGTTTCTCTTCATCTTTGACCATTGGATAAATTTTTAATCCCTTCTTAATCTTTCTATTCACATTGTATAAAATAAATTTACAAATCACTTGGTGTTCCTGTCAACATTTTAGATGGATGGTTTAGAGTTAAAAGTTACCGAGACGAACAAAGGGAAGAAATGCATAGCTCTAGATCGATTTACTTTCGATATAAATTTTACTTTAAAGAACGGGGATATATCTTGGAAATGTAACAACTCAAAATGCAAAGCTTTAGCACTGAATCGTTCCATGCACACTTTAATGAACAGTTTTACGCTCCACATCCGTCTGTGTTTGTATTTATTGAGGTACTAATGAATATTCAAGCAATGACATACATTAATTAAAATCAAAACACTTGACACTAAAGCTGTATTGATAAAGAAGGCCCAGGAAAAGCTTGACTTTTTTTTGAAATGCACATGAATTTAGGGGCGCCCCATGAAATTCAGGACAGGAAGTTTATCCAGACATCAGTTTCTGAAAGCTATAAGCTACAAGTTCCGTGCATGTACCCGTCTTTAAAGTCTGCATTGACTATGTATCTATAGTTATATGCTTTAGCATGTTTAGCGTGATTTTAACTTAAACAAACTTTGTAAATTAGCAGTAAACTGTCTGCTGCAGACTTGCAGCGACTTTTTACCATGCAAATTAGGTTTGCGGCAAGTTTGCAGCAGATATATTCTTTGACCTTATATGGGCATGTACCTGCAACCTCTGGCGAACATCGCAGCTAGCTGCAAACCTGCAGCAAGTTTCCTGCGAACTTTGCCGTAAGTCTGCTGCGACTTTTTACCATGCAAATTAGGTTTGCAGCAGGTCTGCTGCAAACTCTTCATAACCTTATATGGACATTTTCATCAAGTGTTGCAGTAATGAATGAACAATTTATATTAAGTGATTTAACAAAATTTAATTATACATATATTGTCTTTTATAGTTTGCATGCATAAGACATTTTCTCAAGCATGAAAAAATCTATAAAATAAAAATTAATCAAGATGTGAACCATTAAAATATCACTGATTTTAAAATTTAAAACAGAAAAAAAACAGCAGATGAGAACTATATAAAACTTTTGTAGAAAAGTTGAAAGAACCATACAAGTACCTAAAAATAAGAGGACCTTTCAAAACTGCCAATGATTTTCTAAAATTTGAACTCTTTAACTGCATGAACTGATAAAAAATGCCATTTATTTTTCATTTGTTTGCATATCTCTACCATAAAAAGATAATAATTCAGCCATATACATGTCTGCAACCTTGGAGTAAAAAATTGGCAAGGAATGTTTAGCTTATTTACATATCATATTGCAAGAATAATATTATTTTACTTACTTTATCTTCATCTTTTAAAATGTACACCATTAAATCCTTTTAAAATACTGATTTGAGCTAATAACATGTGAACTCCCAATAGTAGAATCTTTGCCTCCAAAACTTATGATGTCATAGATGACATCATCAAGTGTACTGGGGTTAAAATTATCAATTGCTGCAAACTTACTGCAAACAGTTAACTTTTCCTGCATATCTGCAAACTTTGTATAATTTGCTGCAGATTTACGGCAACCTCGCAGAAAGTTTGCTGGTAGCCGCAAACATCTGCGAACTATTATCTTTTCTTTCTGCGAACTAAAAAGTTTGCTGCAAGCTTACTGCAGACTTGCGGCAGGCTTACAGCAGACAGCAGTGTTTTGTAAGGGAAATTTAATGATAATTTACCTGTATATTGTCCAATTAAGCTTTAGCCCAAACGTCGACTGCTATTAGCCCAAACGTAATCTTTTTTTGGCCCTAACGTAATTTTTTTGGTCCAAACGTATTGCCAATTAGCCCAAATGTGGATCCCCCTATATATAGTACTCAGGTCCCGTTCGCCCGTCCTTCCTAAATGAATTTTACCTTTAGGTTCAAGTTAGTTTACCATATGCATGAAGGAAGTATGATATAATAATGAATTTCAAATTTACACCAAGAAATGAACAAAGAACTTAAAAAAACATATAAAAATTTAAAATGTACCTTTTTGTTAACTTCATGATCAATCGATCACGGAAAAAAGGGTGCTATGCTTATAACATTATTTTCATGAAAGGAATAATATCATCTCTTCATGAAATTTTATATAGACGATAAAGAGTATGGAATAAATGTACGCAACACAACCAATATTAAAGAAACGGCAATTTTTAAACAATCACAATGGAAAACAACCAGGCCCGGCCGGCAGTCTTCAACGTGACCAGAGGTGACTGCTCGCTGTCTTGCATTGACCCAAGACTAAAATACAATACAATCAATCATAAATATACATGTGATGTGTTATCCAAATATAACAAAAATATAAAGCATAAAGGGAAAAAAAAGAGAAAAGACAGTGTCATATGAGCATAACAGTAATTGAGCCATTATTAATATAATTAATGCAATAAAACAAAACAAAGATATTTATTCAGCCTATAAGGAATTTACGTATTTTTAAGGTTGAAGTCTCGTTTGATAAACATTTCTTTAAAAAATAGACATATATTCTTAGTATCATATAGATTTTGGGGATTAAGTAGGAAACTAATACTTCTCTGGTAGATTACTTTTATTTTCTAGGATACTTCTATAAGTATTCCTAACTTCTGATAGGCCCGAACATTGTAATACAAAATGAATTTCGTTTTCAACTTTATTTTTACAGTACACGCATAATCTTTGATCCGCTGGAGTAGGGGGTTTATGGTACCTCCCAGTTTCGATGGCAAATGAGTGGGCACTTGTTCTAAGTTTAGTTAAGTTCAAACAAATCCCTAGATTACATACATTAGGATATGATAAAAAATAGCACAAAATTGTGCTCCTGGTACATGTATCAACTTCCATATATCCAGTCATTACTGAAAAAGAACATGTTGCGAGACGGGGCATAATGTGTTTTGGACAAATTATTGTTTCATTAATATTTTTAATTGGGGGTTGGTCTAAGCTGCTGATTTAAATACCACACTATTGATCACTAGCCGATCACCACTCAGCTGGTGTTCGAGTCCCGTTTGTATTTAATAAAAAAGGGACTTCCCCAACTGTATGTGATTAGGTTTGTCAGTTACCTGCTAAAGGTCGGTGGTTTCCTCTTGGTACTCCGGTTTCCTCCACCATTAAAACTGACGGCCCTACATGGCCAAGGTGCGTCGATGAAGTTAAACAACAACACTCACTCACTATATTTATGGCCCGACCACGTATGTGGATCGACCATATAGTTTTACCCTTGTCCGTCCGTCCGTCCGTACGTCCGTCCGTCCGTCCGTAACACTTTGGTTAAGTTCTTGGTTAAAGTCCATTACTCGGATACTAGATGTTGGGGGTCAATGATATTTCACCACCAGATGGGTCTTGGGTAGGGCTGCACCACCCACTAGAAATTAGGTCACTGTGACCTATATTTTATGCATGAACGACTTCGGTTAAGTTCTTGGTTAAGGTCCATAACTTGGATACTAGATGTTGGGGTGTCAATGATATTTCACTGCTAGATGTGTCTTAGGTAAGGTCGACACCACCCACTAGAATAAGTTCTTGGTTAAGGTCCATATCTTGAACACTACATGTTAGGGGTCAATAATATTTCACTACTCGATGAGTCTTGGTAACATGGCACCACCCACCAGAAATAAGGTCACAGTGACCTATATTTTACAAATGAACACTTTTGATCAATTTCTTGGTAAAGGTCCATATCCCAGGTAATACACATTGAGGGTCAATGATATTTCAGGAAGGGGAGGGCGATCCTGTGGCTCGTCTAGACACATTTTCTAGTTTTAATTGGTCTTTTGCGAAATCAATTTGTAAAACAATTATTCAGAACAGCCATAATTTTTTGCCTTTGCTTTGTTTATTAAACAGTTAAAAAGAATTAAACTAACCAAATTACATGTAGCTTTCATGACTATTTCAAAACTTGATATCGGATAGTGTATATATAGACAATCAATATTTTTTTTCAGACTGAATGTAAATCGTTTGGAGGATATCTTGCTGAGCCTGCTTTTGATTACTCGATACAAAGTTTGACTAAAACGACAAAATCGCGAAAACAAAGTAAGTCGTGACAAAACAAAACATAAAATGTACTTACGTATATTGCTTTGAAATATAAAACTGCTAATAAATAAAATTTCATGAATATATAGAAGCAAAGGTGTACCAAAGGGGTAATCAGTATCATAAAACCGTAAAGACAAAGACAAAACCGGCAGACAAAAAATCATCACAACAAAACAAACCACATAACAACATAAAACACACACACACATAACAACAAAACCGCAACGCGAACTCAAGTCGAAACGAGAGTGAACTCAGGTGCTCCGGAAGAGTAAGCAGTTCCTGCTTGCTATAGCACACCCGTGACATTGCCAAAGATCGATTAAGTGTTGGTCAAATCCGGAAAGGATGACATTACAAAACTCTATGTCAAACCTACATCTGTGCTCATCTGAGAGATAGAAATCCCGTATTTGTATACAAGCACATGATGTCGTCCGTAAAATTTCTTGAGTGATGACAACAACCTGGGAGCAACGTACCCCTGTGTTAACAATTTGCTTGTTAGTCGTGTTAAGCTCTATCAAGGAAGTCGTTGTACTCCCCACATGCTCTGGAATAGCGAATCATTTGTGATACGTAAACTCCATATGCTGGAGCGGACGGAATGTTGCTCTGGCTATTATTAAATTTTCTGATTGATATTTATACCCCCGCTTCGAAGAAGAGGGGGGTATACTGTTTTACCCTTGTCCGTCCGTCCGTTCGTCCGTCCGTAACAAAACTTCCGTCACAGTTTTCTAAGCAACTACATGAAATAGAGTTCTGATATTTTGTATACAGCTTTATCATATAGTCCCATATGGTGTAAACCGATTTTATGTTCCTAGATAGTCTACTTCCTGTTTACCGAATACTAAGGTTTTAACACATAATAGACATAAATGCAAAATTTTCGTCACAGTTTCACAAGCAACTACATGAGATAGAGATCTGATATTTTGTATACAGCTTTATCTTATAGTCCCATATGGTGTATACCGATTTTATGTTCCTACGTAGTCTACTTCCTGTTAACCGAATACTAAGGTTTTAACACATAATAGACATAAATGCATAATTTCCGTCACAGTTTCCCAAGCAACTACATGAGATAGAGGTCTGATATTTTGTATACAGCTTTATCCTAAAGTACCATATGGTGTATACAGATTTTATGCTCCTAGGTTGTCTACTTCCTGTTTACCGAATACTTAGGTTTTAACACAATAGACATAAATGCAAAATTTCCGTCACAGTTTCCCAAGCAACTACATGAGATAGAGTTCTGATATTTTGTATACAACTTTATCGTATAATCCCATATGGTGTATAGTGATTTTATGTTCCTAGGTCAACTACTTCCTGTTTACCGAGTATTTAAACTTGATTGCATGGCTTAGTTTTTGGAGCGGGGGTATCACTAGTGAGCATTAGCTCACAGATTTACTTGTTTTATTTGAATTACTGTAACATGTGTAAACAAATTCTTGTTTTTAGCTTGTTTTTAAAATTTTAAAATTTATCGTATGAGTTAGAATGCAAGTGCATGTGTTTGCTCCATAATTAATACTTTAATTAATTAAACGTTATGAGTGTATTTCTATGTGCAAATTGCCTTCAATTACTTAATCCAATTACATTCACTTACACGACTTCATGCTTATATGTATTACAGGTTTTTGGATAGGAGGGACAGATGAGGGAAACGAAGGAAACTGGTTGTGGTCCTCAAGGTCAAAACCTATCAGTATATTTACAAACTGGGGTCAAAATCAACCAAACAATGCCTGGTGGAATGAACACTGTCTGAAGATTTCAAAAGAGTCAGATTACAAATGGGAAGATGACAACTGTTTCCATGAATTCAGATTCATTTGTCAAAGGTATTGAAAATTCATGCATTTAAATACTTCATAAAATACTAAAATACCGAATCAACTGGAATGAATAATTTCTTAAAAAAGACAAAAGACAAGGTAAAATACACTTAAGACATTCAACATGGTAATGCTTCTGACTTAATTAATTGCTACCGAAAAAAAAAGAAATTGTTTGGCGAAACAAAACTATAGTAGTAAAAACACAATGCAATGATGATACTGAGGTAATCATCACAGTACAACACACATGTTTATGTCCCTTTACAGCTTTTGTTTTCTGTTAACTATTTTCAGTAAGAATATACCTCTTGGGGTAACCTCTACGATTGAGCCGGTTAACGTTACCAGTGTACCTGCTGCTAATTGTCGAACAGAACCAGGTTATGTGAAGACTGAGAACCAGTGCTACTTCTTTAGTAATACCTCACTTGATTGGGGCCAAGCTGAGGTAGAAAACTGTATTTTAGTGGGACTAGTAATGGAATGTACTTTGAAATATTTTCTTTTGTAATCATTTAATAATAGTCAATTGGTTGAAAAAAAATGGCCTAACCATCTTCTGGGCATGCATGTACAACTAATGTACTTCATAAAATATAAGATGGTAAAAAGTCTTTAGGCATAGTAAATTTTATAAAATTTGTGTTTTTATGCCCCCGCTACGACATGTCGGGGTGCATTAAGTTTTACTCATGTCTGTTCGTCCGTCCGTACGAATTTCCATCAAGCGTTTCTCAAAAACCGTACATGATAATGATTTAAAACTTTGTAGGATGGCTCAGTATGACCAACTGTACGTCCCAAGCGATTTTCAGACCTATCAGACATCAACTTCCTGTTTTGGACTTAGGCGCATTTGAAAACATGTGTTCTTGAATATGAAAATTTCCGTTAAGCTTTTCTCAAAAACCGTACATGATAATGATTTGAAACTTAGTAGGATGGTTCAGTATGAAAATCTATACGTCCTAAGCAATTTTCAGACCTGTCAAACATCTACTTCTTGTTTGGGACCAGAGGCGGATCCAGAGATTCTGAAAAGAGGGGACCCACTGACTGGCCTAAGAGGGGGCCCGCTTTGGTCACGCTTCAATGATTTCCTATATATTCAACCAAATTTTTCCGCCAAAAGGGGGGGCTGGGCCCCCCAGGCCCCCCCTGGATCCGCCTATGGGGACTTAGGCCGATTTGTAATCATGTGAACATGACTATGAAAATTTTCGTCAAGCTTTCCTCAGAAACCATACATGAGAATGATTTGAAACTTGGTAGGATGGTTCAGTATCACAAACTGTACGTCCTAAGTGATTTTCAGACCTGACGGACCTCTATTTCCTGTTTTAGGCTAGCGGGGGCATCCATGTCCCATGGACACATTCCTACTTTATTTTCAAATTAAAAAGAGGAAGAACAAAAGTACCAAGTAGTAATGTTCCCTTTTGCATGCCTTAGCAATGAAGGACAGAATATGCACATGTAAATTGCCGTTGACAGTAATAGTCTCGACTTGCTTCGGGTGTCTCAGTTCAATGAAACTAAGAGTTCTAGTACAGAACCTTCATGTTCAATAAAAAACTTAGGACAAATTTATAAACACAAAAGGATAGAAACAAAATGAAAATTAATTCATAGAAACATACGCAAATTACTTAATGTAAACTATTTTTTCAGAAAAGCTGTAACGCAAAGGGAGGAAAATTGGTTGAACCAAAAACTCAAGAAGAGATCAAATTTGTCAGGAAAGAAGCAAAACATAGAATAAATAGTAAGAGCAAATTTGGAAATATTGAATGCATCAGGCTATGTAAATGTTCCAATTAAATAAAAAATATTTACATGATATGTGGAACAAACATATTACAAAACAACATTTATTTCCGAAAATCATGCATAAACAATTAATCTTTGACAGATGTAAGGTTTAAGACGTGGGTTCCTTGGTTGGAATCCTTCCTATCCAAAACTAATTGTGTTGTTTTATGCAATTTTTTGGCATAAACTGACTTGGATTTGTTCAAGACTATGGACAAAATACCTCATTTGGACAATTATTGGATCCGCCCCTGGAACTTGTAAATTTATAATTACGCAAGTCCTTATGACAGGCACAACAAAATTATTTTTCTCAACGTAACGCGGGGGGGGGGGGGACAAATGAATGCCAGGCGTCTGTTTGTCCGTCCGTTCGTCCTTCATACTTCTTTTGTAACATATTTCTCAGCTTCTATCATCGGTAGGTTTTCGACATTTGTGATGCATCTTCAGGTAAGGGTCTCAAATGGTAGGGTGCGTTTTCGGGTATTTATTTATCAACTACCTGTTAAAGGAACCGATTAAGGGTTGTAATTAAAAAAAATGAATACAGATTTCTTGGTAACTATAATTTGTTCACTTTCAATATTTGGTAAGCAGCTCCAGGTACGGTCTCATACAGTTGGGATGCATTTTAAGGCCTATTGCTTCTTATCTACTTACTGTTAAATAATGAGTACATTATTTTTGCGTTCTGCGGGAGACCAAGGAATTCTGTTCCTGTTGAAACTATCTTCAAAATAAATTTGCATATTTAATTTCAGGTTTCTGGATTGGTGGATTCAATCAGGACTCTTGGATCTGGGCGTCAAACACCGACAAAATAAATGATTTTGATTGGTCGGTAGGAGAACCAAACAGTAAACAGGGAAATGAAAACTGCATCCGTGTACTTCAGTGGTTAGAATATCACTGGAGCGATCAGGATTGTCGTACAAAATCACGATTTATATGTCAATTGTAAGTCAATTGAAGACCTTTTATCTATATATAATTACATTCTAATTTATAACGACAATTTCGATTGGTTAATAATGCAGTTTTATTTCTCGATAAAACTCACTTGCACGTGCCACCTTAACAACGACTTGCGCGGAGTAATTTTTAAAAAGATAAACCATGCATTTCGTGCAAAATTTTCTGTGCAAAAATTAAATATATTTTATCGGAATGTAATTATATATACATTGAATGCAATATTTTTGAGTTTTATTGGTGTGTAAAAGCGTGGACCTTTGCGCACATTTTCAACATGAAGCGCTACCGCGCTTCATTAAAAATTTGCTTAGGTCCACGCTTTTACACACCAATAAAACTCTAAAATATTGCATTCAATGTATAATTGCTTAATAGAATTGGGCTAAGCCAGTTGAAGTTACTTAAGGGAGTACGAGCTTCAGAAATTGAACATTTTCGAGATCCTCGGCTTTTATCCATTCAAATGCATTAAAAAAATTTCAACATGTTTTCTTAATATTTGTTTAGAACTATTAAGAGAAGGTCATAATAAACACCCTATAACAATTTCATTCAATTCTAATTACAATTTCTATGTTAAAACAGAAGACGAACTTTCAATGTATTTCCTATGAAAAATCTAGAGAAGTTTTTTCCCCGCCATATTTTTAGGTGTTTATATCTTGAAAACGGCTTCATGTTTTTGAAATTTTTTTTCATAAAGTCTAGCTATTTTGAGCTATTCTTTCCAAATTTTCTATTCTAAAAAACTTTTAATTACAAAAAATCTCAGGCTTGTACTCCCTTAAAAAAATTAATAGGAAAATCACACAGACAACATTATCTCTGTTTCATGTATTGACATACATTTTGTTTTCACTCATTTTACAGTTTAGCATTTTAAAGTCATTTATTTTGACCTCAATTTTAGAACATCTCATCCACTATTGGTTAGGTTACCTTTTGTTTTGAATGGAAAAATGAGTAATCTTAACAACATAAACCAATAATAGTAAATTTTGTTTGGCATGTTTTCCATAAAGACTTTGATGAATCTTTTTGATAAAACGCGTTAAACGCAATGATATAAATGAGAAGTACAAAAAAATTCCATGCAAAAACACTTGCTACGGCAAATGTGCATTTCGTCTAATTAAGACTCATCAGAGGCACTCTTACTATCTGAAAGATTGAAATTGCCTAACACTTGATGAATATGAATTAAACTTTTAACGCCATTCATCAAATGTACTTATTCAGAATTTTTTGCTTCTATCAATGAACTGTAAAAAAGTCTTTTTTTATCCATTCATGTGCATATTCTTTTTCTTTACAGATAAAAGACCAAGAAAGGCAATGAAATTGATGACAAAAAGACTATACATGTACATTGTAATAGAAGATTTGAATTTTTACTATATTTGAACTGAGAAAATTTCGTCTATAATAAAGTGCTATCATTCATTATAGTTATAATTTTGTTTGTAAAGCAGTTTTTGCAAGAGCATAAGATAGAAAATAATGAGATGTGGAATAAGTGTACGCGACACAGCCCAAAATCAAGCCGCAATTCAGAAAAAAACACAATGGATTCCCAGTTTTATCCTCCTCCTCATCGTTAAGATCTCGCTTTGTGGAAGAATGTGAGACATGTGATTATAATATAGATATAGGTGAAAGATCGTGATTTCCGAGTTAAATATTTTTTTTTATATTTTCACGATTTAATTACAGGATTTATCTAACTCGCGTGCGAATTTATTTAACCCTCGTGAAGTTTCCCGCGAAAAATACGTAACTAAGATTAGTGCGCAATACACAATTCATTAATCAAAAATTTCTTTCGTTTTCATTACTTCATGATCTATAAGTCACGTTTTTCCAAATTATCTATATAATAAATAGTATAACTATTTCGGGATGACGAATATCAATTTTAACGTCACTCGTGTCGAATAACGCTAGGGGATTCAACTCGTGCGCGGAACAAGTTCCGCGCATTTGTTGAATCCTGGCGTTATTCGAGACTTGTGACATTAAAATTGATACCAGAATATAACAAAAAAAGAATGCACATCCTATCAAAGGGATGTTTAAGTATTTCTACAAGGGGTTTTAAATCATTTATCTTCTATTTTCATTATGAACAGATAAACCAATCACAAGGAGGCGAGTACATTGTATAAGTACGTGTATAGCAACAACTACAGTACTGTAGTATCATTGGAGATGGCTGACTGTTTTCCATTGCAGAATTTCAGATTACTATACAGAAGATTAATTAGTTTATCATTTTTGAACACTTACATGTATTACCCATCTTTTTCTTTATTGGTTGTTTTTTCTAGGTTTTGTCTATACCTTTATACTAGTTTTCCGCATAAGGGTTTATCCAGCGTGTCAGTTTGGATTGTGCATATAACATGTATATTTACAAACTGGGTGTCTGAGTTTCTATTGTAAACTACTAATTATATGAAAGGACGTAATTGTGTTCCAAAATGATTTGTCAAATATGTACTGAACTTTGTCTCCTGATATAGGTTGACTAAGATGGATTTCTGTATTAGCTGGATTTGACTATTCCCGGATAGTATATAGAGCCATATATAGTTATATTTATTCTCACCAATGAACACATAAAATAGAAATCAACAGCATGATCAGTTACTGTTGAATATGCAACACTTGCCATTACCACGGTCTACATGTACCGTGTGTGTAACATTAAAAAAAACTAGCCAGGATAATAAATACGCAATAAACCAAACACACTAACTTGCAAGGACTATAAAGAAGATTTGATCAATGGTCCTCAGCTAGCTGTCATTAACAGCGAGTGTTCTATAGAAAGTCCTCATCCATTCGTTTGTTCTGTTGTCATTTGTCAAAGGTTCTATCTAGAAGAATTGAATGTTAATCGATTTGATTTTATTGGTGCTATTTTTTTTTTTGCTTTGTTTTGTGATACATGTAATTGATAGGGGGAGATTGTGCCCCCCAAAACTACTTTAGCCCCGCAACATTTTCAATTTGCCTGTCCTTAGCCAGGAATATTTGTTGTACTTCTATTTTCGATGTTTTCTGTTACTTGTTTAAGAAGGGGGTTATGGTGTACCATTAGGTTCAAAAGTATATCATAGCGCTTATGCGATAAATAATACCGCATAGGCGTTACAAAATATTGCAAAGGCGATAAAAGTTATTGCATAGGCGATAAAAATGTCGCATAATCGATATTATATATCGCATAATCGACATTTTTGTGCAAATTGCGATTGTTCACTATTCAAGTTGAAGCGTACTGAGTGGTTCAAAAGTAAAATTGTCGCAAGATCGATAATTGGGTATTAAAGGAATAACTGTCAAAGAAGGACAGGAGGTAACGATGGGCGGACGTATGCATATATTGTTATGCCCTCTGGTTTATGTGCATGGTTGAAGAATTTGAGTATTTGTAATTAATATTAATGACCAGCTTTCTACAACATTAACATGAAAGAAGGCCGAAATTACGCATAATTCATTGTTTACATTCAGAACAATGCTGGTTTACTAAAGGTTGCATTTATAATCATAGTCTCTTAAGAGGGGATCATTTTTATTTCCTTCGATCTCAGTATGTGAAAACAGTTCTAATGACTACTTTAAAAAGAAGCCGATAAGTTGCAATTTTGAAAATTGACCACGGCTTTTTTTTCAACAAAAAACATGCTCGAAGCTAGTCTTTTGAATAGGCTCTAAGGGATTGAATCTAGAAAAAACTGTGAGCTGCTGTTCACAAATAATACCCCCACCCCCCCCAAAAAAAATTAAAATAAATAAATTAAATTAAATTAAATTAAAAAACATTGATGAGATCAAATTTTTAAATAAGAGGTGCACATCTACTTAATGTCACAGAGATTGAGTGAAAATAAAAATCAAAATCCATTGAGGGGTTTAGTAGGAGATGCGGTTAGAGATGAGAACCCCCTTGAAGTTAATTGTCCGTTTACCTTCTGTAGGATGATTCAGTCATTCTCAAAATGCATGTACAATTGCACCAAAACCACATCGCTTACGTTTGTAAAGAAAAATCGTCTTATTTATTTGTGGTCCGATTTTCAAAATCTTTTTATCATTGAAATCCCTGAAAACATCCCTAGCTGTGTTTTTCAATCAGATTTCCAATATATCCTATCATTTTGGGGGAAATTAAGGATCAAACGGGCAAAAAGCGCCTTATGGTTGGTATAAATGTAAATTCAAATATGCTTTGAAAGTTTTCCAAAGAATGCATGTATCAAAAAGCTTTGTGAGTCCGCCATGGGCTGCATGTGGCCAAAGCATTTGACAATCCATATTCACAGGGTATTACCGGCAACATTGAACACTGGCAAAATAAACGGCAGTCCCATCGGAAAAACAAGACAATGTTGAGTGAGTAGTTTGATTTTATCAAATCGATAATTAAATGAAATACAAATGACAACAAAGTTCCAGAAAAGTTAAGGGGGTTAATGTTGCACATTTTCTCTATCAAATATGCTATTTTCTTCCCTTATCGTATTCTATATGTAAGTTTATTTTGATTTGACAAGTGCCCCCACCAAAATAACGTTTTAAAAAGATAATTTAAACATTTGTACAACAGTTGACGACAGTCGCGGCAACAGGTAAAGGCATTAATCTTAAACTAAAAAAATACTTTGTATCAATCTATTTTCGTTCTAATAACTGTAATTGGAAGTGCAAAATTCTCGAACTGTTAACATAATTTTTACAAATATGAATGTTTATTGCTCTAATTTTGATCAATTCTGGTTACTTGTTATTTTCATTTATTTACTATTCGCTATCTATTTCTACTGTAGATGTACCGTTGGCACTACATATACACTTAGATGACACATTACAATATTACTAAAAGTGGGGGAGGAGGCATTCGATTTCTTATCTGTCAAAAACATGGCTGTCGGTGCTAAAATAGACCAGGAGGTCAAGCTACTTTACTTGGCATGTATTAAAATCAAAAATATATGAGAAACTCCGATGCAACCGTTCTTCAGCATCAAAGCTTTACAAAAGTTTCAAATTGGATCGAAGTTGTCAGAAGACTCCTTGTAATGGCAATGGTCCTTTAAAGGTATATATAAAAGTAGTTTTTTCATGTTTTTGGAATATAAAATGAAACGATTGGAGAAATAAAAGATATTTTGCTTGCTTAAATCTTCAGCTGATTAAGATTTCCACAAGTCTCTAGTTGATCGAATTTGCCAGATGACTCGTTATCGGGCTAATGGCCATTTTAAGGTAAAAAAATTGTGGGTTTTTTTCGATGTTTTTTGTATATAGTATGAAATACAAATGACAACAAAGTTCCAGACAATAAATTTTGCTACGCCTGACGCGCGTTTCGTCTATTCAAGACTCATCAGAGGCGCTCTACCAAAAATATTGAAAATGCCAAACACTGTATGAATATGAAGAGCATAGAACAGTATAACCAAAAATACCAAACTGGGGAACCAAATTATTACTAAGATATTCAACCTATGTCTGGGGTAGGAAGAACCTTAGGGTTTAGACAAACTATATTGATAGTTGCAGATAGAGAAAAGATATTGCTTTGTTTAAACCTTCAGCAAATTGAGCCCTAAAGAAGGCTGCATTGGGTCGAATGTGTCAAATGACCCCTTATAAGCATTAAAAAAAATGGCCAATTGAATATTAAAGATTTCAGAAAAGATTTCAGCTGATTGAGCTCTCTACAAAAGTATCCTTTAGGTTGAAGTTATTAGATGATCTTTTATAGGGGTCATAAAACAGTCCCCTTACAGCTTAAGGACCAGATGAGCAATAAAAGCTCCAAGGAGCCTACCTCTTATTTACCAAAGGGGGCATTCCCATTGCCCTTCACCTTAAACACTATCTACAACAAATGAAGTCGACATTAGGATGACTAATATTTTTCTTAACCTCTGCTGCCTAAATAGTTGCTTTTCCATCAAAATAAAATTCAATATATTTAAAACAAACCCGCCTCACGCTTCAAAATAAATCCTTGGTCCTAAACTGTAATGGATGCAACTAAAATATTGAAAATGACTTTGTACAACCAGATAATACAAGAGTTAACACTAAAGTATGTTTCGACTTCCAGCAACATCAGAAACAATAATTCTTTCTTACTTCCAATGTTAATATTCATAAATTTATAAGGGTTTTCAGTTTCCGAGATAAAAATGTGTTAAAATACAAATATCAAAAACGGGTATAAAACGGTTAATTCGGTTATGCTGTTTATCGATGTTTCAAGGAGTAACCTCTCATCAGCAGCACTTGATTCAAAATATTGGAAGATAAAAAACCAAAAGTATTGAACGAAAAGTACTCAAAGCCAAAAAGTTCGAACAGGAAAGCCAAATCAAGCACCAAGGATATAGCCCATGTGCATTACAAGGAAAGAAACATGATCATGATGGTGTTTCAATTGAACATTGCTAAGATATGCAATACAAATTATCAATCTCACGCCAAAAAAACAATGTCAAGGTCAAAAGTCTGGGATGCAACTGTGCTAAGCTATTACTGGGGCATAATATATTCATACCAAGTTTCTTCAACCTAGAACCTTTACTTCTTGAGATATGGAGGTCCTCATAAAACCTTAACAATGCTATTATATGTATAGAAAATTGTCAATCACTTAACTGGAGAATCAGAGGTATGTCCAAGACACAATGTAGTAACAATATCGTCGACATTGGTTCTCTGTTACCAATGGCAACATATGTATTTATTCCGTTATACTGTGTTGAATTACAGATATACATGTTAACTCTAAATCCTCGTCGATATCGACGATATCATCGATATCATTACGATATCGTCAAAGATTTTGTCAACTGAACAGTAACCTCCAACTTATTGTTGCTATCGTCGTTATCATCGATATCGTACTGTTATCGACAAAACTGCAAACGTTTGTTTTATTAGCTTTTATACTAGGCTGCACTGTTGATATCGTCTTAATCGTCGATATCGTTCCGACAGCGTCTATGATCAAATGTAAATATAATAGCAATCATTACACTCTGAAATCTTTACATGTTATGACGATATCGTCGATATCATCGGTGTCGTACCGATATCGATAGTAGGTCTATAAACCAAAGGAAACTATAATTTATTACTTGAATACCAAAGTCTTACAAATATTTGATGTCGATGTCGTCGATATTGTCGATATCGAAACGATATCGTCGATGTCGTAAATATAAAGTTAATCTTTTTTATCTTTTTTTGTTGAAATTTTTACTCAGTACCACGTTGTCATGTCGATGCGACTACCTAATGGTAACCTGAAAGTCCATGTGGCTTCCTGGTGCTAACTTGATAGTCTAGGCAGCTCCCAGAATTTAATCTAATAGTTGATAAAGCACAAACCTCACCCTAAACTTAAACTGATAGTCCAGGTGGCACAATCCTAACGCTTAACCTAACCTGATATTCGAGTAGGCACAACCCTTACCCTAACCTGAGTGTCAAGATATCCTGTTTTCTGTATGAATTAAATTGATTTTGATTTTTTTTTTACTTTTTATATCGAGTCATATGTTACTCAACATGCAAGAATAAACTTTACATAAAAATGCGTTGTCGATATCGATTCGATATCGGATCATTGATGTCGATATCGACGATATCGAAACCCAAATAAAACTGTTCAAAAATGAGTTGTCGATATCTACTCGATATCGGATCATTGATGTCGATATCGACGATATCGAAATCCAAATAAAGCTTTACAAATATGAGTTGTCGATATCGGCTCGATATCGGATCATTGGCGTCGATATCGACGATATCGAAATCTAAATAAAACTTTACAAAAAATGAGTAGTCGATATCGACTCGATATCGGATCATTGATGTTGATATCGATGATATCGAAATCACGTTTGGTCTTGGACATGAATGGAGGATCAAGGTCAAGGTCATATGAAGTTTCATCAACCTAGAACCTATAGTTTTTTTACATATGGAGGTGCACGTACAACCTTAACACCGCTATTACATGTATATGTATAGAACATTGTCAAAATCACTTAACTGAAAAATCAAGGTCAAGGTCAAAAGATGGGGATGAATCTGTGCAAAGCTACTACTGGGGCATATGCATGTCAAGTTTCATCAACCTAGAGCCTTTATAGTTCTTGACATATGGTGGTGCTCATAAAACCTTAACACTGCTATGATATGTATGGAAAATGATCAGTCACTCAACTGGAAATTCAAGGTCAAGGTAAAAAGATTGGGATGCAACTGTGCTAAGCTAAGCTACTACTGGGACATATGCATTGTAAGGTTTCATCAACCTCTTAAGATATTGAGGTGCTCAAAAGTTAATGCCGCTGTCGTTAAAGAAAAACCTATGTCCCGCTCTGCTTGACAGAGTCCTCAACCAAAAGATGGCAATGCAGCTACTAAGCCAATGCTTGGGGTACACGCCACGTTTTATTAATATCTTATATCAGGGCATGTATGTACTAAATCATTTAGTAATGTATAAGAAGTTTCCCCATCCCAATGCCCCGCCTTTGAAAATGTTCATATATAAAATGCCTAGACTTTCTTTGCATATGACACAAATAGTAACTTTTTCCTAATAGTTTTTAAAAAGGTGTTATTTGTTTTATCAAAATGTGCACGGGAGGTTTCAGAAATTTAGGAGTCACTCAATTATTGACTTCTTGGGATAAAAGGTGAGATCCATGTAAATTATGCACGAAATCTGCACAAAGTTAACAATATTTTCCAATGAAATAGGGGTCCAATCCCGCTCCCCCCCTTTCCCCTGGACCCGCAACTGGGTGTGTCTTGGTTACTTTGTCAAATTTAACAAATACATTTTACATCATATAATTGTATAAATTTGTGTTTTATACGAACTAATTATGTTTAAAATTTTGTAATTTTCGTACAGATTTAAACATCCACTTTTTCAAAAATATGTGGATCCGTCACCGAGTTTAATTAACGTCTAATATTAAATATAAGAATAAAAACTTCAAAAAATATATTTTTCTAACTAAAGTCACCTTTGGTGCTCTGCACGTGTCTTGTATATTCCAATAGGCCTTTTGAAAAAGTCATTCGGAATTCCGATTCCGAGTCTTTTATTTTAATTTTTGCAAGAGTAGTTTTCCTTTGTGGGTCGGCCACATTGTGTGATCAACGTTGAGCTAAGGAAAACATCAATTTATCCCTATCTGTTTTTGGCGAAATTTCTCCTTCCCGATTCAAATAAACTGGTTTGGAGTAAAGTCTTGGATGATAACGTATGTTTTAGTAGTTTGAGACTTTGGCAGACAGATTTAAAAATGTTTAAACAGGTTTACGAATTTAGTTAATTTCAACAGATTTTTTAAGCGAGGCCGACCCAGAAGTCGTAAACCTGCAGTGAATAAGTAAAAGATTGCTCAGGTCCGCAAGTCTGGAAAATACTTTCTAAAAAGGACTCTACTTAACTTTAACTTTAACTTGTTATTGGTATCCTCACAACTGCCTCACTTAAAAAAAATAACCGGGGAAAAGCTGGATAATAGTTATCTTAAAAGTATCATACTGCACAGCTATGAAATATTCTTCATTTGAAGTCAAATTTTATGGCCGGAAAAATACCGCATATATCGCAACCGGGAAAAATTTGGTCGTACTTAAGGAGCGACTATTTGATTTTTTAGAAGGGGGGGGGGGGGGGGCTGTGGTGAAATTTGAACTAAAAAGACATAAGGCAGAGCTTTGAATTAATATTGAAAAAAGGCAGAATGATAATTTTGGCCGAAAAATTTATAGTAGCTTTAAATATTACAAATTGCCCGTGGTTAGCGTGCAAAAAAACATCCAGGCTCTGCGTTTTCCGAAAATAAAAATAGCAGGACAAAACTACCCCTAGCCCCAATAAAAATCCAATGGTTTTCCCTTATGCCATTGATATTGGTATAACAACTTGAGAAAAATCAGGTTTAAATATTAGTGCAGATATATAAGTTTTAGTTTTATTTTCAAAAACTATAGATACGAGATTGGTAATTAATAATGAACTAAAAAAAATTGTAAAAATTTTGAACTGTGTTCAACCTTTCCAAAAACTACCGTCGTCTGTTGCTGTTTTCAATGATGAGCTGCCGTCTACTTCTGCCTTATATTGTCTTTTCCTTTGTTCAAAATTATACACCGTTTAAAAATAGGGACTGTCGTTTATTTTGTCAGTGTTCAACGTTGCCGGTAATACCCCGTGATATTGGGCCACAAGCGGACAGGGTTCAACATGGAGCGGTCGTATCATGCTGTGCTCGGCAAAGCTTTTTATTATACAGGCGCAGTGTAGAGAAAGCTTTATAGATAAGTCTTTAAGAAAAATGTTACCCAAAGCGACCTTTTTAAGCATTCATGGAAAATTAAACACATTTATCGTAATAAAACGGATGCAGACGATAGTAGCTTAACCAGCGTTACTATAATGTGTAAAAAAAGTCAAACAGTATCAAGTTCCTGCATAGTTTTATTTTACAATATGATGAAATAATATAATTCCGTTTTCTAAAAGCCTTTTATCTGAAAATTAAACTCATGAAACGAATGATTTTTTAATATGCGCTACTTTTAACAATTTAAGCGTTACACGTTTAAGAATTCTGTTTTACTCTGTCTTCCACAAATATTTTTTGAACAATTTTAAATAAATCATCGTTTAGCACAATAAAGATACATGGTAGGTAATTTTATTTGCCTGATTGTACTAAGATTTAGGATTTTTTTTTCAAAAAAGAAAAAGTTGTTGGAAATATAAACCCCTTTGATAACGTTTGATAGCAAAGCTTATTAAAATACTGTTTAAAAATTATTTCATTTGTTTATGTCAGCAGTGTCAAACTTTCAAACATTGATATCGAAAAAAAAAATGACATCGACAAGGAAATTAAAAAAAAAAATACACATCCTGGAAAAGGTTTTTTTTTAAACATGCATTCACCAAACTTTGAAATTCTATTGGATTCAACATGAAACCAAGCTCAAAGCTATTATTTTTTATCTCTGAATCTGTTCGTTGTTTTTTTTAATAAAACACGCCTCTCTACAGCTGTATTTGGATAAAAAGATCTTTTAAAAAAGTTTTATATATCTTGTGGAAAACACTTTTTGATTTGTTTACTATGATTGTTTTCGAATGAAACGGTCAACTTTCCTCACATTAACTTATTCTTTTTTCACATTTGCTTATATCAATTGTACATAAAATTTGAGAATGACTGTATTGCCCTTTAAAGGTAACAAAATAACTTTTTTAAACCTGACCATAAGGGCCATGCGATTCAATTGTCATTGTTATTAAATTCTTGAAAAAGGGACCAAAATTCAGACCTCCTTCGAAAATTAATTGGAATTCTTGTTTTGATTGTGTAAATACTGCCCTTCAATCGTACTGTAAGACCTGGATTAGACGAGAAGGGGCAGATTCCAAATCTTTAGACAAGTTTAAGAATAAATTCATATCCATTGTAAAATTACGAATAAGCAATTTTCAAAACACCTTAGTTTGTAGAAAATTCGACCCCATAATTATATAAACAGAATTAAATCAAAACTACAATTATTAGGTTCACGATATGTTTTTGTTCCTGCGGATAAAGCGGCTAACAATGTTGTTGTGGTATGACGTAAATATTATCTGGATGTTTTAATGCATGAAATTAAAGGCTCATGTACTTTCGTTCCCGTGCAAGCTACAGAAACCAGTATTATTGACGATCATGTCATAGCAACCACAGCACTTCGAGCAGCCCCTACATACAATAAATTACCTACTATGTACTGGATACCTAAATTACACAAAAACCCATATAAATCCCGTTTTATCTCTGCATCAAGTAAATGTTCCTTAACCAATATTTCTAAAGTCTTGTCTCTTGCTTTAACTACAATGAAAGAATTTATCATCCGATACTGTGATAAAATTTTCGAAAATAGTGGAATAAATCATTTTTGGAGTGTTAAAAATTCTCTTGATGTTTTAGACAAACTTCGGGCATTTGAAAATACTTTTCAATCCGTAGACAGCTATGACTTTTCCACTTTATATACTAATCTACCTCACAATCTTATCAAAAAAGAAATTTGAATATTGAATTAAATGGTGCTTTGACAAATCTAAAAGTGACTACATCTGTTCTAAAGTGTCACAAGTATTTAGTAAATCGTTTTTTAGTAACGGAACCCACAAAGGTTATGTTAATTGGACCGACATAGAAGTTATTACTGCATTAAACTTTCTTTTAGATAATATTTACATCCGGTTCGGTGAACAAATATATCGCCAAGTCATTGGTATTCCAATGGGAACCTATTGTGCTCCACTCATAGCTGATCTTTTTTTATATTGTTACGAATCACAGTTTATGGCCAAGCTACAAAAAGACCCAAACAAAAACCACCTTATCGAAACTTTTAACTATACATATAGGTACTTAGATGACATACTTGCTCTAAACAACCCCACATTCTCTAATTTGATAAATTATATATATATCCTAAAGAATTAACCCTAAATAAAGCAAACTCGACCGACAGTAGATGTCCATTTCTAGATTTGGACTTAAGCATTATCAATGGTAGATTACACACTAAAGTATATGATAAACGGGATGACTTTTCATTCCCAATAGTTAATTTTCCGTTTCTTGAAGGAGACGTACCATTAGCTCCAGCTTACGGGGTATACATTTCACAATTAGTCAGGTATGCTCGCATTGGCAGTGATGTGTCTGATTTTAATGATAAAAACCGTTTTATTACAGAAAAATTGCTATAACAAGGTTAACAAATTAGTCAAATCTTTTACAAAATTAAAGGAATATCTCATCCTGATCTTTATAGCAATGTAGTTTATAAAGCACAAAAATTAAAAAACAACCTTATGGAAATTAAAAACTGACTTAAAAACCTTTTGAAAAAAGGATACGAATTCAATGTTTTAGTAAAATCTTTGCACTTGGTATGTTTTGGCAGAAATATTGATAGCGTGATAGTAACTTTAAAACGTTAAATTTTCACTTGGTATCCACTGTATTATTTATAAGCACCACAGCGATCAGGTATGTCGGTTCTGTGTGGTGATACAACTGTAAATCATTCATTGTTTTGACGTGGGGTGTCGGATTTAGAACTGATGTATTTGATTCTTTTACATCAATCGATAAATGTTTCTTAGCTAGTTGTCAGTAACTTCGAGTGTTCTCAAGAGAGTTCCTCCTCGTCTTGTTGTTTTCGTACAGTATTTTGTCTTAGGTTCTCTCTTGTTGAATTGAACTTTTGTCGATTGAGTTTTACAGTGTGTTTTATATGTATGCTTTGTGCAAGCTTATCAATAGTAGGAAGGTTGGATCCAAAAAAACTAGTTTAACCCCGCCACATTTTATATGTGCCTATCCTAAGCCAGGAAACTTTGCCAAAGCCTTTGTTTGTCCTTGTCATTCTGTGTTAACTGTTTTATGTCAAGAATTGGGTCTTTCGTTGATGATTTAGGGATTGGTTTTGAAACTTTTGTATTGTATTATAAGTCTTGGGCCAATACAAGACGGTAAGCAGTGACCTATGGTCATGTTGAAGACTGTTTGCTGTTTTCCGTTGTGATTTTTTGAATTGCTGTTTGTTTATGTTTGTTGTGTCGCTTACACTTATTCCACATCTCAATATCGTCTATCATAACTTGGCATCCGTCATCCGTACGTTAAACTCAGCTAACTGAACTCTACAAAACAAATCTTTGTTGAATCATTTTGTTGTCTTACGACCCCTTATACGAGTTATATATACATGCCAGTACTAGTATCCCCTTAATGGTCAGAAATTGCGTTTTTATGTGTTTGCTATAAATACAAAACCTAATAAGCATCACTACTGATGGACCAAGAATTTTGTTTGTTTTTAAGTTTCCTTATAATTATGTTTTTAACAGAGATACATGCTATATTAATAATCTGAACAAGTAAAGCGACTTGCCTTCAGTTCTAATGCCTGTTTTAAAAAGCCACAAATTTCTATACGTTTATGGTTTACAATGTAATTTAGTTGTTGGGGTAAGCAAATAAACAATTTTATCTTCATCTGATTTTGTAACAAATCTACAAGTTTTCTCTGATTATTTTATTTTTACTATACAATTTAGGAGAAAGTGACATAATCCTCCCTCTTCCAAGACATGTCATGTTATACTAAATCTTTCATTAGAGGGAATCTAAAAAAAAACATGTATCTTTCCCTCCCAATTTCCAGATCCAAAGATAAGTGAAGATTTTCCTTATTATGTCCCGTCACAACGGATGAATTTCGTAGTTTAGACGTTCTTAAGTAAAAAAAAAGACAGAGAAAGTGGGAAGAACTAAAGCTTGAAACTTGTAGGGTCGTAGTGTAAACTTTATTGGAAGTTTTACAAACTTCAAGAACATGAAAGAGTTGGAATTATTTTTAACAAGTTCAAAACAAACGTAGCGAGTTTTCACTATGATTTTGAATACGGTATCTTTTTACCAAGTTTGTAGCACAAACATGTTGAAGTTTCATGTTTTTTGTAACACGTCCGTACAGTTTTTACTTCGTTGACAGTAAGTCCTAGTGGTTTAAGCACCGTCTGTAGTAGGTTAATACTAGGTTTTCTGGCACTTCACGGGGATTTTACAAAAGGTTTTGACATACGTTCTAATAAATTAGTTGTGTCTTCTGTATTTCTTTACATAACTGATTTTGAACTTATGCCATTCAACGAAACGATTTTTAGTCAGAGTGGCAAGGTATGGATATTTTCTTGTCCGATATTTGCCATATCGTTTTTTTTTCTCCATACTTTTATTTTTTTTATCAGCCCTTTCCTGCATGAAGCACATTAGCTATCCTGGATTGGTTTCTTTTTCGACGAAGGCATGGCTGTTCAATAAACGAACATGATACTTGTTCTAGCCGTTTTTAAACCATATCATCTGACATTTTAGAAACAAGAGGCTCCCAGGAGCCTAAATCGCTCACCTGGTCTTGATGTCAACCCTATATTTTGTAGAGTTAAATGAGCTGAACATTTAATCAAGCAACAGTTTTTCTTTTTCTACTAAAGTTTTCATTCTATAAGCCAAAAACACGAAAAACCGTTATTTTAGGGGCCGTAACCCCTATAAGGGGTCATCTGACAACTTCGACCCTATGGAGACTTTTGTAGAGCTTTATGTGCAGAACATTTAAGCAAGCAACAGCTTTTCCCTATCTGCTATAGTTTTTATTCTAAAGGCTAAAAACATGAAAAAAGTCATTTTAGGGGCCGTAACCCCTATTAAGGGTCATCTGACAACTTGATCCTATTGAAACGTTTGTAGAGCTGGACATTTAAGCAAGCAACAGCTTTTCTCTATCTGCTATAGTTTTCTTTCTATAGACCAAAAACATGAAAAAACAATATTTTAGGGGCCGTAACCCCTTTAAGGGGTCATCTGACAACTTCGACCCTATGGAGACTTTCGTAGAGATAAATGAGCTGAACATTTAAGCAAGTAACAGCTTTTCTCTATCTGCAATAGTTTTCGTACTATAGGGCAAAAACATGAAAAAACGCTTTTTTTCACCTTTAAGGGGCTGTAACCCCTATAAGGGGTCATCTGACAACTTCGACCCTATGGAGACTTTTGAAGAGCTAAATGAGCTGAACATTTAAGCAAGCAACAGCTTTTCTCTATCTGCAATAGTTTTCATACTATAGGGCAAAAACATGAAAAAACGCTATTTTTCACCTTTAAGGGGCTATAACCCCTATAAGGGGTCATCTGACAACTTTGACGCTATGAAGACTTTTGTAGAGCTAAATGAGCTGAACATTTAAGCAAGCAACGGCTTTTCTCTATCTGCAATAGTTTTCATACTATAGGGCTGCAATAGTTTTCATACTATAGGGCAAAAACATGAAAAAACGTTTTTTTTTCACCTTTAAGTGGCTATAACCCCTATAAGGGGTCATCTGACAACTTCGACCCTATGGAGACTTTTGTAGAGCTAAATGAGCTGAACATTTAAGCAAGCAACAGCTTTTCTCTATCTGCAATAGTTTTCGTACTATAGGGCAAAAACATGAAAAAAACGCTTTTTTTCACCTTTAAGGGGCTGTAACCCCTATAAGGGGTCATCTGACAACTTCGACCCTATGGAGACTTTTGAAGAGCTAAATGAGCTGAACATTTAAGCAAGCAACAGCTTTTCTCTATCTGCAATAGTTTTCATACTATAGGGCAAAAACATGAAAAAACGCTATTTTTCACCTTTAAGGGGCTATAACCCCTATAAGGGGTCATCTGACAACTTTGACGCTATGGAGACTTTTGTAGAGCTAGATGAGCTGAACATTTAAGCAAGCAACGGCTTTTCTCTATCTGCAATAGTTTTCATACTATAAGGCAAAAACATGAAAAAAACGCTTTTTTTCACCTTTAAGTGGCTATAACCCCTATAAGGGGTCATCTGACAACTTCGACCCTATGGAGACTTTTGTAGAGCTAAATGAGCTGAACATTTAAGCAAGCAACAGCTTTTCTCTATCTGCAATAGTTTTCATACTATAGGGCAAAAACATGAAAAACGCTATTTTTCACCTTTAAGGGGCTGTAACCCCTATAAGGGGTCATCTGACAACTTCGACCCTATGGAGACTTTTGTAGAGCTAAATGAGCTAAACATTTAAGCAAGCAACAGCTTTTCTCTATCTGCAATAGTTTTCATACTACAGGGCAAAAACATGAAAAAACGCTATTTTTCACCTTTAAGGGGCTGTAATCCCTATAAGGGGTCATCTGACAACTTGGACCAAATGGAGACTTTTGTAAAACTTTTGATGCTGAAGCAGTAGGGTGCATCAGATTTCATCTATCTCTTATACTTTTTGATTTACAAGCCAAAAACAGTATTCTGACCCCCCTGGTCTATTTTTAGCAACGGCGGCCATGTTTTTCGACGAATCAAAAATCCCCACATCAGTTCTGTGGGGGATACCCTAAAATACCACCAGACCAAATTTGGTTTGAATCTGTGCAGCGGTTTCAGAGGAGAAGAAGTTTTAAGAAAAGTTAACGACGGCGGACGACGACGACGGACGCCAAGTGATGGCAATAGCTCACATGGCCTTTGGCCAGGTGAGCTAAAAATGAACACCAGAAACAACCGAATATGGAAGATTCCTGTCAAATTAGCTAAAATTTGGGTAATTTGTTTTTATTTTCAGATGCCCCCCGCCTCCTAAACCCACAAGTTTTGTTCCTGAATTGTAATCTGCACTTCAATTGAAGAATAGTTATGAAATCTATAGGTTATTTAGGCGGAGGCCTTTGAAATTAACAATTGAAGAACTTATAATCAAACATTTTGTGCTCAATTTTGTGTGTTTAAACCCTGTTTTATCAAGTGTCTAAAAACTGAGTAGAAAAATTAAAAGCATAGTTACCCATAAATTTGAGCCATCCTTCTCCAAATGTAAATAAAGGTAATAAAATAATACTGAAATAGGAGAATTTCGCATGTCAATGAGATAAGACAATACAAGGAAGACATACCGGAAAAATTGAGGATCGCAAGGGTCCTGACTTGGTACAGTCATTTCAAAAGAAATGGTGGGTTAAACCAGGTTTTATGGCGCGCAAAACCCCCCACCTTCCATAATAAAGTGCATTTACATGGATTAGATCTTTTTTCATAAAAAAGAAAGCAGAATATTTAAAACCCTTATCGTACCATGTTTTTTACCCAAAACCCCCTCCTACAAATGAAATGGGTGTTCCCTTGTGTCGACCCAATCCCTGAACATGCAAGACTATGACAGAACAAATCTTTAGGAAGCAACCATTTGATTTTAATGGGGATGGATATTTTCTTCGTCCTGCCATTTTATTTAAAAAAACTGGAGCCTGCATGGATTTTTTTTTGCGCGCTAGTGCGCGAATTTTTTTTAAAACTCACTATAAATGTTTCAGCCCAAAACACCATCCTACCTTTTTTTTTAAATTCAAATCACTGCTTTTCTTGATTTTTGGAATCCTGCCTTTTTATCTTAAAATTCACCATAGACCCCTATAAAAATCAAATGGTCGCGCCCTTAGCTCAGATACTCATTAAGTGTTTGAAATAACATCTAGTTAGTACAATTTTTTAAATTGACAAACCGCGAATATATATACACGGGGTATTTTTATTCACTCATTTTACAGGACACATTTCATTAATGAGGAAAACGATGTACCCACGTTGTGGAAGTCTAGATAAAGCGCGTATTTAATTTCTAAATGATAATAATCTTTATTTGCAAAATACACCCATATGGATCAAAGCAAAATCAAAAACAAAAACACGTAAAACACAAAACATATAGAGAAAACAACAGAGTTTACAGAACATTAACATATGGAGTAAAAGTTTTGAGAACAGTTTTATCAATGTGGACCCTATTTTCGTGCTACCAGTGACTGCTTTATAAAGTCGCATACAATTGGAATCAGTTCTAAATTGGAATTCAAAATTCGTTGCATATGTTAGTTTGATTATTTAAGTCGATGTTTTGATTTAGATTTAATTCATTAAAAATAGTTTGTCTTAAGTGTTTGTTACTGTTACAATACAGAAGAAAATGATATTCATCTTCAACAACTTCATATAATGAGAGTTTGCCGAAAAAAAATATACAACAAAGTTCCCAGTAAAAAATTTCAAATTCAATGCCTCCTATGCTAGTTAGATTTTTTGCGGGGTCATCCAAATGTACCACTAACCCTCTTTTAGTTCCGTTGACTTCAATACTGAAGGCAATACAATTTGGCCCTCAGAAATATTTCGATTGTTGTTATTCTAGAAATGGTGTCAATCAAATGTGGATCCTAATGAATTTAAAAAAAAAACTATAGAATGGAGATTCCTAATTCTAAATCAATTTCATCTTGTAACAGCATCAAAACGTTTGATATCTTCCACATTTTATACTTCTATTCCACTGGAACAACTGAAAGCCCGACTGATTAAAATAAATCACAGCTGCATGATTAATCGCAGTTTTTTAAGAATGGAAAACTTAGGTACAAATGTCTGGTAGTCTATTATAATGGGACTTACATTGTCATCAAAGAACAAATTTACAGAAGACCAAATAATCGACATGCTTAACTTTCTTATCGACAAGTCAACATATTTGTTCAATTTGGTGGACGTTTTTTTCATCAAACAATAGGGATTCCAATGGGCACTAATTGTGCATATTTGCTTCATACATATACAGCAGACTTCTTACAATCACTTCTAGACAAAAAACGATCGTAGAATAGCTCTCTCTTTTAACCCCACTCTCCGTTATATTGATGATATTCTGTCACTGAACAATTCTCGATTTTGGTGGATTTCTCCTCCTCATATATCGTTATGAACTTGAGATAAAGGACACAAAGAATTCCAGGAAGTTGCTTTATATCTAGTTCTACATCTGGAAATAGCCTTTCAAGGAAGACCTTTAACAGAGCTCTATGACAAACGTGATGACTTCAACTATCCAATCGTTAACTTTTCCTTCATGTGTAGGCACACTCCGTCCGCTCCAGCTTATGAAGTTTACGTATCTCAATTGACTCTTTATTCCAGAGCTTGCGGGACTTCCATCGATTCCTTAGCAAAGCGTCACGTCTGACACAAAAATTTCTAACACAAGCTTAAGTTGCTCCTCTGTTGTTGTCTTCACTCATGAAGACGTTTAATGGAGGGCATTATGCGCTCATAGAAAACTATGGGATTTCTATCTTTCAGATGAGTGCAGATGGTGGTTTGTTAAAGGAATTTGTTTTGTCTTCTGTTATCAAATTTGATACGCTGAATTGCCATTGACAGCGCAAGGAGTCAGGAAGTGCTTGCTCTCTCCGGAGTCACGACTTGAGTTCGCGCTGTTGGATGCTTTTCAGTTGTTTTTGAGTTTTTGTGTTTTCAGTTTCTTCGAGCATGTACGTGTTTTGTCTTTGCCCTTTCGGATTTTGATATTTGAATGTCCCATTGATATTCAAAAACTTTAAAATTCCTCGATACATCTCTGGTTAGTCTAAGTTGAAATTTGAGCAATTTATACGAAACACCGGCAATGCGATTAGCAAGTCAATGGACCTGAAACAAATAACCTTGTACTACTTGCTTCAAACTAACACAAAAGCGTCGTCTTATTCTACGTCACGAAATACAAAAGCAAACCTTATAAACAAAGAAAGATTGTCTTTTTAAATATTCAGTTAATACATGTACAACAACATGTACATTTTCTAGAAAACAAATGTTACTTCAAGGCGGACAAAGGACGTAGAAAAGAAGCGGAAACGTAAAGGAAAAATGGTTTTAAAGATAAAGTTTGTATACCTTTACAAGTAAAAATCGTAAAAAAACGGACTTATGCTTTGATATTGGCCCCTAGACACGTTTCTTCATTTAAAATGAAGATATAATTTAACCTCATCCCACCCTCAAACAGCAATTCAACTCCAGGTATAGGTACAACATGTACCTTTTTATTTAAAAACTATGATGTAATAGTGTGGGTAGGCAGGGGGTATCAAATTCCTGGTTCCCTCTCCCTTGATTCCCGCTTCCCTGCCCGGCCCACTACTACCGGTACCCTCTCCATCGAATCCCGGTTCCATTCCCCTTCGTTACTCCAATTGGATTTCCCTAGGACTGCACTAGATTATCATATCCGATATTGTCACTAAGTGGAAATTGACTTTAACTTTTCAAAATTTTAAGTACTCGTCCATGCAAAAAGAGGACACATCCAGCATCTGAACCATGCATTATGCTTAGCATCACTAGGCGCACCTACCATACCAATATCATTGATGAGGCACTTGTCAGTAAGCAGGAATGGGCTTTAAACCATCCCATCTTCTATTAAAAAAATAAATAAATGTTCCCTGCGCGTAAAAAAAAATATTTGATCAGAAAAAAAACAAGGCCTCTTCCTTTTAAGTTGGTCTGTCTCTAAATACAGACTTAAATACAATTGATTTTTTGTAATAGTTGTTTAATTTTATAAGAACTTAGAACTCTGCCTAGTTCTACCCCCCGCAAACAAAGTTTGGGGGGTATATAGGAAACACCCTGTCTGTCTGTCCGTCCGTCTGTCCGTCTGTCCACATAACTTGTAAGCGCTTCTCCTCCTAAACCGCTTGAAGGATTTTGATGAAACTTTACCTAAAGGAAGTACATCATATGTAGATGTGCATGAAGAATTTTCATTGCTCTTGGATATCATTTAGGGGAGATAATTGGATTTAGACTTTTTAAATACATTTTTCAATGGGAGACCTCGTAAGCGCAACTCCTCCTAAACCGCTAAAAGGATTTTGATGAAACTTTACATGAAGGAAGTACGTCATATGTAGATGTGCATGAAGACTTTTCATCGCAATCAGACATCATTCAGGGGAGATAATTGGACTTAGACTTTTTAAATACATTATACAATGGGAAACCTCGTAAGCGCTTCTCCTCCTAAAAGGCTTGAAGGATTTGGATGAAACTTTCCCTAAAGGAAGAACATCATATGCAGATGTGCATGAAGAATTTTCATTGCAACCAAACATCATTCAGGGGAGATAATTGGACTTTTTAAATACATTATTCAAAGGGAAACCATGTAAGCGCAACTCCTATGAAAACGTTGGATGGATTTTGTTGAAACTTTACATGAAGATAGTACATCATGTGTATATGTGCCTGAGGAATTTGTATTGCTTTCGGTTATCATCGAGGGGAGATAACTGGACTTGAGATTTTTCTTTTACAGTACAGAGTCCAATATGAAGCGGGGGTATCCTTTTGTGAGCTCGCTCACAGTATTACTTGTTATGACTTGTAAGATTCTTACACGGTGGACATTCTTGATCAGTGAACGTTTGTGCTCAAGACTGTCCTTTTTCTGTTTCGTTTAAAACGCTAAACGTAAATGAAGCACCATTAAAGCAATTGCATACATTTTTTTATGTAGATCCAGAAAAAAAGATGTGGATTTCTCTAACACTGAAATCACAATGTTAATGTTATTCCTAGGTTGTGTTCTGTCCTTACGAAATTTTGTGATCTTTTATTGGCACTTTTATCATGGCGTGTTACCATTTGGTCTTACAATGTATAATACTGAAAATACGGGATTTCGATCAATCCCCTGGCTTTGTCTTGGTGTTACGGATTTTGAAATTCTAATGCCGATTTTATACTTAATAAAAATGGAAAACTACACACAAATAAGAACCACCCGCACCCCTAGGATAAAAGCAGGCGAACTTTCAATATGGGAGGAGCACAGCTTCATTTAGTCACAGATTGTGTAAACTGAGTTTCATGAAAATCCATAAACGGTACCCTGAGATACTGGGTGCATGGCTGACGGGCGTGCGTACAATGATTTACCATATCAAAAGTAGTTACATATACACTTTCAAGCGGAGGTAGAAAAAGGTTGTGAATAACAAAATTGAAAGGCCTTCTAAAACAACATATGGAGGGTTAGCTCTATTCTAAAAGTCTTTTTTAGCTAGGTCCAGGTGAGCTTTTACCATCACTTGGCGTCCGTCGTCGTCGTCGTCGTCGTCTGTAAATTTTTCAAACGTTAACTTGTCCGACACCATAAGTCCAATTGCAACCAAACTTGGAACAGTTGTTTAGTGGCATTATGTGATCACAGCTATGGTTCAGAATTTTAATTCGTAAAAAAACATGGCTGCAATGGCTAAAAATAGAACACAGGGGTCAAATTACAGTTTTTTGCAAATAACTCAAAAACAGTACCAGATATCAAAATTTTGGCAGGGTAAAACTGATCAGCTCTTCAAGATCTACCTGCCCAGTAATTTTCAAAAAGATCCTACAACCGATGTAGGAGTTATTGCCCTTTTTATGGATTTTTTTTTTTCAAAATTTTGCACTTATTTAACCCTATTTCTTGAAAACTATACAAGATATTTCATAAATTCAAATTGCATATTATAAAGCACGTCAAGATCTACATTTCATATAACAGGTCAAAGCTGTAGGACCATTCCTTTTAGGAGTTATAGCCATTAAAACGTCAAAAAAAACCATTTTTCATTACTTTTCCCTTGAATTTCAAAGATTAACTTGTCTGATACCATTAGACCAACTGCATTTAAACTTAGCACACTTGTTAAATAGCGTATATGCTAAAACTCAATCGTTCAGATTTTTGAATTGTCAAAAAACATGACCGCCATGGCGAAAAATAGAACATAGGGGTAAATTGTAGTTTTTTGCTAATAACTCAAAAATGGTTACAGATATCAAAATTGTACAAGAATCAAAAGTGATCAGCATATTAAGATCTACCTGTCCTGAAATTTTGAAAAAAAATCCGACTGCTGATATGGGAGTTATTGCCCTTTTTTTGTATTTTTTTTTCAAAATTTTGCACTTATTTAGCCCTATATCTTGAAAACTATACAACATATTTCAAAAATTTAAATTGCATATGATAATATCAACAACACATGTGTATCTGTGTAGTGGTTCATGTGAGCGATTCAGGCACCTTTGAGCCTCTTGTTTATTTTGCAAGTGAAAAGTATGCCTTTTCACAGTTATTTTACGTGGGTTTAAAACGTAATATGTTTTATCAACAATTCGGTAAGAGCTGATAGTGGCCAGTGGAGAAAGGATGAACAGTGAAGTTGTTTTACTTAATTTGATTAAAAAAAGGTATTTTTTTTTATTTTTGCTAATTTGACCATGTGTATGCAAAGTTCTGCGTTTTTGCGTACGGGTTGCTACGCGCCTGCACACATATTCACAAAACTTCGTAAACGTATCTTTAAACGTAGCGTATCTGATTCATGCGAACGCACTCAACATCATCTATAAACTATAATCGTCGGTGTTTCTGTAGCGATCTGGTTTTTATAGGGCTATCCCAAAGATTTTGTTGTTGTTGTAAATTTTGATCATTCTTGTTTGGACCATTGTATCACTTTAGTCATGAATATTAGTTTTTCTGCATATTTAGGATTTTATAGCTTAAGGTGAAAAAAATCTTTAAATCTTTTAAAATGTTTTAAAAAACTTCTTTTGGGTGAGAAAAGTGAAACTTCACCACAAGATTCAACCCACTCCAGACTTCACTCCACTACAGCTTTTAGTACATGCCCCTCCCAAGGAAAGAAAAAAAAACCAGATATATACCTTTGAAAAATTTGCATTTACAAAGATGACTTCTTGATGACTTTTCTTTCCCTATTGTAAATTTTCCTTTTCTTGAAGGCGATATACCTCTAGCTCCCTCTTATCTATGGAGCGTACATTTCACAGTTAGTCAGATATGCTCAAATTTTCAGTGGTGTTTCTGATTTTAATGATAAAACCGTTTCATTAAAGAAAAAATACTAAAACAAAGTTATTGATACCACAAACTAGTCAAATCTTAAACAAATTTCGTTCATAAATATAGGTATCTTATTGAAAAATTTAACTGTACGCGTCGATTTTTGATTGTGAAAGGTATTTTATATCCTGAATGTTATGGAAATGTTTATAAGGCTTGGAAATTCAAAAACAATCCTTTAGACATGGTAATTTGGCTTAAAAACTTATTAAAAAAAGGATACGAGTTGGAAGTTTTAGTTAAATCTTTAAATTTTGTGTTTTTTTTTTGGTAAAATATTAATAATTTGATAGTAACTTTAAAACTTTAATTTATAACCTTTTGACTATCGGTTCATTTTTAAGCATTACAGCGATCAAATATGTCGGTTTTGTGTGATGATATAGCACTAAATCATTTGTTGTTTAAAGTGTTCTGTTGGAGTTAGAATTGACGTTTTTATTTTTTTTAACATCAGTCGATAAATGCTTCTTAGCTAGCTGTCAGTAGCGGCGATTGTTCTCAAGAGTGTTCCTTAACGTCTCGTTGTTCTCGTATAGACTCGTGTCCCAGGTTCTCTCTTGATGAATTGGACTTTTATCGATTTGATTTTTAGTATTATTTTTGTGCTTTGTACAAGATTATCAATATGGGGAAGGTTGGGCCCAAAAAACTAGTTTAACCCCGCCACATTTTATATGTGCCTGTCCTAAGCCAGGAATCTTTGTCAAAGCATTTTTTGTCTCTGTCATCTATCTGTTTATTGTTCTATGTCCAGAAATGGGTCTTTCGTTGATAATTTAGGGATTGGTTTTGAAACTTATGTATTATGTTTTTTAGTTTTGGGCCAATGCAAGACGGCGAGCAGCGACCTATGGTCATGTTGAAGACTGCTGGCTGTTTTCCTATTCCCGTTTCTTTATGTTGGTTGTGTCGCGTACATTTATTCCACATCTCTTTATCGTCTATTAGTATAGGTCAAATGGGTTTAACAAACTCTGTTCAGCATGAGCCATGAGGATTACTATCATCGTGGGGGTATTAATTTAGGTACTTTGATACTTCCATGCTTGCACTGACAGAAGTAACATGTGCACTAGTCATCAGACAATTAACAGGACACCGTTAGTCATTAAACCTAATGGCATGTAGAACCATAAAACTTGACTTGAACTTTTATTTGACCGCAGACATACAATCAATCAATATTAAATAGCGATATCTACACCACCTCTTGTCTTTAAATATATTAATGTCTATTTGTAAGAAATTAAAACTGAACTAGAAAATTGATTGGAAACAGCTTTGGATTGGAAATAAACAAATAAATGGTACCGTACGTCAAAATAATTTATCACGATCGCAAGGTTGCTAATTATCAAATTTTAGTTAAGTTCATACATGTATAACCTACAGACTGTAACATAAATATGTAATTATTATTGGTTCACTGTCAAATCGAGCCTGAGACTTATACATGTATGATTTACGCCTGGTATTATTCTTTTGAGTATGCAGCTTCTTAAAAATATCTTGTACGTATATTATTATACTCATTAATAAATACTTCCGCTGGGTTTCAGATTTAGCAAATGAAAACCAAGACCTTCCATACTTTGAATTATATTCAGAAACACGACCAAGTTAATCAATAGAAAAGCGAAAAGGTTGATACTATTAAAGATAGTGTCCTTCGTGCAATGCTTAAAATACATTTTAAAAAAATACCGTTCCCCTTTAATTAATATAAAGGGGAACAGCAATTTTTTTTCAGGATTAAATTTGCCGATCGGCCCCTTTGATACTATCTTATACTTTGATTTACGGCCATTTTTAGGATTTATTTTTTCTTCAATCTTGCAAATTTCCTTTAAGTAGGAAAACTGCAAACGTGATGTCAATTTATTAGAAAGGCGAAGCAGAAATCTATCGTACTTGCACCCTCAAATACCACGCAACTTATCATTATTTCTTACAGGTGGTACTGAAGTATCTTTCCGAAATAGAGTATTATTGCAATTAAAAAGAACAAGGGGTTGCACTTAGTCGTGCTAAGGATACCCCCACTCGACCAATTGGAAAATAGGAAGTGGATGCCTGGCTGACCTGGAAAAATGGACACGGTACAACGTACATGATAAAAAAGCTTTGTACAAAATTTTATATCAATCTCCTCAGCAGAGCACGGTACAACTCATCATGCAAAAGCTGTATACCAAATTTAAAATCAATCCCTTCAGTAGAAGCCGAGAAATCTTTTACGAAAGTTTGTTACGGACGGACAGACGGACGGACGGATGGACGGACTAGGTGACTGCAATATAGCCGTCTCTCTTACGAGTGGGGGTATAATTAATTTATAGTTAGCTTTAAATTTTCAAAAAAAGATGCAAAGATTGATTAATATCAATTCTAGTTTCTCTGTTTCTCGTTTTTCATTTTACATAAACCCAACTGAAATTGCTGATCATGTATTCGAATTCATCCTGCAGTCGAAACGATTCTTATTTTAGTTAAAATCAGACAAACACAATCTCTTCAGTAGCGGCCGAGAAATCTGTTACGAAAATTGTGCAAATATGGCCCTTAAAAAGGTCTAAGTCGGCGCTGAAAACAGGAATTAGATGCGCAACTGACATGGAAAGGAGAGGCACGGTACAACTCATCATGCAAAAGCTGTATACCAAATTTGAAATCAATCCCTTCAGTAGAAGCTGAGAAATCTTTTACGAAAGTTTGTTACGGACGGACGGACGGACGGACGGACTAGGTGATTGCAATATAGCCGTTTCTCTTACGAGTGGGGGTATAATTAATTTATAGTTAGCTTTTAATTTTCAAAAAAGATGCACAGATTGATTAATATCAATTCTAGTTTCTTTGTTTCTCGTTTCTCTGTTTCTCGTTTTTCATTTTACATATACCCAACTGAAATTACTGATCATGTATTCGAATTCATCCTGCAGTCGAAACGATTCTTATTTTAGTTAAAATCAGACAATCACAAACACACACAATTCACGATTTATGTTATTTTTTTCTTTCTATTGTTCTTTATTATATCATATTTGTATAAATTTTGCACGTGCATGTTCATTGCTAATTATTGCATTGTATCGTAAGTGGGAGAGGACTTAATTCATACATACTTTGTACTTGTGTCCAATTCCCTTTTGAAATTGTTTCAAATGAAATATTTTTAAACTAAATCATACACTTAACCTTAAATGATGATTTTGCATAACATGATTCGCCCTTTTTTGAACAACATTGTCAGTAATTGGTTTTGATGATTATCCCAAAAACTAATTCTGCAGGGGATATATATATGGTGGTTGTGCTCTAGTCATTACATGATCGGAGAATTTATTGATGGTTTTCTTCAACTGTAAATCAACCAAAAAAAACCTGAACGGGTGTTAGAATTAACAAGAAATTTTGAAACGCCTGACGTGAGTTTCGTTTATTCAAGACTCATCAGAGGCATTCTAGCCAAAATATTGAAAAAGTATATTGATGATATAGCTGTATATTGCTGATGTTAACATTCTGTTAAATCCTACTATTTATTTCAAATATTTTTTATTTAGCGCGAATTAAGGCGTGACAGTTAGTTGTCAATAAACATTATCTACCACCCATTGAGGAGTGGCTCACAAGAAAAACACGTTATTGACATATGATTGTTTGTGTCATTTATAAAGTGCTTTATTCAATTATTGTCTAGTCGATATATTTAATTTTGAACCACTTCGGACGCTCGTGTTAAATTCTATTTGAACCGAGTAAAATATTACATGAAAGACAATTCGAAATAAAGTATCGCATAGGCGGTAAAATGTACCACCAAATCAACAAAAAATATCGCATGGGCGATAAAAAATATCGCATAGGCGATAAAAAATATCGCCTGTGCGAGAAATAAAATCGCATTGTCGACTAAAATGTCGCCTAGGCGCTACATTTTATCACCTAGTCGTCATTTAAATTATTTTGAACCTTTTGGTACACCATAGGGGGTTTATCTTTGACTATTTTAGGATTGGGTTTGAATTATATGCATTTTATTTAGACCTTGGGCCGAATGCAGTTCGAGGCACAGCGCCTACTTGCCTTGTTGAAGGCTGCTTGCGTTTCATTGTGGTTTTCTAAATGACCGTTTGTAGTTTAAGCTGTGTCGCGTACATTTATTCTACATCTCATTATTTTTCTATTTCAAAAATAAGTTAAAATTGCTAGAAAAAAGTTAAAGGGTATAAACTCCTGTTATGTCATGAATGTTTGGTCTGATAATTTTGACCCTTACAATTTCGCAGTGCTAACTTTTTCTCTTGCACTTACGGTTTTCAAGATAAAGTAAAAAATGCTATAAACTAACATCACAACTTGATAGGGTCAAAATTATCAGACCAACATTCACGACAATTATTGTACCCTATAACTTATTTCTATCAATTTAACTTATGTTTGAAAATCTTCTTTAAAGTCCTTTCTACTTTGAATGCTATGATTCAGTATAGGTAGAGCTTCTGGTTATGAAAAAGGACAAAGGTTACTTCAGATTTTGTGTTTTGTAACAACAAGTATGTCGAGAGGAGGGTAATTTGGTCGATTTGAAATGTCATTTCATTTTTTTTAAGTTTGCAGCTTTAATGTATTCATGCTGTCGGATGACCAAATCATGATAATTGTAGATCATGCTCGATGATAGCTTAACATTTGATACTTTATTTTTCTGTATTAAACACATTTAATCACCTAATTGCTTAATAACACTAATTTAGTTATAATTCAAGGATAAAAAATATCTACTATTTAAAGACCCTAGAGAGTCTAACATCACTGTTAAAGTTTAAGTGAGGATGAAGTATTGCAGAAATTTTGTAGTTTTATGTTTATTTGTTCAAGGATGTATTTGTCTGCCGCGTATAAAAGGTAAATATCATCTCTTAAATGATGTATTTCTAAAGCAAAAATGCTGTTGACTTTATAGTGTTTTTAATTTTATATTTTATTTTGGCATTACAACTTTTGTCCGGAGCTTTTATGACCGGTCTCCAGGATTTTAGTTAAGGGGGCGTGAACTTTTTTTTTTTTGCCGAGCGTATTTTTTGTAAAAAAAACACACTTAATTATTTGCATGGAACTTCGTTGTAAGGGAGCAACCATTTGATTTTTAAGGGAACGCTTTGGTGACATTTGAAATAAAAAATGCCAAAATTCAGGAAATAAAAAGACAGAACAGTGCTTCGAATTAAAAATGCAAGATGGTGATTTTGACTGAAATCTTTATAGTAAATTTGAAAACTGAAAAAAGCCCGCGTTGCGCAAAAAAAACCAAGCTCCAATTCGCTGTTTGTTTGTTGGACATATACCTGCCCCGGTCATCAACATTTTTGTTAAAAATACAGTAGTCACCAAAATATTCGGTTTAAGCATAGACATATAACCCAGCTCCAAGGCATACATTGCTTGCTAAATCCAAAAGTTATAACGGCCTTTTCGGTGAATGTTGAATAAAAAAAAAACATACAAGTGTAAAGATGTCAGTTTGTCACTTACTTCTGTTGGCAACGATATGTTTTGCTTTATTAAGTTCTATAACATTTAAAAATACTTTTTGATCAATTTGCTCGTTTAGTCATTGTTGTAATATTTTTTTTGCTTTAGTATTTTCTTTTAATTAAATCGAATATTTTACCGGTCTTCAAAGTTTTCGATCCCTAGCGTGTCTGATGAAGGTTAATACAGAAAAGCGCTTCACACGCATTGATTATTTGCCTTTTTGTCATTTACAAAAGGCAGTCCATCAGCCAGGTCCGGAAAAAAAATAATTTGAGAGGATACCCCTGTAGACCGATTTTTTATTGCAGAAATCAAAAGACAAACATGTGATCTTTATTTTGCAACTTGTTATACTTTGCAAAAAGATGCGGAAACTGGTATAACAGAGGCCCCTTTAGGGGTACCATAAACTGTCAAGAATGTTCAACCCTTATATGCGAGCGAAGCGAAGCTCACTATTGTAGAGAGTCTGCCAAATTGCACGAGACTCAAAATACGATGGTTGAAAATAAATTCTGTCTGCTACTCGGAATGCACTAGGAATTTACGAAAAACCGGGTCTCGCGTCACGCGAGACCCAGTGTTTTCGTTTATTTGTTTGCAAACGGTTACAAAACTAAACCTTTTGTTGTTGTTAATGGCAAGAACTTTCTCAATAAATAATAACTATCTACCGAACGAAGGCTAGTTGTTTTGTTGTTTTTAAATATGCCCCCCTTCTCGCGAGATTTCAATACACTAGTGACCTTTAACAGAGAGTGCACAGTCATGCGCAGAAAAATGACGGGAAATATCACATCACATCGTCCCTAACAAGTTAAAACTAAATTCTGCCAATCAATTATCAGAACTTTTAACATAAACAGATTCATTATAAAAGCGTGACAAGCAACTATTTTTTCTGCATATGTATGATAAATAAATTTGGTCCTACCTGATCTGAAAATATAATCCTAATCCATCCTCATGACATGTGCCGTGTCGTCACTCGTGGTCCTTCAACGTCAAACTGACATAGTTAAATGATCAATGCAATCATGGGTCCGTCGTCATTTTTCATCAGGTTATTCAATCTTTTGCAGCCAGTACTAGTAAAAATTAGATACGGGTATACAGAAAATCTCACAAAATAACCTGACAGAAGAACATTGACATTTTGACTTCATGTTTACAGTCTGCTGGATATGTGACGTCACAAATGGACGATCAATATTTATGTATAAGTTATGGATAATATCGTCCCGACCGCGAACCATATTTTGACGTTTTTTTAGGATAATACATCAATTATTATTTTTTTTTTTTCGAACAAATTATTCAATGTTTGTTCACTAGCGGACCCTCTTAGATATTGGTCCAGCTGAGAGTATTTTGACAATATTTTCCAGATCCAAATTAAGGTTCGACCTGAGATAATTAATCTAACTATTCGATATAATTTTCTCAGGTTCGACCCAGATCAGGCTGAACCTATTATCTTATTTATCACATTGCATCAAGATAATTTGTATTGATTTTGTATCTTCGCGAGCTTTTAGGGCAGAGCCATTCTCATATTAAAACATTCTATTATACTAAGTCTACTACAATATTATTAAAAAGAGAACTTTAAATATATTAAATGTTGTCTAGACAACCAACGACAGACAAAAGTTAGTAAAAATTTTCACTCAAAGAAGTCTTAAAGGGAGATAATACATGGAATGACTAAACATGAGTTTTTTTTTCATTTTCTTTTTTTATTTCCTAAAAAGATAAGATAGCTAGGTGGAATATTTTGTGGAGAGAATCTACCTACAACATTACAAATTAAATAAAACAATCTATCAAAATATTTGTGGTACCGGTTGAAAGTTTTCGGTATTTATGAATGTGGTCCCAGTCAGCTGAAATCTATATTTTTTTCCATGATTAAATACAAATGATCAAAATAATGTGTTTCATTATATTTTTTTCAATTTTAGTTTATATATTTGACCATTTTGAAACAATAGTATCAGAACATAAGAACTTTAGTCTTTATTGTCGTTTAAAAGTTGCCATAATTACACGTACATGTGCATTTTGGATCATTTTGCAAGGCAGCATACAACATATACAATTATGGCGCTGTTTGTTTAACCGTTAGTTGTACTAAGTTACAAAGTAACTGTAATCGAGGAAATCTGCTAGCCAATGAATTCAGTTTCCATATGGAACTTTTTTTTAAAAATTTATTTGACGCTCTGATATGTTTGGTTTGCCTTTTGAATTTACAACTATAGTATAGAGTCCTTTTTATTGTGAACTTTTTTATGTTGCTGAGCAATCACGTAGAGTTTGGTCAATTTTTCCCAAAAAGAAGTTTACAAAAACGAAGTTGAAATCACCAGACCATTGAAGTTCAGTAGACATTGTGCTAACAAACGAATGAATCGAAAGAAGCAAAGAGGCACCAATGGCGCATTCGAGTGCCAAAAGTCCGAAAGGGCAACGTCAAAACTGGTAAACATGAACAAGAACAGCACGAAGAAACACAAAACACAAAATCAACCGAACGGAAATGATGTTTCAGAGGGCGTCAACGGACATAAAGACCCTTAACCCCGCTCTAAATGAGCACAATGCACCTCATTCGATGCCTCAAACTACCCACCATCAATTTAGTCCCGTCACTTTAGCTAAAAGGCAGCCACCTAACCCTCAAATGCCTAAAACCTAATCCTGGGGGTCCCGAAGGCTGAAATTTCTAATGTCTCAGAGGGCGTCTAACAATGCAAACTCAAGTCGTAACAAGAGTGAAATCAGGTGCTCCGGAGGAGTAAAAGGCGGTTTCTGTCTGCTATAGCACACCCGTCATGTTGCTCATTTCCAATTCAGTGTGTCAAATCCGGTAAAGGAAGACAAAACAAATTTCTTAGACAAACCAACATCTGCACTCATTTGAGAGATTGTCTATACGAGTGCACGGTGTCTGCCGTACAATTTCTAGAGGGAAGACAGCAACCGTGGAGCAACATAACCATGTGTTAGCCATTTCTCTGTCATACGTGACGCTCTATCAAGGAATCTTTCTATCTATCGATGTAATTGCCGCAAGCTCTGGAGTAACGAATCAACTGTGATACGAAGACTTCATTAGCCAGAGCGGACGGAATGATGCTACACAAAAAGGGAAAGTTGACGATTGGAAAGTTGAAGTCATCACGTTTGTCATAGAGCTTTGTTGAAGTCTTCCTTGACAGTCAATTACGAGATGTAGAAATACATATGAAGCAGACTTCCTAGAATCCGTTGTGTCCCTTATCTCAGGTTCCTGGCGATATATGAGACGGAAAAAGTCACCAAATCGAGAATTGTACAGTGAAAGGACATTATCAATACTAGTATAACGGAACGTGAGGTTTAAAGAGATAGCTAGTCTAGTTTTCCACGAGTACAATATGTCCCGTCTTATACTTCATTCAAAATTTCTGAAAATTCAAAGAAAACTACTTGTCCTGATTTTGTGTTAATATGCGAATACTGTAAGCTTACTAATTGTGTGGTTTTTAACTTAACTGATTTCAGTGTTTCCCATTTTTCGTGAAATTACAAAAAAGAAATAATTGTACACTAATGATATAAGTTTCTGTAGACCTGAACTACTAGTATTCTTTGCGTGTTGCCAGTAACATTAGACAGAAGCGACATACATAGACTCACTTTTTGATTGTTCGTCTTCTTGAATCGAACGTCGCTCTGCAAAGTTATTAAGTATTCCGTCTCAATTTTTATGTAACTTAACTCTATATTTCTTAATAGAGTTAAGGAATTACTCAACTACTTCCTGTTAACAGAATACTTTATAGACAAAATTACAAAATTCTGACATCGTTCGGGACAAAGTTACTGAACAAATGGATACGAAACTGTCTATGGGAACTGACACTTCAAGGTTAAAAGCATATGCAGGTACATGAAGATCCACACGCCCTTTGCAATAGAAAAAGCTACAGCGTCTATTTCTATTTATTTAAATACAGCTGACCAGTACCGGTACTGCCACGAAATGGGGGGGGGGGGGGTGGGGGTTGTTCCGATCAGACAATTATTTTTTCATAAAGGTGTCTCGAGACAAATTTTTGTTTTCATTATTAACATTATTTTACATGGCAGAAATCCTTCTTCAGAATATTTCTAACCTCTGTTACTAAAATATTTTTCATTAAAATTCAGATTCATAATATTATTTTAGAAAAACACCAACCCCCTCACCCATTCTTTGATTTAATAAAAATAGAATTGGAAAAAAACAAAATTTACAAAACGACACCGTTACATTGTTTTAAAGCGACACCACGATAGAAATTGTCGACTGAAATAAAAAATAAATAAGTTTTAAGTAAAAAGTAATGTACATATTTCATATAAGTTTAAATAAAAAAATCAAACACACCTGACCTAAAGTAAAGTCTAATAGGCCTAAAACAAGAAAACGTGATAAATTGGTTGTAACTTTGTTTTCAAAAATGTAACGATTCTCTTTTTCTGTATTATAACTTTTTTTATGTTGGTTTAAAAAAAAATACCATTGAAATGACTTAAAATCATAAGAAATATTGATTATAAAAATAGAAAAAGTTACCTTTACATTTAATGATTTTAAAAACAAAACCATATCGGTCTAACCATTACAATCCGCACATGAATTTGAAAACTGGATTTTTTTGTAAAACGCTGTTTTTATTAAATCCTAGTGGTTTTAATATTTTTAATCGTTGACCATTGTATGCAGGTGGATAATTATCAATTATGGACTTTTAACGAGGTCAATACATTATATATGGACCTGTTAGGCATATATTGAACGAGGACGAAGTCCAAGGTCAATATATTCCTAACAGGTCCATATATAATGTATTGACAGAGTCAAAAGTCCATCATTGTTATATTACATATGTAGTTTTTTTTTTAATATATAAGAGTAAAATGAATTGCTGTTTTAACATCATGTAATTCAAATTCGCAGTTTTTTACATTTTTTTTACTTCCAATATCAAAACAAAAATAAACTAATTTCCCTAGGAAATCTTTCACACCTTAATTGTTATGATTTAATTCTAGCCTAAATTTTTGGGCAGTTAGTTTATTGCGTCTTTGTAAAATGCTGAGAAACATACCCTCTTTCACTGCATTCTTTTGTCTTGGCGCGGTGTAACCCAATTTCTGCATTAACAATTATTTACAGATAATTCGCGTACTAACCGAAAAATCAGATGTCATTTATTTAAAAATTCTTAACATTTTAAACAAAATCACTGAATCAAACTCATTTTCATTGTTGGTTTTGTATCTATTCCAACACCGTTAGAAAGTGAAGGCTCTGTTGAAAGCTATGTCAATATTTAGGACGTCTAAAATGACGTCACAGATGTGTATAAAATATGTCAAGAACGGACGAATATCCGGATCTAAATTTAGTAACATAGTGTCAATATAGGTAAAAATAGAAACATAGCGTCAAAAATGCATCGTTTTAATCTCCAAAGCAAAGAAATACACTAAATATCCATAAAATCACATGACCAAATTATCCAATGAAAATGTAAGAATGATAAACCATATGTAATATTGTCGAGTAAATTTTACCTGAGATACGTGCGAAGTCATAGGAAGAAATTCGCAAATTGTAAAAATAAGGAAATTTTGAACGTTATAATTAGCAATTTTAATTCTAAAAAATATCTTTTTAAGACATTTTTATGATGCCAACTCTGTTTCTAAGTCAATAATCCCTATGCATACTATAGATTTATAAAACAGTAATTGATGTTTTCAACCCCATATTCAATTTATTGAAAATAAATGAATGACTACGTTTCAATTGCTCACCAGAGGGCCCAGAAAAATGATTTTTAACCCATTTTCCGCATATTTTATACAAGTATAACATTTGGAATTATGAAGCTTAGATATAATACTTAATTTTTGTACCTTAAAAAATCGGTCTACGGGGGTATCCACTCAACTTTTAAATATGACGTCTTTTCAGGGTTGGCTGAGGACTAAATATGTGGATCGTGTCTTTCTGGCACATATTTCGTATTCTTTCGTTTTAAATGTTTTAAGTCGAACAAATAATCTGTTAAAGAAAGATCAATATCACACATCGTTTTATTTGTGAAATTGATATTTAATAGGAGTAGATGTTCGAGTTAAAAGTATTAAATGTAATAGAAATTTATAAAGCAAAGTTTTTGTTCATAGTATTCCGTAATTATTTCACACTTTCTTTCTTCTTTCTTTTAGAAATCGACAAAGACAATTCGATCAAATATGGACCGAAAGACAACAATAGAAAGATGCAGGTGTGTAAATAAAGTTTAAACAGAGTTTACATATAAAAAATTGCAATTCAATTCAATTCATTAAAAAAAGTTATTATAGTGCAATCGTTTCGTTCCGTTTATTACATGTATGTTGGGGACAGTCAAAAATATATATTCTGTTCTACTTGCTGGTCGTCAAAATATATGTAATATTTAGCACACCATAATGGTACAGAATTGAAAGAAGCACGTGGGCTTAGAATAAACTAGAAAAAAACACAACAAAAACTATTATTTAACAGCATACCCGTAGTAAGACATTTGTAAAGAGTGATTCAAAGGTAACGTTGTTTCAACATTGATTCAACGTTGTGTGCCTGATGGGTTAACACATCTACATTCTTAACATCAAAGCCCTATGTCACCTATGTCAAAGGATAAAATGAACCAGATAGGCTAAGCATATAAATAAAACATTAATGTGACTTTGATATCAAAGGTCAAGGTCATATGAAGGTCACTCTTGTAACTGACATATTGGCTTATTAGAATAATTTAATATCCTATGTCAGAGGTAAAACAAAGTTTTACCAGGACATGTTTTGATCATTAAATTGACATTTATTTGACTTGGAGGTCAAAAGTCAAGGTCATATAAAGGTATTCATTGTACACGACACATCGTCTCATGGTAAAGGAATACTAGTAAACAAGATACTACCCAGACATACTATGAATATATTAACATTTATTAGACCCCGAGTTCAAATGAAGGTCATGCTGGTACACGGCGGATCGTCCCATGCATATGATACATGCACATGTCAAATATCATATTAAAGCCATATGTCAAAGGATAAAAAAAGTTATGGTCTAGACATGCTTTGCATGTAAAATAAGCATTTATTTGACCTTAAGGTCAAAGGTAAAAGTGATGTTAACATGCGTTCATGATGATGCAAATTCCTCATGTCAAATATCAAAGCCATATACCAAAGGAAAAAGATATGACCTGGATACGCTTTGCACGTAATATTATCATCAATATTCATTCTGTATCTCATATGGGGGGTAGGGGGGGGGTCTGATCCCGGAATCCCGAACTAATTTTTACAACATCCCGTCATCCCCACTTTAAAATGAGAAAATCCGTATCCCGGAAAAGTTGATATTTTAAATTCTATCCCGGAATCCCGAACTAAAAATGTCCAAATCCCGGAATCCCCAGCTTGAATATGGCCAATCCCGGTGTCCCGAAAAAGGTCATTCCCCCCTTAATTCATATGGTGATACAGCCACATGTCAAATAGCTAACCTTTATGTAAAAGGATAATAAAAATATTACCCGCGCAGTTATTGTAAGGAGAAGAAGTCAAGAAGAAGAAAAAGAAGAAAGGACCTGACACAAAAACAATTATATGTCTCCCCGTTCCGGGAAGGGGAGACATAAAGACGTATATATGACGTCTTTAATGTGTGTGACTTTTGAGCCTACTTGTATAATCGTGTCGTATAATTACCTTTAAAATTGATTGAAAATAAAATAAAACGATGTTAGAAGCTCTTTTCTACGGAAGCGTATTAGGGCCATGTTTTATTTTTTTATTTTTTTAATTGTCAACTTTAATCTTGGAAATTCCAACTTTAATCTTGGAATTATCAACTTTAATCTTGGAAATTCCAACTTTAATCTTGGAATTATCAACTTTAATCTTGGAATTATCAACTTTAAACTTGGAAATTCCAACTTCAATCTTGGAATTATCAACTTTAATCTTGGAAATTCCAACTTCAATCTTGGAATTGTCAGCTTTATTCTTGGAAATTCCAACTTTAAATCTTGAAAATTACAACTTCAACTTTGGAAATTCCAATTTTTTGGTTATACAAACTTTTTTTATTTAACGTCTTTGGTTTATAACGTCCCATATTATGGATTCTCACTAGCGTTATATTCTGTAAGAGGGATCGTTGCTATTATTCATCTTCTTACATATTGTTTTCCTTTTTACTGAACGTTTTCCTGTTTAACTATTTTGGTTTTTTTTATCTTTTGTGGCACCCTTTTCATGTCTGATTTACTACCCACAACAAATGGGTTCCTTCTTGCTTTGTTTAACTTGATAAAAAAAAGGCTGGAACAACTTAGTTGAACAATAAGCAACAACCCATAAATAAATACCCTACCACTTAAAATCCATTAGATGAAAGTATTAAATACCAGGTACAGATCTACATTAAACCACAAAGATTGTGTTAAAGTTTCATGAAAATCCATCATGGGGGTTTGAAGACTTAGTTGCAGATAAGAAATATTTACACCCTTGTCATTTTATGGAAAAGTCCTAGCTTGTTTGGGAAACCCGTAAAATCATTTCAATCAAATTATAAAATAGAAAGTGCACATCTACGTTTTGTCCAAAGTCTAAAAGATTGTGTTGAAGTTTCATAAAAATCCATGAAGGGATTGAAGAGAAGTTTAGGCAAAGAGACATACACCCCTTATCATCTAGTGCAACAGGTCTCGCACAAAAAAAAAGGCTAACATAAAGTTATGTTTCTTCTCTTTGTTGTCTTGATTAACTGTGTTTTATGTTGCATGTTTTTTCATGCTGTTCTCATTCGTGTTAACTGTTTTTTTCTTTGCCCTTTCGGACTCTTGACATTCGAATCCTCCATTAGTACCTCTTTGCCTCATCCATGTTTTGCAATAGCGAACCCCAAAAATCAATTTGAGTATGCATGTACTATGTCAAAATATATATATGAGGTGAACATCTACAACTTGCGATGAAGCGGATAAGAGATGATTCTTCCCAGAGATGTCACACGAACGACCAGAATGCCAATAAATAAGAGGGGGTATAAAAATAGATTAGTCATATGGAGAGTTATACGATAGCAACGACAGTTTTGTTCCTAAGTTAACATCTGACACTTTAACAGCACCAGCAAATCCAAGTTTTTTTTTGTTTTTTTGTTTCTGCTAATTGTTATTTCTCACATGAATATCAATTTTTGCTTTTGTAAGCCCCCCATTAAGTTGTATTATTACCTAATAAAATAAAATTTCCCTTTCTATTAACTATTTTTGTGACCATTGTCACATTCTACCGGGCCGCCTGAATGAAAAATGTTCTATTGCCCGGCGACGTTCTATTGCCTGGTGACTTTTTGACTTCACCTTTGGTTGGACGATTCATAAACATGCATATGCATAATCTATTCCTCTATATCAGATAATTTTGTTATTTTCGTGTAAATTTTCGGCAAAACTTGTTTAAGCCCCCCCCTCCTTTTTCGCCCATAGTACACTGTAAGTGGAACCTCCCTTTTTTAAAGCCCCTGTATTTTGCATTGACAGTTTGCAATTAAGTCGATGGGCGTATACAAAATGTTTTGACTGGCGGCCTATCTCATTTTATCTTGTATTTATTCTGACTCCTCAGGATTTCTTTAGTATGCATTGTAGCTGTAAATAAAACAGTTATTGAATGTATCGCCAGGCAATAGATCAGAACTATTTTCCCCTTGGTCTCCAAATATCCACAATCTTCTATTGCTTCTCAGCCTGAGGCTATTGAGATCATATGGATACCTCGGAAAAATATTCTGATCCATTGTCTGGCTACACATTAAATAACTGTATACTCATGTACATCTGTCTGTCCGTCCGTACGTCTTGCGAATTTCCGTTAAGTTTTTCTCAGAAACCGTACATGATAATGCTTTGAAACTTGGTAGGATGGTTCAGTATGACAAACTCTAGGTCCTGAGCGACTTTCAGACCTGTCAGACTTCTTCTTCCTATGTGGGACATGGCCGATGTGAAAATTTCCGTCAACCTTTTCTCAGAAACCGTACATGATAATGATTTGAAACTTGGTAGGATAGTTCAGTATGACAAACTCTACCTCTAAGCGACTTTCAGATGTTTCTACTACTTTTTGTTTTAGACTGGGCCGATATGAAAATTTACATGAAATTCCTACAAATTTGGGTCATGCCTTTTCTCAGATATAGTACATGATAATGATTTGAAACTTTGTAGGATAGTTCAGTACGATAAACACTATGTCTTCAGCAACTTTCAGACCTTTCAGACATCTACTTCCTGTTTTGGAAAAGGCCGTTATGAAAATTTACATGAAAATTTCCGTCAAGGTTTACTCAAAAATCGTACAAGAGATTGATTTGAAACTTATAAGGATGGTTTAAAATGACAAACTGTACGTCCTAAGTAATTTTCAGACCTGTTGGACTTCTACTTCCTGTTTGGGCACATTCCATTTTTATTTTATTTTTGACAAGGTGCTTTATATTCCAAACGTATCAAATATGACATAGAATCACACAAATAATCTAATTTGATGCAATTTTCGTTTGTTAAAGTATCAGAAAATGTCAAAGAAAGTCCGAATATGAAAATCACATGCACCAAAGAACATAAAATTTCAAATTCAATATTTATTGTCATTTAAACATTTATAAGACATGTTTTTGGCAAATAAAAACAATATAAAATTCACCTTTTATTTTTTTAATTCAGTTAGTTCTAAAACAATAGAGAAAGGTTTCTCAAATATGATAGCTAACCACTTAAGCAGAACTTCTACTGTTTGGTTAAATAATCATTCAAAAATATAAATACTAGTAAGCAAATATGACAAACGTGATTACTGCAGCTTTCCAATTGTCAACTTTCCCTTCTTGTGTAGCAACATTCTGTCCGCTCCAGCTTATGGAGTTAACAAGTCATTCCAGAGCGCGCGGGACTTGCATCGATTGCCTTAGCAGAGCGTCATGCCTGACACAAAAAATGCTTACACAGGGTTATGTTGCTCTTCGGTTGTTGTCTTTACTAAAAAAAAATTACGGAAGACAGCATGGGCTTATAGACCAATATGAGATTTCGATCTCTCAGATGAGTGCAGATGTTGCTTATCATAAGGTTTTGTTTTGTCTTCCTTTACCGGATTTGACACACTGAATTGACTGTTAAGAAGGCGACGGGTGTGCTATAGCAAGCAGGGACTACTTACTCTTCCGAAGGACATGAGTTCACTGTCGTTACGACTGGAGTTCGCGTTGTTGATTGATATTCAATAATTTTTGTGTTTTCATGTTTAACTACACATGTCTGTTTTTGTCTCGTTCTCGTTGGTGTTTACTGGTTTGGTCTCTGCCCTTTCGGACTTTTGACATTGGTATATCCTATTGGTACCTCTGCTTCTTTCGTATGTACATGCACAATGTAGTTGTCCGGAAAACTGCGACGGAATTATTCTCGGAATCTTGAATTGCTTTCCTAGTTTTCATTTTTATGTATTTGCTTTTTTTATATGCCAAGGTTTATAAACTAGGGTCTAAAGAAAATTAGAATACACGTACTCTTACTAAACCGTCGATAGGAAGACTGGATCGAAAATGATGCAAAGTTATTAAAAAACTGGTACAATAAAATCGGAGAATAACAAAACATTCGGGCAAGGTGTAAACACTGGGTGAATCTTTCCATAGACGAATTTTTAAGCACTTGGAAGGGCGTACATCATTGAAAGATATAAAGTTAAGCAAGGCCGGAAACATGACGACCTACATGAAACGAACATGAAGCGGAAATAGCTGTAATGATGTTTTGGAGTAAAACCTTGCTTGCCAATCGTGGTCCAGAATACGAATCAAAACCGTGTATCAAACGAACGGTTAATTTGGTTATGTTGCATTTGCATCTTTCTAGGACTAATTTAACCTCTCATTTGGAACATTGAAAGGCTAAAACCCAAAAGAATAAAATACTCGTATCCAAAAAGTTCGAAAAAGGAAGCAAAATCTAGTACCGAGAATATCGACCATGTGTAGTACAAGGAAATAAACCTGGTGTTTTTGCGACTTTGAGTATAAACAATCTGAAAATTTCAAAAACAAATATTGTATTTGTAATTTCGTTTCAAGAACAAGTGTTGGTTTTCGACAAGAAAGATCACGGGTAGACCAAATTGCCACCCTAAGAATCATCATAGAACAGAGTATTGAATGGTAGACTTCTCTTTATCTGACCTTTATAGATTTTGAGAAGGCGTTTGACAGTATCAACCATCAAGTACTGTTGAACATTCTCCGAAATTATGGAATACCTGAAAAGATAATATCAATTATTCAACAATTCTATTTACCTGCCAAGTCATCCATGCAGGAAACCTGACAGATCCCTTTCCAGTGTCAACGGGTGTTAGACAAGGATGCTTACTCTCTCCTCTTCTCTTTCTTGTTGTCATTGACTGGGTGAGCCGAAAAGCATATGATAATCCAATGGGAATAAAGTGGACACTACAATCATTTCTCAAAGATTTAGACTTAAAAAAAGTTTGTCGATGATATTTGCCAACTTTCTAATTGTCACCAAGACTCTCAAAACCAAGTTTCCAACCTTGAGACAGCTGCAAAAAAAAGTAGGGCTCTACATCAATCCTGCTAAAGCCAAATCCATGCGAGTTAATGCCAACCAAGAAAACAAAACAAAAGTTAGAGGTGCGGAAATTGAAGATATATACAACAGTTCACCTACCTGGGAAGTGTCATCAGTACAACAGGTGGCACTGATGCAGATATAACAGCAAGAAAAAATAAAGAAAACACAACAGGCTTTTGCTAGCTTGAAACCTGTATGGAAAGTAAAGCTCTGAGAACAAGCACCAAGCTGAGAATCTTCAAACTTGGAGATTAAATGCAGCCACTAAGAAAACCTTGCAGGTTTTTTTCTAAATAGGTGCCTACGAAACATCTTCGGAATCAAGTGGCCAAACAAGATCAAAAATGAAGATTTGTGGAAAAGAATGAAGCAAGAGCCTATTAAAAGAACAATCACAGAAAGACGTCGGAGATGGTTAGGCCACACATTGAGAAAGAACAACAGCAACAATGTGATAAGGCAAGCTTTATACTGGAATCCACAGGGTCATCGCAAGAGAGGCAGACCAAAGAACACCTGGCGCAGGGACCTTACATCCGACTTCAAGAAGATTGGCAAACATGGGGAGAGGCAAAAACAACAGCCAAAAACAGGAAGAAATGGAAAGCAGCAGTGGTCGCCCTATGTCCCCATGGGACGAAGTGGATTAGGTCAAGTAAGTCAATTTCGTTGAGGACAATTGTAACGACCAGGCTTGTGATTACACTTAGGGACCTCTGGTCCATCAGCGGCGGTTGTCGACCCAGTAGTTTCAAAATACAAAGTACCAAATGGGATTAAAAAAAGGGCTATTTTATGGAACTTTCACACTTGACGATCGAACACGGACCTCGGTGTTACGCGTAAAACAAGTTTACCACTACTCCATCGTTTGTCGTCATTTGAGAAAATCTGATCAAAATGAGATTTGTTATCTTCACAGGCCAAGGGTAACGAACCGAAAGCACTTATTTTTACATGAAAATGGAAGATAACGGATCGTTACCCTTGGCTAGCGAAGATGGAGATCAGTGCGACTCAGAAAAGTTGTAAAGAGTTTGAGAGTGTATACGCACTTTTGCGTATGAGGCGAGTGTTTTTCACCTAGATGTCCCTAACCTCAGACTTTGAACACGCCTAGGTCGTCTGTCGATGCAAAATGGTCAGTATTAGTAGTACAATGAATGTGTTCAAGTAAGGAACTCGTGTAACTGGAATTTAGATGATAACATATACATAAATAAGTCTAGTATATTGGAGTTTACGGTTATAATTGAGATTTTAATTCTAAAATGAATGTTTGTATTTCCAAGTTTAAAGTTGGTATTTCCAACACAAAAGTTGGAATTACCAAGATTGAAGTTGGAATTTCCAAGTTTAAAGTTGATAATTTCAAGATTAAAGTTGATAATTCCAAGATTGAAGTTGGAATTTCCAAGATTAAAGTTGATAATTCCAAGATTAAAGTTGGAATTTCCAAGATTTAAGTTGATAATTCCAAGATTAAAGTTGGAATTTCCAAGATTAAAGTTGACAAATAAAAAAATAAAAAAAATAAAAGATGGCCCTAATACGCTTCCGTACTTTTCAATTGTAGTACGTTTTTATGTTTATTTTTTTTTCAATTTTTTTTTATCATTTCTTACAAGGCGACAGAATTTAGAGAGAGGCGCGATATCCGGATCACCGAACGAGGCAAAGATGAAGGATATTTGTTTGATAACCCACAGGTCAGTGCATTTTAAAATTTGTTGATTATACGACACATTGCACCTCTGTTGGAAATGCCAGAATATGGTAATCGATAAAGTTTTCCCTATGCATCATGTACAGCCATTGTCATTGTCAAGCTTAACTGCCTTTTTTCAAATGATCATCTTAATATTTGTTTAACAAAAACCATAACAAGCGTATTAACTATTTAAGAATCTATTTGATATACATATTGCATTGAGGAAAATTAACCCAGAATCTGATTTGGAAGTTATTCTTGATTCTTTTGTGATAGAAGACAATGGCAAAGAACACAAGGTAATATTATGAGTACATTAATTAGTGGAGAAAATGAAGCGTCATCCATGAAACAACGACATGTTTTATATCTTATTCATTCGAAAAACATACAACAGACTTAAAACGAAATGAAAACTAGTAAAACCGTTTTAGCGCACTATAACTGGTGTCTCCCCTTCCATAATTTGCCAAAATAACAAAAGTTCTACATGTAGTTCACAGGTCAATGTCACTTTGACATATAACACATCTACCTTCTAGATACAAGATATGGCCCAGGTAATCTTAACATGTAAAACATACTTTAAGTGACTTTGATATCAAAGGTCAAGGTAAAAAAAAATTATGAGGGTTTCTCTGGTGCCTGACATATTGGCTTATTAGATTAACAATGCCCTATGTCATAGGTGAAACAAAGTATTTTTGGTAATGCTTTCCATGTTAAATTGGCATTAATTTGACCAAAGGTCAAGGTCTTATGAAGTCATTCTAGTACATGACACACCATCTAAAAGTAATACCTAAGATCTATGTCATAGGATAAAAACGTTGAGGCACAGACAAATCATTTAATATTTGATCCTGATGTTAACGGTCAAGGTCATGCAATGCGATATGGGTACATAACATATTGTCTCATGATGATACATACTCCTGTCAAATATCAAAGCCCTATGCCAAAGACTATAATTTGTCTTGAATTAAAATCCCAAGGTCATTTTGGTACGTGCCACATCATTTTATAATGATACATCCTCATGTCAAAGGATAAAAATTTATGGCAAACACCATTTGCATGTAAAATAAGCATTAATTTGACCTTGATGTCAAAGCTCAAAGTCAATGTGGTACATGACACATCGATTTAAGATGAATAAACAATCGGAAATATAAATGATTAAAAATAATAAATTTACGAATGAATTTGTGTCAGACAAGTCTGACGACTAGGCTTGTGATTACCCTCGGGGATCTCTGGTCCACCAACAGCGGTTATCGGTATAATATAGAATGGATATGGTGAGCTGCAAAGTTAGAAAGGGTGTCCGTGTGCCAACAGTGATGAAAATCATCTTTTTAAAGCCATTGACACCGGAAAATCCAGCATGGGGTTGAGCTGGAATCGAACCCATACTCTGTCATCTATGGCAACTTCGCCTGCACTGTGTCCAGCGCCCTAGACCACTAGACCACCTAGGCTAGATAAAAATCTAGCTTTCGGTTGCCTAGTTAAGCCTCCTCGTAGACAATCTAAGGTTGTAACACAGTACACGATGAACATTAGGTGGGTAGGGAGAGAAAGATAGAGAATTGGATCGCAACTGGTATAGTAATATAAGCATATATATGATAAATGGTGTTGCGTACAGCTCTGTAAAGTAATTGGTATAATATAGAATGGATATGGTGAGCTGCAAAGTTAGAAAGGGTGTCCGTGTGCCAACAGTGATGAAAATCATCTTTTTAAAGCCATTGACACCGGAAAATCCAGCATGGGGTTGAGCTGGAATCGAACCCATACTCTGTCATCTATGGCAACTTCGCCTGCACTGTGTCCAGCGGTTATCGACCTAGTGATTTCGATAGGAATACTAAGGTTATCATCTCAGTACAACAACCAGCCAAATACTTATGAAAACAATCAATAACCATTTCGGCTAACAAAATTTTGAATTTTTCACAAGTGGCTGATAACCATGGAAGGAATTATTCTTTTAGAGATCGAATGAGACGTATTTTTATAACCTCGGTCTTATAGTCAGTTGCGAAGACAGTGGTGTCAGATAAAACAGAGAAGATTGGCATTGACCTTTGACTTCAATGTCAAATTATTGCTTATTTTTACATGCAAAGGGTCTGTGACATAGGACTTTGATATTTGACAAGAGGATGTGTCATCATAAGACATTCATGAACCAAATAGACCTTGAGTGACATTGATCGTTAATATAAAGGGGCAAATAAATGCAAATTTTTCATGCAGAGTGTCTGTGCCATTTAACTTTTTTATCCTTTGACAAAGGGCTTTGTAGAAGAAGAAGAAGAAGAAGACAGTCGATTCAGAAGCTTAAGGGTGGAGGTAATCATCGAGTTTGTTCGAGTTCCGTGATTTTGTCTGGGCCCTTTGAGACTTGAAAGGTCATCAGGTATTTTTTGTTTCCTACAATGTAGAATGAATGTTAGTAATCCATGTTTGGTTTGTGCATTTTTACCAATAAAGTTTGGGGAAAACATTGCTTTATTGTATTGAAAATATTTTGAAAAGAAAAGATACAAAAAAAATATAATTTTATTGCAGGCTGTAGGAGTCAGAAGAAAGCCAAATTATGGAGACAGTCACGATCATTATATAAAAGTTCCCAAGGTAAGAAGGTTGTTTTAATGATCTGCACACTAAAACACGCATCTGAGTAGTAATTTTTTTTGTATGAAACAAGTTTTGAGAAGGGAAACACAAACAAAAGAACAGCTTGTCTCTAAAAGCCACAAAACATCAATTTGTAGTTTTAAGCATACTTAGTGAAACAAAAATTAGAAGAAACAATATTGTTTTCTCCGGTGCCGGGACCCGGGTGACCAATAGGCCCGCAGCAACGCTAAGCTTGTGTGAACTTATGTGAACCTATTATGTAAGGGTCGGCTTTATCCCCTACACAGGTAAATGTTCCAACTAGTATGGCCTAATTTCAGGTAAGGATTCTTCATTGTCAGTCACTATATTATAATAGGTAAAGGTTCCAGATTGTGCGAAATGTTTTTGGAAAGGGTTTCGTTACTTTCTTGGTGCATTGGCCTATGGTGCGTTGATGGGTTCATTGACCTGTCTCGTTAGTTGGTTAGTTTGCTTTCTGGTTTGTGGTCGTACATTGGCCTTTTTTGCGTGGCATACATGTATTATGGATGTTTCATACACAATTTAATTTGTTGTTTCGATTAGTTCATGTCCTGATTATTACTAAAATGCTGTTGACTGGACATAAAACAAATAACAAACAAAGAAATTATGCAGATTTAAATCATCACGAAAATTCTTTGAATGAAAAATGATTTGTGTTACGTTATGAATGCTATATATATTCTATAGACTGGGGGTAGGAAGAGAAACTTTCTGTCTGATGAGACTGAGTTGTGGCCTGACAAAGAAATACCGTATGAAATTGACACAAGTGGATATAGTAAGTTAATGTACTGAAAGAAACACATTCCTCTAAGTTTATATAATTTATATCCAGAAATGGCCTTTAAAGACCCAGAAATTTGATTTTGTGTTTTGAGTTTCTTCGTGCTGATCTCGTTCGTGTTTACTGGTTTCTATCCAACAACCTCTCGGGATTCATCACATTCGCACTAAATTGTATTCTATTCCTCTTTCCAAACTTCACACACTGTACAAAGAATGTCTCGAAAATCCAGTGACTGATTTTAAATCCAACCTGTACCGTCTTACAGCCATTGTTCTTGACATTGGATACAACCGATTATTCAAACCAGTTGGTGTTCCACACGAAAACAACAAGGACAATCGCTCTTTCATTTCTCTTCCATTTTTAGACAAAGGTTTGGATGCCATAAATTTAGGAAACATTTTACACCATAAATCCGTTACAGAACATATCCCTTCTTATTTCAAAGACACAAGTGTTCCCGTCATTTCTTATTCCTATACTTCCACCATTGCACCTAAGGTATTTAACTACAAACAAGTTTTGCGGGATAACCAAATCAACGACCTCAAAGCAGAACCACCAGACTGTTCTTGTGACAAATCCCCATTCAAATATAGTCCCTCTGGCCACGTCATTACCGGGGACCTCAACATAGTGGAAAATGACCAACTCCGCGATGTTTTGGTCAAAGGACCAAAATATCGTGAGCCTAGAGCAATCAACTGGAGCCATAATTTCAAAACAATTATGGATTCAGTTGAAGACTATGCCAGAAAATGGGCCAAAAAAGAACATGAAAAGGAAAGCGACGTTCTTTCTGAGTGGGTAAAGTCTGTGAGGTCGTTGGTTTTGAAAAAGATTAACTCTTTTAAAGGCTCGATGAGCACCAAGGCAACATCTATTTTAAACAACCCTGATGTTGCGAAGACATTGTCCACCTTACATGACAAATATGTTGTTGTACCTGCTGATAAAGCGCCTAACAGCATCATTTTCGTATGCAAAAGACACTATATTGATTGTTTAACAGCTGAATTAGGGGTTGGTTGTACTAGCAAAAGCACCACATATACAGCAACAACACTGTCAAAGGAGGAAATAATCAACAATCATAATTCTGTCATTTCTTCCTTTGGCATTTCTGTTGACAAAAAGAACGATGACGTTCCATCCTTGTATTGGATTCCAAAGTTACACAAAACTCCATACAAGCAACGATTTATTGCTGGGTCATCCAAATGTACAACTAAGCCTCTTTCAGTTTTGTTAACATCAATATTGACGGCAATAAAATCAAGCATTCAAAAGTATTTCGATTGTTGTTACTCTAGAAATGGCGTCAATCAAATGTGGATTCTCCAAAATTCTAAAGAACTGATGGAAAATCTCCATTCTAAGTCATTTTCATCATGCAATAACATTAAAACGTTTGATTTCTCTACATTATATACTTCAATTCCACATTCACAACTAAAATCTCGTTTGGCACAGCTAATTAAACGTAGCTTTATCAAAAAGAACAGGTACAAGTATTTGGTAGTCGGTTATAAAAAGACTTACTTTGTCATCCAAGAGTCTAGCAAGAAAAACAAATTTACAGAAGATCAAATAATAGAAATGCTCAACTTTCTAATCGACAACATATTTGTTCAGTTTGGTGGACGTGTTTTTCAGCAAACAATAGGTATCCCAATGGGCACAAATTGTGCACCATTGCTTGCCGATTTGTTTCTTCATTCATATGAAGCGGACTTCTTACAATCACTTCTAGACAAAAAGGACCGCAAACTTGCTTTATCCTTCAATCTCACATTTCGTTATATTGATGATGTCCTTTCACTAAACAATCCTCGATTTGGTGACTATTTACATTATTACAAATACCAAAACGCGGGCATGAACGGTTAATTTGGATATGCTATATATCGATATTTCAAGGAGTAACCTCTCATCAGTAGCATTTAGATCAAAATATTGGAAGGTCAAATTCCAAAACTGTTGAAAACGAAAAGTACTCAAAACCAAAACGTTCGAACAAGGAAGCCAAATCCAGCACCGAGGATATCGACCATGTGCATTACAAGGAAAGAAACCTGGTGTTTTAAACAATTTTGAATTTTAAAAAACGGCAATTTCAGCGACAAAAATATTAGAAATATTATGGTAAATCGTGTCAGACAAGTCTGACTACCAGGCTTGTGATTACCCTCGGGGACCTCCGGTCCACCAGCAGCGGTTATCGCCCAGTGGTTTCAAAATTACAAATACCAAAACGCGGGTATGAACGGTTAATTTGGATATGCTATACCTCTCATATATCCGAAGGAACTTGAGATAAAGAACACTACAGATTCTAGGAGGTCCGCTTCATATCTGGATCTATTTCTCGAAATTGACACACAAGGAAGGCTTTGTACAAAGCTCTATGACAAACGTGATGACTTCAACTTTCCAATAGTTAACTTTCCCTTTCTGTGTAGCAACATTCCGTCCGCTCAAGCATATGGAGTTTACGTATCACAATTGATTCGCTATTCCAGAGCATGTGGGGAGTACAACGACTTCCTTGATAGAGCTACACGGCTGACAAGCAAATTGTTAACACAGGGGTACGTTGCTCCCAGGTTGTTGTCATCACTCAAGAAATTTTACGGACGACATCATGTGCTTGTATACAAATACGGGATTTCTATCTCTCAGATGAGCACAGATGTTGGTTTGACATAGAGTTTTGTAATGTCATCCTTTCCGGATTTGACGAACACTTAATCGATCTTTGGCAACGTGACGGGTGTGCTATAGCAAGCAGGAACTGCTTACTCTTCCGGAGCACCTGAGTTCACTCTCGTTTCGACTTGAGTTCGCGTTGCTGAATGCGGTTTTGTTGTTATGTGTGTGTGTTTTATGTTGTTATAAGGTTTGTTTTGTTGTAATGATTTTTGTCTGCCGATTTTGTCTTTGTCTTTACGGTTTTATGATACTGATTACCCCTTTGGTACACCTTTGCTTCTTTGTTGTTGCCCCTTCGGACTTTTGACACTCGAATGTCCCATTGGTGCCTCTTTGCTTCTGCCTATTTAAAATATTGATCTTAGGTATATGTCAAAATATTTGAACTCCTTTGAAGCCAGGCTTGTTTTCGCAATATATAGGTTCAAAATTGTCCCGAATTACTGAAGATTATATTGGAAATGCCAAAATTTATTATAAGTATAAATATTGTCTCAAAAAACTCTACGAATTAATATTCTAAGTAACCTTAATATACTGTTCACGTTTGTTTATTTGTTTTTATTTTAAAACAAGTGTTTGTACAAAATGTGTAGGTAAAGAAGACATTGCTATCATTGAGAAAGCAATTGAAGAGTTTCACGATCTGACGTGTTTGAGATGGATACCTATAGAATCATTGGAGAAGCAAACTTCAACGGAGAACCAAGCTTCATCGGAGAATCAAGCTTCATCGGAGAATCAAACGTCGTCGGAGTCTGAGAACCCGACTTCATCTGACATGTCTGAGAACCAAAATTTATCTGAGAACCAGATTTCATCTGAGAACCAAACTTCATTTGAGAACCAAACTTACTATGAAGACCAGTATTACGTCAAGATAGTCACTAAGGATGGGTAAAAAACAAAATAACAAACAATACAATGTAACAAAATTAGCGGAAAGCTGTTATAGTAAATCTTTAGTTCTCCATAAAAATCAAATCAAAAGGATTGTTGCCTGAAAATGTAAAAAAAAACAATTAAGCCGTTCTAATCGTAAAATAGGCATCATAAATTATCATAAATCTTAAAAACAAGTATGTGAAAATGAAACCTGTGATAAACTCAGTTATTTACAAGTATATTTGTAATTTAAAAAAGAAACCATTTAGATATTTATTCCAATTTAAAATCTAGCCACAAAAATATTTTTGTTTGTTTCTTTCTTGCAATTCGGTCCTTTAATTAACTTTATTTGATACATGTATTTTTACTGATTTCGTGCGATTTTTACTTTATGTTTAGACTTGTAAAGTATTGTTTAAAAGGAGATTTTCTATGTTCGAACATAGAAAATTTACATCACAAAAAGCTTAACTTAACGGGCCTCTCGGTCAATATCCTAAGCGGCCTTCCTTCGGGGTCATCGGATATAAATATGAAAATATAAAGATTTTTTACCCAGGATCCCAGGTTAAAAGCGTAACATATCAACTAAGTAAATTCTGTCTTTGTTTGCAGTCATAAAAAATAGAGCGTTTTCCATATTGTCGGTCTCAGTATAGAAAGGTGCCTTCTATAACGTCCGATACAATCTTTTATTATTGTCATATAATAGTACAACACTTCCTTGTTATATTTGCAGGTGCGCTCCTTGTTAAAAACCATGCCAAACACGGAGGGGGGGGGGGGGGTAATTGCAAATGTCTTCAGGGTACAGATGTGCGGCTCCGAAATTTTGATCCGACCCCATTCCTATATACGCCTGCTTTTCTCGATGCATTTAAAATTATAGAAAATATGTTAAAATTGACATATTTTATAGATATTCTATCAAAATCAAAGTTTGAATGGTAAAAAATACCAAAATGCATGTACAAGTAGGGTCACAAGGAGGTAAAACGTGGATGTTCGGTAACTATTTTTTTCATTGATATATGACATTTGTGAAAATTACATCTTATCATGTATGCAACATCTGAAATTTCCACCCTTTTCACATATTATACATCCTAGAAAGTAGACCCTTTTGGGTCAAACATATGTACCTACCATTATTATGGAAGGTACCTCCCTGCCCCTGATGCAAAATTTTTCATTTTCAATATGTATTTTTTCAGCTGTTGGTCTTACATTGGATTAGAGGCCCCTTTTCTAGACACAAATCCTTACCAGGAGCTCTCACTGGAAGTATCGGGATGTATGACGGTAGGTTTTTATAGACATTGAGTTATATTCTAATGTTTACTGTACAAAACTGTTAGTTTTATACACAATCTGGAAGCCAGTATTTGGTTAAAGAAATTTCATGACAAATTTATAATGATTTTTGTTGTTGGCTTCAATAAAAGCTTTTTTTCCGAATTCAGTGGTAATTTAAGTTAATTAAAAGTGAGCTTATAAAAGGAAATTGAAATGCACAAAGTAACAGTAGTGTATCATCATTTTAGTTTAGATCACACTTGTTCATGGAATGTTTGAATTCTATAAGTTGTGACTCCTCCGTAACCTGCTATTTTGGACAGTGCGGAAAGGGGGGTCGCACTGTTTAAGTTACCGATAGTAATTGATACTGATATTTATTGTTGAAATTGACCAATGAATTGCAGTGTTAGTTAAATTTTCGTAAAGTTGGGAATAAAACTACCTAGGTTTTCAGTTTCTAGAATCCAACACCACGAAGGAACTAGTTACTTAAATGTACTCACGAAAACCCCGAGTCAATCTTCTTTCATAATAGACTTTTTTTAGTTCAGCCGGCCGTTCCAACACCTAAACGAGAGAAACTGTAGAGCTTAATTCTAGGGGGAAGTTGTCAATGAAATGTTTCATCTTTTGCAGCTGGATAACATGTTCATTTGATGTTACAAATATTTGAGATTGTGACACTTGTTTTTAAGATGGTACACTATGCAGGTCTTAAGATTTGGACAGTTAGTCATATGTACATTTGTACCACCTTGAGATATTTTTCATAGGGCATATTACTTTAATTTGAAGGTTTGGATATTTCTTCCTAAGATGCATTACTGCATTTGTCGACCTTAATTGAATTTAGATGCTGTTATTTTCATACTTTGCTCTTTATATTCTATTTTACTTAAAGTTTGAATGTTTTTGTCGAGCGTTTTCTTGTGATAGCAAGCAGGAACTGCTTACTCTTCCGGAGCACCTGAGTTCACTTTTGTTTCGACTGGAGTTCGCGTTGTTGATTGATTTTCAGTTATTTTGTGTTTCCATGCTTTACATGTTGTCGGTTTTTGTCCCGTTCTTGTTGGTGTTAAGTGGTTTTGTCTCTGTCCTTTCGGACTTTTGACATTCGGATACCCCATTTGTACCTCTGCTTCTTCCATAGATTAAACGTTATCAGCCGCAGTGGAAATTCTGTTTTTATGAATAACATTTAATATGTTAATGAGATGTAAAATTTTAAAGGTTGGTATAATACACTGTGAAATATTAAATAATAGTCTGTGTTATTAGTTACGCTAACAAGGCGGGGAAGTTGTTAATTGCAGAACGGCGAACATCGCCAACTTGTCTCGTTGGAGACAGCTCGCGGTTTTTAATATGTGAACTGTGTCGCGTAAACTTATTGCACACTTTATTATTTTCTATTACATGTATAAGAAGTTACCAACTTTTTGGCTTAGGACAATTATTATTAAAACGTTACAATATTTGCAGGTAGGAAGGGTTGTTCATGAAATGTCATAAAAATTTCATAATTGAATGGTTGTTCATAAAAATGTTACAAACTTTGCAGGTTGGAACGGTTGTTCATGAAATGTTACACGCCGCCGGAGCTCAACATGAACAGTGTCGTACAGATAGAGACAAATATTTAGATATCATCTGGTCAAATATTGAGAAATCCAATTCATTCAACTTTGACCTTGATAATTATACCACTAATTACCATCCATATGATGTTCAGTCAGTAATGCAGTATGGCCTACGGGTAGGTTTATTTAGAATATTTTGCTGTATATGGGTTACAGCTGTGAGGTCATTGATAATTCTTTGAAGGGCTCAATGAGCACTAAGGCAGCATAAATTTTAAACAACGCTGATGTTGTCAAAAGACTGTCCACCTAACATGAAAAATATGTTGCTGTGCCACCGAGTCATTGAACATTTGTGTCCAAAAAACATTATTTTATTGTTTAACAACTGAATGATAAAGGGACGTTTTAAGCAAAAGCAACACATACACAGCTACGATACTATCGGTCATTTCTGTCTTCTACTTTCTGTTGGTGCATTCCATCTTTGTATTGGAACCCTAAATTACATAAAATCAGCGCTTCATTGTTGAGTTATCCAAATGTACACTTAACTTCTTTAAGTTCTGTTTACCTCGATACTGACGTAAAAAAAATGGCCTTCAAAAATATTTCGATTGTTGTTCTTTTAGAAATGATGAAAAGGAAATGTGGGTCATAAAGAATTTGAAAGAACTTTATATAATGTTTTTTTAATTCTAAACCAGTTTCACCTTGTAATAGTATTAAACGGTTGATTTTACCACACTGCATTCTTCTTTTCCACATGAACAACTCAAATCACGATTGACACAGTTGATTATCACTATAGGAACACGCGTATCGAGCCACGTACTTTTTACTAACACTTTATATAGGCGAATAGAGTCTAAAGATTTTTACTGACATGTAAAGGATTTTTCATAACCCTAATTTTATGTCCTATGGAAAGCCGTAGTGGATCTTTGCATTAACAATTTATTAACAATTGGTGTCAATCGGAAAATGTTTAAGTTCCATGTGTTCGCAATTCAATAATTTGACGAACGTACAATTTATATTTCGAACACGAGCGCAACCTTAGTGATTTTTAAGAAAAGTTATTTCATTCGATTTGCTTTGATAAATTAAAGTATAAAGTTAATGCAGTTGATTATAAGAGAAATCTTTTGCGGAGTTCGCGTGTCCCTAGGAATGATTATTATACGTAACTTTAAATAATGGAAAACACAGGTACAAATATCTTTTAGTCGATTATGCTAAGACTTACTTTGTCATCTACGATTCTAAGAAAAAGGAACACATTTACAGAAGAACCCGGGTGCTCCGAGTAAGTGGTTCCTGGTTCCTGCCTGTTATAGCACATCCGTCAATTTGTTAATTTTCAATTCACTGTGTCAAATCCGGTAAAGGAAGACACAACAAATTTCTACGACAAACCAACATCTGCACTCATTTGAGAGATAGAAATCCCATATTTGTCTACGAGTGCACAGTGTCTACCGTAACATTTCTTGAGTTAAGAAAGCAACCCTGGAGCAACATAACCCTGTGACAGCAATTTCTGTGTCAAACGTGGCGCTCTGTCAAGGAAATCGATGTAATTTCCGCAAACTTTGGAGTAACGAATCAACTGTAATACGAAGACTCCAAAAGTAGGAGCGGACGGAAAGTTGCTATAGGCAACACATTTGTACAGTTCGGTGGACGTGTTTTTCAGCAAACAATCGGCATTCTAAAGGGCACTTATTGTACCCATTTACTTTCTGGTTTGTTTCTTCATTCCTATGAAGCAGACATTTACAACCCCTTCTAGACAAATTAGAATGGCGGTCTTCCACGGAAGACGTATGTCGCCTGCGTCTTAAAGCAATTGGTTAACAGGAATTAGATGAGTTACAGGCATAACAGCGCTTTACATCATAAAATACTTTAGGCGGAAGCTGCATGCCAAATATCAAGAGGCTGTTACATGTATTTGCCCGGAAAACTGCGATGGAAATTTTGCATATATATGGTCATAAAACGCAAAACCTTACGTATTCGGTAAATAGGAAGTAGTTATGTCTCGGACATAAAATCGCTTTACGCCTTATAGTACTATGGTATGAAGCTTTGCCAAATATCATGAGGCTGTGGCATGTAGTTACCCAAAAATGTGACGGAAATTTGCATATATATGGTTATAATACATTACACATAAAGTATTCGGTTAACAGGAAGTAGCGATGTTTCGGGCATAAAATCGCTTTACATCTTATAGTGCTATGAGATGAAGCTACATGCCAAATATTAAGAAGCTGTAGCATGTAGTTGTCCGGAAAACTGTGATGCTTCAGAACGACGACGACGCATGGTGCCAATGTAACCCCTATATGTCAGAAGTAGCTATGTTTCTGACATAACATCGCTTAACGCCTTGTAGTACTATAGTATGAAGCTACATGCCAAATATCATGAGGCTGTGGCATGTACATGTCGTTGCCCCAAAAATATGACAGAAATTTGCATATAAATGGTCCTAATACATTACACATTAAGTATTAGGTAAACAGAAAGGAACGATTTTAGAACGATGCATGTAGTTGCACGGAAAACTGTGACGGAAATTTTAGTGACGCCGCAGAACGACGACGACGCAAGACGACGCATGGTACCAAAGTAACCCTTATATGTTGCTTCTGAAACACGTTGCAGGCGACATAAAAAGATCGTAGACTAGCTCTATCTTCTGATATCACCTTCTGATATATTGACGATATCCATTCACTGAACAATCCTCGGTTCGGTGACTTTCTTCGTATCACAAATCACAAGGAACTTGATTTAAAGGACACTACGGATTCTAGGAGGTCTGTTTCATATTTAAATCTACCTTCAACAATAGACACGCATGGTACACTTTCAACAAAAGTATGAAATTTCTGAAGACTTCCACTTTCCAATCGTCAACTTTTCCTTTTCTTGCCCCTTTAGTTTATTGAGTTTACAATGTACACAACTGATTCGTTATTCCAGAGCTTGTGGGATTACATTGATTTCCTTATTTGAAGACATGCTCTTATAGAGAAATATGGGATTTTTTCAGATGATTACAGGTGGTGGTTTGCCATAGGTTTTTGTTTTGTTCTTCTTTACAGGATTTGACACGCTAAAATGACCGTTATCGAAACGACAGGTGTGTTAAAACAAGCATGTACTGCTTACAACCCCCCTTCACCCGAGTTCATTCTCGTTACGACTTGAGTTAGCGTTGTTAATTCCTTTTTCAGTTGTCTTTGTGTGTGTTTACACTGTCTTTCTATTTTTGTGCCATTCTCGTTTGTGTTGACCGGTTTTGTCTTTGCCTGTTCCAACTTTTGACATTCAAATGCCCCTCTGCGGCTTTGTAGCACCATTATTATATTGTTAAAATTTTCCATGGAGCATATTGAATATTGACCTATAAATGAAAGCGGATTATGTGAAATACTTATTTTATTGTTCTACAAAGCCAAAATCTTTTTATGGATTATAGAAATACATTTATTAATATAAATAAAACTATTTCAAATTTAATTTACCAATATTTTAACTAATACAATATCTTTAATTAATCATTTTTAATTAACACTTTATACCAGTAACACCATATTCTTTACAGAAAGGATCGTAAACGTGTTCTATCCTTTATTTTCACCTTCCGTTATATTGGAAATCCACCTTCAATGGATGCTTTGTGACAAACGTGTTAGCTTCAACTTTCCCATCGTCAAATTTTCTTTCTTTTTTTTGCATGGCAGCATATAATCCGCTCCAGCATTTTCTCAATTCTTCAATTACCCTTTTCCTATTTAAAACGCATATACATATATTAATTTTGGACCGTAGTCTTATTCAACGAATGGTCGCCGATCCATGCATCTTAAAGACTGGCGGCTTGAATTTCTCCCGAATTCTGTCGATGGATTGACATTTTATGACATCATGGGCGTAACAACGTCATACCATTGTAATGTTGAGTTAATAATCATGTAGACAATTTTACATTTAAATTTTCTGGTTGCAACATGTGCAGATACATTGTACAAGTTAAGAAAAACCTTGAATACCCTCTACTTTATTATTAGACTCGACTTTTTGTAATCATAAATGAGAATGGAATATTAAAGAAAAAGAGCATCATGATGTTCACAACCAAAATAAAACAAGTTATAAGAACTTCCCCAGATTTTGATGTCTTGATTTCAGCATCAACACGTTAAATGCTTTTGGTTAGAACTTCAATAAAATTATTTTTTATTAAACAATTAAGTGAATATTTCTTACAATTGACATGCAGAATTTCAACAAAAGTGTAACATCTAATTTGTCGTTTTTTGGATTACATGTACTTGATGAAAGACAACCATATCATATTTTCATTTTTATCTTAACCCGTGCTTCAGTTGTATGCTCTTATATATTTTCGAGTACTGGAATATGTGTTGGAAAGACACGTTTACATATTTCCCAAATTTAATAACATTTGGCTATTTCTTAAAAAAATTTAAAAAAATTATCTGTTTGGTCATTGTTGTAATATTTTTGGCTTCTTTTTTTTTTATCAAATCTAATGGTCTACCGGTTTCCAAGTTTTTTACTCCTAGTGTGTTTGATGAAGGTAAATCCAGAAAAGCGCTTCACACGCAGTGAAATTTTGCAGTGTACATTTATCAAAATCATTTCAATATGTGGATTGTGTCTTTCTGGCACATATTCCGTATTCTTTCGTTTTTAATATTGTGCAATTTATCTGTTCATGTTGCAACATGTACAATAATGTAACTTGTACATTTTTGGAATGTCAAGAAATGGTGTCAGTCATATGTGGATCCTTGGCAGGTGAAAATTCTTATTTCTAAATCAATTTCAATGTAAGATAAAATTGTAACAACATCAATACTTTTAGATCATTTTTCCACACTACATTGTATATACTTCTATTCCAGTAGAAATAGTGCGTAAATTTGATTAATATTTTATTAATAGATGTATTCTTCTGAAGGGTTAAACTTTTCCTTAATCAAGATTTTTTCTTCTTCAAAATCTGCATTCTGCAATGCTTACACCCTTGAAAACCATATTCGATGGGACAATAATATGTCCATGTGCATTTCAAATCGGTATAGTCACTTGAAAAAGTCCTATTTTGACGATTTTTTTTTCAAAATTTCATAATTTGCCTATTTTTAAATTATCAAGTTATCTCTCAAAGTTTCCATATTGTGAACAAATTTAACTTATCAAAAATATTTGTCCGTGGTGATATAAGAAAGTTCAGTCCAAAAATGCGCTTTCTCAGGGGTTTTTCCAGTCATCATAAATCTGTAAAAATCTAGATTTTTTTCAAATTTTCTTTCGTACAAAAACCTCAAAACCTTGCATCATTGTACATTTGTACAATTATATCTTTAAGAACTTAGAAGGAAATCATATGAACTACATGCATGTTTTGCTGTAAACATGAATTTTATTACACCTACCCTTCTTATTGAATGGTCAAATTTGGTCTAAAGTTAAAACGTTTCATTTTTTAAAACTACTAGTCTTGTGTACATAATGTTAATAAAATGATTAATACTGGTCATCATATGATATAAATCCATCAACAGTGTTCAATAAGAAGGCATATTTTTGAGAATATAACGAGACTGAATCCTCAGAGGAATACATCCTTAAGGAAAACTTCATTTATAGATTCGTGTCCAGATATGAATTGCCAGAATGCTGGTTTCGTTAACTGGAAGTGTAAATGTTACTGTCCAAAAGATCTTGGAGGAGAAACCTGTACTGAGACAATATCAGTTGGAGGTAATTAAAATAACTAATCAATTAATACCTAAGAAAATGAATAACGAAAAGGAAAATGGGTCATTTTCCTCAGGCCCGTACACAGGATTTTCCTAAGAGGGGTGCGAATTAGACTTTTTCATACAAAACGTCAACTTTAATAGTCACAGTTGAATCAAAACGCCGAGTTTCATAGTGCTTGTTGGTTTTCAAAGGGGGATGCGATCGCACCCATCGCACCCCCCCCCCTGTGTACGGGCCTGTTCCTATTCAATATTGAAAAGGAAAATGAATGACGAAAAGGAAAATGAATACCGAAAAGGAAAATGGGTCATTTTCCTATTCAAAATCGAAAAGAAAAATGAATGACGAAAAGGAAAATGGTTTCTACATGTATGCATTCATATATGTTAACTATATTCATATAGATTTTGAAAATCGGTGAACCAAAAACGAAAAGTATCTTAGTTTCCATTAATAATGAATCATCGAATAAGCTTTTACACATTTTTTCATTATCTGTTTTTGATGTGTCTAACCCCTCACAACCTAAAAGAATATAAGATATTTCACTGGTTCCAAATTGGTTCATACATTAAAATAGTGAAATCAAAGGTTTTTATGCCTAACCCTTCTTTATCTGTGTAATTTTAATATCCTCTTATATACCACATAATGGTTGGTGACAAAAACGTGAAACTGACATATCATTACTTTGTAGACTGTGGTGGCACCATTAGAGTTGGGAAGGACAAAGAAGTATTTATACAAACCCCTAACTACCCAGCTAACTATACCTCAGGACTGAAATGTACCTGGCTAATAGAGGTAAAATGACTCTATAGCTAACTATACCTCAGGACTGAAATGTACCTGGCTAAAAGAGGTTAAATGACTCTTGTTAACTATACCTCAGGACTGAAATGTACCTGGCTTATAGAGGTAAAATGACTCTAGCTAACCGTACCTAGAACTGAAATGTACCTGGCTAATAGAGGTAAAATGGCTTTACTTAACTATACCTCAGGACTGAAATGTACCTAGCTAATAGAGGTAAAATGACTCTATAGCTAACTATACCTCATGACTGAAATGTACCTTGCTAATAGAGGTAAAATGACTCTATAGCTAACTATACCTCAGGACTGAAATGTACCTGGCTAATAGAGGTAAAATGACTAGAGCCAACTATACCCCAGGACTGAAATGTACCTTGCTAATAGAGGTAAAATGACTCCAGCTAACTATACATCAGGACTGAAATGAACCTGCCTAATAGAGATTAAATGATTCTAGTTAACTATACCTCAGGACTGAAATATACTTTGCTAATATAGGTAAAATGACCCTGAATAGCTAATCATACCCCACAACTGATATGTATCTGGCTAATAACGATAAAATGACTCTAGTTAACTATAATTCAGGACTGAAATATACTTTGCTTATAGAGGTAAAATGACTTTAGCGAACTACCTCATGTCTGAAATGTACCTGGCTAATAGAGGTAAAATGACTCTAGTTAACTATACCTTAGGACTGAAATGTACTTTGATAATATAGGTAAAATGACTCTGACTAGCTAAGCATACCCCAGAACTGAAATGTATCTGGCTCATTAAGGTAAAATGTACCTAGCTAACTTTACCTCAGGACTGAAATGTCCCTGGCTAATAGAGGTACAATGACCCTACCTAACTATACCTCAGGACTGACATGTACCTGGCTTATAGAGGTAAAATGACTTTATAACTAACTACACCTCAGGACTGAAATGTACTTGGCTAATAGGGGTAAAATGACTCTAGTTTACTATACCCCAGAACTAAAATGTACCCAGCTAATAACGATAAAATGAATCTAGTTAACTATACCTCAGGACTAAAATGTACCCGGTTAATATAGGTAAAATGACTCAATAGCTAACTATACCTCAGGACTAACATGTACATGGCTAAAAGACGTAAAATGACTTTAGTTAACTATACCTCAGGACTGAAATGTACCTGGATATTCGAGGTAAAATGACTCTATAGCTAACTATACCTCAGGACTCAAATGCACCTGGCTAATAGAGGTAAAATTACTCTAGCTAACCATACCCCAGAACTGAAATGTACATGGCTCATAGACGTAAAATGACTTTAATAAACTATGCCTCAGGACTGAAATGTAACCGGTTGATAGAGGTAAAATGACTTTAGTTAACTTTACCTCAGGACTGAAATGTACACGGCTAATAGACGTAAAATGGCTTTAGTTAACTATATCTCAGGACTTAAATGTACCCGGCTAATAGAGGTAAAATGACTTTAGCTATCCATACCCAGAACTAAAATGTACCTTGTTTATAGAGGTAAATAACCCTAGATGACTTAAACTTAGGATTGAAATGTACCTGACTTAAAGAGTTAAAATGACTTAAGGTAACTACATGTTCACCTCAGGGCTGAATTGTACCAGGCTAATAGAGGTGAAATGACTCCAGCGAACTATGCTTAAAAGCCGAAGCGAACCTGGCTTATTGAGGTAAAATGACACTAGCTTACTATACCTCAGGACTGAAATTTACCAAGCTAGAGGTAAAATGACTTCAGCTAATTATACTTTAGAACTCAAACTCCAAAAACCTATGCTTTAGAGCCGAAGTCAAAAATGGCTTATAGAGGTTGAATGGCCAATGCTAATTTTACCTCTATTTTACCTCTATAAGCGAGGAATGTTTCTGCTCCTAAGTATAGTCTATACTTAGGAGCAGAAACATTCCTCGCTTATAGAGGTAAAATTGCACTATCCTACTAGATCTAAGGGTTTCAATGCGAGAAAAAGAGGCATCATTGGGATATTGGAGTGTCAAAAGTCCGAAAGGGGAATGACCAACCAGCTGTAAACATGAACGAGAACAGCACAAAGAACCACAAAACGTTAAAACACAACAACAACTGAACACGTACACAAAGTCGCAACGAGAGTGAACTCCGAGAGAATGAACAATTCTCGCTTGCTATAGAACACCCGTCGTGCTGCCAAATATGTCAAGTCCGCTTGTCAAACCCCTATGACAAACCATTATTTGCACTCATCTGAGCTATAGAAATTTCATATTTGTCTATCAGTGCATGCATGATGTCTTGCTAATTAATCTAAATTGAAGTCACTGCAGCCTACTAAAACGTCAGGCTTAATCGTTACTGATTGATAAAGGAAAGGTTACATAAGATAGGTAGATCACAACACTAAGTTTATTTGTGTATGAATAACAAAGGTAAATTTTTCGTTCATTATACATAGGGACGGACGGCAGAAATGTACATTAAGACTGAAACATTGCTTATTTGCTGCTGTTAACAAACTCAATGCAAGCTAGCAATACTTCAGAGTTCAAATGTACCTGGCTTGTAGAAGATAATTATGCCAGGGTTGAAATTAAAAAAGGTTTTCTCCAGGTAACAGTATGTCAAGTATGTCGTGGAAAGTCAGATCTAAAAGCTAAATTTGGTAGTTCGTTTGTTTAAATTTGGGAAATAGGTCGATGTCTACCAAATGATTAGAATGAAAATAAAACAGAACTACCGAACTGGAATGATCAATTCCATATATCCAAGACGAAAAAGACAAAACAAGGCAAAGGCATACCAGAGAAATTAAAGATCGGAATGGTCCTGACTTGGTACTGGCATTTCAAAAGAAATGGTGGGTTGAACCAGGTTTTCTGGCGCAAAACCTGCCTCTTCCATTGCGATCTTAGGGCCCGGTTACACAAAACACAACACGGTTGTGAGACATAAAAGGGATAAAGAGGTACATAGTAAAAGTAAAATCAGGATAATGAACTGTATGCATATACATGTATGTTAGTCACGTTGTTAGTTTGTTTTTATACAACATTTAAGGGTGTTCCAGACAACATTCTTCGAGGGACAATCGTCGATATGGATATAAGTAACAACAACTTAGCCTGCTATCACTGGTTAGAAATAAAATATAACCTGCTTGGACAGTCTGGGCCTAGGTATGGTTTTATTATCATATTAGTTAATAAACACGTTTTTAATGGAAAAAGATATTTTTGTCTTTTAGCATTTCACATCTCAACCAATGTATAGTGAAAAAAAATCTTCAAATGTTAGAACGGAACGACAATAAATTTCCTTTCGAATAATTTTAAACTGTGTCTGATGCTTGTTTCGACATTTTTAATACATGAAGTAAAAGAAGCAGAGATTCCGGTAAGGTATCCGAATGCCAAAATTCTGAAAGGACAGAGACTAAATCAGTAAACACAAATGAGAACAGGACGAAAAAGCAGACAACATAAACACAAAAATACAAAAACATCTGAAAAGATATCAACAACGCGAACTCAAGTGGTAAATCTCATCAAAGATAGACTGTCATACAAAAATTTGTCAGACAACAATATACATGTATTAATTTAAATACTCTAACGCGCAATACAAATTCAATGAGCACCGTTCAAGGTGCTAAATTCAAAACTTAGACTAATCTTTACTTGGCGATATAATGATTTTAAGATGAATTTCAGCTGCAAATTATGTCATCGCTAAAGAGCAGGACCAGGGTGTCGTTTCGTAAAGCGACCGCTAGTACACGCGCTCGTTATTCCATGCAAATCAAATGGACATACGTCCACGCTATGTTAACATTTGCTTAATGAAACGTCACCAACTTGCAGATACCGTATAAGTTGTTTTTTTCGCGGGTATCTAATTTTCGCTTTTTTTCGCGATAATTTGCAACTCGCGAAAATTATATCCCGCAAAAATAAAATTTCGTAAATAGCATATGTACAGTATATACTAGTATATCGGAAATCGCTAAAATGGAATTCCGCGAAAAAAAGATCTTCATTTTTTTTAGAAATCCGCGAAATTTAGCTCCCGCGAATAAAACAACTTATACGGTATTCTCAAAACAAACTCACCAAAAAGGGTTTTAATATAAATGATAATGATAACGAACTAGCTGTATCATTATTTTTGTTTGGGTTATTATTTTTTCGCATTTACTTTCTGTACCTTATAAGAAAATAACTTGTGTAGATTTAAAAAAAACATGCAATTTGAAATTCTTTTTAAGACGCTGTGGAAAGACTAATTATGAAGTCTGGGATACATCCAAGGATGAATTAAAAAACAAGATGATTGTTCAGTTTGACAGTGTTACTGGTAGTGATAAACCAACATCTAGAGGGTTTAAAATGAAGTTTGAATCTATTGGAACAGGTTATTAAACACATAAACAAAATATTTATCACTTTGGGGACAAATCTTTAGGTTTATACTCCAAACTTTTGAGCATTAACATGCAATACATTTTGTGACAATATTTGCATAATGCAATGGAATTCTGTTATGATTTTTAATGGTATATTAGCATAAGTAATGCGATGCGAGATTAAAGAACCTCAATTTGTTAAAACGTAAAATTACATTTTTATTTCAATATCTTATTGTTAATATTACATTTTCCTTCTTACATTTAGAATTCATTGTTTAACATCTTTACAGAAGTACAAAAATGTAGTCTTTGACCAGCCACAAAATTAAATAAGCACAATTTTACTTAGGTTGCATCAATCATCCTTGTGTGTTTGGGGAATGTTACAGTCCATTGAACACAGATAAGTACACGTGCACTTGTGATAATGGTTTTACTGGGACCAAATGTGACATTCCCTCAGGTAATTTTAATTTCTAACCACCATTTAACATCATTTTGGTAAGTTTAAAAAAGATTTGGTACAACCATGCTTCCACATAAGAAACACACGGACTATGTCTCACGAATCCAATTATTTCCAGATCCGTTTCAATATAAATTCAAAATAAATATGTTAGGGTTATGATATATCATTCAAATTGTTTTTGAAATTTCAAATTTTAGTTACATTTCATAATTCAATCTCTTCGTGATTAGACGAACATGCCTAGGAATAAAATTTAAAGTGTATTTGAAGCCAAAGTTCACTGTATCTCATGGTAAATTGTGTATTTGCTAGACGGTAAGCAGCGACCTATGGTCATGTTGAAGACTGCTTGCTGTTTTCCGTTGTGATTTTTTGAATTGCTGTTTGTTTATGTTTGTTGTGTCGCGTATACTTATTCCACATCTCAATATCCATGATATCGTCTATTCTATCATTACAGCCGAGGCTAGTATCGGGTGTACAGCTGAGGTTGGAGAATTTTGTATGTTGTCTCAAAGCACCGATGATGATTTTGATTGGGAATTTCAAACTGTAAGTCTACTAGTATGCTTCTATTCAATCCTCACCAAAATAATCTAGACAATATTTAAAGGTCACAAAAACATCTGCCTCAACTTCATAATTAGTAATGTTATGATAAGCGTTCATGTAGTTTTCACTGTTGATCAGCTGAATCATATTGTTGCCTATCACTCTGAACACACTTTAATTTCCTATCACTCTGAGCACAATATAGTTTCCTGTCTCTCTGAACACACTAAAATTTCCTATCATTCTGAACACAATATAATTTCCTACTACTCTGAACACATTATAACTTCCTATCGCTCTGAACACACTATAGTTTTCTTTCACACTGAATACATTATCAGGGATTGGGAAGGAATTTTTAGCAAAGGGCCATTTACCACTTTTTTAATGGAAATTTAAAATTTTAAGGGGCCATTTCTAAATCTTCTATATACAATTTTTAAATGAGAGGGGGCCATTTTCATTTTTTATGTGCCAATGGTCCATGGCCCCCTGCCTTCCCAATCCCTGCATTATATTTTCCTATTGCTATGAACGCACTATAAAGTTCGTATCGCTCTCAACATACTATAATGACCTATCGCTCTGAACACACTTTTATTTCCTATCACTCTGAACACAATATAGTTTCCTGTCTCTCCGAACACACTAAAATTTCCTATCATTCTGAACACAATATAATTTCCTACTACTCTGAACACATTATAACTTCCTATCGCTCTGAACACACTATAGTTTTCTTTCACGCTGAATACATTTTAATTTTACACTATAATACGTTATCGCTCTGAACACAGTATAATTTCCTGTCACTCTGAACGAACTATTTTTTCCTATCGCTCTGAACACACCATAATTCTTACTTTCATTTGATACGTTGTGAACACACTATAATTTTCCTATCACCCTAAAACACACTATAAAGTCCTATCGCTATGAACACAGTAAAATTTCCTATCACTTTGGACACACTATCATATCCAATTATTCTTTAAACAGTATAATTTCCTATTGCTCTGAAAACACTATAATTTCCTATCGCTCTAAATACATTTTAATTTCCAATCGCTCTAAACATAGTATAACTCCTTTCACTCTGAGCACACTTTTATTTCATATTACTCTATAATTCCCTATCACTCTAAACAAAGTATAATTGTTTATCGCTCTGAACACACTCAAATTTGCCATCGCTCTGAACACACTATTATTTCTTATCGCTCTGAACACATTATAATTTCGTATCGCTGTAAACATACTAATATTTTCTAGGAGAAAGGAGTTTGGGGAGAGGATGGTAGTGGTCCTTACAATGCCTATGAAGGCTGGGTGTATTTCTATATTGGTGATGTTTTTCAGAAGAAGGAAGGAAGCACAGCTGTTATGTCCACAACGTTATCATTGCCAGGTCAGACATTAACATGAGACTTCGGGAATAATATTGCTGGGGCATATTTTAAACGTCCTTTTGAATTTTATAAACCTAAATCACTTTTTAGCTCAACTGGCCGAAAGCCACGTGAGCTTATGTCATCACTATGTGTTCTTTGTCGTCCCTCGTCTCTCGTCGTCCGTCGTCTGTAAACAAATTCAAAAATCTTCTCCTCTGAATAAAAATGGTAACAATAAAACTACCAAACTGGGATGAATAATCTCATATATCAAAGAAGAAAAAGACAAAACAAAACAAAGATATACCAGATAAATTGAAGATAGGAATTGTCTTGACTTTGGACACTGCATTTCAAAGAAATGGTGGGTTGCACCAGGTGGTATGGTGCCAAACCTCTCTCTTCCGATCTTAGGGTCAAGTTAAGCAAAAAAAAACCAACACGGTTGTGATACATAATAGGGATAAAGAGGTGATCATCTCAGTACAACAAACTGTTAAAACCGAATTGAAACAGCCACGAATCATTTCAACCGACATAATTTTGAATTTTATGAGACCGTATAAGACGTATTTTCTTGTAACCTTGGTCTAAAAGCCGATCAAGGAGACAACAGTGTGAGGTCAACAAATCTGGAAAAAAAATGGTACAAGCACTGGCATCAAATTAGTTGTGAAATATACACCCCATATGCTGGTGAGGTTGGTATGTTAATTTTCAGATTAGGAACATATTAATTTGAATATTAAAATCCTCTCTTTTGTCGTATATTTTTCTACTGAGATGACCACCCGAGTCAAATTCGAGATGCAAATCAATGAAAGACATGAAGCAAGTAGATTCTGTGGTTTCTTTAATCTCTGGAGGACAAATTGAAGGAATCCATCTGGCAAACAAAGTGCAGTTGACAGAGAGGACATCATAAATATCGTAGTTGTATGAAACAAGTCGACGAGGAGAAGGGCACAATTTGTACCCTTTGGAATGGTATTTTTTGTTAAAAATATCTCCTCCAAATGTGACAAATATGTTGTTCATAACGAAATCAAGCATACCATGGTGTAACATGTTTTATCACTATAAGATGTTTTAGAAAGATATGTAGATTATAGTCTAAACCCAACAAAATCCCTGGAATTGAAGAACATCAGTTTGATTAGTTCTTTCAGACGTCATTTTAATTTCTTGTATGGGTAAGGTGTTGTATTAAGTTGAAAAATCTAATGTTTTCAAAGAACGATTTAGAAAAAGATCGAGATCTGAAATTCCCAACAAATCTTTAGAGTTTTTTAAAATCCACATGTGATTTAATCAACTACAAGAAAAAATAGTTTCGCAGTATGCAGTCAGAAAGGTTGTGACAAAATATTATCTCCCCTGTTAATATTGTTGTACAAATGTATGTTTCATTGAGTTGAAATGCACATCACGCCAGACAGTCGGTTAATCGAGGAAAAAGTCTGTTGATTTACCTGTTTATGCAGTTAAATGGGAAATGAGTCTGTTGATGGAGTCGATTCGAGTCTGTTGATATGGAAGTATCGAGAAAAACATCGTAAGGTTAGTAAATAACACATATTTTCACTGATATGGTAAATCAATTAGCAAAACCAATTATGTCTAACAAAATGAAAAAGAATACTTTAATTAAAAATGTTAAAAGTTTGTATTAACACCAATATAATAAGCTATAAAATGAAAAGGCGTTTTACTCAGTATATATTTCATTAACATTTTAGCATTCAAAATGTAAACAAAACCATGCAAAATCCTAATAAATATCAAAATAACGTTTTTCTTGTTGCACACCAGCAGATGCATTACATCGGATGTGTTCTATTTTATTTATATGCAAAACCATTGTGCTCAATTTTAAGTTTTTGTGCTATAAATCATGTTTTAGTTAAAACACAGTCTGTTGATGAGTCGGTCAATGAAAACTCAATCTGTTGATCGGTCTGTTGAGAGTACTTATATTAATCAATTAGTCAGCATTTGCTATATATGTTGTGGTCAAAAACATTATAAAGGAGAATATTCATCAAAAGAATAATTATATGAATACAACTTATTTTTAATAAATTTCGATAATTCGTAATTTTTTACATAATTTTATGTTTGTTATTTTTTCTTATGAAGGTCTTATGAAAGACATGATCGACTTATAGTGTGATTTCATTCTCTCAGATAAGTGCATTGTTTGTCATAGGGTCATTACGTACTCCTATACTGGATTTTACACGCTGAATTGTAACTAGCATTGAGACTTGTACTTTGCAACAGGGATGAACAACTTACTCTTCCCGGTCAGCTCTCGTTTTGACCTGAATTCAAGTTGTCAGTTGCTGTTCAGTTTTTCGTGTTTTGTATTTCCGGTTTGTTCATGCTATTGTGTGTGTTTGTTGGTTATGCATTTATTTTTTTTTTGAATTTTGACTTTTACTGTACTTGAATCATGGAAGGTCCAATTCCAAAAAACAATCATTAATTACAAAACTTCAATTTATGCGCATGAACTAATCTTTACGTCATCTCCCACAGCTTTCAAATTGCAAAATTTCAAGCTAAGTTTGTTGGAACACAATTAACACACACTTAGTCACACCACAAAAATAATCACCTGACGCGCGTTTCGTCTATTCAAGACTCATCAGAGGCGCTCTACAAAAACTATTACAGAAGCCTTACAATAAATTTACACCGCCGCCGACGACAGAAAGAAGTTGTCTTGCCTTTAGCGACTAAAGTCGCAGACGAAACAAAAAAGTTTAGCTTCCCCAAATCGTTTTAAAGATAATAGGAGTTATAAATTTTGCAGGAAAAGTTTTTTTCTGATTTATTAATAGGTAAGCATTACACTTTATTTAAGAGTAAAAACCTGTGGAAAAGCAAGATAGGTAAAATGTTGTAAATTAGCTCGTTATGACCAGTTCAACTTTATCTAGAATAATAGCGGGTTCATTGGCAAAAATATCACTATTAAAAAGGTACATCCCCCTTAACTACCAAAACGGTGGATAGTTTCAAAGCAGCTACAACAACAATAATATGACGAAGACATGATGATTAGATGATTTGTTAGCAAGTTGCTCAGTACAAATCACCTCCAAAAAACGGGATAAAAAATTATTGTATGCACGTCAACAGGATACATGTATACTACTCACAAACTATTTCTAAATTATGCTCAAAAGTTACATATCAGTTGCTTCCATTAACTTTGTAGCAGACTGACATACGGACACAAAGTGAAATCGACAATGAAACAAATCGCAGACTTTCCTGTCATTTTCAGATGATTCTACTCATTTCTTCCTTTTTAACACTCAATTGAAAATATGATAAGACCTCTTTGCCTTATAAAGACATTAGATGTATCTAAAGTTTAAAGTATCATAATTTCATCACCTTCTTTACGCTCAGTATACCATAATATTACCGTTTTGTACTGGTTAATTGACTCATCAACTGACAAAAAAGACATTAACCAACTCATCAACAGACTTTAACCGTCAAATTTTTAATAAAAGGACGATTAACCATATCTAAAATATTTATATGTTAAAATTTTAATAACCAATAATTTAGCTAATAACTAACCGCACATTTTGGTACCAAATCTGTGATTAATTTCTAAGAGACATCGATTTTTGGTGAAAACATGTTTTTTTAGTCCTTAATACTGCTGCTACTGTCTCTGCGCCTATTCGTTTTGTTGCAAACTGTGACGGCTTTCTGTCTGTGGAATAATTGTAAATGATGCTGAAATGAATATCATTTTGTCCTACACTTTTTGTTTTTTGATTGGATACTTATTCATGTAAAAAATAGACGTTTTCCAGAGAATTTGTGAACTAAATTTCAATTTTACTCTCAACAGACCTATTACCTACTCCATCAACAGACTCATTTCCCATTTAACTGCATATACAGGTAAATCAACAGACTTTTTCCTCGATTAACCGACTGTCTGGCGTGCACATGATTACTTAGGACGAACTGGGCTGAAATCACCGACTTAATCTTTTGATTAATAAAAAGTAGGTCATGTTTATTTCAAGTTCGGGTACAAGTGAATGGACAAAATATGGTTCTTTTTTCTTAGCAAGGATGATTTACCCATAGAATAATAACTTGTGACTAAAAAAAGGAATTTATTATCTCTAAGGAATAACCGTAACTCTATAAAGGTGATAAACATGTTGAATTTTAAAAATAATGGTGAGTGCGAGGGGTTACATACTTTGACAGATGACGACCAATCCTATGCTTTTTGTGTGGTTAAAATTTTAAGGAAATCGGAGAATGAGTTTTTTTTGTTGTCACAAGCAAGTCTAAAACGTTGCTAGGCAAATGAAGGGAGACGATTTAAGTTTTTAAAATCGAACAAACCTTACCTTATAGACCTCCCCCTTCTAAAACGTTATTCTACACTTGCTTATTATCATTCTATTTCTAAGACATGCATTATATTAATAAAAAATAATATTTAAAGTTTCACCAGTTTAGGCCTATTTTAATAGCAGAATTTATGAAAAAATAGTCGAGTAGACCATTGCTATTGTTAGCTGGGTATGATACTCTCAATGTTTATTTATTTTATGAATGAAATGCCTATATTTAGAAAGGGGGATTCACAAATCACTTATGAAATTAGCACAATTTTGAACATGATTTGTATCAATTCCGCTATAGCGACGGGTTCAGGATTTTTTTATCAGAAAGAATGGAGTCTTATCTGTTGGCTATATTTTTCTTTCAGATTTTTTGGAGCATGATGCTTTTTTTGTCACAAAGGAAATCAGACCCCACAATATCTTTTAACATGAGAAATGCGTTCTTTTCCCGTTGGATATTTAATAAACCATCGCAAATTTGGTGTTAAATAATTTCATTTTACAGTTTTTATATCATATCTTATTTAAAAAGTTACTTTAATATACTTTTTAATGCCCATAGTTACTACGTACTTATTTTTAAGCTGTGGATAGATGCCTTGCCTTCAGCTACTTTATGAATGGGTACGACAAGGGTGCTCTGAACGTCTATACTGAAAACATTCAGGGTGAAAAAGACCTAGTCTTCGCTGATTGTAGTGACCACGGAAGGAATTGGATTGAGGCTAAAGTGAACATTCCTGCCACTGAAGGATTAAAAGTTAGTATTTTATTTTATCAGGAAAATAATGGAATTACTAAAATTACCGAACAGGGGTGATCAATTTTACTGTTCAAGAGGAAAAGACAAAACAAGGAAACAATAATCAAAATAAATTGTAGGCATTATAGAGATCGCCATGGTCCTGACTTTGAGCAGATATTTAAAAGGAAATGGATGAAAGAAATAAGTACTATTTTTGAAACAAAACACTGCAATGAAGACATGGACTAGCGAATGTTAAGTATGCGTAAAGAAGATCACAAGAGATATATAGAAAATCTTATAGATTAGTTTCATTGACAATATTAGACTGGTCATCTTGTTTGATTATTTTGTCGTTACTCTTAATTATCAAGACATAAAAAGAATAATTTGAGAATTTGATTCCGTTCACTATTTATAGCTATGATTATATAAACGATGAATAAAAAATATGCGCTTAATTCTTGAGACAAAGGCGATTCTCTTTCTTGACATCCACTTTGGTAGATGAAATTCCTAACGACTTGGTGTATTTATTGTTTTAAAGGTGATCTTTGAAGCCAGAGTGGGCACATACATCTATACATTAAATCATACAGATTTGTATTACACTGACGTAGCTTTAGATGACATCTGGTTGGTGCCTGGATTTTGTGGTATGATAGGTTTGAAAGCTTTTTACTTCCGGTGTCATACTGAAAACGCATCAGAACTAGCACCTTTTTTATTATTCTTGTAAATAGTATCAGGAAAAGATAAGATATTCGGTCCTTGAAATTAATGCACCATACCAGGATTAACCTATGGGTTTGTAGCCTTATCCGTTAACCATAATATCACCAAGCTTATCAATTTACTTTGGTTTGCCATTATTGGATATTTTTTCTCCTACATTTCGGGTTCAAATGAGTTCATGATATTTGTATTACAAATTCTCTTTATTTAAAACATTTTTTGTTCAAATCAACCCATCACTATGGTATTTGAGATTACTGTGACACCTGTCTAAACGAAACCATGAGTAAACGGAAAACCTGTCAAAACCAAACCGTATTATTTCTATGTATTTTAAACCTGTACATGTATTAAATAAACAACTCTATAATCTGAACATTTTTGTAGACCCGGAAAGGTCAGGTTAAGACAGGTTTGACTGTATAGTGTAGTATTTTCCATCGCTCTTTATATATTTGTAGATTTGACAGACTATTCGAATCCTTCAGATAATTTGAATGGCACGTTCAATAAGTGCAAAGGTAAGAACATTCATACAATTATCCTTTATTCTGTACTTCCAATGCCTTTTATAAGACAACTGAATTTAAGTTCTGATGGTTTACTTACACTGCATTTTGATGAAGATTCAACAACCGATATAGGCGTAATGGCCATGTTCCTTGATCTCTAATCTTACACTTATTCAGTTAAATTTCTTGAAATCTATACAAGATTATTGAAAAAAAAAATTAAATCGATACTGTTAAGTACATCAAAATCTACAAAATACTAGTATTTGGAGGGTCAAACTTGTAGGACCATTCATTTTACGAACCCCATTTCACGGCCTTCCTCATGATGAATTATGTTTGATTTATAGTGCTGCTGATGAAAAGTTATTTTCCGAAATGGCCATACAGCTCATTGAAATTAATTGCAGTTCGTGTAAATATTTATTTTGTGGTCTCGTGTTCGTTCACTCCATATCCTTTCATAAAATGTTTTTGACTGATAGCTGACAAACAGTAGAGAATAATAAAAAGCTTTTGATTATTAAAACGTTCAGATAACTGACCTCTACACATTACTGCATTAAGTTAAGCAATGTTGGTAAACGACCCCTGAGACATATTGTTTTTGTTTCAGTTCTTCTTCTTCTCCTTCTCATACAAAGCTTGTCTGGGCTATAACTATTTATCCTTTGACATAGGGCTTTGATATTTGGCCAGTGGATTTATCACCAAGAGACGATGTGTTTCGTACCAGAATGATCTCCATATGACCTTGATCTTTAACACCATGATCAAAATAATACTCATAATTCTCGAAATCTTGTCCGGGTATTCGGGGATTTAACTCTTTATCCTTTGACTAAATACTTGAATATTTCAAAAGTGGGTGTAATATATCTCAATAAGATGATGTGTCAGGTACCATAATAACCTTTATTTGTCATTTGAACTCAAGGTCAAATTAATGATAATTTAACATCCCAAGCATGTCTGGGCAATATCTCTTTTAATAATTGCTTTAGGGCTTGTTGATTCACACGAGGATGTGTCATGTACCTGTATGGCTTTGACTTTTGACATCAAGGTCAAATAAATGTTAATTGTATATGCTTATCGTGTTTTGGCCATAACTTTTTATTTTTTGACATGGGCTTTGATATTTGACATGAGGATGTATCATCATAAGACGATGTTTCACCATGAACAATTTGCCCAGAATATCGGGCAGAACACAGATGTTGTTTGTGTTAAAAACGAGCCACCCATAACCAAAGTTTTTAAAACAAGAGGCTCCCAGGAACCTGAATCGCTCACCTGGCTTCAATGACTTAATGTAACAATATTTCACTTTGCCATCACCCTAAAATGACATTGAAACCATTGGAAAGTTCTATTTAGCTAAGCATGTAAGCAAATGGGTGGCACAATCTTTTTACGAAATACAATCTAAATATCACGTTCAATCTACTTTTTCTACAGGCCATAACTCCTAGAAGGGTCATTTGATAATTTAGACCTAATGGACAATTTTGTAGAACTCAATTAGCTGAACATTAAGCAAGCATCAGCTTTTCTCTATCTACAATAGTTGCATTCTATAGGCAAAAAAAACATGATAAAATGCTTATTTGGGGACCGTAATCCCTAATAGGGGTCATTTGCCAACTTTGACCCTGTAGAGCTCAATTAGCTCAACATTTAAACAAGCAAAACCTTTTCTCTATCTACTACAGTTCACAATCTATAAGGCTAAAACCACTATTTTTCTCGTTTAAGGGGCCATAACCCCTATAAGGAATAAAAATGACAACAAAGTTCCAGACAATATATTTTGCTACGCCTGACGCGCGTTTCGTCTATTCAAGACTCATCAGAGGCGCTCTACCAAAAATATTGAAAATGCCAAACACTATATGAAGATGAAGAGCATATATAGAACAGTAAAAATTGAGTCAATTGAAAATTTAAACCTAATTGACAATTTTGTAGATCTCAATAAGCTTATCATTTAAGCAAGCACGACCTTTTCTCGATCATCTATAGATCACAATCTGTATAAGCTAAAACCATTATTTTTGGCATTTAAGGGACTGTAACTCCTATAAGGGGAAATCTGACAATTTCGACCTAATGGACAATTTTGTAGATTTCAATTAGCTGAACTTTTAAGCAAGCGAAACCTTTTCTCTATCTTCTATAGTTCACAATCTATAAGGCTCAATCCTTTATTTTTGGCATTTAAGGGGCCGTAACCCCTATATGGGGTCATCTGACAATTTCGACCCAATTGACAATTTGGACAAGCGTACTTAACTGAATAGTAAGCAATTGAAACAACTTCGATACCTTATATAGTTCTTGAGATATAAGGAAAAATAAGTGCAAAATGCAGGAAAAAATCAAGAAAACTTTAAGGGGCAATAACTCCCACATGAGCCGGTGGTGTAGTGGTTAATGCGTCGGGCTACTAACATCAAGGTTCGTGGTTCGATCCTCGTCCGGGGTGAAAATTTCATGAACCAATTTTCCGACTCTCTCTTGACACCATTTGCGAGGATGGTCTCAAGGAACGATGCTAGTCCTTCGGAAGGGACAAAAAAAGGTTGTCCCGTGTATGTGGAGAGCAATACCCCATGCACGTTAAAGACCCCTTTGTAGAGTTCGATAAGAGTAGGCTCAATGGGGGCCGCTGCAAAGGCCACACTCGCAAACTGCTAGCTGGAGAGGGATTTACATAAGCATTAAGCTTGTTTCCCAATCCAGGATAAATAAATATGTTTAAACTAACTCCCACATGGTTTGTTGGAATTTCTTCAAAATTTCAGGGTACTAGGTAGATCTCAACGTGCTGATCACTTTAATTTATGCAGAATTTTGATATCTGTCACCGTTTTTGAGTTATTTGCAAAAGAAACTGCCGTTTTACCCCCTGTTCTATTTTTAGCAACGGTGGCTATGTTTTTATTGGATCAATTTAAAATGAGGATCGTTTGTAACCAACATGTCATATATCATTCCTGCCAAGTTTGAGTTAAATTAGTTCAGCGGTTTCAGAAGAGAAGATCTTTGAAACTGTTAACGGACGACGACGGACGACGGACGACGGACGACGACGGACGCGTAGTGATGGCATAAGCTCACATGGCATTTGGCCAGGTGAGCTAATAAAATTAAGGTATAAGTCTCCATTTAGCCTCCTGAGCTTTTATAAATCTTAATAGTGTTTGGAAGACATACATGTAATAAGAAACGGTGCAAAAACAATACAGCTCCCAAAGCATTGTTTTGGGCGATTCAATAAGAAACGGGATAAAAACGATAAGACAACAAAACTTTGTTTCAGTCGACTTAATAATGAAAAATAAAAAAACGCAACAATAACTATATGTCTTCCGAAATACTTCGGTTCGGTCAACATAATAATAATAACTAATGCTGACTAATGTGACCCACACATACGCATATTGTTATTTTACTCAAGAAAGAACAGGATAAATAAACTGAAGTTTTGTCGGAGTAGGTTAAAGCTGTGAGGTCATTGATTTTGAAAAGAATCAATTCTTTGAAGGGTTCAATAAGCACTAAAGCAACATCCATTTTTAACAGCCCTGATGTTGCAGATACACTGTCCACCTTTCATGACATATGTTGTTGTACCTGCAGACAAAGCACCAAATAACATCATTTGTGTGTGCAAGAAACACTTTATTGACTGCTTGGCAGCTGAACTAAGGATTGGTTGTAATGTATCAGAAATAGCACCACATACATAGTTACAACACTGTCTTACGAGGAAATTATTGACAATCACAAATCTGTCATTTCCTCCTTCGGGCTCTCTGTTGGTGCTGACAATGATGACATTCCATCCCTGTATTGGATTCCTAAATTACATGAAAGTCCATAGAAACAGCGTTTCATTGCAGGGTCATCAAAATGTACCACTTAACCTCTTTCAGTTCTGTTGACTTCGGCAACGGCAATAAAATCCGGTTTCCATAAATATTAAGATTGTTGTTATTCTAGAAATGGTGTCGATCAAATGTGGATCCTGAAGAATTCGAAAGAACTGTTGGAGATTCTTAACTCGAAATCAGTTGCATCTTGCAACAGCATAAAAAATTTCGATTATCCACTCTTTACACTTCTATTCCGCATAAACATCTCAACTCATGATTGGCACAGCTGGTTAAACGCAGCTTTTTCAAAAAGAATGGAAAATGCAGGTACAAATATTTGGTAGTGTACTACAGTAAGACTTATTTAATGTACTTTGTCATCAATGAGTCGAAGAAAAAGAATAAATTTAAAGAAGACCAAATAATAGACATGCTCAATTTTCATATCGACAACATATTTGTTCAGATTGGTGGACGTGTTTTCCAGCAAACAATATGGATTCCAATGGGCACTTATTGTGCACCTTTGCTTGCTGATTTGTTTCTATAATCATATGATCAGACTTCTTACAATCTCTCATAGACAAAAAAAAAGATCATAGACTAGCTCTTTCTTTCAACCTCGCGTTCCGTTATATTGATGATATGTCCTTTCACTAAACAATTCTCGATTTGGTGACTTCCTCCGTCTCATATATCCCCAGGAGCTTAAGATAAAGGACACAACAGATTCTAGGAAGCCTGCTTCATGTTTAGATCTTCATTTCGAAATTGACTCTCAAGAAAGACTTTCAACAAAGCTCTATTACAAACGTGATGACTTCAACTTTCCAATCGTCAACTTTCCCTTTTTTGTAGCAACATTCCTTCCGCTCCTGCTTATCTAGTCTTCGTATCACAGTTTATTCGTTACTCCAAAGCTTGCAGCAATTACATCGATTTCCTTGGCAGAGCGGCACATGTACAGAAATTGCTGACACAGGGTTATGTTGCTTCACGGTTGCTGTCTTCACTCAAGAAATTTTACGGAAGACACCGTGCACTCGTGGACAAATATGGGATTTTTATCTCTCAAATGAGTGCAGATGTTGGTTTGTCGTTGAAATTTGTTTTGTATTCCTTTACCGGATTTGACACAATGAATTGGAAATTAGTAACACGACGGGTGTGCTATAGCAGGCAGGAACCGTTCTTCCGGAGCATCTGAGTTCACTCTTGTCACGACTTGAGTTTGCGTTGTTGATTTCTGTTCGGTTGATTTTGTGTTGTGTTTCATCGTGCTGTTTTTTGTTCATGTTTACCGGTTTCGTCATTGCCCTTTCGGACTTTTGACACTTGAATGCGCCCCATTGGTGCCTTTTTGCTTCTTTTGACATCATATTTTATTTTATTTTCTTTGGCATGTATCAAGTTTTGTTGAAATTAAAACATTTTGACAAATTGCTCAATTTTGGGCCTAGGTTACCGAGATATTTGCTATGCCCTATATTATTTCATTTTTCCTGTTTTCATGGAAACGGTGGCCATTTTAAAAATTCTGATTCTAGCATGCACACCTATGAATGTCACTCTATCACCATGCAAAATTTCATTAAGATCCATTGGGTTGGTTTTGAGAAACTGTCATGACAAGTTCATGACCTGGAGATTTTTTTAAAAATCCTAGAGTATAAACAATATATCTCCCAAACATTGTGTTTGCGAGACATAATTAAGAACCGACCCGGGGTAAAAACAATTTGTCGCCAGAATTTTGTTTTTGACGACTCAATTATAAGAAACCGAATACCGAAAGTTCGTATTCGGGGACATAATAAAATTTAAAGTTGTGATAAATGTGCAAAAAGAAGCCCAGTAATAGACACCCCTTCCTTTTGAAAAGTTGAAAACGTACATAAATGAATAACAATTTGGTTGACAGTTTTTGTTTTTTGATAATTAATTGACTTTATGCCAAGTAATTTTTTTTTTTTCACAAAATTTCTCTACCATCTTTTAGTTTTTACTCTCAACAGACCTATAACCGACTCACCAACAGACCCATTTCCCATATAACCTCCATGTTCAACATGTTAAATAAAACCAACAGACCGAGTTCTCAGTTAGCCGAGTGAAGGCGGTGTGTAATTTGCAAAAAAAAAAACTTATTTCGATTACATGTTTAAAATATTTGACAAAATGAATATGTGGAATTTAATAGGTTGAAAAGAAACCAGATATATGTATCGTATTAAAAACTAAAAAAATTATTCAAATAGTTACTAATTTCTTTTAATTTGTCAGCTTGTAGATACGACGGCTACCAGTACGTATGGCAAATCGATCTTTGCATTCGATTTGTTTCGGACAGAATGACATGGAACGACTCTAAACTTTCATGCGAAGAAGAGGAAGGTCAACTAATTGCACCTGAAAATGCAGAAAAAGAATCAATAATCTTGGACATGTTAGCCGAGGAATATGGTAATATACTCGTCAAAAAAAGTTACGCATAGATAGAAAATTCCCCGTACGTTTAATGCAAATCGAAACATTATTGCCGAGCTGTTCTGCAACCGATTTTCACGAAATAAAATCCAGTAAAAAGAAAACAAAATAAAGATTGTTTGTTAAATTTTGAGTAAAATCGTATCATCACTGCTTTTTAAGATATTGCAAGTAGAACTCAAGTGTACATTTTGCGATTCAATTTCCCGTTTACATCAATGCAAAATGTTTCGTGAAAAACATTAGTCGTGTTCTACTCACAATCTCTTAAAAACCATTGAAGTTAGGATTTTGGTCAAAATTAATCAAACAATCTTTATTTTGTTTTCTTTCTACTGGATTTTATTTCTTGAAAATCGGTTGCAGAACAGCTTGGCAATAATGTTTTGAAATTGTTTCGATTTGCATTAAACCTACGGGGAATTTTCTATCTACATGTATGCGTAACTTTTTTTGAAGAGTATATTTCAACCAAAAATGTACAACCAAAAATGATTTGAATACAGCACGATCGGTACATGTTGTATTATGCATGACACTTTTAAACAATAAAATGAGAATGAAATCTTGGAAATTTTATCTATCTAATTTCGTATAATATTATTTAGATGTTATACATTAGAAAAGCTTTGTTTCATATTTACATTAAATACCATAAAAAACAGGGTTTGAATAAACATTGATAGTCTTCTTAATAACATTCTTCACTTTTTTAAGTTACGCTGCCGAAATTTATATTTTCGTTGTAGAACTTATATTTTAGTTTATTGCAAGGGGTATATAAACCAAAATGAAAATACGTTTGTTTTTATTTTAAAATTATGAAGATTTCATATCAATAATTAAAAATAATGGTAACAACAAAACTGGTATGATCAATCCCATACATCAAAAGAAAAAAGAAAAAACAAAAAAATAAAAAAAAACAAGGCAAAGACATACAAAAGAAAATGAAATCGCAAAGGTCCGACTTGGCACAGGCATCTTAGAAGAAATGGTGGGTTGAAACAGGTTGGTTTTAAGGCGCCAAATGATAATCATTGTGTTTGATAAAATGTTTTTTCATATTTTTGTAGAAAGAACAGCAATAAACTTTTGGTGGATTGGTGGGTCTGACATTGAAAAAGAAGGCAATTTTAAATGGTTAAATGGACAGCCGTTAACATATTCTAACTGGTATCCCAAACAACCAGACGACTTTACAGCAAGTATTGAAGGTGCTGACTGTGTCAGTTATTATGCACCCCGTTCGAAATGGGCTGATCGCAATTGTAATATGGTGCAAAACTCAATCTGTGAAAGTCGTGCATTTGTTTGAATACCGGTACATGTTATACTGTTTGATTGAAACATTAATGTGCTCCGTTTAAACAAGAAACGAAATATAACAGATTTTTCTTTTTTTTTCTTATACCAATAAATAAATGTTAATATAAGACTTAATAATTCATATATTTATAACACATACGTTTTATCTATGGAATAACACCATCACTTGATATGCAATATTCTATAAAAATAAGATTATCATGCCATTATGCATATCATAAGTCTTTCTCTCCGAATATCTGGGTAGAGCGCCTCTGGTGAGTCTTGAATAGACGTAACGCGCACCAGACGTACCAAAATTAATTGTCTGGAGCTTTGTTGTAATTTGTGGCTGGATTTCACGGAGTGAAAAAATCTGGGTTATGAAATAATGAAGGTCGAGCGGGAGGCCGGGAAGAAATTTTCGTAACAGTTTTCTACTACTAATAACAGACACTTGATATTTGGTATATAGCATCAGGATGGGGTCCCATAGCGTGGTCTGTCGCTCACCTACTTCCTGTTGAACGCGAAATCCGGCCATTTTTGACTTTGACAGATTTTTAATTCGATATACATGATATGCACTGCATGCATGCACACATTGTAACATTTTGCACATCATATACATGACTATGGCACGATGTGTTCTCTGAAGGCCTACTGGATAAAGGCAACACCTTATTATGTAGGGGGAATAAAGGGTCTACCAAGGGCGTTGCATTTATTGGTCCCCTACCTGCGAAAGCCGAAGGGGAATATAGGCTTGCGCTCTGTCCGTCCTTAAGTTCGTCCGTCTGTCCGTGGTTCCATCCGTCCGTCCGTCGTTCCATCCATCTGTCCGTCCGTCCGTCTGTCCTTCCTTCCGTCCTTCTGTCACGCCTTAGTTTTCCGCACTTTTTTTTTCTTTTTTTTTCTCGTCCGTCTGTCTGTGGTTCCATCCGTCTGTCCGTCGTTCCATCCATCTGTCCGTCCGTCCGTCTGTCCTTCCTTCCGTCCTTCTGTCACGCCTTAGTTTTCCGCACTTTTTTTTCTAAACGCCCATATATAATGAACTGATTTTTTGGTATGTGAGTTAACCATGATGAGTTACAGATCAAGTTTGAGTTTCGTGCTGGTCCACACTATTTGCGAGAGTTATGGCCCTTTTTTACCATATGAGTTACAGATCAAGTTTGAGTTTCGTGTCGGTCCATAAACTTTTACGGGAGTTATGGCCCTTTGAACGTTGAAAATTTACTGAAATTTCAGTTTTCCGCACTTTTTTCTTAACGCTTATAAATAATAAACTGATTTTTGGTATGTGAGTTTACCATGATGAGTTACAGATCAAGTTTGAGTTTCGTGCTTGTCCACAAATTTTTACGAGAGTTATGTTCATCACAAACAACTCAACCTTAATCAACAAAGTAGAAGTAATACCAGGTATATCAGATCATCAAGCCGTCTTCATAGAATCAAGCCTACGACCAATGATAACTAAACAACCACCAAGGAAAGTATTTCTATACAAGGATATAAATTACACAGACATGAAAGAAGAAATGACCAACTTTAACGAAACGTTTGAAACCAAAGCAAAGGGAAAGAATGTAGAACAACTCTGGACAGAATTTAAAGATCAAATCAATGAACTAATGGACAAACATATACCATCGAAGCTAATTAGAGGAAGTAAAAATTAAAAGCCATAAATAACAAAGGAAGTTAAAACACTGATCAGAAGAAGAAATTAGAGATACAAACGATATACTAAAACCAAGACAAAGAAGGACCCTCAGATATACAAGGAAACAAAAGCCAAGCTACAGAAAGCGGAAAGACAATCTCACTGGCAGTACATTAACAACATTACCGAAGTTGGCGATCCAGAACATGAAGAAAGACCACCAAAACAGAAACGCTTCTGGAACTATATTAAATCTCTAAGGAAAGACTCTAATGGAATAGCTCCCTTAAAAGATCAAGGTATATTCCATGCCGACCACAAGGACAAAGCAGACATCTTAAATCGTCAATACCAGTCAGTATTTACTCAAGAGGATACATCGGACATACCAACTCCAGATGGAAAAGAATACCCATCCATGGCTAACATCACCGTAACAGTAGAAGGAGTTCAGAAGTTACTTCACAAGTTAAATCCTCAAAAAGCATCTGGGCCTGACCAAATACCAGCCAGGATACTGAAAGACCTTGCAACAGTTATAGCACCACCGTTAACCCTGATAATTCAAAGAAGCCTACAAGAGGGAAACATACCATCTGACTGGTGAACAGCAAATGTAACAGCCATATTCAAGAAAGGTGAACGTTATAAAGCCAGTAATTACCGCCCTGTATCATTGACAAGCCTTTGTTGTAAAGTCCAAGAACACATCATCGTTAGCAACATCCTCAAACACCTGGATGCACACAACATCTTAACAGATTGCCAATATGGTTTTAGAGCACGGCGCAGTTGTGAAACTCAGTTATTGACACTCACGCATGAACTTCTACAATCACTAGATCATGGACAACATCATGACCTAATTATATTATATTTTTCCAAAGCGTTTGACCGGGTTCCACATCAGGGACTTCTAGCCAAACTAAGACACTATGGTATCCAAGACTCGACCTACAAATCGATCCAGGCATTCCTATCTAGTCGTTCTCAGCAAGTCATCGTTGAAGGAGCTACTCCGATAATGTCCCAGTCGTCAGCGGAGTTCCTCAGGGTACTGTCCTAGGACCCCTATTGTTCCTTATCTTCATAAATGATTTACCAAACTGTGTACAGTCAAAAACCAGGCTCTTTGCAGAAGATTGCATACTGTACAGAAAGATCAGACATGAACAGGACCATGAAATCCTCCAGAACGACCTGAACAAGCTTGCTAACTGGGAACAAATATGGGGAATGGATTTCCATCCTGAAAAGTGCAGCACTCTACATGTCCATCGCTCTCGTGCGAAAATAGACAGAAACTGCATACTGAAAGGCCACACTTTATCGGTGAGTCTTCATCAAAATATCTGGGAGTTGAACTACAATCAGACATGTCCTTCAGAGTCCACATAGACAAAACCATGAAGAAGGCTAATAGTATGCTGGGTTTTCTCAGAAGAAACCTGAAGGTCAGTAACCAGGACACAAAAACTGCAGCATACAACTCTCTCGTCAGACCAACAGCTGAGTACTGTTCATCAGTATGGAGCCCGAACACCAAAGAGTCCATCCTTAATATTGAAATGGCACAACGACGAGGAGCGAGATATGTCACCAACCGCTATAGAAACACCAGCAGTGTAACATCAATGCTAGAAGGACTGGAATGGGAGATCCTGGAAAGTAGAAAGAAGAAATGTAGACTCATCATGTTGTATAAGATCATCAACAACCTCATTGACATCAGAGCAGATGAGTACCTTAAGAAACCAACACGGCAGACTAGAGCAACCTACTCCCAGAAGTACCAACATTATTTCTCAGCCACCACCAACTACTACAAGCACAGTTTTTTCCCAGAAACAACGACAGCATGGAACTCACTTCCGGCATCAGTTGCTGATGCTCTTTGTTTGGTATCCTTCAAACGGGAGCTATCTACTTTATCTATTTAAGTTAGGGTCGTCAAGCTGTAAGTAGTACCTAGTGAGACTGATAGTGCTGTGCTGGTTGGGTGTATGCCCAGGGGCCGCTACGGTAGCCAGATTGGACTATTGCTGAAGGTATGAAAAAGCAGCTGGACAAATCTTTTCTCCTATCCTCTACCTTTTCTATGTACTATCTTTCTGTCTTTTCTAGGTTCAGTTTCTTTCTCAATTCTAAACAAGCCTATGATTGCATTATATTTATTATTAATTTATTAAATTCAAACTTTTTGTGCGCACCCCCGTGCAGTAATAGTCAATGATGACGGCAGCACGTACCATGTAGATGTAGATGTAAATGACCCTTTGAACGTTGAAAATTCGCTGAAATTTCAGTATTTCGTACTTTTTTCTAAACGCCTATAGATAAAGAACTGATTTTTAGTATTAGAGTTTACCATGATGAGGTTCAGATCAAGTTTGAGTTTCGTGCCAGTCCACATATTTTTACGGGAGTTATAGCCCTTTGATGTTTGAAAATCCACTGAAATTTTATTTTCTGCACTTTGTTATTATCCCTCGTAGATAATGAACTGATCAAGTTTAGGTTTTCATATAAAATAATGCTACTATACCGGTATTGGAAAACACATATTTTGTCGCTACATATAAATTATTTTTCCAGACTATGCACACAAAAAAAATATGTCCAAATAAGAAAAAAGACAAAGCTCCCCTATAAAGGTAAATGGTCGGTCTCTTATTTGAAGTCAATTGCTCATGGTAGACTGATAATGTTTTTTTAACACATACCACTATTGGTGGACTTTTTACTGACCTTTTACAAGGAATTCAATATTTAAAAATAATGCTGTTAAAAAAATACTTGCCTCCTTACATTTTTGCCCCTTTTGGCTTCGCATTAAGTAACAATAGATAGTTGGTTGCAATTATAAATATTTCAAATTTGTATCCACTACTTGACAAGACTAAAATTGCAAAAAAATCAAATCTGACCAGAAATAAACAAGAGGTTCACAGGAGCTTGAATCGCTCACCTGGTGTTGATGTCAACCCTATGAAGACTTTTGTATAGCTAAATTAGCTGAATGTTTAAGCAAGAAAAAGTTTTTCTCTATCTGCAATAGTCTTCATTCTAAAAGCAAAACAAACCACTATTTTTCACCTTAAAAGGACCATAACCCCTTAAGGGATCATCTGCCAACTTCGACCCTATTAAGACTTTTGTAGAGCTTAATGAACTGAATGTTTAAGCAAGCAACAGCTTTTCTTCATCTGCAAAAGTTTTCTTTCTATAGGCCAAAAACACTATTTTTCACCTGTATTTTATTGTACTAAACAGCTGTGCAAAATATCATTCAAATCCTTTGACGCGTTTTCAAGTTATTGGTCGGAAACCTTCGGGGGACGGACAGACGGACAGACGGACGGACGGACGGACGGACGGACGGACGGACGGACAGACACCGAAAAAAACTGAGGGTATAACATAATACCCTGCCACTTCGTGTGGCGGGGTATAAAAACTCTATTTTATGCCTTTAAGGGGCCGTTACCCCTATAAGGGGTCATCTGACAACTTTGACCCTATGAAAACTTTTAACAGCTAAATAAGCTGAACATTTAAGCAAGCAACAGCTTTTCTCTTTTAGCAATGGTTTTCATTCTGTAGGTAAAAAAACATGCAAAATGTTATTTTCAGGACCGTAACCCCTATAAGGGGTCATCTGTGAATTTTGACTCTATGGAGACTTTTTAAGAGCTTAATGACCTGAACATTTAAGCAAACACCGCTTTTCTTTATCTGCTATTTTATTCTATAAGCCAAAAACATGAAAACATGTTAATTTAGGGACTGTAATCCCTATAGAGGGTTCATCTGACAACTTCAACCAATTGGAGACTTTTGTAGAACTTTTGCTGCTGAAATAATAGGGTGGAATCAATTTTTTTCTATCTCTTATACTTTTTGATTTACAAGCCTGACCCCCTGGTCTATTTTTAGTAACGGCGGCCATGTTTTTTGACAGATAAAAAATAATCAAACTACTGAAAGTACTGGTAGCCGGGGAAATCTACAATTTTAAATTGTTCATGTGTAGCAAAAAATAAAAATAAAAAGCAACTTTTTTGTAAAAGGAATTTTCACAAGGATCGATGAAAAAAAAAAAGATTTTGAAATTGATTCATATTTTTAAAAAGTTGATTTTATAGGCGTGGCCTGTCTTTGGTCCCCTGTAGCAATGTAACGGTGCAATATACATGAAAACCATTGACATAATAAGTTGAGAGAATATAATGTAGAATTAAAAAAAAAGAATTTTAAAAATTGAATGAATCAGCCGTTTTGTCAATACACCCATTTGAGCCCCTTTTGGCCACAAACCCCAAATACAACACTGTGTTTCCTCCAGTGGATATAATCATTCTATTAAAGCTTTATAACAATTGGCTTGCCCACTTGTGTAAAACTATTTGCCTCAACTATAATTTCTCAAAAACGGAAAGAAATATTGCAAATCTGATTGTAAAAAGCAAGTCCGCCAGGGATTTTCACAAGGATTCCTATGAAAAAAAAATTGCAAATCGGAACACGGATAAAAAAAGTCGATTTAAACCGGAAGTCCCCTTTCTGACCCTCAGTAATGAAACCATTGACATATTCAGTTGAAAGAATTTAATGAGGAATTCAATAAAAAGGGAATTTTTAAAAAAGAATAAATAATAAACATTGTACAACAGTTTTGTCAGTACACCTGTTTTATCCCCTTTGGGACCTTTTTTTCTCAAACAGTGGGGGTCAAAATACCCAAATATAATACCAACCTTCCTTTAGCACCGGGTATAAGCGTTACCGCGGGAGAGTCGCTAAAACGTAGGGGAGAGTCACTTTGAACGTAGGGGAGAGTCGATATTTGACCTAGATCGGAGCACACCAGGTATGTAAACGATAAAATCATCTATTTTCATTGATCAAATGTTACAAATAAATATTGCACGGAACATTAGAATTATTTAAGAATGTGTACACGCTAAAAGTACCTCCCAGAACTTTCAATTTCATACCAAACACCTCGAACTTTTCCGGACGGTCAGTGTAAATTTGGTGACATCACATCTTAAAATATGATTTTCTCCACAATAAATACATTATATGACAATCGCATGCACTCGGTATATGCACAGGATTGATATCTAGAAGAGATACTTCACCGTTACCCTTTACAAAGTCATAATAAAATTGTATTCGTTATTTTTTCAACAACAACGTAAGTGCCGTAGGGGAGAGTCGATTCGATTTGTCTTGAACGTAGGGGAGAGTCGATTTAGATTGTTGTGAACATAGAAGAGAGTTGCATTATATTGGCTTTCAATCAAAATTTATAACAACAAACGATGTAAAATCTTGAAAAAAAATGCCTCTTAGGATTATGTTATGTTTTATTGTACTTGTTGATACTAGAATCTACATTTTCAACGTTAACAGCACACATGTAGGTCTAATATCAAAGACTCCCACCACTTCCCAACCCTTGCTCACACTTCCATCACCTAGTCGACTGTCGTTCATGCAATATATAACGCCTTCATTGATCCTGATCCCCAGATATACGGATAAGTACGTTGCAAAACCTTGGAAATTATTACAACCAGTTTTATCAACTTATTCTGAGATAATTAAACTAAATTTAGTTTTATTTTTTCTCAGACTTATTTAAGCATATGAAACCATTATGTTTTTTTCCAAGACTTAAGTATTATGGTTATGGTTTTATATTTTTCAGAAATAATTCGTTTGATCAAGTAGAAAAAAGCTGTGAATGAGAAGAATATTCAATTTGGAAGTACATGTATATCTAAGCCGATTGAACCTTCCAATTGGATTACCAGTTCGACAAAGCCATAGAAAAGATGAAGTAAAAATTCTACCGTCAAAAAACTTAGGATGTTTGATGAAACGTGTCTTTGTGCCGAAGATTTTTAAATTTTATTAAAATTATATAAATATAAATTAATTTATTTAATGTCCTTCATCAGTGTTCAGTTTTTAGACTTGTAGGAACAGTTTTTTTTAGCTCACCTGAAAAAATATGAGATTGGGAATAAGTGTACGCGACACTGCTCACATAACAAGCGGCAATTTAGAAAAACCACAATGGACAACCGTCAGCCGCCTTCAACGAGGCCAGTGGGCACTGCTCGCGGTTCTGCAATTGGCCCATGGTCTAAATAAAATGCATATAATTCAAATCAAGCACTGAAATAGTCATAAATAGCCCTTGCGACCTTTTACCATCAATTGGTCGTCGTCGGTCGTCGTCCGTTAACATTTATAAGAAAACTTCATTGAAACTTCTGAACAGAATTTTATGAAAATTTTTATGATTGATTCTTTGGGTGTCCTGCTGCACAAAAGTTGAGTTCTGATCCTTGATCTATCTAAAACACATGGTCGCCGTTGCTAAAAATAGAGTCGGAGAGTCAGACCACTGTTTTGTAAATAAAAAAGTATAAGATGTAGAAATGATATGATGTTACCTACCTTCTTCAGCCTCAATATTAGATCTACACAAAGTCTCTCTGTGGTCGAAGATGTCAAATGACTTCTTATAAAGGTTAAGGCATTTTTAAGGTAAAAAATAGCGGATTTTCACGTTTTTTCCCTACAGAATAAAATATATTGCAGATAAAGAAAAGCTGTCGCTTGCTTCAATCTTCTGCTCCCTGAGCTCTACAAAAGTCTGCATTGGTTCGATCATGTCAGATGACCCCTAATAGGGTTAAGTTCAAGGAAAGCGTTTTTTAATGTTTTTTTTGTGTCCTAGAGGTTCACACGTATTGCAAATCCTGCTTAATCTTTCATCTCACTTAGCCTTTCAAGATTCCCCTTTCAATGGACCCTTATTAGGATAATAGCTCATGTCCCGGGGCTCATATAATGAGACCTTACGCTAAAGGCCATGTCAATCGATCCAGGCTTCTTTCAGCCCCTTATTCAGTAATGAGTAAATAAAGTAATTGTATGCCCCACCTACGAAGAGGTTCATACATAGGGTCCCAAACTATTTGTCCGTCCATCAGTCCCAAAATCAGACTTACAGCCTTCTAGTTAAAATTGCTTTCAAAGTAAGAACTATGAGATCATCATAAAACTTTATACATGTATGCATCATAGTATGAACAAACAAAAGTCTCCATAAATTATTACCTACCTATGTAGTGAATCATGCCAGTTTGTCCCGTCTGTCTTTCGAGGTTTCCATATGATAATCTTTTACGAGTTTGAAAAAAAATTAAATATTTGGTCATACTTTGCACAGTTGTTAAGTACAAAATGATTGTCAAATTATTTCGATTTGAGCAGAATTTGAATGATATAGATTTTTTCTAGTTGTTCCGCTTTAGTTTAAGGCAGGGAAAGCGGAAACTTTTATATTACCACAAACAGCTAAAAATGCAACAATAAGCAAAAATGCCAACACATATGTGTTATGTTTTGCGTTGGAAAAACACGGTAGACGACAGACTAAAATGAGACTGATGTCTACCCTTTTCTTCTATCTTAAAAGTCAAACACAGGTAAATGTTTTGAACTGCTCTCGGTTTGCCATTTCTCTGCACATCTTTGTATCCACAAACGAAAATTTAAGAAGTAAAAAAATGAAATTATACATATAAAACATTTATTTTATGCATTACACAAATACTTTGGAAGTTTAATCAGTAACTTAAAATGGAACACCAAATAACAACCATTAAGTATAGTCCTTTCCACTTTATGATGTCCACCATCCAGATCACTATTATTCAGTCCTTATACAGAATGCAACTGTTGGGAAATCCGACCGGAACAAAAGACGGGAAGTTTTTAAGTTCATCGTCATTTACCAAATTCCATTTCGCCGTCACATTTAGGGCCGTCACATATATGTATAAGCTGAAATAAAATAAAATAAAAACAGGTTATTTGTTTAACAAATTAACAAACAAACCGTCTAACGGATGCACAGATAAATGAATTCTCAACTGAGAGGTGAACAGGCAAAGATCGCAATCTCAGTCCGGAATCAAAAAAGAAAGCAGGAGAAGCTTATAAATCAATGTCCGTCTATCTGCTTCTGGGGATGGGGATCAAAGAAGGCGTTTTATATTGCATGAAGGACAAGGTGTCGAAAAATTGAGCAAGGGGCTGGAAATGGTAGGAGCCCTTGCTATTATAGAAGAAAATGAGATGTGGAATAAGTGTTCGCGACACAACCTACAATGAGGGGGCGGACAGGAGGGACGGGGAACGGGGGTTGAGGAGGCAGGGAGCGGGTGAAGAAGGGCGGGGAGCGGGGTTCGAAGGGGCGGGGAGCAGGGGTACAGGGGCGGACAAGGGGGACGGGTTTACCGGGGTTGAGGTGGCTGGGAACGGGGGTGGAAGGGGCGGGGAGCGGAGGTGGAGGTGGCGGGGAGGGGGCGGGGAGCGGGGGAAGAGAACCCCCCCTGTCCACCCCCCCCTTCAATGTGACCAGCGGTCGCTGCTCGCTTTTTTAGACTACATATATGCTGTTAACATTGATAATGCAGGTATTTTAACATCTGACAACACCTACAATAATTCCATGATACCCTTTTCAAGGTTTTGCAACGTTTGTTGTAAAAAAGATGATTGAAAGCAAAAGATGCAGCTCCATTCTTTGATCACAACAATTCAAATCGACTCTCCCCTACGTTCAAGACAAATCGAATCGACTCTCCCCTACGGCACTTACGTTGTTGTTGAAAAATTAACGAATAAAATTGTATTATGACTTTGTTAATGGTGACGTTGAATTATCTCTTCTACATATCAATCTTGTGCATGTACCGAGTGCATGCGATTGTCATATAATGTATTTATTGTGGAGAAAATCATATTTTAAGATGTGATGTCACCAAATTTACACTGACCGTCCGGAAAAGTTCGAGGTGTTTGGTATGAAATTGAAAGTTCTGGGAGGTACTTTTAGCGTGTACACATTCTTAAATAATTCTAATGTTCCGTGCAATATTTATTTGTAACTTTTGATCAATGAAAATAGATGATTTTATCGTTTACATACCTGGTGTGCTCCGATCTAGGTCAAATATCGACTCTCCCCTACGTTCAAAGCGACTCTCCCCTACGTTTTAGCGACTCTCCCGCGGTAACGCTTATACCCGGTGTTTAGTGGTTACAAACATCAAATCAAAATTTCATAACAATCAGTAAATATTTACTTAAGATATTGCACGGAAACCAATGTCCCACATAACATTATACCGTATCGCAAAAAAATTGCGGTCGTATAAAACAGTAATTGGATTGGATGCATCACGACCCGAATAAAAAAGTGTTTTTTATTTCCTGGCAGTATGGACGAATATCATTTATACACGCATATACAGCATGCCAATTATCCTATTAGGCCAAATAAAAAAGTGTGTTTCAATTACTTTTTGTGTTGACCCATTAGTTCAACTGAATTGATAACTTCTGTACAGCATGTATTTTCTGTACAGCTTATTTATATATTTGGTAGATTTTATTCTGCAGGCCAACATACAACTTCCTCTGTATAGTTTGTTACAAGTTTGTTTTTTTTGTGTTTTTTTTTTAGATGAGCAAGCAACATTTAATTCTGTAGGCTAACCAAACACATTTTTCAAACTAAATGAAGAATAACCCACGAGAAGAGGTTGTGAAAACTTTAAAGCGAAACAATTTAAAAAACATCAGATTTGTCTCATTCTATAGGAAAGAACATACACATTTACAAGATTGCAACAAGTTACCAATGTCCCCCTCCTCCAAATTACAACAGTTAAAAATATACTTTGAAAATAATTTCATTATTCATGTAGAATATGTTCAACTTGAAACTCAAAATAGTTTTGTTATACATACATCGATCTGAGAGCAAATCTCGAACTTACGTCACGGCGAATATTCTTATTTTGATTTTCCTCTGCCCGCTTCGTTCGCATGTGACGTTAGCGCTTACCTGTGGAAATTGTTTGGAGGGGAAAAAGACAATAAAACTTGGTTTAAAACGTCTTTAAATTGCCAAAACTTTTTGTTTTGTTTTTCAAGATAATAAAAAAAATTCCTTTTGGTTCTACAATTTTCAAAAAAAAAAGATCGTTTGTGTTGTGCATCTTGAAAATAAATATATTCAGTGGTTCTAATGATAGAAAATTTGGTTGATTAAATTTTTTAGTGGAAAATTACTTGGTCTAGAAACACTTTTACAGAAATAATATTTTAGGCCTTATTTTGAAAATAAATTATGGTAAATATGAAAAACATTCTTAGTTTACAGAACCATTTTATCTGATCAAATAAAAAAAAGTTATGAAGATTTGAACTTGGGTTAATTTATCCTGTCCATCGATGATTGTTTATTGCACTGTGTATTGCCATCCAGTTTGACATTTAATGAGATGCAAATTAGTGAATATGACATCACTAATGAGATCGACGAACACTCCTTAAAACAAAATATCAATCCGCTTTTGTATTCTTTATTAATCATTTATTACTATCGCATCAGATAGGCGATTTACATACTGTACTTGTACAAAATTTGAAAACTAAATAAATAAGTTTTATAAAATAATTGAGAGTAAAGCGACGAAAAAAAAACAGATCTGGAAAAGAGCTATATTGCAAACGTGCAATGATATTTTAGTTGATGGTTTTTGGTGAACCGCCGGAAGAACCATTTGACAGCTTACCGAAAGGCTATCGTAGCTTTAGCCATGGCTAACCGCTAACGATTACCCCGGCTAAAAACACAAGTTTGGTACAAGACACCCTAAAGATCATTCATACCAAGTTTCATTAAACTATGTTCAGTAGTTTTAGAGAAGAAGAGTTTTGAAAAATTGTTAATGGACGACAGACGACGACAACAGACGACGACGACGGACTTCGGTCCAGTTGAGCTAAAAAGGAACATTTTTGCCCCCTTTTGGGCCCCTTATTTCTAATTGAAAAGAGGGACCCCCATAATCAATCCCATTTATGGTTTAATGTAAGACATATCATAACATTGGCCAACCAGAACCAAAGGTACTGTGGGAACATATAGTTTTTTTTTACCCCCACTCGTAAGAGAGGGCGCTATATTGTAATTACCTTGTCCGTCCGTAACAAACTTTCGTAACATTTTTCTTGGCTTGTACAAAAGTGATTGATTTAAAATTTGGTAAACAGCTTTAGCATGATGAGTTGTACCGTGCTTTTCACGTCCAGGTCTGTCACGCATACATGTACATCCTGTTTTTAGAGGGACTAAGACATTTTAAGGATCAAAAATAGACAATTTATCGTTACAGATTTCTCGGCTTCTACTAACGTGACTTACTTGACTTAAACCCTTTCATCCTTGGCAGGACATAGGTCGTCGAGGAAGGATTTCCATTTTCTTCTGTCCTGGGCTAGCTTGTCGATTTGACCCCATATCTTTCCTAGGTGTTTTGCTTCCTGTTCTGTTGATCTTCTCCAGGAGTTTCTTGGTCTACCTCTTTTTCTTTGTCCTTGTGGATTCCACATGAGAGCTTGGTTCACTATGGTGGTTTTTGGCTTTCTTAGTGTATGACCAATCCAGGACTATTTTCTCTTTTTTATCTGGGCATCAATCGGAACGTTCTGCCCTTTTCCAAAGTTCTTCATTTGTTACTTTGTCTTGTCATTTGATCTTTAGTATTGTTCTCAAACATCTGTTGGTGAATACTTGAAGCTTGTGTATTGCTGTTTTTGTCGTACGCCAGGTCTCAGATGCATATAACAATACAGACTTAACATTGGAATTAAAAATCTTGAGCTTGGTGTTTTTTGAAATTTTTGAGGATGTCCAAATTGGTCGTAAGGTTTTAAAGACAGCTGCAGCTTTTCCTATCCTACTCTTTACATCTCTAGTTTTTTCCCACTGTTGTTCTACTGAAGTTTTTTCATCACAAATATTCAAGAGTGCCAGATAGCGGTTAGATAGTTCAAGATGGAATTCCTGTTTGATGTTTTTGTCTATAAGGAGATCTGTGTTATATTTGTGACTAGTTTTTGAAGGATTGGTTTGGAAGTTCTTAAATTTTAATTTTATTTTCCCAATAAGCAAGTGATGGTCAGATCCGACATCAGCCCCTCTTTTGTTCCGAACATCCTGCAGTGATCTTCGGAAGGTGCTACTTATACAAATGTGGTCTATCTGGTTTTCTGTTTGATGGTCTGGTGAAACCCATGTAACTTTGTGTATTCTTTTATGTGGAAAGACACTGCCTCCAATTACCAAGCTGTTAAAGGTACAGAAGTCTGTGAACATTTCACCATTTTCGTTCATTGATCCTAGACCTTCTTTTCCCATGGTCAATTCATTGCCGGTGTTATCATTTCCAATTTTTGCATTTAAATCTCCCATCAGTATCAATATGTCTTTATTTGCCTTGCTATTAATTACATCTTGTAGTTGTTGATAGAATTCACACTTTGCTTGTTCATCTGAGTCATTTGTTGGGGCATAACACTGTACAATAAGAACTTTTCTGAGCTTTGTGTAGAACCTTGCAGTAATTATACGTGATGATATAGCCTTCCATTCTATCAAAGACTTGGATACCATAATTCCAACACCTTCAGTATGCGGTGCTCCTTCTGCTTGATGACCAGAGTATAACAATGTTTCTCCTGTTGTTAGTTTGATTTGCCCTGAGTCAGTCCATCTAGTCTCACAAAGTCCTAACACTGACAGATTGTATTGCTGCATTTCCAAAGCTATTTGATGTGTTTTTCCAGCTTCGTACATTGTTCTCACATTCCATGTGCCAAAAAAAGTGCTGTGTCTGGGCGAAAATAGGGGCATCTGCATGGATGTTTTCTTTGGCTTCCAGGCTTCATACTAGCAATATTATTACTACCTATTCTTCCCAGAACGTTTTTTGTATGAGTATTCCTTCTTGACGTTTCTGTAACTGATAGTTTTTTCTGTATAGGGTAGTTGGCCCTATGACAACCTCTATTTCCTACGAGGAGTGGTAGATTTTACATCAGAGTGTCCTTCTTCTAGACTGATTGTCTACCAAGGCTACTGAACTCAGTCTGTCCATTTGGTGGATGTCAGTAAGGTTGAATTATGGGTTCCACCACCCAGGTTTTAAGTCAGAGTTATTCCTTCTCCTAGATGAGCTACCAACCAAGGTTTACGAGCGTCATCTACCCGTTGCCCTCACAACCCAGCCTGGGGCCTTACGGTGCCCAGTGTACATCTGTCGCCACGAGGAGGCGTTGTGTAGGACTAGCTATGGAGAGGCTATGTACCAGCAGAGGAAGACTGACAAATTGTTTCCCTTTCACACATAAAATGTGCTACCTGGCGGCAGTGGTAAACCACCGCACTAGACGCATCACACAGCATTTGACAGACCGGCTTCTAATAAAAGGATTGATTTTGAAATTTGATATGCAGCTTAAGCATGATGAGTTGTACCGTTCCTTCCCTTTCCATGACAGTTCGGTCATCTACTTCCTGTTTTCTAAATGGTCGAGTGCAACCGCTTGTTTGATATTTTTCCCTTTTTGGGTTCCTAGTTTCTTAACAAATAATAGGTGGACCCCAAAAATCAATCCTATTCAACTTTTTATGGAAAGAAACATTTTTATAGAATTTTACAGCATTTGGTAAACAAGAATAAAAGTTATTGTGGTAACAAACAAGAATGTAGCATTTTTGGCCCTTGATTTCTAAACGAAAATAAGGGGAACCCCTAAAATCAATCCCATCCATCCTTTAATGGGAATTCCGGAAGGAACATCATTGTCAAGTTCATAGCAATCGTATAACTAGAACAAAAGTTAACGTGGTAAAACTAAAGATAACAGACAACGACAAAGACAGCATCATACCATTACACGTCAACATATTTTTACTGTCCTATAGAAACTGCTATTAATCCTAATGTTCTGATTAAACCATAGCAGCAATGCTTTCCCAACCAAATATCCGATCAATGGTTTGTAAAGGACTAACTATACAATGTTTCATTACATTTTTCTAGCAGATTTAAGGAAGAAGAGTTTATATAAGAATGAAAATCTGTGAAAATTGCCAATTTTTTAATTCTAATGGGTATAACTCCCAAAGAAATGGTCCTACATCTTTGATTTTGACAAATTTTGTAGACCTTGATGTGCTCAACTCATATTTATATATTATTATAAACAACCACTTTCAACAATTCGATATAATTGATTTCATTAAAATTACTTTAATGCCGATTGTTTGTAGATACAAAAGAAAAATATATTAATAAATTGAAAAACAAAAACCAACAACATGCATTATCTTTTCCTTTCAAATATTAACCATAAAAATGTATATCACTTAAGAAGTTTGATATAACAAAGCTAGCCGTGGAAGGTCTAAGAAAGTTTCGGTACGACTGATGATACGTTATTCAGGAAGTTCCTAGGAGAGTTTCAAAAATTACATATAACCACAAGTAGTGGTTAGAACGAGATTTTTTTAAAGTCTAGTTTTTTTTCTAATTTTTCACCATTTTTACAAATGTGTTTTTGTCAATCACAAAAAAAAGCTGAGGAAGAACGTATCATAACCTCCTAATAGCAAACAGAAGGAAGAATACCGATCTAGAACTACTAAACGACTAAGTTCCGCCACTGAAAAAAAAACCATATTTGGTCTTTCAACAAGAATGAGGAAGAAGAGTAAACGGATCAAAAGATCTCGACTGAACATAGAATATGACTTTGGTTAATTTCTTAATTTCTTGGTTAGGAAATCTGGGATTTCTACCTCTAAAATGAGTATAGATGTTGATTTGACAAAGGGTTTGTTTTGTTCTTATTTGCCGGGTTTGACACGCCGAAGTAACAGTTTACAATTCGACGGCTGTATTGCAACAAGCAGGATCTCCTTACCCTTTCGGGGACCTGAGTGCACTCTCTGTTCACTCTTTTTCTTTTCTTTTTTTCCTCAACTTTTTGATTGTTTTTTTTTATCAAAAGTTATTTATTTATTTGTAGATCTAATTTTGTATGCATGCTCGTTTGTATTGTTATTAATATGTTTATGTAGGAGAAGACTTCATAAGTTAGTTTAACTTGTGTCTAATCCATTTTGCCTATTTTGCAAATAAAATATGTTTAAACTAAAACTCTCTGTACTTCACCTAGAGATCTTGGTTGATCTTCAGTTGTTTTTATGTGTTTTTATGCTGTGTTTTTGTGCTGTACTCCTTTGTGTTTACTGATTTTTTGCCTTTTTTCCTTTTCGAACTTTTAACATTCGAATGCCGCTCTGCTTCTTTAAAGGTCATATTTCGGATGCTACAAGTTTGAGACAATGATATTTCACCAACAGATGTGTTACCTCCCGATAGAAATTAGGTAACTGCGACCTATATTTTACACATGAACAACTTCTGTTAATTTCTTGTGTTAGGTCCAAATCTAGGGTACTACTTGTTTGGGATCACTAATTTTCAAGAACAAAAGTGGTTCAGAGACACTTTTTTTGAGTTTCACTGTATTTTGGACAAAATATTTACAAAAATACTAACTTCCTTCTCAACACATGTGAACAAAATCTGAAAGTCTAATATAATATTGATGTAATCTCTTTTATGACATAAATGAGGCATACATGTAGCACTGGAAGGAAAATGTATGGTAATAAATTTAGGACACTCATATTTTCTTATTTATATTTAACACGAGCGCTCGACTTAGATGTGTATTACTATATTTTCCGCCCCTACCCACTTCTTCCCCTTTTCCTGTGGTTCTTAAAAAATTACCGTTCCTTTGTGTCCCACCTCACCCCCATATTTCATTTACCATCAACATTTCATGTTCATTTATCATCCTTTTCATGTTCATCGCCTGTAATTAACATATATAGCGTTGAACGGGCGTAAAACACCAACTCACTCACTCACGAGATCATGTATATTATGTCGTGGTCTCGACTTATTATGTCGTGTGCGGTCGAAAAATATGATGCTCGCCGTCATACGGGGTTTACATTTCACAGTTAGTAAGATATGCTCGGATCTGCAGTGGTGTTTCTGATTTTGATACTAAACACCGTTTTATTACTAAAAAAATATTAAAACAAGGTTATCGATACCACAAATTAATAAAATCTTTTTCTAAATTTTTCCACAAGTATCGCTCTCTTATTGAAAAATTTAATTGTGCACGTTGTTTTCTGATAGTGAAAGAAATGTCACATCCTGAATTTTATTGTAATGTTTTTATAAAGCTCACAAGTTTAAAAGCAATCCATTAGAAATGAAAAATTGGCTTTAAAATTTATTACGGAAAGGATATGAATTGAATATTTTGGTTAAATCTTTTAATTTAGTGTTTTTTGGCAAAAATATTGATAACTTGATACTTACTTAAAAACTTCCATAAACGTTTTTAATGGTCGTTTTTAAGCATTATAGCGATCAAGCATGTCGGTTTTGTGTGATGACATTTCACTAAATCATTCATGTCATTATTGTTTAAAGTGTTGTGTCGGATTTTAAATCGATATGTTTGATTTTTTACATCAGTCGATTGATGATTCTCAGGTAGCTGTCAGTAACAACAAGACTTAGAGTTCCTTTACCGTCCTTTTGTTTGTTCTTGTTGTTTTTTGTCTTAGGTTCTCTCTAGTGAAATTGGACTTTTTTTATCGATTTGATTTTTATTGTGTGTTTAGTTTTTGTGCTTTGTCTAGGACAATTGATAGGGGGAAGGTTGGGCCCAAAAAACTACTTTAACCCCGCCACATATTATATATGCCTGTTCCTAGTCATGAATCTTTGACAAAGCTTTCGTTTGTACTTGTCTTGTTGATGTTTTCTGTTCCTTGTTTAAGAAGGGGGTCTATCTGTGACTATTTCAGGACTGGATTCAAATTATATGCATTTTATTTAGACCATGGGCCAAAAGCAGGACCGCGAGCAGTGCCAAATGGCCTCGTTGAAGGCTGCTGGCGGTTGTCCTATGTGTTTTTTTCTGCATTGCCGCTTGATTGTTGGCTATGTCGCGTACACTTATCCCACATCTCATTATTTTCAATTATTATCTTGAGCGCTCGATTCATGCGTTCGACTGATTAAGTCGTGCGTTCAACTTATTGTAGAGCGCACGGCATAATAAGTCGATCGAACGACAATTAGTCAAAAGAACGCCTAATAAGTCGACAGTTCGAGATTCCAAGTAAAGCACTCGACATAATAAGTCGAAAGCACGTTATTTAAGAACATTACCAATTAGTTTCAAGCAATACATGTAACACAAATAACACCCAAAAGAGATCATTTTTGTGAATGCATGAACTTTTCTGTTATCCTATGATAAAGTGGTTTATCCATATTTCTTTAATTTCTTGAAACATAAAAATGGCATTTCAAACGTTCTCTCAAGATTTATCTTCGCCTGAAAAGGGGTATTTTGCAGTAACACATTAGGGTCGACACACGTCTCAACAAATAGGAACGAGTCGATGCAGTTGCCATATTTCCCCATGCAGTCTATAAGAAAGTCGCACCATGAAAATATTTTTTTGACAAAGTATTTAAGGTAAATTAATTCAGGATTAGAAAGTACACAGGAATAAAAAAAATTGGTCAATTTTCGAGGATAATTTTGCAGTTTGCATATTTTACACTTTATTGTTTTTTAAGACTTTATTTCAAATTGAGTTACAGATTTTCTTGCGATTTTTGCACCCTGGTGTATTAAACCCTGTTCACACGAACGCCTTTTTCAGTTCCGAAGTGCTTAATTCCGAAATATTTAACTTCGGAATTCAATTTACATTGCGTTCACATAATCATCCTAATATGCGTATTAAACTTTTTTAACGTTTAGACGAGAAGTTTGACTTCCGAATTATCTTTAATTCGGTTGTCAAACCACCTCCTCACGCGGAGTGACTCCGGATTGACAATGACGGAATTAATGCGGATTACGTGTGAACGCAATGCGTATTAAGAGCCAATTCCAAATTGAATTCGGAATAAAAGTATTCGTGTGAACAGGGTAAAAGTCATAAAGTGTTATCAGTATAATATAATGATAGAAAACTACTCATGCCCTGTAAGGGAAACTCCCTTTTTTCTTCTTAACTTTAGCTCACCGTCATTCATGCATTAGTAAATACAAAAAGTTGGATATTTTCTAAAACCTTATCATTATTTGGATATCTCAGAAGCAGAGAAGATGTATTTACTTCTTCTCACCTTACTGTGGACGAACTCTGTGGCTTTTCATTTGGAAACAAGACATTATGCAGGTACTGTATATGTTCAAACATTCGGTTTGGTTCTTTTTAATAAGATGTAAATTACATTTTTGTATAACAAGCAGTGTGGGGAATCACATAATTATATTACAATGACACAATAATGTCTATAATAATCATTACTATTATTTACATTAAATGGAATCGTAAAAAATAATCAAGAAATCATTTATGCTTCATTTTGATCATATAAATAAGAATCAATGAGTTGCGCGATCTGTTCGTACCCCCGCGTCAAAATCGAAAGAAAGCTTAGGTGTCGTGCCATCGAAATCTGGTTGAACCAGGTTAGAAGATAGCCGTATCATGTGTATTGGGTTCTATATCCCAACTGCGGGTCTAGTAAACTAATTGGGATATTTTGATATTACCCAAATTGGGATGTATTGGATTTTTTGCTTATAGTATTCTATGCGTTAATTGAGCATACATTGTCATTGAAATATCTGAAGATCATTGTTCCAGGGGTCCACAAGTGTATTACAAAGACAATTTTGTTGCTACGATTAACTAGGAGAACCATTTTTTAATTGCATAATTACATCATGTTTGGTATAAGTTTTTGACATGACTTCATTAGTTTATTTTCATCTTATATTTTATATTTTTTTTTAATAATTCTTGATATCAAAGATACCCAAATTTCTAAAACTAGAGAGCACAAACACTATTCCTTTAATTTTGGTTTTACTGTTATATATGCTTTTCATAATCATGCATATAGTGTTTGGTATTTTCAATATTTTTGGTAGAGCGCCTCTGGTGAGTCTTTAAAAGACGAAACGCGTGTCAGGCGTAGCAAAATTTATTGTCTGGAACTTTGTTGCCATTTGTATTTTGAACACCCGTGAAGGTTAGCACTGCTGGTGGAATTTTTTATTCCCCGAGGTTAGCCCGCTCCGGCACCAACACTTTTGTGTTGGAGAACGCGTCAAAGCTTAAAATTATTCGTTTAAATTTCAAAATTGTCTAATTAAACCCTAAGTTTCTTCCTACCCCAGACATAGGTTGATCATCTTAGTAATAATTTGGTTCCCCAGTTTGGTATTTTTGGTCTTACTGTTATATATGCTCTTCATAATCATATAGTGTTTGGCATTTTCAACATTGTTGGTAGAGCGCTTCTGATGAGTCTTTAATGGACGAAACGCGCGTCAGGCGTAGCAAAATTTATTGTCTGAAACTTTGTTGCCATTTGTATTTCGAACACCCGTGAAGGTTAGCACTGCTGGTGGAGTTTTAATTCCCCGAGGTAAGCCCGCTCCGGCACCAACACTTTTGTGTTGGAGAACGCATCAAAGCTTTGAATTATTCGTTTAAATTTCAAAATTGTCTAAACCCTATGTTTCTTCCTACCCCAGACATAGGTTGATCATCTTAGTAATAATTTGGTTCCCCAGTTTGGTATTTTTGGTTTTACTGTTATTATGCTCTTCATAATCATATAGTGTTTGGCATTTTCAATATTTTTGGTAGAGCACCTCTGATGAGTCTTTAATAGACGAAACGCACGTCAGGCGTAGCAAAAGTTATTGTTTGGTCTCTTCTAGATATTCCAAGAAAGGTTGCATTGCCTGTTCGAAAGGCAACAACGGAACGGGACCCGGGCTGCTTGGATGGCTGGGAGGGAGGAACTTCCTACTGCTATAAAGTAATTAGAGAGTATTCTACATGGAGTAATGCACAGGTGAGATCCGAATAGCAGCATGGTATGATTTAATTAACATTTACATATGAAATAGGAGAAAATGCTTATCTAAAATTTAGAAATTCGTAAAGAAATTGATCGGTAGGCTTCGAAACACCCAAGTCCTCAAAATTGAGTATAAATTGTATATTTTTCGTTAATTTATACCGGGGTGTCCAAATAAGATTAACTGAATGCCTAGATTTCACAAAAAGTTGACAAACATGATAAATTTCCTTCACAGTTTTCCTATAGAACAATATAAGATGCAGTGATTAAGGGTCCGAGATCACACCCCTGAATTTTTTAACGAATAAAAAGGTACTAAACATCCATCGCATGTTTACTTCCTGTTTGCCGAATATTTGTGTTTTAATGTGATTACATTTGTATCTTTATGATACCAGCGGTTTTTTTCACAGATTGTCTGTGTTTATACTAGACATGCTAGAGTTGGATCAAGGTTGTAATCGTAAAATATGTTAAACACTGTCCAGCTTGAGGGAGGTACGGGAGTGTGGCCTATATACATATACACAAATAAAGGGCATTAGTCTTTGTAGAATTATTGCAATCATTCTCATCGTTTCTTCCCGCCATTCGTCTAAAATAAAACGAGGGAATAAGAAATAAGTATAGCCTTGTGCTTTAACCTCCACACCAACGACTGTCAATTTTATTTTTTTACCATTTAGCTATTTACAGGTATAAAAAAATATTATTTTGCTTCTTATTTTAGGCTGCCTGTGTTAAAATTGGAGGAAAACTGGCAGCACCCAAGACGGCAGCGGAAAGTGAAGATTTGAAAAGGATAGTGAATAATACGGGCAGTAAGTTATATAGACTAAACAAAAATGAATGTGTCCCCTGCCACAAAAAATGCGTGTGTCCCCTGCCATACATGTAGCTGGACACATTATCAATGAAGTTAAAAATGCCAATGTTACAAGTGATAGCAATACAGACAATTGCTATAATACTTCATTTGCCATTGTCATTTTAAGTATTTTAGACGTTAGATGATGACTATCATTATCTTTTAAAGTGTCCATCTCATTGAAAGAAAATACAGATTTAAATCTTAAAACAAATCATAAATATTCAAACTCTTGAAATTGATCTGTTTTGGTAGAAGTGCAGCAGAATTCCAAATATATCACTGGTGTTCCAATACATGTTCGCATAAAACAGGTGCAAGAAAAACATTAACACTGACCCAAATGAGTACAAAATTTCAGAGTCAATAGACCGTGACTGCTTGAGCATAGAGATAAAATCATCTAGAAATTGATATGTACTGATGCTATGCAACTGCATTTTTAATATCAATGGTGTGCCACAACTACTTCAGATTAAACAGACATAAATAAAACGTAAACATAGGCCAAATAAGTATAGTAGACCGTGACTGCAGGAGCGTGCAGATCAAATGTTCTCCAAAATTAACTGTACCGATGCTATTTTTACTGCATACTAAATAGCAATGGTGTACCGTAAAGGCTTTATAAACGTAAGAAAAATGTTAACATTTAGCCAAATCAGTATATAAAATCTCAGTCAGTTGACCATGACAGATGAAATGCCTATTTAACTGATCTGTACTAATGTCAATATGCAACTGCATACCAAATACCAGTGCACCATTAGATTGTTCACATAGAACAGAATTACACGTAAAAAAATACTTTTAACAATTGTGAACGCCTTTACCGGAATCACCATAGATCTAATGTTTTGGCTTCCGCGAATTTTGTCACGAGCCAGACAAAAAATAAGAGTGTTGAAATATGAATAAGTGTTATAATAAACAAAAAGGATGAAGAAAAACATTTTTGGTATCAAACAAATGTAGTAAGACTCTGCGTGATATAAATATTAATGTATTTCATATACTTTTTTTAGGAATGTGGATTGCTGGGGCATACAATTTTGATACTGAGAAGTTTTACTGGGGATTCGAAAATCCACCGGAGGAAATCAAAGTAACTAATTGGAACACTCGTACAAACGAACCACAGTTCGACGCTTATGATACATATAAGAACAGCGGAGGATACTGTATAGCTTTACGATCCCCACATTCTAAATGGAGACTTTTCCCTTGTGCTCGTGATTTAGATTATGTTTGCCAAAAAGGTAGGTAAATCTGTATCATCATAAACTTTAAAAAATGATAATTTAACTTAAATTCATTGACAACCTTTCCTTTAAACCCGTTGTTAGACGGTTTTGACCAACATATGATTCAGCTGTCTTGGCCGAAGGCCTTGTGAGATTTTGCCATCACTAAGCGTCCGTAACAGCTCGTCGTCTGTAAACAAATTTTAACACACTACTTTTTAACCAATGAAACTTTGAAGGAATGACAAATGACATATTTGCAACAAACGATCCAAATTAAAATAGCCCCAATAAACAACAAGGGTGCTGTTATTAAATATTGAACAGGCGGTAAAATCACTTGCGGTATCTATAACACCGCAAATATAACAGATAGTAAAAATCTGATCGACCACAGGCTATACATGTATTAACAATTAAAAGTTCTACAAAAGTCCCATTGGTCGAAGCTGTGAGAGGACCCCATATAAGGGTTATGCCCCTTTAAAGATAAAAAAAATAGTTTTTCGTGTTTAGCCATATAAATTGAAAACTATTGCAGATGGAGAAAAGTTGTTGGTTTGCTTAAACCTTTATCTCATTCAACTCTTAAGGATGGAAGTTTTCAGTTCACAATAATAGGTTATGACCCTTTAAAGGTACCAAAATAACATGGTTTTTCATTTTTGCACTCTAAAATGAAAACTGTTGCACAAAAATAAAAGTATTTGGGTGCTTAAACCTTTAATTCATTAAGCTGCATTTGGTTTAAATGAAATTTTCAGATTACCACTTATAGAAGTAATGACCCTTTAAAGGCAAGAGGACAGTTCTTCTTTCATGATATAGAGAAAAAATGTTGGTTGCTATTTAATTCGTTTAGCTTTATAAATTCAGTCGAAAGTCTCCATTTAGTATAGGTTGTCAGATGACCCTATTCAAAAATTGAAGTCCATAGAAGCGACCAACTTGGCACTAACGATCAATTTTAAGTACAAATAATATGTCAAAGAAAAGTCAAGTCAAACTAGAGGCTCCCTGGGGCCTGAATCGCTGCTATTATATAGGGTTTTATATGAGCTATTACCTTGAGTTGTGGTAATCTGACATCTCTGACCCAATGGAGATTCTTGTAGAGTTTTATTAGCTGAAATTTGTAGCAGGCGACAGATTTTCTCTATCTGGAATACTTTTTAAGACGAAAACACCAGAAAAGCTATTTTTATCTTTACAGAACTTAACCACTATAACAGGTTGTCTGACATCTTCGTATAATTTTTTTTTATTCTGAAGGGCCGATGATCCTTCAGATTTTTTCTATCTTATGCAGGCTACCTATAATATTTTCATACGACTGCAAAATGTTTGCAATCGTATTATGCTATGGCGATGTTGTCTTCGTTGTCGTCTGTGGACATTTGGTTTCCGTGCGAAACTTTAAGTAAATATTGACTGATTGTTTTGAAATTTTGATATGATGTTTGTCATGTTTGTAACCACTAAAGGAAGGATGGCATTATATTTTGGGTTTGTGACCAGTACCGTTTTAGAAAAAAAAGAGCCAAAGGGGGCTAAAACGAGTGTATTGACTGTTGTAAAATGTTTATTATTCATTCGATTTTGAAAATTATTTTTTTATATTAAATTTCTCATTAAATTCTATCAACAAAACCTGTCAATGGTTTTGATATATATTGCACCTTTAAATTTCTACAGGGGGTCAAAAAAGGGTCCGATTTTCAAAATCTTTTTTTTGGTCGAAGGAGCAATTTTTTTTAAGTTTTGTCCAGGCAAATAGTTCTACACAAGAAATTTAGTTGTAGTGCACTAGCCAATTGTAATGAGGTGCGCTTCATATTTGGATCTATTTGTCGACATTGACACTCTAGGAAGGCTTTGTACAAAGCTCTATGACAAACGAGATGGCTTCAACTTTCCAATAGTTAACTTTCCCTTTCTGTGTAGCAACATGCCGTCCGCTCCAAAATAGAAGAATTTACGTATCACAACGGATTCGCAATTCCAGAGCATGTGGGGAGTACAACGACTTCCTTGATAGAGCTACACGGCTGACAAGCAAATTGTGAACACAGGGGAACGTTGCTCCCAGGTTGTTGTCATCACTCCAGAAATTTTACGGAAGACATCATGTGCTTGTATACAAATACGGTATTTCTATCTCTCAGATGAGCACAGATGTTGGTTTGACATAGAGTTTTGTAATGTCATCCTTTCCGGATTTGACCAACACTTAATCGATCTTTGGCAACGTGACGGGTGTGCTACAGCAAGCAGGAACTGCTTACTCTTCCGGAGCACCTGAGTTCACTCTCGTTTCGACTTGAGTTCACGTTGCTGAATGCAGTTTTGTTGTTATGTGTGTGTGTGTTTTATGGTGTTGTGTTGTTTGTTTTGTTATGATGATTTTTTGTCTACCGGTTTTGCCTTAGTGTTTACGGTTTTATGATACTGATTTCCCCTTTGGTACACCTTTGCTTTGTAGCTCACCTGACCCGAAGGGTCATGTGAGCTATTGCCATCACTTGGCGTCCGTCGTCCGTTGACTTTTTCAAACGTTAAATCCTCTGACACAATAAGTCCAATTGCAACCAAACTTGGTACAGTTGTTTATTAGCATAGGTGCTTCAACACTGTGGTTTGGATTTTTGATTTATAAAAAAACATGGCCGCTGTAGCTAAACATAGAACATAGGGGTTAATTGCGGTTTTTTGCTAATAACTCAAAAAACGGTGACAAATATCAAAATTCTGGCATGGGAAAAGTGCTTAGCACCTCAAGATCTACCTGCCCTGACATTTTCAAGAAGATCCAACAAATGATGTAGGAGTTATTGCCCTTTTTCTGGATTTTTTCAAAATTTTTCACCTAATTAGCCATATATCTTGAAAACTATACAAGATTTTTCAAAAATTTTAATTGCATATGATTTAGCACATCAAGATCTACATTTCATGTAATTTGGTCATTGCTGTAGAACCATTTCTTATAGGAGTTGTGGCCCTTAAAGCGTCAAAATTTACCATTTTTCATTACTTTTTCATTGAATTTCAAAGATTAACTTGTTTGACACCATAGGACCAACTGCATCTAAACTTAGCACACATGTTTAATAGCATATCTGCTACGTTTCTATCGTTTAGATTTTTGATTCGTCAAAAAATATGGCTGCCATGGCTAAAAATAGAACATAAGGGTAAATTGCAGTTTTTTGCTAATAACTCAAAATCATTACAGATATCAAAATTGTGCAATTATATTAAGTAATCATCACCTCAAGATCTACCTGCTCTGAAATTTTCAAGAAAATCCAACAATCGATGTAGGAGTTATTGCCCTTTTTCTGGATTTTTTCAAAAAATTTCACCTAATTAGCCATATATCTTGAAAACTATACAAGATTTTTCAAAAATTTTAATTGCATATGATTAAGCACATCAAAATCTATATTTCATGTAATTAAGTCAAAGCTGTAGTACCATGTCTTTTAGGAGTTATTGTCCTTAAAGCGACAAAATTTACCATTTTTCAGTACTTTTCCCCTGAATTTCAAAGATTAACTTGTCTGACACTGTAAGACCAACTGCATCTTAACTTGGCACACTTGTTTAATAGCATATATGCGACAACTCTATCGTTCAGATATTTGATTTGTCAAAAAACATGGTCGCCGTGGCTAAAAGAGAACATAGGGGTAAATTGCAGTTTTTTGCTAATTACTCAAAAATGGTTTCAGATATCAAAATTGTGCAAGAATCAAAAGTGAACAGCATATTAAGATCAATCTGTCCTGAAATTTAAAAAAAGATCCTACTGCTGATGTGAGAGTTATTGCCCTTTTTCGTATTTTTTTGCAAAATTTTGCACTAGTTAAGCCCTACATCTTGAAAACTTAACGAGATAATTCAGAAATTTAAATCGCATGTGGTTAAGAACAATAATATCTACAAAATATGTGTATCTGTGTAGTTAAGGTGAGCGATTCAGGCTCCTGGGAGCCTCTTGTTTTTAATATGATGATTATATCTACTAAAGAAAGGTTGGTGTTGTATTTGGGGGTTGTTGTCCCTACCATTTTAGAAAAAAAGGACAAAAGGGGTTAAAACAGGTGTATTGCAGTGGTGTGCCAAAATATAACCAGTGGAAGCAAATGCTTCCATTTCGATTTGGCAAAAAAACCGAAAACATTTTTACGTGAACTCACCTTACTAGGGGTGGTAAAATCGGTCCTTCGAAAAAGCAATTGAAAAAATAAAAAATGAAACCTAACTGTGATATTTGTTGCAAGCATTGAGGTTTCTGCGGTAATCAGGGAGATGAACATAAAAAAATATTGGATTGGAATGATGAGCTAATGACAAGTGGGATAAAGAAAATCCCCGGATGCTATGACTCAACGACAAGCTTAATGCTGTTTACCTCCCGGCTAGTATTTATTTGAACCCCTCAATGAGTAAATGTAAAAAGCTTTCATGAGCTTCCGAGGGATATGGCTTTGTCCCTCTGGTCCAAGGAAAGGCGTTCTGGGCGTACGTTCCCTCTAAAACTAAAAAAAAATGTTTTTTGCATAAAATCCACGACAAAAAAATCCACCTACAAAACTTTGCGCCTCGGTTCGGTCGGCGAAAAACAGCCTTAACGATGCCATTTACAACTTCCACTGTCTTTGCTGCAAGTTAGTTACGCAACTGTATTGGTCCCGTGCGGGGCCCGGGTGGCGAATAGGCCCGCAGCAGAGCCTAGCTTGTCGTAAAAGGCGACTAGGGGTCTTTGGATTCTGACGTCAGGTCAGTGCTCAGCCGACAGAGCGACCAAGATAGCTGAATAGGGTGGCCCCCGTCCGCGGTGGTTGTCAGGTCTATAAAACGGAAACCCTGACCGCTGACCATAGTGGGCCAACGTGTGTGAAGAGTACCACGCTTCGTGCACGTAAAAGACCCCTTTGTGGATTGCCAAAAAGTGCACCACATACGCTAAATTTTCCGCCCCTTCCCATCTCTCCCCTTTTCCTGTGGTTCTTCAAATTTCCCGTTTATTTGTTTCACTTCCCATCCCCATATTTCATTTATCATCATCATTTCATGTTCATTTTATCATCCTTTTCTTGTTCATCGTCTGTAAATAACCTATAGCGTTGCACGGGCGTAAAACACCAAATCACTCACTTACCCATGCACTCACGTGTAACTGTATTGACAAAACTGTTGTAGAATCTTTATTATTCATTCGATTTTGATAATTATATTTTAGTTGAATCGTCATTAAATTCTGTCAACTAAATGTGTAAATGGTTTTGATATACGTATATTCCACCGTTACATTGCTACAGGGGGCTGAAAAGGGGCCACATCAATAAAATCAACTTTTTATATTTTTGGTCCGATTTTCAAAATCTTTTTTCAATGGATTCCATATACATTCTGTTAAAAGTTCAATAGAGCTTACGTTGATTGTTGTAAATGTACCGAATTCAAATATTATACAATTATCACTCTAGTTGGTGTGTGACCCGGTGTTTTCTTTCCCCGAGAAAGTAAGGTCACCCGAGGGCTTGCCCCGAGGTTGACCTTACTTTTCGAGGGGCAAGAAATGTCGGGTCACATATCATCTAGGGTGATAAATGTTATATTATATCGAATATTTAAATGAAACAATTTAATATTAAATTTCAAATATATTTCGGACATTTTAACCTTTTTCCATTGGAAAAAACTACAGTCAATTACAATGTTGAAGAAAAATCGATGGGCTCACGTGCAAATTCTCACGAGAGGGTGACCTTACCATGCGACCCAACGATTACCGGTTGACCCAGCGAAATATCACATGCCATGTGACAACGTCTAAGCCAATCACAATTAAGATTTTTATATTAGTATATAAGATTTTCGTATTCGTATTCGTATAAATCCCTGCCTGTATTTTATGGCTTGACCACATATGTGCATCAGATAGTTTAACCCTTGTCCGTACGCCCGTACGTCCGTAACTATTTGGTTCTTGGTTAAGGTCCATTACTCGGATACTAGATGTTGGGAGAATGATAATTCACCACTAGATGGGTCTTGGGTAGGGCTAAACCACCCAATAGAAATTAGGTCACTGTGACATATATTTTATGCATGAACGACTTTTGTTAAGTTCTTGGTTAAGGTCCATAACTTAGATACTAGATGTTGGGGGTCAATGATATTTCATCAAAAGATGTGTTTTGGGTAGGGCTACACCAACCACCAGGAAATAGGTCACTGCGACCTATATTTTATGCATGGATCACTTTATTTAAATTCTAAGTTAAGGTCCATATCTTGAATATTACATGTTATGAGTCAATGGTATTCCATCACTAGATGTTTCTTGGGTAACAATACACCACCCATTAGAAGTTTGGTTACTGTGACCTATATTTTATGCATGAACAGCTTTGGTTAAGTTATTTGTTAAGGTGCATTTCTTGGATACTGCATGTCGAGGGTCAACGGTTATTCTGCACAAGATACACAGGCAAAATGTGGACTGCGTTTAACGTGTGTCTGACGCACATTAAACGCATGTAATCTGACGCATATTGAATTGGCGTTTCTTACCGCGTACATTTGACGCACGTTAAAAATTTATCTTGGCAATATTTTTATTCAATAATAAAACACACTGAATAAATAACTCACCAATTTCATACATTTAGGAAACTAAACGTCTGTCGTATTGTAAACGTATGTTTGACGCACTTTCAAATAACATACGTCTGACGTATGTTTTGACAATTATTTGACGTACGTTTATGGTACGGCGGTTAGAAGCACATGTTTAACGTACGTTTATACACTACGTCAGACGCACGTTTTTACAAATGTAGGTCAGATGTATGTCTTAATTTTGCCTGTGTATGACTGGTTAAGATGGCACCACCAAATAGGAAGTAGGCCACTGTGACCAATATTTTATGCATGACTGACTTCGATTCAGTTCTTGGTAAAGGTCCATATTTCAGATACTGCATGTTGGGGGTCAATAATATTTCAAGAACGGGAGGGCCATCCTGATAGACACATTTTCTAGTTCAATCAGATTTGCAATATCTCTTACCGTTTTCATGAAATTAGGGGTCAAAGGGCAAAAACCGTCAATTTCTATATAAATGATCTAAGCTTTTTCTGTTAGATGTTAATGTAAATATATATGTGTCAACTATGCATTTTTGTCTCGCCTGCAACGAATAGTTGCGGAAGGCGAGACATAGGTATTACTTGGACTTTTGATGGCCGCATTTTTGCTAAGAGAACATCATCAAGCCGTAAAATGATAATAAAAGACTTTTTTGACATCAACGACCTTCGCAACTCGGTGGATCCAAGGTCAGACCAAAGACCATCCTCCATCGCCGACGATGCCGATCTCCATGAACTTGTGGGTTAACCTCTTCATGCCTTAACTGTTGAACTTGTATACTTCATTTATTCATTCACTGTTATATTACTATTACTAGTAACTATTTTTTAGGTTTTCATAAACTGTGGTTAAAAATATCAAATGTCGACCAAATATTTATTTTTTTTTAATTTTGATACCAAAATTATTTTTCCAAACACATTAGAGTTCATTTTACTTTTTTTTTGAACAATTAAAGATTGAAAGAAAAATAACTCTATCTTTTTAACAAGTATTATTTTCTGGAAATAAAACCCCAACTCTCTCAAATCAAAACTACTGAAATTCTATTACCTTTATTTAGGATATTTTCTTTACATTTATTTACTTTCATTAGTTTCCGAATGATTATCAAAAATATAAAGATACTTATTTTTAACTGAATACTGTATGACTATTAAATTTGTAAAATCTGTCCTTAAATAACCTACTATTTGTATTGTAAGATTGTTCATTGAAGCGCGAAACTATATTGACGATTTCTATTGAGTTTTAAAAACCTGTTTACACCTGAGTGTTTACCCTATTTGAATGTTTGAAGTAAGCAAAAATACACGTCGTGCGCTCAAAACATGAATAAATAAACTAGACTAAGTCTATATTTTTCACTGTTTCTTCTATACATACCACTACCGCATTTATAAATTTAAACTTTCAAGAATTTAGAAACTTGTGTTGTTTTTGGTTATGAGTAAACTTATTTATACCAACTTCATGTACCTTATTTCAATGAATAGCTAATTTTGATATAGATTGCTGCTAGACCTGTTAAACTACAACACATGCTCGGAGCCTCTGTTGCTGTAGTTTACCAGACCTATCAATCTATACAAAAATACAAAAGATACATGCATTTACCCAAACAAGAAAGAAACGACACCCCACTTTACAGTTTTGTACGCGTGTATTTGTGCTTAATTCATGAATAATTACATTGTACATTTGATGCCAGTGTATTGTCTATTATGAAGTACTGTGGATATTATGGTATATTATTTATTTGAATATTTCCATTGAATCCCTTCCCTTCATTTCCTGAAATTCTATGTTCCATGCGGAGAAATTTCTTCTCCTTTTTGTTTTTATATTGTATATACATGTTTCCTGTTATCCCCCTATTGTTTGTCGTGAAAGTGCTGACTTTGTGTTAACTATCTACATCAAATCCGGTTTGATTGACTTATGGTCCATCTTAAACTCAAAGTTCTCTATCTTTTCACTTTTTGAAAATGGATAGTGATCTACAAAGATACAGGGCGGCCATAGGTCAATTTAACTGTATAAAATCTAAACAAAAAGGATTTCTTAAGCGAAAGAATGATTCATTTTCAGACATCTTAAATGTAAATATAAAATGTTGCTTACTAGTTTTGGCACTTACCGTTCTTCAATCAACTTCTCCTCAAATTGATATTGTTTTTCTGCTGTTTGTGCTTCATTTCATCCTTCTCATTGGAAATGTAGAACAAAATCCAGGTCCAATACTCGCAGAACGGAACAATGAAAGATATATATCCATTTGTAATTTTAACATACGTAGTATTAGAAGAAAACTCGATTTCGTGAACAATGTCTTAGAAGAATTTGATATTTTAGTTTTCACAGAAACGCACTTATCTCAAAATATTCCTAACGAAGATATACTTTTAGACAACTTTTCAAACCATATTATCCGCAAAGATCGTAACAGTTTTGGTGGCGGCATTCTTATTTATTGCAAAGACGATTTGTACATAAAACGCATCCAAGAACTTGAAAATAATACCGACGAAACACTGTGGGTCGAAATATACGGCCGAGGTGTAAAAATCATACTTTGTGCGGCCTATAAACCTCCATCAACTGATACTGAATTATTCCTCACACGTTTAAACCATGCAATTGGCTTAAGCTATCAATTAGGTGACAATCTCGTGGTCACGGGCGATCTGAATTGTGACCTTCTTGAAACTAACAATAAGCTTCAAGATACAATTAATCTTTTCAATCTACGAAATATTATATCCAAGCCGACAAGAGTCACTGATAGATCGAGTTCACTTCTTGACCCAATTATAATTAGTGAAACTCTTTCGTATAGTTTCACAGATGTAATTGATGTACCACCTGACGTGTCCGATCATAAAGCATCTATTACTTTTATTGATTGTCCGAATAAGGTCAAGGGTACTTTTAAACGTGACGTATGGTTATATGATAAGATAGACAAACAGAAGTTTGAAACCTTACTTGAAAATACTGATTGGAATGAGTTATTACCTGTAGATATGGATGTTGATGAAATGTGCAGATCATTTACTGAAATATTTCTAAATATTGCAAAAGAAAGCATACCGACCAAGACTGTTACTGTTCGGAAGCGCGATAAACCATGGTTTAATAATGAATTGAGACGCGAAATTCGAAAGAGGGACCGACTAAGAAAAATTGCTCTACAATCCAAAAATGATAGGGATGTGGCGAGGTACAAACAGCAGAGAAATAGGGTAAATAATCTTATAAAGGTAGCAAAAGAAAAATTCGAAGAAAACCTGGATAATATAATACTCGAAAGCGCTTCTACGCCTAAAACTTATTGGAAAATTATGAAGATGTTATTAAAATCAAACAAAGGATTATCTGACATTCCTCCTCTTAAAGATAACTCTATAGACCCTAATTCTGATAATTATGTTTATGACGAAGAACACAAATGTGACTTATTAAACAAATATTTTTCATCCATCTCTCAAGCTGAGGATGTAAATCAACTACCCCCAGAATTTCCAGAAAGAACAGACAGCTATATTGATAGTATTCAAGTAGAGCAAAGTGAGATAATAGATATAATAAAAATTTTAAAACCAAATAAGGCATCTGGCCCAGATATAATTAGTCATAAAATGTTAAAAATAAGTCCATCGAAGATAGCTGTTCCATTGCAAATATTATTTAATAAATCACTACAACAATGCCAGTTCCCAAATGATTGGAAAATTGCCAATGTTGTTCCTATTTTTAAAAAAGGGGATAGTTCTTTGCCGTCTAACTACCGACCAATATCATTAATAAGCTGCGTTGGAAAGGTATTAGAAAGAGTTGTTTATAAACATGTCTACAATCATCTAGTCGCAAACAATCTTATTTATGAATACCAGTCTGGGTTTTTACCAAAGTACTCAACTGTTCACCAATTACTTGAAATGTACAACTGTATTTTGAATTCCTTGGAGAAGAAAGAAAGCAACTGTTTTGTTTTGTGACTTCTCCAAGGCATTTGATAAAGTATGGCATAATGGTCTTTTGAAGAAAATCCAGGCATATGGTATTAAAAACGATCTTTATCATTGGTTTGAAAGTTACCTAAATTTTCGAAAACAGAGAGTTATATTAAATTCGTCAAAGTCTTCTTTGTGCAATACGACTGCAGGTGTACCACAAGGATCTGTTCTGGGACCTTTATTATTTATAATCTATATAAATGATATTGCTCTAAGACTTACTTCTTTGTGTACATTATTTGCTGATGACACATCTTTTAACTATTCTCATCATGATCAAGAACAAATAAAAATATTGATCATGATTTGAGAGAGTTGGATGATTGGTCAAGGAAATGGCTTATGTCCTTTAACCCTGACAAAACTGATATTGTAATTTTTTCCAATTTGGAAAACAATGACATCTCTTTTACACTTAATGGCGTGTCGATTCCTATATCAAGTTGTCATAAACACCTAGGACTTACTTTTAGTAGTGATGCCAAGTGGAACACCCATGTTCAAAATATCATTTCTAGTGTAACTAAACATCTGAACGTACTAAGAAGATTGAAATATCAGCTTAGTCGTGATAATTTAGAAAAACTATATCTTGTATTTATTAGACCATTGTTTGAATATGCATCCGAAGTCTGGGACAACTGTGGCGTCGGTAATGTCTCCAAACTTGAGCAACTACACATGGAAGCTGCTCGTATTGTAACTGGACTGCCTTTGTTTACCAAACTAGAGACATTGTATAATGAAATAGGTTGGGAAACATTGGCTGATAGAAGACTCAAACGACGTCTTAATTTATTTTATAAAATACAAAACCATGACACCCCTAACTATTTGAATAATCTTATTCCTCCGAAAGTTCAAAGTCTAAGTGCTTATCCTCTACGTAATGGTGAAGATATAGTACTTCCTTTTTGTAGACTATCAGTAACAAACAACTCTTTCATTCCAAATACTATTAGACATTGGAACAACCTTGACATTTCTATTCGAAAATCACCTACTATGGGAGCTTTCAAGAATGCTTTAACTACGTCGGGATTGACTAACGGTGTTGTGCCAAGACACTATTCTTATGGCCCACGGAAGTTTAATATTATCCTCACTCAGTTAAGATGTTCCGCTTCGTTCCTAAACAAAGACTTGCATAAAGCAAATCTTGTACCAAATCCATCTTGTAGATGTGGATTTCCAATAGAAGATGCGAATCATTATTTTTTAGTGTGCCCTCTATACCGTCACCATAGAACTCAACTTTTGAATAAATTAAACTGGCTTCCAAATCCTACAAGTGTTGCAATACTAACGCATGGCGATTTGAATCTTTCTTACGGCGAAAATATTCTTATATTCAAAGAAGTTTTCGACTTCATTAAGAGATCTGAACGCTTCAATATAACTTAAATGCTATCTTTGGTAGACCAACATCCACAAAAGTCAGCACTTTCCTCTTTCCTTTTCCCTCCCCCTTCTAAACCTGTGATTTAACCCCAAAATATTATTTAATGCACGTTCTTGTACCTTGTGTTTTGCTGTAATGTATATTTCTGTATTGCGGAGAGGACGTCCTAAGTATGCATTTACTTGTGTCCAATCCATTTTGTATAATTTACAAATAAAATATGTTTAAACTAATAGGTATTACTTACTTATCACCATGCCGTGTGACCCTGGCTTCATTTTCACCCTCCAGTGACTCTTTGAACTTTGGTCTTTATCAGGCCAAACACTTTGTGTAATACTTGTGTGGACAATCAATTGCTTGAAAAGTATAATAGCTAGGCATTTGATATTGGGTATACAGACACCTTTTGTGTTTATATCAAGTAATGAAAGCTTAGGTAATTGACTTAAGTGATGGTGCCGGCAGGTGAGACATACTTTTACTGGCCACACTTGTGTAGTCCACGACAGGATGCAGGTGTCAAAAAGCTTTATAAGTCCACCATGGGCTGCATGATGATAACTTGAAAACGCGTCAAGAGATTTGAATGATATTCTCCACAGATGTTTAATACAATAAATTAAAAGTTAAGTTCATTTTTCAAAAAATGGTCCGAAATATAGATAGTTTATGCACGTGATAAATTTTCAAAATTTGACCAACCACAAATTTTCTTTTCTTAGGGAGATAACTCATTTCTATATACTAGTATATAGGTATGGTTGCGGGGTATCATTTAATGTCCAATAAGATGTCATATTTTTTCTTTATGATACATTTAGCTACTTTTTAAGGTAAAGCTAAGGAACACCATAGCTGCCTTATGATGATGAGTTTCATTATGTGATGATACTTTGTCATTATATGATGGTACTTTGTCATTATGTGATGATACTTCTTCATTATGTGGTGATACTTTGTCATGATGTGACGATACTTCGTCATTGTGTGGTGAAATACAAAGTATTATCACATAATGAAGAAGTACCATCACATAATGGCCAAGTACCATAATATAATGACAAAGTACCATCACATAATGACAAAGTACCATCACATAATGACAAAGTATCATCACATAATGAAGAAGTATCATCACATAATGAAACACTTCATCATAAGGCAGTTCTATATAAAGCCACGTAATTGTTGCCAATACGTTATATAAATATTATGTTCTCTTTTTTAGACAAGCAGGTCTGTCCTGATGGATGGATCGAGGAAACTTCATATTGCTATATTTTTGTTGATGAAGAATTGATATGGTCCAATGCAAAGGTAATTTTCAACAGAAGCCTTTTATTACAGTTTGTACATGTAATAAAAAAAATATTGTAAACTTATTCACTCAATGACATCCATTTGCCATTTGCAGTGTCAATTTAACAAGGGAGACATGATACATAAAGATTATTACACAGGGTTTTCCATACAAGTCCCATATCATCCCGAGACTCCCAAATTAGATCGAAGCGTAAGCCGAGACCTAATATGGGTCGAGGAATGATATGGGACCTGATATGGAAAACCCATTGTCATATTTTTTTTATCATACATTTTCAGATACAAATATACTATACTAATTATATACTGTGACGTCAAATTTTAAAGTGAGGCTCTAGACCTTTATATGGCATATTTGCCCACTTTTGTGCACGCGAGATCTTGATATGGCCATATTTGCCCGCTTTTGTGCACGCGATGGTTTGATATGGCAAAAAAGCCCCTTGTCAAGATATGGCTTGTAAATTTCCGTCTCAGTGTTACACAAGGAAAAATTTAAATGTATCATAGCTAAATATATGATAAAACAAATTAATAACTGGATTTGAAGACAAGAATGTAAGCCTTATATACATGTACTTTCGCTTTCGGAGACGAATTTATATAATAATCAAATTAGGGCATTACACATATTTTGTCTTAGTGAGAAAACAAGCGAAGGCTTTATAAAAAAAAAACTTGCACGGTCCCGATTTCGGTTTCGGAATTTTTGTCCCCCGCCGCAACGCGTCGGAGGGACTTAGTAATGGTCTCCGTCCGTCCGTCTTTCCGTCCGTCCGTCTTTCCGTCCGTCTGTCCGTCCGTCACGTTTTTTGTGGGTGCAACTCCTCGGACACTACTAAACCGATGTTGCTGAAACTTTACACACTGATAGGGTACAATTAGTAGATGATCATCCCATATTTGAAATTTTCAAAATGGCTGCCGTTTCCATGGAAACAGGGAAAAAAGGTCAAAATATAGGACATTCAATATCTCGGTTACCTAGGTGCACATGGTTCTGAAATTTTGTAGGCTGATAGAGCAAAGGGTACTCTATAATAATACGAAACAAATTTTGAAGCAATATTTACGGTTTTCGAGTTATTTACGAATTTGTGATTTTTCAGTCCGAAAAATGGGACTTGGTCAAATGTTTTTGTGGGTGCAACTCCTCGGATACTACTGAACGGATGTTGCTGAAACTTTACACACTGATAGGGTACTGATAACAGGTGATCATCCCATATTTTGACAACCTATTTCTATTATTCTCAGAGAATATATTGCTTGAATTGACATACCACACAACTTTTATGCGGCGGCGGGGGACACATGGCTACGCGTAGCAATCTTGTAGTCTTTGAGAAACAAATTTCTTTTTTTTCTTTTCCCAGTTCATCAACTGAAAAATATTAAGGGGTTCTCTTCCACCACATCAAAGATAAAAGACTAATAAAAAGTTGAAATCTAGAAAACTTTTGAACGTTAAGTTTTACATGGAACAAATCTACTGTTTCCTCATTGTCAAGTAAACAATTCGTCAATATATCATATGTGAATGATTTTAAGTGCACAAGTAATTTTTTCATAAATCCAGGCTGGTTGTGGAAAGCTTAAAGGGAAGTTGGTGACACCAAAGACAACACCTGAAATGAAAGATATTCAGAAAATATTGAGGAGGTACAAAGACAAGAGTAAGTTGAAATTTTATAATTAGTTAATCACAAAAAAGGTGGGATGAGGTTTAATTCATGTTTATAAAAGAAACTTTAATTAAAACACAAAGACGGTATGGAACTGTATCAAAACTTTGTACAACTACACTTGGATGTTCACAAAAAAGCAAATTCGTGTTTATAATTGATGGTTTTGTCGTTGTCCTTTCGGACTTTTTACACTCGAATGACCCATCGGTGCCTCTTTGCGTCTTTATACCTGTCCCATCAACAGAAGGTTGGTCCTATACCTGGTCTATGGACGAAGTATTATACTAGCATACAACTTTATACTCACATACATCAGGATATGATCATACATCATAAAATAATACCCTAGGCATAGCTTTTGTATGTGAAAAAAAACCAAATTGTTGCAATATATGAGTGAGGCATATTCTTAACTTTGTTTATCGTATAATTGTTGCACATCGTTTTAAACGTAACAAGGGAACGCATCTCGCAATGAAAACATTCGATTCAGGAAAAAGCTCTATAATTATAATATTTAAAAAAAAAGCCATTGAATGAATTCCTATCACTTTGATACTTTTCAGGTGCCTGGACTGCGGGGGTATATAATTTCCAAACTGAAAAGTTTTATTGGTCATTTGACAATCCACCGGAGGAAATTCAAAACACATATTGGAACGATGATGAGCCTTATTTTTATGGTTATGATTATCAAAAGACGTATGGGGGATTCTGTATTAGTACCAGTTCTCCACACTATAAATGGTCAGTGGTGGGGTGTGGCGGTCCAAGAACGTTTATGTGCCAAAAAGGTAGGTTGACACCTTTATCTCTCAAGTAGGAATACATGCATGTTTGCCTTTCACAGTTGGTAAGATATGCTAGGATCTACAGTGGTATATATTATTTTAACGATAAAAACCTGTTTATTACAAAAAAGCAGTTTACTTTATTTAGTTTAATTATAAATATCTATACATTATTAAACAAATTAACTGTACACGTCGATCTCTGATTGTAAATGGAATATCCCATCCCAATTTCTACAGTAATATGTTGCTTATAAACTAAATTCAAAAACAATCCTTTGGGAATGAAAAGCTGACTTAAAATTTGAATTAAGTCTTTTTTTGTAAATATTGATAATTTTATACTTAATTTAAAATGTTTATTGCACCCCAATTTTTAGCTCACCTGACCCAAGCTATTGTCATCGTCCGCCGTCCGTCTGTCAAAGGGATTGGTTTGAAACTTCGTATACACTTGAACTTTAGGATGTCCTCTACCAAGTTTGTGAAATTTATGCACGCCGACCAAACAGATGGCCGCCGTTGTTGAAATAGAACAAGGGGACCCGATCATTGTATTTGGTGTATGGCTCACAAAGTATAAGAGAAAGAGAAAATCCGAAGCAGCCTCCCATTTTTAGTATCAAAAGCTCTAGAAATCTCTTAATTGAGTCGAAGTTATTTCCCCTTTATCGTCAACATTGACCATTTTTAAAGTTTTTGGACTATATCTTGAAAACCATTAGTGCTAGAGGAAAAATTAGCAATGCAGAAGTGTAAGACAAACATTTTCAGGGTCTAAATTGTCAGATCAACTGTTAAAGAGTTATTCCCCTTTTACTGCTTTTTTTTCTATCAATTTTAGCTGATTAAAAAAAAAATCTTCTCTGACACTACTGAAGAAATTGCTTAGAAACTTTGGATATTTGATCTTTAGGATGTCTTTTACCAAATTTGTGAAATGCGCACATGCCAACCGACCAACATGACTGCCGTTGCTTAAAATAGAACAGGTGGATCAAACCATAGTTTTTAGCTTATAGCTAAAAAAAAATAAAGGTAGAGAAAATCCGAAGAAAACTTTCGTCTTCAGCATGAACAAGCTATACAAAACTCTTAATTGAGTCAAAATTGTGAGAGGACGACTCCTTATAGGAGTTATTCCTCTTAATCGTCAAAATTGACTATTCTAACAGGTTTTTGGACTTTATCTTGAAAACTGTAAGTGCTAGAGGAAAAGTAAGCATTGAAGAATTGTGAAGATCATTATTCCACAAAAATGAATTCAGGTTCAAAATTGTCAGATGACCCCTTGTAGAGGTTATGGTCCTTTAAAGCTGAAAAAAAATATTGTTTTTCCGTGTATTTGATCTATAGAATGAAAACTGTTAAAAACAAAAATATGTCCAAAAGACAAAATGCCCCATATCGCAACATTTATTTTTTTCTGCAATCACTAAAGCATCACTAGGTGCACCTATCATGCCAATATGGTGGCTATGGCACTTTTAAGAATTAAGGAATGGACTGTAACCATTCTTCTATAAGTGGTCATTCATGTGGAAACTATAGGTCACAGCCAGCATCCAAAATATGCATTGTGCTAAGCATTACTAGGTGCACCTACCATATCACTATGGTTGATGTGGCACTTGGCAGTAAGTGGGAATAGACTTTAACCATTCTTCTGTACGTGGTCATTCATGCGGAAAATATAGGTCACATCCAACATCCGAAGTATGCATTGTGCTTAGCATCACTAGATCCACAAAACATACCAATATGATTGATATGGCATTTTTCAGTAAGTGGGAATTTTGAAATATGGGGATTTGGGACGGACGGACGAACGGATCAAAACACTATATGCCCCTCTACTTTTTTAGATGGGCCTTAAAAATGTTGCTTGCTTAAATCTTCAGTTCAAATAGCTCTTCAAATTTTCCATAAGGCTGAAGCTGTCAGATGACCCCCTATAAAAGTAATGGCCTCTATCAGTCAAGTTTTTGCATCGCAGATTAAACCTATGACAGATTAAGAAATGCTTTTTGTCTCGCCTGCGACTTTAGTCGCTGAAGGCGAGACATAGGTATTACTTTCCGGCGGCGGCGGCGGCGGCGGCGTAAACTTTTTTGTAAGACTTTTGTGGAAAATGAATTCCAAGAAAAGTATAATAGCTAGGCATCTGATATTTGGTATACAGACAGTTGGGGTTATAGTCTACGCAACTGACACCATGCCGTTTGACCCTGACCCCAATTTCATGGTTCAGCGACCCTGTGGACTTAGATGATTTTAGGGGCCAAAAAACCTCTTTGTAAGACTTTTGCGGAAAATTAATTCCAAGAAAAGTATAATAGTTAGGCATCTGATATTTGGTATACAGACAGTTGGAGTTATGGTCTACGCAACTGACACCATGCCGTTTGACCCTAACCCCAATTTCATGGTTCAGCGACCCTGTGGACTTAGATGATTTTTGGGGCCAAAAAACCTCTTTGTTAGACTTTTGTGGAAAATAAATTCCAAGAAAAGTATAATAGCTAGGCATCTGATATCTGGTATACAGACACCTGGAAATATGGTTTATGCAACTGAAACCATATCCTGTGACCTTGACACAATTTTAAAGGTTCAGTGACTCTGTGGACTTTCATAGATGATTTTTGGAACAATAAAACTTTTGTGGAAAACAAATTAAGTTAAAAGTATCATAGCTAGGCATCTGATATTTGGTATACAGACATTTGGGGTTTTGGTCTACACAACTGACACCATGTTGTGTGACCATGACCCTATTTTCACGGTTCAGTGACTTTGTGAACTTAGATGATTTTTGGGTGGAAAATGAGTTAAGTGAAAAGTATAATATTATAGCTAGGCATCTGATATTTTGGGACTTTGGTATTCACAACTGACATCACCATGTTATGTGACTTTGAACCCATTTTCATGGTTGAATGACTTAGTGAATGTTGGTCTTTTTTCATTGTTTATCAATAACTATGGTATCTAGAACACACTTCAGACATTTTTGTGATGGTTAAATGGAATTCTGTCACCTGTCACACGACCTTGACCTTAACTTTTCTGAAGGCCCAGCTAGACCTTCAATGAGTTCTGTGATGGTGCCGGCAGGCGAGACATACTTTAGTGTCAACTCTTGTTTTTGCTTCACTGTTTGGCTCTATATGTGCTCCACACATCTCTGATGATCCTTTATTGGAGTTTTCACCTCGGGTACCATAGATTTTTCTCATTCCATCAGTCATGCGAGCGATTGTTGCTCCTAGGAGCCTCTTGTCATTTTTAAGCATGACAGTGGTCGAGTGTGTCGGTTTTGTGTGATGACACATCACCAAATCATTAACTATATGACGTGTTGTTTCTTAAAATTGACATACTTTACATCAGCCAATAAATGCTTCTCAGCTAGCTGTTAGTATCTTTGAGTATTCTAAAAGAGTATCCCTACGTCCCGTTATTTTCTTGTTGTTCTTTTGTCTCAGGTTCTTTGTTGTTGAATTGAACTTCTATCGATTTGATTTTTACTGTGTGCTAGCTAGTTTGTGCTTTGCTATTGATTATCAATAGGGGAAGGTTGGGCCCAAAAAACAAGTTAAATATTTTAATTTGCATGTCCAAAGTCAGAAATCTTCATCAAAGCTAATGTTTGTAATTCGTCGAATTTATGTTAATTGTTTTAGTCTCGTCTGCGATGGTGTTACTTTACCGGCAGCGGCGTTAACTTTTTGTGTAAGGTTTTATGAGCATCTCCATATCTCATGAGCTATAGGTCCAAAGTTGCTATAGTAAAAAAAGCTACATCACGATCCCTTGAATTTGACCTTGATTTTCCGGTTGAGTGACTTTGACAATTTTCAATACATACAATAGCAATGATAAGGTTTTGTGATCACCTCCATATCTCAAAAACTATAAGTACTAGGTGGATGAAATTTGGTATGCATATGCGCCAGTAGTATCTTCACACAGTTTGTTTCTCAAGAACTATAAATGAAACTTGGTATGCATTAGTCCAAGTAGTAGCTTAGCACAGTTGCATCCCCATCTTTTGACTCCCAGCATCGGCGTCCGCATCCATTAACAGAAGAATAATTAAGATCCATACACGCTTACTGACAAGTAGAAGAAAATGAGATGTGGAATAAGTGTACGCGATATAATCGTAAATTTAAAAAATCCACAATGGCAAACTGCTAGAAACCTTCAATGTGACCAGTGTCACATCAATGATATTGGTATGGTAGATGCACCTAGTGATGCCTAGCACAATGCATGCTTCAGATGTTGGCTATGACGTATATTTTCCGCATGAATGACCACTTACAGAAGAATGGCTAAGATCCATTCACGTTACTGACAAGTGCAACATCAATTACATTGGTATGGTAGGTGCACCTCGTGATGCTTATCACAATGCATGCTTCGGATGCTGGCTGTGACCTGTATTTTACGCATGGAGGACCACCTACAGAAGAATGGTTAAGATCCATACACTCTTATTTACAAGTGCCACATCAATGATATTGGTATTGTAGGTGCACCTTGTGATGCTTAGCACAATGCATGCTTGGTATGCTGGCTGTGGCTAATATTTTCCGCATGGATGACCACTTACAGACGAATAATTAAAGTCCATTCCCGCCTACTGACAAGTGCCACATCAATGATATTGGTATGTTAGGTTCACATTTCGATGCTTAGCACAATGCATGCTTCGGGTGCTGGCTGTGACCTATATTTTTTGCATGGATGACCAATTACAGAAGAATAATTAAAGCCCATTCCTGCTAGAAACCTTCAATGTGACCAGTGTCACATCAATGATATTGGTATGGTAGATGCACCTAGTGATGCCTAGCACAATGCATGCTTCAGATGTTGGCTATGACGTATATTTTCCGCATGGATGACCACTTACAGAAGAATGGCTAAGATCCATTCACGTTACTGACAAGTGCAACATCAATTACATTGGTATGGTAGGTGCACCTCGTGATGCTTATCACAATGCATGCTTCGGATGCTGGCTGTGACCTGTATTTTACGCATGGAGGACCACCTACAGAAGAATGGCTAAGATCCATACACTCTTATTTACAAGTGCCACATCAATGATATTGGTATTGTAGGTGCACCTTGTGATGCTTAGCACAATGCATGCTTGGTATGCTGGCTGTGGCTAATATTTTCCGCATGGATGACCACTTACAGACGAATAATTAAAGTCCATTCCCGCCTACTGACAAGTGCCACATCAATGATATTGGTATGTTAGGTTCACATTTCGATGCTTAGCACAATGCATGCTTCGGGTGCTGGCTGTGACCTATATTTTTTGCATGGATGACCACTTACAGAAGAATAATTAAAGCCCATTCCCGCTTACTGACAAGTGCCACATCACTGATATTGGTATAGTAGGTGCACCTAGTGATGCTAAGCAAAATGCATGCTTCGGAAGTTGACTCTGACCGAAATTTTCCGCATGGATGACCACTTACAGGAGAATGGAAAAAGTCCATTCCCGCTTTTTGACTAGCAACACATCAATGATTTTGGTAAATTAGGTGCTCCTTGTGAAGCGATTAACAATGCATGCTTCCGATGCTGGCTGTGACCTTAATTTTCCGCATGGATTACCACTTAGAGAAGAAAGGTTAAAGTCTATACGCGCTTACTGATAAATACCACATCATCTCAAGTGGTATGGTAAGGTGCACCTAGAGATGCTTAGCAAGATGCATGCTTCAGATGATGGCTGTGACCTCTTTTTGCATGGATTGAGCACTTAAAATTTTGAAAAGTTAAAAGTCGATTCCCACTTAGTAACAATAATGCAAAACAAAATGAGCTTCTAGATCGATAGATTACCTATGTTTAATGTATGTTTAACTAATGTTAAGTTCTATAAACACCTTTTGATCTCAGAACTGAAATTCGTCATAAATTCAAAATATAGTTGAAGTAAGAAAGAATTATTGTTTCTGATGGTGCCGGCAGGCGAGACATACTTTAGTGTTAACTCTTGTTTGTCAAGAAGAGTGTCTTTCAGTTGCACTTTAGGATTGGTTTTGAATCATATGAAGTTTATTTTCAATCAAAGGCTAATTGCAAAACAGCGAACAGCGACCACTGGTCACATTGAATGCTGCTGGCTGTTTTCCATTGTGGATTTTCTTTTGAATTTTAAGTTAAATTGTCGTTTATATTGTAGGTTGCATTGTGTCTCGTACACTTATTCCTCATTTACTATCTTTTGCTAGTATCAGATCAACAATAGAGTGTTTATAGTCGTGACTACAGGCTCTAAATCGGCTTGGAAAATATGGCACGCTGTATGTCATGAGTCGTCCAGCTCATGACACACTTATACCAGCCTAGATTGTTGGACTCTATTTATATATGTGATAAGCCCCGTCTCTGCTACATGGACACTATTCATGTGATAAACCCGTCTCTGTTGGACTTTTTGAATATGATTTGCTTTTGACAAAGTTATCAGAAAGTGATTTGTATATGAAAAATTATAAAAAAAAATAAGGTTAGGCCATTCACCAAATTTAGTGTGCCTGAATATTGATTGAAAATATAAAACAATTACGTACTTTTAATCTTCAAAATCCTTGGCAATTTCTCCAAATGCTACTTCACATTAAACATACATCGTTGTCTATTTCAGATAAAACAAAAACACCCCAAAAACCAAAATGCTCTGGTGGTTGGATGGAGGGGACAGCATATTGTTATATTCATATTGATACTCCTTCTACTTGGGACGATGCACGGGTAAGTACAAATAAACTGAAATAAAGTTTCTTTCAGTATTATTAAATTGTAATTGTAAATGCAAATATATTCAGTCACTAAACATGTTTAAACCATTTTTTGTCTCATCCGCGAAGCGGAGCGAGACATATGAGTTACTTTACCGTAGGCGACGGCGGCAGCGTTAACTTTTATGTTAATGTTTCATTGGCACTTCAAAATCCAAAGAACTGTAAGTCCTAGGTTGATGAAACTTGGTATGCATATGCCCAGTAGTAGGTTAGTACAGTTGCATCCCCATCTTTTGGCCTTGATCTTGATTTTCAGATTGAGTGACGTAGACTATTTTCAATACATATAATAGCAATGTTAAGATTTTATGAACACCTCCATATCTCAAGAACTATAAGTCCTAGATTGATGAAACTTGGTATGCATATGCCCCAGTAGTAAACTAGCACATTTGTGTCCCCATCTTTTGACGTTGACTTTGATTTTCTGGTTGAATGACTTTGAATGACTTTGACAATTGTTGATACATGAAATAACAGTGTTAAAGTTTGATGAGCGGGAACTCTTAATTCTACTTTCTCAAAAGAATGAATAGTTGAATACTTAGGTCCACATATTCCGATGGTGCCGACAGGCGGGACATACATTATCGAATAATAAATTCTTTCAAGATGAGAGTGGCCTCTCATCCGTAGCGTTTGAATCAAAACAATGGAAGGTCTCAAATTAAAACAAAATTGATTGAAAAGAACTCAAAGCTAAAAGGTTCAACAGGGAGGCCAAATCCAGCACCGAGCATATCGACCATTTGCAGTTCAAGGAAAGAAACCTGGTGTTTAAACAATTTAGAATTTAATAATCGGGAATTTCAATAACACATGATTTAAAAATCTAATGGTAAAATCGTGTCAGACATGTCTAACGACAAAGCTTGATTTAGTTGCAATGTTTTAAGAATATTTAATGGCATTTTTGCTACAAAAGATCCTTATTTTTAATTGGTCCAATAAAAAAACAATACATCATGAACATGGTATTTGTTTCTGAAAATAAATTCAAACGGAATTAAGATGTAACCCAGAAAATAAGAAAAATCTAATGTTTCTTATAATAAGTTCTTCAGAATCGAAAGTTCTTTAAACTTTTATTTGACAATTTCAACGATTCTATGTCACAGGCACTTAAAACATGGATTTTATATACAACCCCCTTTTTTTCTCTCTACACCCCCAACAAATAAAATCTTGTTCAAAGTTATTTAAATACTAGTTCTTGTCATTTCAAAGTATATTATATTAAAATATTGCTGTTCTATACTATCTAAAATTTTACCCACTGGTACATGTATACGCGCTTTATGTATACAAATGTGTAAAATATTTGGATAGTTTAGAGCGCGTGTACAAGTGGGTAAAAAAATTGGATAGTATAGAACAGGAATATTTTTAAAATAAAAAAGGGTGGTGTATATTAAATCCATGTTCCAAGTGCATGATTGTGTTCTATGCATTTTTTGGGGTGTAAAATTTTGTAAGACTTTTCTGGAAAACTAAATTACTTTGACACTATATAACAGATTCATCTAGTATGTGGTATGCAGAGTGAGACATTTGAAATTACATGTACATTGATGGTATATAAAACTGTCACCATGTTCACATGCACTTGGAACATGGATTTTATAGGGGCTCCCTTTCGTACATTAAATAGTAAGTTTTAAAACCAGCATTTACTGTAGTGCGTCTGACTACGAACCTTGAGGTCTCGAGTTCGAGTTCCGGTCGGGACATGTCGATTTTGTGAAGTACTATTGCGTATTTCGCGAGGAACAGAAATTTGCGAAAATCAATTGTCGCGAACTCTTTATTTTCAAAGCAATTTGATAGCTTTTCATGACTATGGGCGAAAATAAATAGCCCCGAAATTGCCCTCTGACCCAAAAAAGCGAAATATTCTAGTCGCGAAAATAAATTGATTTTCAGTAATTCATGCTTTCCGATTACCCTATATTCACAAATTATTTGTATTACTATACTAGTGAGGTTTTGGAATTACTCATTGAAATAAAGGAGAATAGTACATAATCCAGTTATCCTGTTGCTTGAATTAATCGTATCCAATGTGCTTCCGACATGTCCGATGCAAATCTTTTTAAGGTATTTTATCATTTCAGGCCTCTTGTCAGTTTTCCTTCGGAGGTTTATTGGCATCACCGAAAACAGCTGCGGAGAATGAAGATGTAGCAAAGGTGGTGAAGGAATATGGAGAAAGTAGGTATAGATAATATGTTTTAAAAATCTGGGACCCGAGAAGGACCCGATAGAGCATCCAGGACGGGGCCTTCTTTTGTTGGACATTTGTTTTATGTTCGTGTACATTTTCTGCAAAGTTGGCTTGCAATATCCACCTTTGTCCATATTTTCCGGAGGAATTGGTATCCACACTCGAATATCTTAGATTAAGAAAATAAAAATTGATATGCCCGGAACATATACATGTATGCATGTGCAATGAATGATCTATAAGAAATAGACCTCTTAGACAGATTTATAATCGTAAACTATAACGCCACAAACACACCATAAACGTATGTCTCGCCTGCGACGAAAAGTCGCGGAAGACAAGACATAGGTATTACTTTCCGGCGGCGGCGACGTCGTTAACTTTTTGTAAGACTTTTGTAAACGATCAATTGCTGGAAAAGTATTATAGCTAGGCATCTGATATTTGGTATACAAACAGTTCAGGTTATGGTCTATGCAACTGTTACAAATTTACCATGCTGTGTGACCCTGACCCCATTTTCACGCTCCAGTGAGTCTGTGAACTTAAGGTTTTTTCAGTCTGTAAACTTTTTTGTAAGACTTTTGTGGACGATGAATTGCTGAAAGAGTATAATAGCTAGGCATCTGATATTTGGTATACAAACAGTTCAGGTTATGGTCTATGCAACTGTTACCATGCTGTGTGACCCTGACCCTATTTTCACGCTCCAGTGACTCTGTCAACTTAAATCTTTTTTCAGCCTGTAAACTTTTTTGTAAGACTTTTGTGGACGATGAATTGCTGGAAAAATATAAAAGCTAGGCATCCGATATTTAGTATACAAACAGTTCAGGTTATTGTTTATGAAACTGTTACCATGCTGTATGACCCTGACCCCATTTTCACGCTCCAGTGACTCTGTGAACTTATATCTTTTTTTCAGTCTGTAAACTTTATTGTAAGACTTTTGTTGACGATGAATTGCTGGAAAAGTATAATAGCTAGGCATCTCATATTTAGTATACAAACAGTTCAGGTTATTGTCTACTCAACTGTCACCATGCCATGTGACCCTGACCCCATTTCTTTGCTCCACTGACTCTGTGAGCTTAGGTCTTTTTTTCATGCTGAAAACTTTTTGTAAGACTTTTGTGGACAATGTTTTGCTAGAAAAGTATAATAGCTAGGCATCTGATATTGGGTATACAAACACTTTTTGTGTTTATATTAAGATATGAAGGCTTAGGTAGTTCATTTTAGTGATGGTGCCGGCAGTCGAGATATACTTTTAGTGGCTACACTTGTTAAGATATTTTCTCAGTTTAATCTATCAGCTAATTTTGTCAAAATCGGAATTGGCCATATTCGTCAAATATGTTCATTTACTTCATAGCCTTTCATAATTTATTCATTACACGAGTTTGTCTTTTATGTCGTGTGGAGTAAGTAGAACAATTTCCCGTGTTTAAAATTGTATGCTCTTTATTTTTTTTGAATGGTGTACTTGTAGATGAGATTACTTCTCATGAGTACACTTTGTTTATAACAATTTTCTAAATTTCTGTAAATTCAAAAACCTAAGGTTAAACTCCCTCCATCGCAGTTTTGCCATAAGTTATATTTATTTGGAATTCATTTGGTTTTATGCATTTCAAACAAATTTTGAAATAGTAGATTTCCTATGTTTGCTGATGGGGAATAATTCTTCGAAATGACCATACAGCTCATAAAGTAATTGCATGAAGTTGGGGATTACATATGTGGTGTGGTCTCATGTTCATTTACCCCATATCCTTTCATAAATTATTGTGAAACCTTCTGATGAAATTGGTGATTTAAAAATGGTCCTGTTATATGTTCTGGGTTTGCAACAAATATTTCCCCTCAAAGTCTCTGATTTAAAGGGAAACAGATTTTCTTCAAATACCGGTAATATTGATTTACGCCTCTCTCCGTTTTTTAAAAACATTTTTGACCGTACTAGGATGTTACAGGAAATCAAATAGTGATTCCTCAAAGTGGGAAACCGGTCTCTTTACGCTTCAGTGCTTATGTTTTGAAATTCACGCAAGGAATCACTCATCATCCCAAACGGGAACCCCTTACCACCCCCATTCCCCTGCTGAATAAAGGTAATAACAAAACTACCGAACTTGAATGATCAATCTCATAGTCCAGAGAAAATGACAAAAACGAATCAGTCATACCGGAGAATCGGTGGATCGCAATGGTCCTGACTTTGTACAGGCATTTCAAACGAAATGGTGGGTTTAACCAGGTTTTATGGCGCCAAACCTTTTTTTTGTAATTCTTTATTTTTTCATTGCATTTCAAACGTATAACAATTCAATCATTACACAGTATAAATTTGTCTGTTTTTGATTACAGTCACCAGTTAAAAATACTTTTATTAAGTTATAAAACCATTAATGCAAAAATATCCATTCTGTCACATAGCCCTTTTCTAATGGGAACCTTGTTATGAGGAAAGCAACATTATTTTATGTTTTTATGTTTTTTTTTAATGGATTACTACTTTATTAGGTAAAGTTTACAAAAGAAAGGGAGAAGTTGATGTTTCTAATAATGCTGCTTTCAGTTACATGTAGATCCCTTTTACACATACATACAAGATTTTATAATGGTACTACTGTCATGTTATTACAATAATATTTTAACGGATGCCCCATTTACAGTTCATTTTTTATCGGTGCATCCCTGGTGACATCATTCACGACAGTATTTAGTAAAAATAAAAATGCTTGACACAATAAGATTTTGTTATATTAGGAGATGATGTATAGGATCCCATTTTAAATCAATCTTTTCTTGGTGTGCAGGGGCCTTGTAGAAAGTCACAGAGAGTTTTTCTATTTCATAATTGTCTTTAAGTATATTTATAAATCCACTTTGGGTGGGTCTGGTGTTCCTACATTTGCATGAATATATGAAAAACTTTATGAGAACAACAATAAAATTGACAAAACTGTTTGTTTGGGGTGAACCAAGCAAAAAGCTTTCTCTCTCCTTTGGGATTTCAAAATTACAGATATTCTTCATAATATCCTTAACCTGAATGATGAAATTTCTTGTGACAGGACATTCCCAAAATAGATGTAGTATTGTTTCTGATGTTTCATTGCAGAAGGTGCATAGATCAGTTTCTTTCATATTGCATTTTTTCAGAAGAGAGTTTGTGAAAAGGATTCTATGCAAAAGTTTACATTGAAACATAATTAACTTGTTATTATTGCAAGATGAAAAAGGAATTGAATGTATATCCTCCCAATTCTCAATGTTTATGTCAAGAATTGCGCTCCACTTTTGTTGTTGTTTGTCAGGATTTTCAGTGAATTTTGGAAGAATTTTCTTATAAAAGTATTGACTTGGTTTTTTGTGGGACTTCAGATATTTCAAAGACTCTGAAAATACCTGCTCTAGTCGGGTATTTTCTTGCATTTTTGTTTTTATATCATGTGGTATACAATGGAGAACACCTTGATATTGTAAAAAATTTGTTCTCAATTGATACTTTTGTTTAAATTCCTCATAGGAGAGTAGGGAGTTGTTCTCAGAAAGCAGATCATTAAGGTAAAAAACACCAGCCCCACACCATTTTTGATAGAAGAATGGTTTACTTCCAATTTTTAAGTTTTCATTGAACCATATGGACTGGGACAAAACATTATTTTGCTCTTCATTAGAATCCAAGTGAATAAACTTCCAGTTTTGGAAAATGTCTTTCCAAAAGTGATTGAAGTGTTTTGATATAGTATTTAGGCCAAATTTATCTAACATCCAGATGTTATCTCCACCAAATTTCTCATATTTTTCTGAAATTAAAGTCTTCCATGGGGCAAGATGTAATGGGTCTAGCATTTTGTTTATCCATGACAACTTGACACTCATGCAAAAAGCTTTAATATTTGGCATCTTTAGGCCTCCTTCATGATAAAGGTTAGTGATAACATTTCTCTTGATCTTGTCTGGTTTATTATTCCAAACAAAAGAAAAGAAGATGTCTTCTATAGATTTAAAAATGTTATCAGGAGGGTTTGGAAGCACTGTTAGACATTGAATAAGGATTGGTAAGGCTAATGTCTTAATGACTGTGATCTTTCCCAGTATGGTTAAATCTCGATATAACCAGGTGTTTAACAGTTTTTTTATTTTGGCAATTTTTGTGTGGAAGTTAGATATTGTTTTATCTTCTTCAAACATGTCAAATTCAATTCCTAGTAGTTTAAATTTTCCATTAAAATTCCATTTTAGGTCAAGGTCCGGTGCTAGCTTATTGTTATTGTATTTTTTTGACCCAATCCATATGGCTTCAGTTTTTTCTAGATTGGCTCTCAACCCTGAACATTCAGAGAATTTGTTTAGGATATGTAGCGATCTTCTTAAACACATCTCATTATCATCTAACAAAAGAGATGAGTCATCTGCATACTGACTTATCAGATATTCTGAGTTATTTATCTTGATTCCTGAGATGTTGGGATCAAACTTAAGGGCAGAGCTCAATAGTTCTAGAGATAGTATAAAGAGATAAGGTGATAAAGGATCACCCTGTCGCACGCCTCGTTTGATATTAAAAAACTTTGAGCAATACCCATTGTTTGCAATACAACTTTGTGTATTTGCATACAGAGTCTGAACCCATTTACACAATCCTTGACCAAACTGAAAGAATTCTAAGGTTTTGTTGATAAACGACCATTCAAGAGTGTCAAATGCCTTTTCGAAATCTAGTAATACAAGTAGACCAGGGATTTTTTCTTCCTCTGCAGCTTCAATAAGGTCATATATTAGTCGAGTACATTCACCAATATATCTACCTTGCATAAACCCTTGTTGGGTGTTACTAATCAACCTCTTTAGCAAAGGTTTAATTCTATTTGCAATAGCAGAAGAGGCAATTTTTGCATCTACATTTAGAAGGGTAATGGGTCTCCAATTTTTAAGGAATTCTTTTGGCTTTCCGTCTTTTGGTAAGCATGTAATTAAGCCCTGAGTTTGGGATGTGGACATGCTTCCTATCTCTAGGCTATAATTAAATGAGCTTATCAAAATAGTTTTTAAATCATTCCAAAAGAATTTATAGAATTCAACTGTATAGCCATCTATGCCTGGAGATTTACCATTCTTCATATCTTTTATGGATTTTAAACATTCTTCATATGTTAAAACTCCCTCACAAGACTCGCTTTCGTCTTCAGAAATAAAATCATGGAAGGGGTTTTCCCTATCGAAGAAAAGTGTTTTATGCTCATGGTTGAGTTCTGGACATGATGAGGAGTACAGACTTTCATAGAAAATTTTTTGTTGATTAATTATTTCGGTTTGGTCTGTTATTTCTTCACCGTTGTCATCTATTATTTTTGTTATAAGTTTCTCATTAAATTGGCGTTTTTCCAGGTTACAAAAGTAATTTGTGCATTTTTCGCCTTCGGTTTGCCACCTGGCTTTTGCCCGTGCCATGATGTTAGTTATTTTCTTTTCCCTACACTGTCTAAGCTCGTTTTCAGCTTGATCTATTTGAACTTTAAGGTCTTCATTTGGTCTCTCATGGTACTGATTTTGTAATTCTTCTAGGGTGTTTTCTAATTCATTTTCTTTTTTGTCCTGTTTTTTTTTCTTATAAGAGGAATAAGCGATAGTTTTGCCGCGTATGCTACACTTAACCATTTCCCATAATAGATGTGGGTTGATAGAGTATCTAATGTTGTCAGGATTTTGAGGGTCAGGAACAGCATATTGGTTTAGTGTTTCATTAATACATTCCTTTACTTTATCTACAAAGTCTTTGTCATTGAGGAGACTATTGTTAAATTTCCATGTACCTCTACCTCTGGCAAAAGAGCAAAATTGTATTAAAATACTGACAGGAGAGTGGTCTGATCTATAGCTTACTTCAATGTCTGAGGATTTAATGAGAGATTGAAGGTCTGAGGATACAAGAAAATAGTCTAGTCTACTTTGTTTTTGATCGGGTCCCCGCCAAGTGTAACGCTTAGTTGTTGGGTTCATTTCACGCCATATATCAATAAGATCTAATGATTCCTTTAAAAGCATAATTTTCTCATGTGCTTTTGGGTTGTTTTTTGTTTTGTAATTATGTGTATCAAGACTGTAATCCTGCACCACATTCCAGTCCCCAACCATGATTATTGATGAGTTGTTTAACGAAGAGACCAGCTCTTCAATTTTGGAATAGAAATTTGGTGAGTCTTCGTTCGGGCCATATATTCCTACAAGGGTCATTCGACACTCCTGAATAGTTATATCGAGAATTATATAGTTACCGTTGATATCTGACATCTGTCTGTGAACAGAGACCTGAAATGTGTTATTAATTAAGATGGCCACACCCCTACTATTCCCTGAAAAAGAGCTAAAGTAACATTTGTATCCCCATTCTTCCTTCCATTTATTTTCACTATCTTTTTTAGAGTGAGTATCAGTTAGAATAACAATATCATACTTCTTAATTCTGGAAAAAAAAAATCACCTCTCTTGACTTTCTCGGATAAGCCCCTACAGTTCAAAGAACCTATCTTGATTGACATTTTTGGTCACTAATGACAAACTTCAGGGCATGTGACATATGGCATACTATAATAAAATTTTGAAATGACTGTTTGTGTACATAAAGAAAAATATAACAGTGTGAAATATTGATCTTAAATAATGTAATGGTGGTTGTATAACGATTGAAATGCATTTTGTGCCTATAGAGACCCTCTTTTTGACCACCTCCACTGGTACAATAATCCCCAAATATTGCTAAACAGGTTTGTTCTTTTAGCTAATAAAATTTGTTTCAGACCCCTCAATCCTACCATGATTTTGTTCAACCTATGTCAGTTACCATTAATGACAATTCATCGTGTCTCTCACCTCGTTTGCCTTCTAAATACATTTCAATCGTACAATATTAAATAATAAATTGCGACGAGAGTGGCAAGTTCATTTCGAAAACCGGAAATAATCAAAGTACCGTTGGTACTGACAACTCGGAAGTCAGAATGTTTTCTTTTATAATGGAACTTTATATCCAATGGATGAAGAATGTTTGTCACCATATAACATGGTTTAAGCCACCATTTTTTCTTTAAATGACTCAACTAGGCAGCGTACCATATTTCATATCTTGAAAATATTTTAAGGATTTCTTGTAGCATGTCTTTGAGTTGCATAAATTTGTTTATTTCTGCTGGGTATTCTGTTGCAAATAAATGCGACACATTTTAGTTTCTATTGAATGCTGATTTCAAGGATGGAGATTTCGTTAATCTGGTGTTTGATAAAACAGTTCCTGTTTTGTGGGGCTTTGTCTTATGTTGCACATTTAATATATCTTTTTTTATACTTAATTTTGGAAAGCATTTCCTGTTTTGTGTATTTGGACAAGGCTGTATATTTATGATATAACCCTTGTGTGCAGTTCATATTATGGTATTGGAGTAAAAAATTAGCTTTATAATTATGTACTCTGGTAACAGATGATTTGTTGCAACAGATACAACTATAAGTGTTATACTTCTTCAATTCCAAGTTCTATGGAATTCTGTTTTGTTGTTCTTGGTATGTTGGTAAATTTAATTGTGTCCCAAATTTGTGGCTAATGAATACATGGTAATTTATGCACGATTTCATATGATGAACTTCTTGCATCCAACATGGTGAAAGCCTTTAAGTTTTCAATGCCAGGATACGATCCGAAACACAAAGATGAAAGTGATACTAGCGTTGATGATGAGGTGAATGAATTTGAAGATGATCAACAAGAAAATGGAGATCCAGACGGTGATGATGATGATGATGATGATGATGATGATGATTTTGAATTGTTACCTAAACACACGAGATGTTATGCTCACACATTACAGTTGATAGTTAAAGATGGTCTAAGTAAATGTTCTGCTCATTTATCTACTGTCATTGCGAAGGCTTCTCAAACGGTGAATTTTGTCAGGAGATCCATTAATGCTTCAGAACTTTTAGAGTTTGAGTTACGCTTACAAGCTTCAAATGTCACCAGATGGAACTCCCAGCTTGCAATGATCAGGTCAATTTTGAGAGTATCAGAAGAAAAACTCAGTAAAATTGAATGTTCTATAAAATTGTCATCATATGAAAGAAACATTTTATCTGAGTTGGTCAATATTCTTAAGCCTTTTGAAGAAGCCACAATCTTAGTGCAGGCGAACGAAAGTGCCAGTTTAACCGTTCCTATAACTTGAGGCTTACGTCTTCAGACAGATCAGTTATCTACCGTGCACAACAACAAAATGATGAAGGCATTGAAATCTTCAATAGAGACAAGACTTTCAGTATTTGAGGATGACCAAAACTTCATGTTGGCGGCAGTTCTAGACCCTAGATTCAAACTCAGGTGGTGCCAAGAAAAACCTGAGAAGATAAACACTGTGACTTGTCTTTTGAGAAATGCAGTGAAAGTCTTTGAAGCAAGCACAGAATCAACTGATGATGGAATATCACATGATTCACCACCCGCAAAAAGACAAAAGACTGACTTTTTCAGCTTCTTGCCACCGTCAACTCCAACAAGAGGTAGACATTCAACTGTTACCGATGTTGACACTTACTTATCAGAACCGTGCATAACTATGTCAGAAAACCCGCTGGAATACTGGAAAGTGAACCAGACACGATTTCCCTCTCTGGCAGCTGCAGCCGAGAGATACCTGGCAATACCAGCATCATCTGCACCAGTTGAACGCCAATTCAGTATTGCAGGAAAAATCTTTCGACCTGACAGATGTTGTTTGAATGATAAGACATTTGAGACTCTGATGATGATAAAGTGCAATATGTAACTTTCAGTAACATTGTACGTTTAAGATGTCATATGTTTGTACATAGATGCTATGTTTCATGGTCTTAGTGCTATATCTTGGTATATAAATGTTTTTTCTAAAGCTTAATTTTCATTTAAAAATAGCTAGATGTAAGCCCTGAACTTAATGTAATGTGTAATGTAATGGTAATGCAGGTCATGTAATGTGTAATGTAATGCATTTACATTGATAAAATTGAGTAATGGTAATGGTAATGTAATGCTAAAAAATGCAAAGTAATGGTAATGTAATGCATTACATTTACATGTAATTGACCCCAGGCCTGCTTGCATACCAAGTTTCGTTAAATTTTGTTCAGATGTTTAAGGGTTGTGTTGACTAACTTGACTAACAGATGGGGACAGCCTTATCACCATTTGTACATGTATATCAGGATTTCAGTTTAATGGGTGATTATTCACACTATAATTTGCCGATGGAATCCTGGTAGAAAGCACAACATATGATGTACATGTACTTTTTAGAAATATCCGTTTACTTGTTCATGAACTATTATCAGGGTTTTCAACATAAATATTGGGTCAACAGTCCGACAAAACTTTGCTTTTCTAGATTTTTTGGTAACATGCATATCTATATATGGTGTAGTTCTTGCAAACCATGTTTTGTTTGTGTTCAGTAGTATAAGTGGAGTTTCATTTATAGCTTTAAATTATATGTTTAATTTTCAATATTGTCTAAACCCCTAGATTCTTCTTACCCCAGACATTGTTAGATAAATTAAGTAATAATTTTCTTCCCCTGTTTGGTATTTTTGGTTTTATTGTTCTATGCTCATCATCATTATATTATGTTTGGCATTTTCAATTTTTTTGGTAGAGCGCCTCTGATGAGTCTTGGTGAGTCAGGCGGAGCAATATTTATTGTCTGGAACTTTGTCATTTTTATTATAACAAAGTGATGTGTAGGACTGATTGATGGACCAGAGACATAAAGCTCTGCAACTTTTTTGTGTGGGAAATAGATTGATATAACAAAACAAGTTATCTTTTATTATTACTTTTGTAGAATAACTAACATTTTTACAGACATAATATTCTTATAGCAGCAATTATGTTTGAAAATATGCATTTTCTATTGAACACATACTTGGTATTTTGGACAATATTTTTAGACATTAATACCATTTCAATGGTAGCATGTTGATTATTGTTCAATAATTACAAAATGTAGTTAAAGTAATCTTTATAACATTACATAGCAATCATTCACTAAAATGCATCAAAAATGTCACCAACATGTTATATGTACAAAGAAAATTGGTACAATGATAAAAATAACCCGATTGGACTTATATGTAAATATTATTTAACCCAATGTTTTGTTTTTAATAAACAATTACTAGTGATTTTTTTTAAATGATAGGGGGCATAACCTGCCTCTAAATAATCTTAATTGGTCAAATGTCATTTCATTGACAAGGTTACATTCATAATTGAAACTTATAACATATATTGAAATACATGTAGACAATCTTTAACATGTCAAATAGTATAATCATTGCTTATGATACTTGTCAGTCAATCTATTTACATTGGATAACTTGTAATATATATCTATTGTAAACAGCTGAGGAATAAGATGCTTGTACTATGATGAATTGAAAGGATAATGTTACAGTGAATTGAGTAAATATGCATGCCACAAAATCTTATTAAATACATGAAATAAAAAAAAAACTTATGGAGCATTTACATGATTTACAGCTTTCAACTTTTGTTAGTCTTTTATCATTTTTTATAGACTTCATTTGGCAAATAAATTGGAACTATGTGATTTTATTCTTTCTTGTACTTGAGCTGTTACACATGGTATGTTGCATTGACACTTGCATGTGTTTTCTTTTTCTTTGTGTGTCTAGTCAACTATTATACTTGTATGTCCAATATGGGTCCAGACAAAGCTTTCTTCATTAATGTATTGTTCTGCTCTGTATTTGCCTTGATGTTTATGAAGATATGATGTTGTGTGGATCCATCATCAATAGAAAATATATAGAGTAACAAAATATCACATTTATTTTTTAATATTTCACTTGATATCAAATTCACCACTGAACTCATTCTTTTACACAACATATTAATTCATGATTTTTACTCAATCTTTTTCACATCATCCTAGGATGTTTATATATTTTGTAGCTGCTCAAAAAAAATTTTCATAATTTCTATAGACTTTTGGACTCCTTAGTTAGAAGAATAAAGCTCTCTGTAAAGGTAAACACTATTTTGATGCTAGATATATCCAGTTTCAGTGAGAAATATATATGCACAGTCAGCATTTATCCATATCTTGAAATTGCAGATGCTGATGACTTTTATCAACTTTTAGCTTTATATGGCTCTTTGTCTGAAAGAAAAAAAACATGTATACTTAACTTGCTAATACACACACATATTAAACATACAATGTAGGACACAATTCACATATAAATCCACATTTAAATTGATATTTTGCAAATAAATAATGTTATAAAAATAAACATCAGCTTACAATAATGTATTTTTTATCAACAATAATGATCAATAATAGTCTTGCAATTTCATATGTCCTAAAGTTGCAGCAATTCCACTATAATATTATCAATCAATCAATCAGTTTATTGGATAGAGCTCATGAATTAACAATGCAATGTAATCCCCAAAAGACATATATATATATGTAAGACATAAGTATAAAATGTAAATAAGATGAAATAAAACATTTTTGTCCCAATATTTCAAGTTATAATATTGCAACATTTAACATGTTTAAGGGCTGCAAATTTAGAATACAAGGAAAACTGAAGTTTCTTTGCTTTTTTGTAAGATCAAAGATATTTGATGATAGATTTCCATTGCTTCCAAGTTATTATAATTTCTAAACACAGTTTCCTATCAACCAGAAGGTTCATGCAATAAACATGAAACCCAGAAAATGTAAAATCAAAACAAATATAAGGTGACATGTGACCAAATTGGCCATGCTGTTCTTTGAAGATATATCACATTAATCATTGTTAATATTTGTTTAATTGTTTTAAGTAATGAATACCTAACTATTTAGTAGGTCAGAAAATATTGTCAGATATTGCTTTAATTTCTTTAAGTCATAAACACATGTACATTGTCATTAAAAATCTAAAAGGTCTTCAGGAGGGGGGTAGCTTTCCATAAAATGGTGAACAGGGATGTGCCAAAGAGTAGGCCATGCCCATAAAAATAACTTTTTTATAATTGGTCCGATTTCAAAATATTTTTTCATTGGATACCTTATGAAAATCCCTGCCCTTTTTTGCAATCTGATTAACAATATTTCTTACAGTTTTTTTTTTTAAATTAGGGGTCAAAGGGCAAAAAATGTAAATTGATATATGTATATAAATAAGGCTTTTTGTATGAGATGTTGATGTCAATATACATGTATATGTGTCAAAATGCATTTGAAAGTCCACCACAGGATGTATGCACTGTCAAAAAGCTTTGTAAGTCCACCATGGGCTTCATGTGACCAAAGCAATAGACTATCCATATTGGGCCTCCAGCGTACAGGGTTTAACTTGTATCGGTCGTATCATGCTGTGCTCGGCGTAGCTTTTTATTCTATGAGGGCAAACATATTGAAATATTGTACATGATGACAGCTGTACAGAACCTCAGGACCTGTCCTGCAAAAATCTGTTCAGTCCTGCAAGATTTGGTGTGTCTGACAGAATTACTGGCTGATCAGACCGTAATTTTGTATGAACTATCCTGGTATCTTGTTATATCATGGTACGTAGCTACGTAGAAACAGTGACGTCACAGTTGAATATTTGGTTTTGAAATGAAAGTAAATACCACGATAACACAGAACCCATGATATAATGAGAACGGTGTATATTAGTAAATTCAGAGGCGGATCCAGAGATTCTGTAAACAGGGGGCCCACTGACTGGCCTAAGAGGGGGCCCGCTTTGGTGACGCTTCACTGATTTCCTATATATTCAACCAAATTTTTCCGCCAAAAGGGGGGGCCCAGCCCCCCTGGATCCGCCTATGAAATTGCAGACAAAAAAATGCTTGGGTCAGACACAATTTTCAGATTCACCGGACCGAATGTCCGCTTTTAAAATTTTTCGATATGTCTGCACTCTTGAGTGAAGACAACAACCAAGCAGCAACGTAACCTTGTGTAAGCAATTTTTGATTTAAAATAAATTAGATTCATATTAGACTCTAATATATTTTTACTAAACAGGTGGCAGTGTTTTACATTCTATAATAAATACATGTACACAGAGTTCAGCATTGACCTGTAGTTAGTAACATATCTATTATTTGTTGTACATGTAGAGGAAAAGAACATAATTGATTGAAGAAAAGAACATAATTGATCATGTTGATAGATTACACATAAAATACAATAGACAACATGGTGATACAATCAATATACATGTACAATGTACAAGATGTTAATGTATGTAATCGTAAATTAAACAAAACTCTTTAAAATAACATAAATGCAAGACTTACTTGTCACGTCAACCTTTACTTCCGCAAGCGTTGATACATCACAGAACCATACGAGATCATAATTTGGGAGCGAGTTTTTCAATAACAAAATCACTATTTCCCTCTGTCGAGACTCCTGGGCATGCATACAAACCGAGATCGTCTGGTTTGAATTCAGTTTCTATAGTTGTTATGTCGATATTTTTTGGTATCAGTCTCAGATAGATTGTTAAAATCAGGCTGCCGTCGCCATGTTTGCCGCTTACGACCTTACAAAGCAATCGCTTTTTCTCGTCTGGTCCTATATTTTATTTCTACGAGAGTTAGCGACGTGACAACGAGATATAACAGTTTGCCGCGCTTCTTCCATTTCATCTTTTCTCCGACAAAACTCGGAAGCCGAAGACTTCCGAGTAAAAATTAATAACATTTGGACTGGTTCGGGTTATTCAAGGGAAAATAGTAATTGAAGAGGAGCCAGTAGTAGCTTTAGAAAATCAATATGTGCGGACCTCGACGAGAGCACCCAAAAATGTAAACAAATTTAAACCTCCACTCTCATACACAATTTGACTGAAAATAATTTTTAAAATATAAAAGAAACGATAATGCGAAAAGAAACATTTAAAGAAAGACATAAATAACCACAATTATAACACAATGTTTTATTTGAGAAGACAATCTATCATAGTTTAACGTGTACTGAATGATTCATCTCTTGGTGGTTTCGTATGCAGATCCAGAAACGGAGCCTCTTTAAGGTAAACAAGCCTCGTCCTTCTCTTGATGTCACTAGGCATCCCTCTTCTCTTTTTCAAGAGTTCTCCCCTCAGTGTTGCTAACGACGGAGGCAGATCCGGGACAACGCTATAGCCACTTCCCGGTTCTATAGTTTCGTTGCGGCTCTTACTATCTCGTCGCGTTCAACTAAATTGGACAGCCTTAGGATGATATTCCGCCTGCCCGGTTCACCTGATGGTAAACGATGTACCGCTGTAAAAATCATCTCCTTACATCGGTCCTCATGCAGCTTCAAGACGTCCTTCAGGAATTTACGGACATGTATTTCCGTGACCCTAGGCGGTTCCATCCCATCAGTGCTTCCACTTATGCCACGAATGATGACATTCCACTTACGACCCCATAGCTCTAGTTTTAGCCTCTCGTTTCTCTCCATCTCAATTTTTGCTTCAATATCCGGGAGAAATTTGTCGTGGATTTCTATGAATTGAGAAGTATTACTTTCTACCTGATGTTCCACCATACCTATTCTCCTGTCGAACTCCTGTTGTTGTTCTTTCAACTGAGCGACTTCAGAGTTAATTAACACATGTAACTTTTGGAAACATTTCCCAATATCTCTAAAGTCATTGCACTCATACTCCTCCATTATGGTTGCGGTCGGTTCGATATGTGTTCAATGTTTTTATGTTTATATGTTGAAAATAACAAATGTTTGTGTCATAAAAGTCACATAGATATCAAAATTTCATCGGTTTGGATTGTTTTTATAGATAGTTTCCAATAAACAGTAGTCTAGAGGGTAATTTTATCGAAAAAAGAACAGACCTTCAAAAACGTGTCACTCCGTCATGGTGGTCAGCCGGAAGAGTCAAACCAAACCTCCCTCTTCCATTGCGATCTTAGGATCCGGTAATGACCATAAAACACAACATAGTTGTGAGACACAATAGGGATATTGAGGTGATCATCTCAGTACAACAGACCAGTCAAACACTAATTAAAACAATTAACTATCATATCTTTGAACTCAATTTTGAACTTTTCTACAAGTGACTGATAACGAAGAAAGATTTTTTTTTAGTGATCGTATGAGACGTATTTTCTTATAGCCCTGCTCCAAAAGTCGGTCACGAAGAAATCGGTGTCTGATCAAAAAATCTGTCAAATGTGTGCAAGCTCTGGCATATCGAATCTTCAAGCTAGTAAAGGATATAGAATGCTGTCTATGTGATGGCGTTTGGGTCTATTGATCAATTTGTTCGTCGATCTGTCGAAAATAAGGTCTGTCTTCAGGTTTACAAACTCATGTAAATAACTATATAATGAAGGAATAATGGTATCATTATGAAACTTAATTTACATATACATTAGAACAAACAAAAATCATCAGAAAATTTTAACAGGCTCATCAATATTTACTTGGAAGTCAAGGACTTCCAAAGTATAGTAATGATTTCGTAGAAATCCATCGGCGTTTTTCCCCGAGACCGTGTTATAACCTAGGGATTAAATAAAACAGGGATTAAATAAAAAATATTGTTTTGGACATCCCTGTACAACCTAATCGTACAGGTGACTAAAGTCACAAGATACACAAAATGTAGTTTTTTAAAGGTTATGAAAAATATAGAAAATACTGTATCATCATTTAAAATGAAATAAATAAACAAATCAAGTAATAATAAGGGGTTATACTAAAATAGATTAGAAAGCTCTTTGACAAAAAAAAATAAACATACTTCTACCGGAGAGCGAATACACAATAGAATGGGAAATATATTTTAGCGGGAATATACAAATTATAGAAATAAAACCATTAATGCTTTATATAAAAGCTGAGATAATTAAACTAATGATTTTTTTCAGATAAAAGTTACCGAAAAATACATGTAGTTATTTATATTTCATATCGTTGTAAGAAAGCATGGTTCATACATAAATAAAGATATATTTAAACTCGGTAATTGCCATCTTCTGTCGAAAAAGTTATAAACACAAATAGCTTGCCTTCGTTCCAATGTGACTTCCAAGTACACGTTAATGACGGCACTTTGATTAGTTGATCGATCACATAAAAGGGGGATGTTATAAGTAAGTTTTAGATCCTTTTCTGTAAAAAAAAAACTATGATGGAGTCAACATGAAACGTAATACACATATTCATCAGAATATGAAAAGAAAAGAAGAAAAAGCACCATGAAAAATTTCCCCGACTCCTTATTACTTCTACGTTGAATGATAATAAAAAAGGGTGTGTAATACTTGGGTTTACAAAAGAAGTATGATATAGCCACGAATCTTCAAATACGTATATATTAGAATATATGGGCATAAAAATATAATAAGTAATACATCTTGCATTGACGGTTCAGTGATTGAAGAAAAAAAATGTTTTGCAAGACAGGGCATATGTCATTTGGCCATATTCTTGTCCGTTTCAACGTAACGGTTTTGTTTTCCTTTTCGGTTGTTGATGACGGAGTTTTTCATATTTCTTTTTAGAAATTAGGTTTCCCAAAGGTAAGTTTCATTTAATTTGATATTTGTTTATTAATCACTGATCTCATAACATTTAACGATGACTACCATTAAATCATCTTGCTTGCACTGCTTCTATGAACTCTTGAGGACTATATCCTGGTAACTTTCTACATCTTTTTAAATTGTATCAACATTCATTAATATAACACAACTTCTAATACAACTATAGCTACTTGTATTAAAGTTATTTGCATGAAACAAACTCTGGCACACGTTTTTAGCTACCCCCTTTCACTAAAATGCTACTTTATGAAACATCTGTATCTAGAAGCCTACTTTAGTTGTTTTACCCACGTGTACATTTATATTCTGTTTTGTGTTCCCCACTTTCTTGATTCCTTCAATCTTTGCATGTTTGCCTGGTGCAACACTTTGGATGATAATCAGTAAGTGCAGACTGTAGACAAGGCTTAAAAATACTTTATAATTAAAAAAAAGTTTTTGCATGTAAAGCACACTATTACAAGTGTCTAATTATTAAGTTGACCTTTCTTGATGTTTCTTGGTATGCACATGTACACACGAAAGACCGAAAGTTCCTTTAGTTCTCTCAAATTTCTCGATTGAAGCTACACATTTCTCAGTTAAAAGCTGACATTTCTCAGTTAAAAGCTGACATTTCTCAGTTGTTAATATTTTTCAGTTCCAGGCTGAAATTTCTTAATTCAAAGTTGACATTTCTCAATTTCAAAAGTTGACATTTCTCAGTTTCAATTTGACATTTCTCACTTCCAAGTGACATGATGTATAATAAAAAAAAGCAAAAACATAAATCAAAACAATACCGCTCACATCATTTTTATTGCTAATCACCGTATCCTTAGAACTTTTAATTTAAAACCTTTAAACAACTTTAACATGCATATGTATAAACACAAAATATAAACGTAGTTGTACATATGTGAATCCTTTATGTATTATTTTATTTTAGCTTCATGGATCGGTGGATCATATACACCTACCAATAAAAAGTTTTACTGGGTGCCTGGGGATTTTCCAGAAAAGTTAAAAATACAATATTGGAATAAAGTGCCTGATACCGATTCTTTACTTCGATATGGTCGAAGATATTGTATTGCTTTTGCAGAGCAATATAATCAAGAGGCTGACACTCATAAATTTGGATGGACTCACATGACTTGCAATTCGGGATACGGGTACATTTGCCAAAAAGGTAGGCTTATCTGCAGTCTGTCTCACCGTTTAAAACGAAATGTATTTAAAGGGATGTTGCTTCTTACGACATCTACAATTCAAGGTAATTTGAAATCGTATTACCTTATAAATTCTAAATGAAATTTAAAGGACAATTCTTCTCTCAGTTTCGATTATTTTTTAAAGCGCAAAATATAAATTGGCCTTGACGATTCATCAATATACTCTGTAGTTTTGATATTCTAGTATGCAAGTTGAATCTTAACTAAAAACAAAATTATCGATGGATGCAAACAATTGCCAAATCTAAGAAATTAAAGACAAACGCCACGAAAACACTAACCCGCAAAAACTGGCATAAAACGGAAGCGAATATTAAGTAGTTTCGAATAGAGAAGCATTTTTTTATTTGGCCTTTTAAAAAAAAATATTCCGAAGCACCTGAGTTCACTCTCGTTTCGTCTATTGTTGTTATGTTTGTGTTTTTGTTGTTGTGTGGCTTGGTAAGTTGTGATGTTTTTCTTGTCTACCGATTCTGTCTTTGTCTTTTCTGTATAATAATATTTGATTACCCCTTTGGTCATGTTGGTACACCTTTGCTTCTTTCATGAAAAATAAAAGAGAAAGTTATTATACCCCACGCAAAGAAGTTGCGAAGGGTATGATGTTTTTCGACTGGTCCGTCCGTTAGTCAGTCAGTCCGTCAGTCTGTCCGTGATTGAAATTTTCGTAACAGATATCTCTGCTATTATTAATTGTAGGCTTTTGATATTTGGCATGTAGCTTCAGGTGGGAGTACCATATGGTGGGATACGTTTGGTACACCTTTGCTTCTTTCATGAAAAATAAAAGAGAAAGTTATTATACCCCTCGCAAAGAAGTTGCGAAGGGTATGATGTTTTTCGACTGGTCCGTCCGTCAGTAAGTCAGTCCGTCAGTCTGTCCGTGATTAAAACTTTCGTAACAGATACATGTATCTCTGCTATTATTAATTGTAGGCTTTTGATATTTGGCATGTAGCTTCAGGTGGGAGTACGTTGTGGTGGGATACGTTTTCAGGTCTGTCGATCATCTACTTCCTTTTTAACGTGCCGACTGAGACTTTTTTCACTAAATTTTCAGGGTTGAAAATTTTTGTAACATATTTTCAGCAACTATTAATCATACTGTCTTTTAAAATTTTGCACGTAGCTTAAGGAGTCCCATATGGTGGGATACATTTTCAGGTATTTTCCTGTTTTACTTCCTGTTTAACGAGCCGTCTTGGAAAGAAAACGACTCTGACTTTTTTATTCCTAACTCGAAATAGATAATCCTTGTCTATAATGTGGAAGCGTTGGGTATGTGAGCGTGCTCACTAAGGTTCTTTCATTCAAATAGTGTTTATTTAAATTTAAGTTAATTAAATACAAAATGCGCATTATACTTGAGATTTCTTGCATTGTTACATCTATCAACAAGATATTTATGTAATATTATATATATTATATTGTCCGGGTCTTTTTAGACAAAGCTAGGTGTTCCGAAAATGGTGATGGTTGGATGAACGGAACGTTGTATTGCTACATTTATGTTTGGGGCCATTTTTCGTGGGGAAATGCCAGGGTAAGTTTAAATAGAAAATAATGAGATGTGGTATAAGTGTACGCAACAGAACCTACAATATTACTGGTAACAATAATTTTAAGAAATCCACAACGGAAAACAGTCAGCAGCCTTTAATGTGAAAAGCGGTCGTTACTCTCTGTTTTGCAATTGGGCCTGGATTGAAAATTAACTACACATATGATTCAAGTTCAATCCTTACGTGTCAATGAAAGACCCGCTTCTTTACAAAAAAACAAATAACATAAATTCGACGAATACAAAAGAAGCAGCGGTACCAATGGGGCATCCGGATGTCAAATTCCAAAAGGGCAGAGAAAAAAACAGCAAACACAAACAAGTACAGGACGAAAAATCAGACAACATATGTCATGTATGTAACACGGAAACACAAAAACTACTGAATATCAATTATCAAAGCAAACTCTAGTCGTAATGAGAGTGAACTCAGGTGCCATTGATTTTTCTAAACTTTTAAAAATAATCTAACTATAAAAAAGTGAATTTTCATAGGGTTACTAACTAAAGTGTGTTTTAAAGTATTTGTGTCACTTCAGGTTGATTGTCAGACAGGATATGGCGGAATACTGGCGTCACCAAATACAATCAAGGAGAATGAGGATATAGCAACTTTATTAAAGAATATCACAAGCACCCGCACCATCTGTAAGTGCTAACATGGACCTGTATTCATTCTAAATATACAGGTCTATAGTGCTAATGATATTGTCGAGAATTTTATCACACACTTTTTTAAATGTTAAGCACAACATTTGATATGCCGCCGTGAAGGAATCACCAGCAACGGCAAAATACTAAAAGCTGTTCCACGAAAGAAACAACGATTGATAATTAAGGCATTTAATTATTTGACTGTGAACGAAGAATAATTCTCGTGATACCAAAATATGGCCGTGATTAGGGTTAACAATATTTTAGCGCCAAATATATCAAAATATTTACTCAACTGTGATGTTTTTGATTTCAAAGAAGTAGCTATCATGATACTTTTTGGTTATATAGAAGCATAAAGTAAATGATCTTTTGTGCACGCTTTATAATTTTTGCCTCATAGATTATTTAATGAAAATTACATTTATGCTTCATTAAAAAAATATTCAACAGTGAACTCTTAATCACATTATAATACCGATAATTCTATTTTTGGTAAATGTATAATAATTTGATTGGCTTTTACAGTCATGTGATTAAAAAGATAATTTGGATGTTTTCTCTAAAAAAATACTACCAGTTACCCTTTCTTGTTTACATCTAGTGGGTAATAATATAACATAACATAACATAACATAACATATCTTTTATTTCAAATCAGGAGCCCACTGGGAGCAAGGAGAGTTGTACATATAGAGGAAAAGAACATAATTGATAGATTACACATAAAATAATTATACAACAGACAACATGGTGATACAATCAACTACGGTGTTAATGTTCATATATTGAATAACATATATCGAAAATATTAATTTACTAAAAAATATCTTTATCTAGTATAAATCTGGCAGTGGCAGTTAGTATATCAGTGTCCTCATTACTAGGCAAAAATATCATTTTGGAATTATTTGAAAGACTAGAAAAATTGGGATACTTTTTGGCAATATGATTAAATAAAATATTTCTTTTTGCTTCAAATTTTGAACAAACACATAAAAAGTGTGTTTCATCTTCTGATCAACTTCCTCAGAAGAACAGTTTGTACAAGTTCTCTCAGATCTAGGTATTTTGGAGAAACGCCCTATTTCAATTTGTAGTCTATGGGCTGATATTCGAAATCTGCAGAGAGCTTTTCTTTGATCAGGATTGTTTAACTTCAACAAAAAAAAATCAAATCCAAAATGATCCTTGATTTTGAAATAAGTACATAGTTTTCCATCTGGTTTAGAGAGTCTATAATTATACCAATTGTCCAAAAGCTTTTCCCTTAGTAATTTTCAAGCATCTTTTTAAATTTATATCTATATTTAAATTTATATCAAAGCTATTAAATTACCTTGGTATAAATACAGACTCAAGTAATTACTACTTGAGTCTGTATTTATACCAAGGTAATTTAATAGCTTTGATACAAAAGTATACCAGGTAGATATTACTACTGCCACAATTTTGGTTCAACGTTCGACTTTAATTTTTTCGTAGTTCAATATTGAATTTTGAATGTTGAACGTTGAACCAAAATCTAGTTCAGTAGTGTACTAAGAAAAAATATTGAATGTTGAACCAAAATCTCGTTCAACATTGAACTAAGAAAGATTTTGAATGTTGAACGTTGAACCAAAATTTGGTTCAATATTGAGCTAAGAAAAATGTTGAATGTTGAACATTGAACATAAATCTGGTTAAATATTGAACTATGAAAAAAAAATGAATGTTGATCGTTGAACGGAAATATGGTTCAATATTGAACTAAGAAAAATTTTGAATATTGAACGTTGAAATGAAATCTAGTTCAATATTGAACCATGAACAATTTTGAATGTTGAACGTTGAACCAAAATCTGGTTCAATATTGAACCATGAACAATTTTGAATGTTGAACGTTGAACCAAAATCTAGTTCAATATTGACCTAAGAAAAAGAATGAACCTAAAGACGCAAAGAGGCACCAATGTGACCAATTGGGCATTCGAGTGTCAAAAGTCCGCAAGGGCAACGACGAAATCTGGTTCAATATTAAACCAAGACAAATTTTGAATGTTGAACGTTGAACAAAAATCTGGTTCAATATTGAACTAAGACAAAAGTCGAGTGTTGAACAAATGAAAAATAAAAAAAATGAATGTTGAATGTTGAACAAACTTGACGCTGGTATTACTTAAGTATTATACCTAGGTCTCTGATATTTGGTATACAGACTCTTGGGGTAGTGACCCAAGACCATGACATATGACCTTGACCAATTTAAGCTTCAGGGACTCTGTGAAATTAGCTGTTTTTCTGAGTTAAACTTTTTAAAGACTTTTGTGTAAAATGATTTGCTTCAAAAGTCTTATACCAAGTATTTTAGCATCTGATATTTTGTATATGCGAGTTCAAGGGTGGTGCCGACAGACAAAACGTACTTTTTAGAGGCCATTCTTGTTAATTATTTCAGTTTATACATGGATTGGTGGATCACTTGACCCTGACACTGAAGAATTTTATTGGGCAGCTGGTGGTGTTCCCGAGGAAATTAAAAGGAAAGATCTTAGTCCACAAGGTTCGAGCGTCGATGAAATTCCATGGAACTTGGAATGTATTGGTGTGTCACCATCGTTTTATTGGCGTGTTACACAGTGTAATTATGACAACTTTGGATATGTTTGTCAAAAAGGTAAGTTGATGTTGCAACATGAATTGAGAAAGTTTGTTTAATCTTTTAAAGAAAATAGTAAGGACTGATCAGTAAGCATTTGTGTTCTAAATCAAAAAACTAAAATGATATTGCATAAAGTGTTTTATTCTGTCTAATAACCTCAAAGGAATACTGCCTAGCAATCATCAAACGACAGCCCTATGTATTGAATACTACAAGGTTCCTTGAAAAGGAGGACTTCTCTAACAATAAACACCTTGTAAACATAAAAACATTGAGGACAACAAAACTTAAACAAGTTGAACTTTTCAAACCAAAAATTTACAGAACAAGTTATGTTATAACTCAGTCATGTTTTCTTCTAAAACATGTATATACAATATTTTCTGTTTGCATGCATTGAACTATTGACCGGTCAATAGTTTCCAACTATACCCCTCGCCACAACTATTTGCCTCTGGCGTCATTAAGCTAAGCCAGTCGTTTTCACTGTTTGATTTCTATTGATATATTTTACTCATGCTACGTCACAGAGATAAAAACTTGGAAGTGCAATTGCACGAGTTTTCCGTGCAACACTTGAACACTTTTCCATGCAACTTTTTAGTATGTTGGAAGTCGATTGCATTATCTATTTATGGGTTCTATTTTTTTTACTTTCTGTCTATTCCTTAAAGTTTTGTAAATCCATCGGGGGGTTGGGTTAGAAAGAGATGCGGATAAGAGATGGTTTAACTGAGGTGTAACGGAAGGACGGACACCCCTATCACTATTTACCCCACATTTCAAACGGGGGATAAAATTAGGAAAGTATGTATTGAATTTATGGATGTGCTGACAGCTTGTATAGTTTTATTTGAATTTGGTTGATAAAAGCCTTATAAATTGTGGTTACTGTCCACCATCTTGAAAATTGGCCGGCCTGTTGAATATTATGATAAGCTAATATGCTTTTCGATCCAAGGAGTGGTTAACAATGATTCATGAACAACTTAATACTTGAATCGTTAACTGAACGATTCTTGAGATATTTTGGTAAAGCGGCTGGGCTATTTCATGCAGGTAGAGAATAAGTTAAGGTTCATCTGTACCTTTCTGTAAAACGTTGCGTTATTTCTAACCTATTTTAAGTATATGCACATGTACAGCCAATTTAACTGCACATAAAATTGAAATATAAAGTGTAGCTGGACCTAGATAAAAAAATCCTTTATTTTAGAGATCTCTTTTTTTCTCCGCTTTTAAAAACACCCGATTTAAAGCTAATATCACTTTCACCCCTTCTTGTGGCCTCAAATTTCATTCGATTTAACTAAAAGAATTTACCTCGTTTCATGTAAGAGGCACAATAGGGATAGTTTGTCCTTTTTCAATTTAAAATCTGAACAGGAAAAAAAAATTTTATTTTTAAGGACCTTAAAATGAAAAATTGATAGAAATTGAATTAGAAATTACCATATCTAGTTCCAGCTATGCTTTATTTTATTATTTTATTTGTAGTTTTTGTTCAATAGGTAGAAAATTTCTCATATTTTTTAACGAAAGGTACAGATGAAACTGAATGCTTCCTTTAACCTAAAAATCAGCTAAATAGTCTACTTTGGTCAAATCAGTGGGTTGACTCCTAATAGACCCTTCAAAGACAGTTTTTTGTATTTAAATCCTTTAGAATGAAAACTGGCAGAAAGAGAAAAGATCTTTTGATCATTAGGTTTTTGAAAAGTTTGTATTTGGGTCAAAGTTGTCAGACCACTATCAAGTAAGCGATAAAAGTCCTTGGAGCCAATGTTTGCAACTTAATATTATCCCTATCAGGCAGACACGTATCAAGTTTATTTTCTGGACAATATGGTTTTGACAAATTGAATATGAAAACCCTCAATGCGTTTTGCTGGCAGTGACATTTCAGAATCTATATACGCCCTAGGTTGATAGAATTTGGTACATTTATGCATATGCACCAGAAGCAGCTTATCAAAGTTTCAAACCCATTTTGTGTCCTCTGCTACTATTTTAGTTTCATTACCTGACAGTCTTTTGTGGAGCCTTTACCTCTTAAGCTCAACTGACAAACATGACATTGTTTTTTAATTCAATTTGCAAAAAACTAGATTTATTGACAATTTATAGTCTTGTTTATGCTGTACATACATCGGCATAAATATAGAGTGTAAACAGTAAGAAAGGTCCAAAATGGCCTCAACAGGCAGGCGGTCATTAGTAAAAAAAAAAAAAATTTTTTTTGTTGAATGGTAAATTTCAACAAAGCCAAATATGTAACTTGTCGTGCCATGATTACCTGAAATTACCGGTTATGTAAGTTTATGACCTTGGTGAAAAGAACTTGACTATGGGCCAATTGAAGAACCACAAGCAGTGCCTACTGGCCAGTGGTTTTTCTAGATTGCTGCTTGATTGTGGGCTGTGTCTTGTACACATATTCCACATCTTATTGTTTTCTATTTATTTCGTTGAATGATTTATGTAACTATTTGTTCTTTTGTTTTAGATAAATCAACAGAGGCCCTTCCTTCTACTTCCACAGTTCCGACACCTTCAACAACAGAACCATCCGTTACTACTATTACAAAATCTAATTGTCCGAACGGATGGATGGAGGGAACTTCATATTGTTATAATTATATTGATAAACTCGCCTCGTGGAAAGATGCAAGAGTAAGTTCAAGAAATATTTCATATTTCTTGTACATGTATGTATTCAGTTAAAATGTATTTTATTGTCTCTTATATTTAGTATGCAGACAGTTGAGTGTATGGTGTACGCATTTTAGTGTAACCTTGCCGTGTGACCATAAGCCAAATTTCATACTTCAGTGATTACACGTATGTGAACATACATGTTGGTCTTTTTTCAGGCCAAAATCCTCTTTCCAATTTTTTTTTTTTGTGGAAAATGAAATTCTTGAAAAGTGTCATTGCTATGCATCTGATATTTGGTATACAGACAGTTGAGGGTATGGTCTAAAAATTGTTACCATGTCATGTGATTTTGACTCCATTTTAACCCTAAGTGACTTTGTGAACTTATATCTTTTTTGATGTCGTAAGAGTCTTTGCCAGAGTTCTGTGGAAAATGAATTACTTGACAAGTTTAATAGCTCGGCATTACCCTTCCCTCAGATTTCCATCAAATTTCCATCACTAAATTCTATCAATTTCCATCAGGTTGATGGAAGTTGATGGAGTATTGGCACTGTTTTTCCATCAAAAATTTTGTTTGACGGAAACTGATGGAAAAAAGTAACGGAAAATATTGATGGAAACTTGATGGAAAATTGATAGAAAGTTGATGGAATCTTGGTGGAAACTTGATGGAAAATTGACGGAATCTTGATGGAAAGTTGATGGAATCTTGATGGAAAGTTGACGGAATCTTGATGGAAATTGATGGAATCTCAGTGGAAAGTTAGCATTTTTCTCTGATAGAAAAGAATGGAAACTGACAGAAATATTTCCATCCGACCAATCATGGCTGAAAAAGTAGGCCAATATCCTTGACCTAGGATGTGTACCTAAAATTTGAAAATTTAAATTAAATTATTCATGTATTGTAAATTTTCTGTGAAATAGAAGTGTAAATTAGCATTGTTTTTATTTTTTTATTGTCTCGCCTGCGACGAATAGTCGCGGAAGGCCGAGACATAGGTATTACTTTCCGGCGGCGACGGCGGCGGCGGCGTCGTAAACTTTTTTGTAAGACTTTGTGGACAATGAATTGCTTGAAAAGTATAATAGCTAGGCATCTGATATTTGGTATACAAACAGTTCAGGTTATGGTCTACGCAACTGTCACCACGCCATGTGACCCTGACCCCACTTTCACGCTCCAGTGACTCTGTGAACTTAGGTTTTTTTTCAGGCCGTAAACTTTTTTGTAAGACTTTTGTGGACGATGAATTGCTGGAAAAGTATATTAGCTAGGCATCTGATATTTGGTATACAGACAGTTCAGGTTATGGTCGACACAACTGTCACCATGCCAGGTGACCCTGACCCCATTTTCACGCTCCAGTAACTCTGTGAACTTAGGTCATTTTTCAGGATGTAAACTTTTTTGTAAGACTTTTGTGGACGATGAATTGCTGGAAAAGTATATTAGCTAGGCATCTGATATTAGGTATACAGACAGTTTAGGTTATGGTCTACGCAACTGTTACCATGCCATGTGTCATTGGCCCCATTTTCACGCTTTAGTGACTGTGAACTTAGGTCTTTTTTCAGGCCAAAAAACTTTTTTGTAAGACTTTTGTGGACGATGAATTGCTTTAAAGTTATATAGATAGGCATCTGATATTGGGTAAACAGACAGTTGCGGTTATGGACAACGCAACTGTCACCATGCTATGTGACCATGGCCTCATTTTTACGCTCCAGTGACTCTGTGAACTTTGGTCTTTTTTTCAGACAGAAAACTTTTTGTAATACTTGTGTGGACAATGGATTGCTTGAATAGTATAATAACTAGGCATCTGTTTTTAGGTATACAGACACTTTTGTGTTTATATCAAGAAATGAAAGCTTAGGTAGTTGATTTTAGTGATGGTGCCGGCAGGCGAGAATACTTTTAGTGGCCACACTTGTATTAGAAAACAGACAATTTGCTATTAAAGAAAGCATAATACATGAAAGTTCTGCAAAATATCATACCTCAATCTACACAAAGAAGTTTTGCATTCATACAGACTTTATGTTGACTTTCGTGTATTTTATGGGCATGATCATTTACAACTTCTACCCATCCAGGTATAGCATGAGTACATTTGTCTATACTTTGGAAAGAAAATATTATTACCTGCCATGTATTGATAAATGGGGGAATAGGGGGAAATATGGAATAACAAAATACTTTTAATAAATGATTTTCTATATGTACGATAAAAATCTAAAACTGCAACTGAATAAACCTACTCCCTTTTCATGTGTTTGCTGTGCTAGACAATTTGATGTATTTCTAAATCTTAAAAGGAAATAATTCATCAACATTGCAAAATTTTAACTTCTGAAGTTAAAATTGTGTAAGTAATTCAACAACTGAAATACATGCACTATGGATGAATAAAATTTGTGTACTTACAGTATCTTCATCTTGTAAAATTTATCTCATTGAACAGACACCATGTTATCTTCTGCTAGCAAAATCATGACTAAAAAACTGATGATGTAATAGATGACATCATCAAGTGCACTTAGGTCAAAATTTCCATCAAGATTCCATCAATAGTTTAGCAGGTGCAAGTTTTTCCGCCACACTATAACATTACTGATTTTTTCCATCAAGTTTTTCTATCAATTTCCGTCATGATCTTTATTTCTATAAATTTTCCGCCAATTTTCTTTTGAAAGATAATTTCCATCATTTTTGTTTCGCCTGCGACGAATAGTCGCGGAAGACGAGACATAGGTATTACTTTCCGGCGACGGCGGCTGCGACGGCGACGGCGGCGGCGTCGTAAACTTTTTTGTAAGACTTTTGTGGACAATGAATTGCTTAAAAAGTATAATAGCTAGGCATCTGATATTTGGTATACAGACAGTTCAGGTTATGGTCTACGCAACTGTTACCATGCCGTTTGACCCTGACCCCATTTTCACGCTCCAGTGACTCTGTGAACTTAGGTCTTTTTTTCAGGCCGTAAACTTTTTTGTAAGACTTTTGTGGACGATGAATTGCTTGAAAAGTATAATAGCTAGGCATCTGATATTTGGTATACAGACAGTTCAGGTTATGGTCTACGCAACTGTCACCATGCCGTTTGACCCTGACGCCATTTTCACGCTCCAGTGACTCTGTCAACTTAGGTCTTTTTTCAGACAGAAAACTTTTTGTAATACTTGTGTGGACAATGGATTGCTTGAATAGTATAATAACTAGGCATCTGTTATTAGGTATACTGACACTCTTTGTGTTTATATCAAGAAATGAAAGCTTAGGTAGTTGCATTTAGCGATGGTGCCGGCAGGCGAGACATACTTTTAGTGGCCACACTTGTTCTATCAATTTTCCACCAACTTTCCATCAAAAGATGATTTTCCATCAATTTTCCGTCAGCTTACCATCGGTTGGAAGACAATTTTCCATCAGTTTTCTATTAACATTTCCGTCAACAGATTGCGTTTTTTAATGGAAATAGTATAATTTTTTTCCATCAAGCATGTGTTGACGGAATTTTTTCCATTGGTTTTAACTTTTCTATCAACTTCCATCAGTATTCTATCAAAAAGTCTAATTCTTGACGGAAATCCATCAATTTCCATCAAATTCTATCAGAAAATTGACGGAAATAATAGAAACTGATGGAATTCTGAGGGAAGGGTAAGTATAAGGTAAACAGTAAAATGAGGTTATGGTCTACCATGTTACCATGCTGTTAGACCTGGACCCAACGTTCTTACTTCAGTAATAAAAACTTCTTTGTAAGACTTTATTGGGAAATGAATTTCTTGAAAAGTATAATTATTAGGTATTTGATATTTAGGATATCAATGAATTAAATTAAGGTTTTTGCATCCGTCACCATGTCATCTGACCTTGACCTCGTTTCTACACTAAATGACTGTTACAGCCGGGAAAGGATCTAATTCCCCCTGTTTATATTGATACACCTGGAGGAACTCGGGTAAACTCAAACTTTATTCCTCTATTGAAATCTGCAACAATAGAAGGTGGTCTCTGTAATCAGTCATATAAATACCTTCAATGAACCAGTTAAATTGTGTTTGGTAGGGAATTTTTTCCTTGAAGGAAAAAAACTCCTACACTGAAGGAAAAAAAACTCTTAAAAAAATCCTATAAACTCCTACTTCTCAATATCAAAGATATAAAAAGTCAATTACTTAAATCCCAATCTTGTTGCCTTTTAGAACTTAACATCAGTTTTAAAATGTAATGACTATTCTTTACATACATTTTTACACATGCAGAAAGCAGAAAATAAGTATGTTATTGTCATTTTAAATTTGAAAGTTGAGTTCATCATATCTCCTGTTGAATTGAAAATACATGTATAGCATGAGGAAAATATGGAAACAGCTTCTACTCACTCAGAACTCTTTCTAAACAAGCCCTAAAACTAAGTTTACAGATAACCACTTAATCAGTCACTGTAATCTTAAATTGCTGAGAACAGAATTATTTTATGTTGAGTTACCAATTTTGACGAAAGTCATTAAACAGTATGTCTTTCATAATAAGGACCTCATTTATGACAACAAATGTATAAGAAATCTGAATAATCAGCAATATCAGATATTTCTGAGGACAAACTATGATAAATGGATCAAGTTGTAGCATCTATGAAAAAAAACTGAATTAAGCATTTCTGAAAAAAATATCACTTATATGCTAAAAGAACACTGATATAAAAATTAGTTTATCGGATTAATAGCAAGTATTTTCTAAAATACATGTAACTTACTACAGGTACTCTGTAGTATTTCATTATTTCAGTTTGTACTATTCAATATCTACAGGTAAATTTTTCAAACAGGTAAAATTTTCATACAGGTAAATTTCTCTTTCCTAAAACAAGATAATCTTGTTTGTATAGCTGTTAATTTAACTGATCATAGAGATCAAGTTCCATTGTTGCAAATTTCATCAGAGAGATTAATCTCAAGTTTACCAGAGTTCACCGGGGTCATGCAACCCAAGGTCGGGGATTGTCAAACTTAACTGGCTATAATGCTTTTATGCCACGCCTACAAATATCCGTCCGTCCCAAATTCACAAATTCCCGAATAGCCGCTTACTGACAAGTGCCACAGTAACCATGTTATTATAGTAGGTGCATCTAGTGATGCTTAGTACGATGCATGCTTTGGATGATGGATGTGACCTATATTTTCCCCATGCATGGACGACCACATACGTAATTTACTGAAAACTACGACATTAACTATATTTGTATAGTAGGCGCACCTAGTGATGCTAAGTACAATGGATGCTTCGGATGCTGGCATTGACCTACGTGTATATTTTCCGCATGAATGATCATGACCACTTACAGAAGAATAGTAAAAGTATATACTTGCTTACTGACAAGTGCCACAGTATGGTATAGTATGTGCATTTAGTGGTGATAAGCACGATGCATGCTTCAGATTCTGGATGTGACCCATATTGTCTGCATGGATGACCACTTCCAGTTCCTCATTGCAGGCAGGCAAGTACCACATCAACTTAAGTGGTGTGGTAGGTGCATCTAGGGATGCTTAGCAAGATACATGGTTAAGTTGCTAGCTGTGACCTTCTTTTTCTGTATGGATGGGCACTTAAAATTTTTGAAAAGTTCAAGTCAATACCCGCTTAGTGACAATACTGTGTACCGAGTTGAGCTTCGTAATCGATAAGTTACCTAGCTATGTTTGATAAATATAAAGGGGGGGGCACCGTGTCTGTTTGACACATTTTCTTGTTTTTTTTCTGTGTTCTGTCTTTTATGTTAGGTCTATTTTTCAATGACTATATCATCTAGAATCATTTAAGTTGGTCCAGGAAACTGTTAAGAATTAATGAATAAATAGTTTAAATAACCGACTAAGTATTCCGATGGTGCTTGCGGGCGAGACATACTTTGGTGTTTACTCTCGTTTCTGCTATATCATGAATAAATGGTTTTAATTTTTTTATAAGATTATATGAAATTGTACATATTATTATAATATCTCTAAATCATGTTTATTGCACTTGTATTTTTGAAGCATATGTTTTCAGCGCCTTGATTAAAAAAATAATATTAAGATCAAGGCCAATGAGTTCAGAAAGAAGCCTATTGATTTTAGGGTTAACAGGTGAAAGGTCACCAGAAGAAAAACTTTTCAGAGTGAAATTTTCCGAAGCTGAACTCAGTATTGATACATGTCATGAAAGTTGACACATTAAAGCTCATAAGTAAGTTTAGTAAGAAGCCAAGTGGTTTTTGGCCAAAATATCAAACAACAAGGTCACAAGTTCTGGTAGGCGGAGGAATTCTACTTAAAGTTCTTATTAATCCCAGAATTAAGCGATTTTCAATTTATACCTAATGTTATTTTCTTCTTTCTTGAATAAAATAATTAAAACTATTATAGCTACTTAGTAACTTCAAAAAGATTTAAACCTGTCAACTATGATATTGCCATTTCAGACTGACTGTCAAACATCATATGCAGGAATACTGGCGTCACCGAACACAGCTGCCGAGAATGCGGACATCACAAAGCTAGCCAAGAATTCTGCCGCACAATGTACGAGTTATCATGAAAACATGTTTCAAATATGACACATTTTTTCGTATATTGTGGTTTCATTATTATTCATGGGTTTACATGGGTAATTAATCATTTTTAATGTTTGAAATAAACGATTTTGATTATTTGGGGGTTATATTCTGTGAATTTTACTATACAATTGGGCATTTTAGATTTTGTTTCACTACCGTTGCAACGCTCTTGATTTTGATCTTTTTGTTCATTGTTTTCTTTTCGGTAAATTTTATTTTTTCGATAACATGTATCCAAAATTCAAAAAAGTATTGTAAGAAATTCTGTAAAGGGATCTGACGGATTGGCCCTAAAGTATGATTTTGCAATAATTCTTACAAGGGTTCACATCGGCTCATTGGTATGATATTTCAGATGATTGATGCCAATAAAAGGCACATCTTTGTTAGACAATTAACAACAAAGCTATGAAGTTAAACGATCTATAAAATCTATTTCGTTTTTACTTCTTAGTTCCATGGCTTGGTGGGAAATACGTCCATAAGACAAAAAAGTTCTATTGGTCTGCGGGAGATAGCCCAGAAGAATTACAATTCTCAAACTGGCAATCTGAGCCACCTAAAGATGGTTTGGGTAGATGGTCAAGGTTCTGTATAGCACTTCGGAGCACCGATGGGTATAAATGGTTTTATATGGGCTGCAATGCGGATTCGGACTACATTTGTCAAATTGGTAAGTTCAAAAGTTTTTGAATTCATTAGGAATACCTAAACAAACAAAAAAGATACGTTCACTAAATAATATTGAGTGTCGTCTGACTGAGTGACGTAAGTCCACCATGGTTTTGCAATGATGGATTTAAAGAGGACCGAGAGGTTGATTTCTCAAGAATTGGATTATTGTGTTCATTCAAAAATGACGAAGCGGTCAGGCAATGCTCTCTTTTGGCAAATAATAGTTTTTACCCTTCCACATTTTAGATCTGAAGTAACAAAAGTCAGAGACAAACCAGCAAACACAAACAATGACATGATGAAAAAAAACAGACAACATAAAAATTATAAAACACGAAAACACAAAAACCACTGAATATCAATTGAAAACGCGAACTCTAGTCGTAATGAGAGTGAACTCAGGTGCTCTGGAAGAGTAAGCGGTTCCTGCCTGCTAAAGCACACTGTCAATTTCTAATTAAGTGTGTCAATCAGGTAAAGGAGGACAAAACAGAACTCTATGACAAACAAACATCCACACTCATTTGAAAGATAGAAATCCATTATTTGTCTATGAATGCATGATGTCTACTATAAAATTTCTTGAGTAGCAACAGCAACTGGGGAGCAACAAAACCAAAACTCAAATCCCATAAGCTGAAGCGGACGGACAGCTTTGGCAATGATTTCTAGGTTATGACAGCGAGCACATATTAAATTGTTATTAATTGATAATTAAAAGTATTTGTATCATCAATCATGTCAATGTGACCAGCGGTCGCTGTTCAGTGTTTTGCAATTGGTCTTAAATTGTACCCTTTTTTGACAAAGAACAAATAACAATTAAAAAGACGATGAGGATGAGCTTCGACAAGGACTCCGGACAACAAGCACATATTAAATGTTTCTAAATAATAAGAATAATATTTTCAATTTGATTTTTTAGATAACTTATTTTGAAAAAATATTCACGAGCAAAGGTTGCTCTATCCGCATCACCTGTATGTCCATCAGAAATTTTAAATATAGATGAATGATGATGATTTTTGTCCAACACTTTGTCCGGTGAAATAGAATTTTTCATGACAACCACTGGATGTTGACATTAGGCCGTTTTTCTTGTTTTAATGTAATTTTGGATGTCAATTCAGCATACGACTGTAATGCAACGTATAAAATATTTTTGTTTGGTTTTAACCGTAAAGTTTGCTTACATTATTCATGTATTATTATGATATGAAACAATAGAAATGAATCGAAAGTGCTGGTTTCATATGTTTTAGACAAAGGAACTAAGCTCCCATCTTTTACGTCATCCACACATCAACCAGCAAGTAGTACAGCCACGGGATTGACTTGTCCTGAAAAAGACTGGGTGGAGGGGAGATCGTATTGCTATACTTATGTTGGTTACGAAGTTTCGTGGGAAGAAGCTCGCGTAAGTTTTAATGGTTAAGAGTTTGCATACGCAACAAAATGAATGTTTGACAATTTTCTATGCTAATGCACTCAATTGTCTGACATGTTAATATTATAATAGCAATTTGTTCAACTGTACGTTTTGTTTTTGTGCCTATGTTCGGATTGTTCGATCCTTGTAAAAACAATCTGGTACATGTATTCAGTGTGTTTATATCAAGAACCATCAGTTTCATTTTAAGATATGTAGTTTCATTGCCGTTCAAATTACTTTCAGTTGTACATGTATATTGTCATGTTGCCTGCGATGTTGAAGATGTAGGGGTCACCTGGTCACAAATTGGTCATCTCAAAGTGCCTAGCGGTTAATCAGAAAAAAAATCAATCACAGATTTTCAACAGATCTAATACCTTCAACATTAACAGTGTATTACGAACTCTTTTAATTCTTTAGAGTGTTACTGTATATGATATATCGCATCTGTTAAATAACGTCTTGAAATATAGAAAATCTATTTCATATGGTTATATTTGATAAAATAATTTTGGATTGAAATGGTGAAAAATAAAATACCATGATGGCAGTTTATTAAATGTGCGGGAATTGAAATATAACGCTAGATATCTACGGAAAAAATACTACTCAATTTGTAACATGCAATCTTACAACGAAAATCACCCTTGTCTTGTAGGTCGACTGTCAGACAACATATGGAGGAATGGTAGCGTCACCGAGAACAGCTATGGAAAATGAAGACATAGCAAAGCTAATGAAGAATATCAGCAAAAGTGAGTATTGTTAATCTACACATGAAACATTACTGTGCACACTTAATAAACAAATCAACTGAAGCAGAATTATCTGTCATAAAGTCGTAAATAAAACAGATATTTAATGGGAATTGTCACTCAACATCAATTGGATTAAAAAAAGATGATTATTTGATATGAATGTCCTATCTACGAAAGTAGGGGAAATTCATGAAATTCCAGAATAACACTGCTTTCATGACGTCATTTTGTTAGACGTGGTGTCAGAATCAATAATGGATCATGCTCATTCGGTGGATAAGGATATATACTTATAAATTTGTAGCCCAGTTTTTAAAAACGACCCTATTAGTTTGTTGAAATGTATAATACATTATTACGTATAATAAAATTATGATAAATACATGTACATCATAACATGGTTTATTTTCTGATATTTAATCCTTAACCAGCCCGGTGTCTTTTATTATCCTTCGAATAATCGGCTTTTTGGCTGATAGAATAAACGTTTGCTAGCCAGTTTACTTAATTTCCTTGTGGCCCCCTCCAATTAAATGCAAATTTTTCATCTAATCAATATAATCATTTCATGATAATTTTATCACTTGATAAAAGTTCATATTCCAATCAGAAGAATACTTGGCTTTTTTCGGAAAACACCTTCATATGGCTCAATTCGTGCGCTGCATCAGAATAATCAAGAAATGAAGCGTATTTATTTTAATTAGTATATGATAATTCTGGAGTAATGCAATCACTTACTAGGTTATCATTATAGGTGTATGGTTTGGTGGATCCTATAACCTTAAACATCAACAGTTCTATTGGTCAGCTGGCGATTATCCAGACGAAATTCAGTTCAAAAACTGGCATTCAACTGTCGACCCAAATAAACCAACAAGTTTTATAAAAGATGACAGTCACTGTATTGCAGGGATGCCTGATAAATATGAATGGGGTTATTTTTCTTGCCCTCATGAGAGCTTTGGATATGTTTGTCAAAGGGGTAGGTTGTTTGTTTACAGTCATTGTTTTCTCTGCAATATCAAGGCAGAACATAGAAATGCCTTTGTCTGTCACCCCTAACATCCCCGTAAGATAAGGTGATTACATACTGACAGATTTTGTCGTCTTTAACCAAGGTCACGGAAGGTGATACTAAATAATTGTAATTTCAGCAGCGGCAATGTTTGTGCTCGAATAAGAGGTTTTTTTGTCTTTATTTAAATATTGCTTCAATGGGAACACGAAAACTAGATCACACGAAATATAAGTCTATATATTTACAGTAACAATTGAACGTGGATATGAGGACGCAAAAATTAAATTGAGCGAAAAAAAGCACCTTTTTTCGAGAAATATGTTAAATTATCCACTTGCCGAAAAAAACAACTTATTTGGTAATATTTGTCTGTTATCTCTTTAATAAAGATGACAACTGCATATTTAGAACAAGCATGCAGTTACATTTTCAAACTCAGTCAGTTACATGGAATTACCACTATTACAGATCAGTTTCATTCGCGGTAAAAAAAATCTGCATACGCCCCTCAAAGTGGCCATTATGAGTTTAGATACCGTAGATAAGACATATCTGTGTTGCAACAGTTAATTGTTTAACTTTTGGTAATAGTTTTTTTTGGCATCCAATTCTAAAAGTCTCTCTTAAATCTGATAGAAAATAGATTTGAATTTCATAACTGGGATGATTTGTTGAATATAAAAGAAAAGATGCATATAACATGTCTAACATGTCTAATCAGACAAAAGTATACGTTAACATTTCATAGTTTTTTCAAACAAAATTAAGAGTTAACTTCTAAATGTAACTTACTATTTTCAGAAAAGGGCAATTCTCTTCAGTCCACATTCCCTCCACTACAGTGTCCACCAGGATGGATTGCAGAATTCGGCTGGTGTTATTATTTCAGTGATTATGAGATGAATTGGCATGAAGCTCAGGTAAATGATAGGACAATAATTCTATAACTATATAAACGTAAAAAATCATGGTAATGTAAAGGTCTCCGTGGTTTGTCTTTTTTCATTTAATTGGTCATATGAAGCAATAATTTGTAAAAATGTTTGACATGTTCAGTATTATCAATTCTTTTTGTTATTCATATATAGTGGAGTTCAAAACATTTTTTTTTAATATTTCTCCATCAGTTGCATCCTCATACAGTAAAACCACAGACTTATAAGACAAACATCTTGTTGGATCATTTATCTCTTTGCAATGAATATTTTTCAGACTAAATGTGAATCCTTTGGAGGGAATCTTGCTGAACCTGCCTTTGAATACTCGATACAAATGGTGACCGAAAAAGCAAAATCACTGAAACAAAGTAAGTCAATGCAAAGTAAACTGTACTCTACTGCTTTAAAACTAATTTTTAAGATTCATGTATAGATGACCTTATTAAGTATCTTCTGTTTTTCTCATTGATTCTTTAGTTTATATTTTTATTCTAAAAAAAGGAATTTAAATTTTAAAATCAATGTTGTTGTAATTGTTTCCCGTACTTATCTACAGAGAAGCATAGCATTGATTGTTTTCTATTATCTGAGAACATTCAACAAGGGTGAACATGAATACTTTTAATGTAACAATAACATCTTTACCTAGTTATAACATGTTTAACGAACAATGCTTAGTTTAAATAATCTAATTTTAGATGTGACAAACTTTTTCATTGGCTGAAACGCTTCTTTAAATGAACCAATAAACCATAATTTTGTCACGTGACTGTGACGTCATCATCAACGTTTTCTGTAGATTTTTCCTAATATGATTTTATATAGTAAAGACTATTTTTCTCTTTCTATTTGAAATAATTTCGATAATTGTGGTGCACTCTAAAAAAACTGCTAGTGCATCACGTGACTAAGGTTGTTTCGTCATATTAAATGGAAAACATTTGACAGTCATTCCTTAAACAACTAATTGTATGTCTTAATGTTACATATATCCTTAATTTTAATGTATTAATGGTATATATTTGCTTAGTTTTATTTTGTTTAATATACCAGAGGTATATCTTTGCTTGAGTTTTATTATGTTTAATATACCAGAAGTATATCTTTGCTTAGTTTTATTATCTTTAATATACCAGAGGTATATCCTTGCTTAGTTTTATTATGTTTTATATATCAGAGGTATATCTTTGCTTAGTTTTACTGTACCAATCGCATATCTTTGCTTAGTTCTTTTAATTAAATTGTATATCTTTGCTAAGTTACTATATACCATTGGCATATTTTGGCTTAATAATAATGAAACAATGGTAGATCTTTGCTTAGCTTAAATGTACCAATGGTATATCTTTTTTCTTTGCTCTTCATAATCATATAGTGTTTGGCATTTTCAATATTTTTGGTAGAGCGCCTCTGATGAGTCTTGAATAGACGAAACGCGCGTCAGGCGTAGCAAAATTTATTGTCTGGAACTTTGTTGTCATTTTTATTTCGAACACCCGTGAAGGTTAGCACTGCTGGTGGAGTTTTTATTCCCCGAGGTTAGCCCACTCCGGCACCAACACTTTTGTGTTGGAGAACACATCAAAGCTTTAAATTATCCCTTTAAATTTCAAAATTGTCTAAACCCTAAGGTTCTTCCTACCCCAGACATAGGTTGATCATCTTAGTAATAATTTGGTTCCCCAGTTTGGTATTTTGGGTTTTATTGTTCTTTGCTTTTCATAATCATATAGTGTTTGGCATTTTCAATGCCTCTGATGAGTCTTGAATAGACGAAACGCACGTCAGGCGTAGCAAAATTTATTGTCTGGAACTTTGTTGTCATTTTTATTTTGCTTAGTTCTATATACCAATTGTATATATTTTTTCTTAATATTAATGCACCAATGCGTATCTTCACTTAGTTCTAATGTAGTAATGGTATATTTTGGCTCAATCATAATGTACCAAATGTGCATCTTTTGTTTAGTTTAAATGTGTTTAATGTATAAATGGCATATTTATGCTTAGTTTTGATATCAATGAGTTTTAATGAACCCATGGTATATCTTTATTTAGTTTTAATAAACCAATGGTATATCTTTGCTTAGTTTAAATGAACCAATGGTATATCTTTGCTTAGTTTAAATAAACCAATGGTATATCTTTGCTTAGTTTAAATAAACCAATGGTATATCTTTGCTTAGTTTAAATGAACCAATGGTATATCTTTGCTTAGTTTAAATGTACCAATGGTATATCTTTTTTAGTTTTAATGAAAAAATGGTATATCTTTGCTAAGTTTAAATGTACCAATGGTATTTCTTTTTGCTTAGTTTAAAGAAACAAGCAAGACAAAACCTCATCAGTGTTGTTAAAAATATTATGTGCATACAAATTTAAAATAAAAATTTAACTTTAAGAAGAGGATTCTTATTAGGTTAACTAAAATTAAACTACATATATGAACACTCCACTCAAATAGTTTACACTGTTATGGGTGTATTTCTTTGTATACCTACATGTTGTTAATGATCCCTAGCCATTTGAATACCTACATGTACTTGTACATGTTTATGTATTGCAGGTTTTTGGATAGGAGGGACGGATGAGGGAAACGAAGGAAACTGGGTGTGGTCCTCAAGGTCAAAACCTATCAGTATATTTACAAACTGGGGTCAAAATCAACCAAACAATGCCTGGTGGAATGAACACTGTCTGAAGATTTCAAAAGAATCAGATTACAAATGGGAAGATGACAACTGTTTCCATGAATTCAGATTTATTTGTCAAAGGTATGAAAACTAATTTGATTCATTCATTTTTTGAGACAGTTTTAAAAGCAATGCTGATTTTTAGTGATGTTTTATATTAGTTTAAATATCCAATTGACGGTTCGTTTTCATAAATTTATATTGACTTTCAAATTAATAAAGAAAAGTATAAGCAAACTTACCAAATCATGGATGATCAATATCAAATGTCTATAAGAAAAGACAAAACAAGACAGACATCCCACAGACATAAAATAGAAAATAATGAGATGTGGAATAAGTGTACGCGACACAGCCCACAATTAAGCGGCAATTCAGAAAAGCCACAATGGACAACCGCCAGCAGCCTTCAACGAGGCCAGTAGGCGCTGCTCGCGGTTATGCAATTGTCACAATGGCAATAACCTTGTACTTACTTACTTTACATTGACCTTTCTCTACCCCTGGTGCATAGTCCATCTACGATAGTCTACCAGCGCTGCCTATTCTTTGTTCCAAGTTCCAGTTTCCCCCCTGACTGTCCTGTCAGCTTAACATCTGATTCCAGGTCCTTTCTCGATGGGTTTCTCTATCGTCCTCGTTTTCTCTTTCCTTGAGGTGTCCATGTTAGCGCTTGTATTGTGATGTTGCCACTTGGCTCCGGATGTAAAATCACAAAACTGCTGAGGATTGGATACTTGGTGGTAGTCTCACAATACATATTTTCATATCACCTTGAATAAGATTTTTATGGCTCGACCACGTATGTGGATCGGCCATATAGTTTTACCTTTGTCCGTCCGTCCGTACGTACGTACGTAGGTCCGTACGTTCGTCCGTAACAATTTGGTTAATTTCTTGGTTAAGGTCCATTACTCAGATACTAGATGTTTGGGGTCAATGATATTTCACCACTAGATGTGTCTTTGGTAAGATTACACCACCAACTAGAAATTAGGTCACTGTGACCTATATTTATTACATCAATGACTTTGATTAAGTTCTTGGTTAAGGGCCATTTCTTGGATACTAATTGTTGGTCAATAATGATATTTCACCACTAGATGGGTCATGGGTAGGACTATACCACCCACAAGAAATTAGATCACTGTGACCTATATTTTATGCATGAACGACTTTGGTAAAGTTCTTGGTTAAGGTCCATAACCCAGGTTATACACATTGGGGGTCAATGATATTAAAAGAATGGGAGGGCCATCCTGTGGCTCTAATTGTTTTCTAATAACTTTTTCCAGTAAGAAAATGCATCTTGAAGTGACCTCTACGATTGAACCGGTAAACGTAACCAGTGCACCTGCTGCTAATTGTCGGACAGAACCAGGTTATGTGAGGACTGAGAACCAGTGCTACTTCTTTAGTAATACATCACTGGATTGGGGTCAGGCTGAGGTAGGAAGTGACGTTTTATTAGGCTTATGGGGTGTATGTTACTCATATCAACTTTTTATAGAAAAAATGGTCTATTGATTTGAAAATAAATCTTGAATATTATGGGCATTTTTTCTCAGCATACAAGCTAGGGCGTTTCATAAAGATATATGATGTGATAGGTCATAGACATTTTTTTGACAAACTTTAAAAATTCTAAAGAGTAAAAAACAATAGCACCATACTGGTTCATCTGTAAATGCTGAAACAATAAAAGACAAAATTCAGGTTCTTGTGTTTAAACATTGTTTTGTTTATACTAGAAGATTTTATATACAGATTATTTATGAAAGAGTAAGGAGTTAATGAACATGACGCTACAACCTATGTGTTAACTCCAACTGTAATATTTTATATGAGCTGTATGGCCATTTCGGAAACTATTCCTCATCAGCAGGACTAGAACTAAAACATAGGAAATCCACAATTTCAACAGATGCATAAAACCAAACGAAATCCAAATAAATAGACATGTAGCTTAGGGCAAAACTACGATATAACTCATTTGTTCCATCTTAAAATCACGGAAAAATCAAACAAAAAGATATGAACAGATTAAAATTGAATGATGCATAATTGTATATTATGTTTCAGAAAAGCTGTAATGCCAAGGGGGGGAAATTAGTTGAACCAAAAACCAAGGAAGCGATAGAATTTGTCAGGGAAGAAGCAAAGGACCGTTTAGAAAGTAAGGACAAGCTTGAATTAATAAGGCAATTTAAAGTACCAATAACAAAATTTATATTTATGAGACATGGAACTAGCTTTCATATTTAGAACATCATATTTCATAAAACCATGAAAACAAATATAAATGATCAGTGGTGGATCTTTTAGAGCAGGTATCGGGTTGGAACCCTTCCAACCGAAATGTTATATTTATGCAGATTTTTTTGCGCACAACCTTACTTCGATTCCCTTTTATCCTAGACTAGGGGTGGAATTGAATTCATCATTGAGCCAATTACTTGATACACTCCCGAAGATAACTTCATAATTATCAAAGCTCATACAATGTTGAAATGCTTTATCCTACATTTTTTTGCTTATCTGTAACAATGTGAAAAATTGCAAAAAGTACATATTTTTGAAACTGGGATCTCATTTATCTGCTCAATAGGACACCATATACCAAAATGTTGAAATTTAATATACATGTATATAAACAATGATCTCATTTCAGACTTCTGGATTGGTGGAATAAAGCCTGACTCTCAGTGGACGTGGGCGTCAAACACCGAGAAAATAGACATTTTTGATTGGTCAATAGGGGAACCGAACAGCAAAGAGGGAAATGAAAACTGCATCCGGGTTCTACAGTGGTTGGAATATCACTGGAGCGATCAGAATTGTCATACCAAATCAAGATTTATATGTGAAATGTAAGTCAGTTGGAGACTATAATAAATTTGCTTTTGGCTCTGTGTTAAGAGGCAAAGAGGCACCAGTAGGGTATTCATTTGTCAAAAGTCCGAAGCCTCATAGTTTCTAATTTAACAAAACTGAATCACGGAAAAAAATCACATAGACAACATTATCTCTGTTTCATGTATAATAATTGAAGTATGTTTTTTGCCCAATTACATTTGTAGTTTGAAAATATTATAGCGAATTGCTTGTACCTCTATTTTAGATCATTGTACCTTCTTTCAGATTGATATTTACTATGATTATCTGTTGTACTTAATGAATGGAATGGTGTAGAATTTTTCATTCTTTTCATAGACCTCCACTTGTTCATTTTCTTTGGGGTGCTTCCCATGAACACATTATATGATTATTTGATCTTCTTGATAAAACACTCGTTAAACGCAATAATCGCCTCCTGAATGGTAATGCCAAGTTTTGAACTAAATTTCGAAGCCATTAGTCACCTACCATTTCAAAATGATGAAACATAAAATCACTCTTAACTTTGCATTTTACATGCATAGTCTTTTTGTTTGATTTTGGACCGTTTTGCATAAAACTACATGTCTCTTTTACTTTACAGATAACATACCAGGAAAAGCAATGATATTGATGACTTTATACCATAACAAGCTGACTATACACTGTAATTGTAAATCTGCTATATTGAAATATCTTTGAACTGCAAAAATAATCATTCACAATAAAGTGCTATTATTCATCATACCTTTAATTTGTTTGTGCTAGATCCTACGATAATTAGTTTAGTCGTCTTCTGAGATCGTCTTGGTTAAATTTCGCCTGGTGGAGGCATGTGAGACAAAAACATTTGCAAAAAGATTTGCCCCAATACAGTTCCAACAATATAACATACATGTACATGTAACACAATATTTATCTGTTTTATGTACAACCAACCAGAAAGGGAAGGGCTTGGCGATTTAAGGTGCTTGTTCAAAAACTATATTTATTTATTGTAACATCAACACAAAAGAAAGGGATCTTTCGTTGATAATTCCATGATTATTTTTTTTTAAATATTTGCATCTTACAAACCAATTGCAAGTAGGGGAGTACCAACCAGTTGTACCAATGCAGAGTGCTGTTTTTCAATGCCGATTTCAGATTCATTTTACCTCACCTGTACCGAAGGTCCATGTGAGCTATTGCCATCACTTGACCGCCGTCGTCGTCTGTCGTCTTCTTCTCTGAAACTACTGAACAGAATCTAATAAAACTTGCAATTTGTATGAATGATTCTTAGGGTGTCCTGCACCAAACTTGTGTTTTGATTTTTGATCCGTCAAAAACATGACCGTCGTTACTAACAATAGACAAGGGGGATCAAACTACTATTTTTGTCTTGTAAATCAGAAAGTATATAAGAGAAAGATGAAATCTGATGACCCCCCCCCCTCCTACTGCTTCAGCATCAAAAGTTCTAAAAAGTGTCTGCATTTGGTCGAACCAGTCAGATGATCCCTTACAGGGGTTACGACCCCTTTAGAGGTGAAAAAAGGGTTTTAGGCCTAAAGAATGAAAACTATGGCAGATAGAGTAAAGCGGTTGCTGGCTTGAATGTTCAGCTCATTAAGGTCTTAAAAGTCTCCATAAGGTCAAAGTTGTCAGATGACCCCTTAAATAACATTTTACATGATTTTGTCTAGAAAATGAAAACTATTGCTGAAAGAGAAAAGGTGGTGCTGGCTTAAAAGTTCAGCTTATTTAGCTCTTCAAAAGTTTCCATAGGGTGGAAGTTGTCTGGTGACCACTTTAGGGGGTTACACCTTAAAGGTGAAAACTCCTTATAGGGGTTACGGCCCCTTCAAGCGTTTTTTGCTAATAGAATGAAAAGAATTGCAGATAGAGAAAAGCTGTTTCTTGCTCAAAGATTCAGCTAACTTAGCTCTACAAAAGTCTTCCTAGTGTTGACATCAAGATCAGGTGAGCGATACAGGCTCCTGTGAGCCTGTTGTTTTTGCAGATGTTGCTTCCCTTAAGAAATTGTATGGTAGCAGGCCACTGTGTATTTTTAATAAATAATACTAATGAAAAGAAAGGGTATTGTTAATAGCGAAATAGTTTGTTAGATATGTGCTTAACAGACGACTTCTTCTCCTGCAGCATGTTGCAAAGCGATATTAAGGGTTGTTAACATTTTGTGTGTGTTTTGGAGGGGGTGTTAACGTTAACGCTCTTTTCGACGCATCTGGCTGGAGCATGTACGGCGGTCATTTAATGGTGAAGAAACACCCGGAGGACACCACTGACCTCAGGTTAACATTTAAAGTAGCTTGTTTTGACGTATTACCGGATAAGTACAACTACACAACATTTTGTAAAAATTCACAAGATATTATAATAAATCAGAAAATAATTTTATTGGTCAATAAAATCAAAATAAGTTATGGCCTTTCATTTGATACTTTATTGTTATAGACTGATTATTACAGATTCTATTAAAACAAGTATTCTTTTATCTAGATCTTTTATCCTATTAATGATAATGTCCAAGAAATTTCGGCATCTTTCCTCTTAAATGATTTCCTTCCCTCGTTCCTTTTCCATTTTGTCTTTGAGCTGAAGTCCTCTGTAATAGAAAGCTTTCTAAATTACAATGATACAATTCAAATGTCAGTTACATGAAGTAGCATTCCTGTGTGGTACTTTTTGTTGGTAAAAATAACCTGGCGAATTAGCTCTTATTTGGCAGTGTTATTTCTCCAAAAGAAATCTTTTCAAAAAAGCAAAGAGGCGCTTATGGGGCCATTCGAATGTCAAAAGTACATAAGGGCAACGACAAAACCGGTAAACACGAACAAGAACAGCACGAAGAAACACAAAATACAAAATCAACCGAACGGAAATCAACAACGCGAACTCAAGTCATAACATAAGTGAACTCAGGTGCTCTGGAAGAGTAAGCGGTTCCTGCCTGCTATAGCACACCCGTCGTGTTGCTAATTTCCAATTAAGTGTGTCAAATCCATAGGAGGAAGACAACAAATTTCTACGACAAACCAAAATATGTACTTATTTGAAAGATAGAAATCCCATATTTGTCTACGAGTGCACGGTTTCTTTCGTACAATTTCTTGAGTCAAGACAGCAACCGTGGAGCAACATAACCCTGTGTCAGCAATTTAGGCTGAGTCACGTATTCACATCTCACTTTTTTATAATAATTTATCACTAACCTTATATGGAACACAATGAAGATACCCAGCAATGGTACCGTAAGGCCACATGCAACACAGTAGAAAATAAATGTCGCATTACGCCTTTTCTCTAAAAGAAAAAGAAAAAAAAATGTTTTCAATTCTCCTGCAACGACATGACGGGGATCTACAGTTTTACTCATGTCCTTTCTGTATGTCCATATTAATATCCGTCACACTTTTCTCTGAAAACGTACACGAAAATGATTTGAAATTTGGTAGGTTTGTCAAGAAATATACAATTGAAAATATTTTCTAAATGTACATTCTATTAGTTTTACCATTAGAAATCCATGTAAGCAGAAAACTTAGATACATGAACCCGTGCGTGTTCCGGTGGCGAGTACAGCGTTAAGCTAGTCGGTAAGATTCCATAAAAAGCACTCAGGAATCTGACATCGGGTAAATTAGGCAACCCTGTCATAATTAAAGCCGGGGTCGTCAGACTATCATGCGAAATACCTGATCGCGAACCATATTTGTGCATCATGTTGGGAAAAATGTCATGGTATTAGCTGTAAGTCTCGGTAACAGTCGGGCCCACAGGATCCCCGTGCAGGAGGCTAAAATGCCCCTCCCTACCAATTACTCTTTTTTTTTCAGAAGAAGTCTAAAGTCTTTCCCGTTAAGCATTGTGCTTCTTCCACTTCATCATCATTATCACTTTTTTATGTTCATCTTCTGGCTATAGTCGAAATTGTGCCTGAGAGTAAAACAATAAGTTACTAACTAACTTACGAACTTAACCAGATTACATGTTCATATATATACCTTTTAAATCAGTTACATCTTGAACTGTTGCTGTGGCCGTTGTATGTTTACTTGCACCAGTTGCATATGTTGCCGTATGTTCTGTTTGTTGTTCGCTCGACAGAGGCGTTACCGTATTCTCAAAATCACTAGTCTTATGAAAAGATGTGGAAAAAGAAAGCCCGAAACCTACAAGCTCATTATAATTAATTAGTTTTAATTGTGTTGATATACTCTTTTACTTGTTGTGTGTACAAATATTTGCCACTCTTGGTTTGATTTGAATCATTTGTATTGTTTGATTAAGCCCATTGCATGATGGTGCAAATTTGTAGTTCCGGTCCATTTTTTTGGACAGTTCATTTATAAAATTTAGTTGCGTTGTGTCGTGATCATTTTTGTTCCTCCTAATTTCGATGCAGGGACACTGCCTTATATGAATAAACTCACTTTTTTTCGACAGTAAATTGGGCTTGCATTTTTTATCAAATGTAATAAGTGTACACCTAGATAGAACCAGGGACGCATGAAAAATAAAAAAATATACATCTTGTATGGGTTTTGTTACATTCATCTACTATAACAATTAAAAAATTATGAGATCTGACCGAAAAGTGCTAAGAAATAAATTACATCACGATCATTCAAATATGCAAATTTAAAGATGCATGTATTGTTTAATTGTGCTTACTTTTTGAATCTGTTGGTTTGGACAGTGGTTCCGTAGTTGTATCGGTACTGAAATCTCCTGCATTTAAACCAAGGGCAACAAAAAGATGAATCATAAGTAATGAACATATTAGTTGCATGTCCAGAATTTCCAGATCAGTTGATCTTTAGATTTCGCATCTTTTTTCATTGAATATGCGTCTGAAGATCTTCCAAACAATGGTCGAAGTGTTTTGCATAACTCAAATTCAAAATTTTAAATCAATGTACAATAAAACTTCAAAAATACAAAAGTTAAATATACATGATATATTAACCGTTATTACGGGTTGGGTTTCAACATAGAAATTTTATTCTTTTTCATATGTAAACTACTAAAGCACACATAAAAGTTCAATTGAATTTACAAAACAATGTTTTAAATGAACAAACTTTTTGAATTAAAAATAAATATACTTTACCTAAAGATCAAATTCATGCCTTTGTTTGAATTAAGTGGTGTGAATAGTTATTGTTGGAGATTTAAAAGTGCAGTGATTGAATCTACATGTATTCTAAATAAATAAAGGGTGTTGTACCCAACACTTGTGCTGGAATAAAAATGTGCCGTTTAGTTTTCTTTAAAAATTGCTAAAATGTTGACTTGATCAGATAACTGCTAAAACTTAACAAACCATAGGTTCAGTCTTTTATGAAAATGTCCATTGAATATTATGGAGTTTCAACATTTCAAATTTTGATCACCGAGAAGCATAATTTCTTTGGATAAATGTGTCAGAGGTATTTGTGAGTTATCTCTCTTTTAAAGCGTTCTGTACTTAGTTACCCGGGACCTGCACAGAAGATGCATTTTAGGTATAAACATTATGTATCGCACATTAATATAAATCTCTGTTTTAAACAAGCACAGTATGTGAAGGCAGAATAAATTGACCGTATGAAAGATTGTATGCTGTTTGAGTATTTTGTTTTTCAAATATATATTTTTTTATTTTCAACTTGTTTTGTACACTATTTTAGCATATGACAGATACTAATAATACTATAACCTAAAGCAAGTTCGCTTAGGATACCCGCTTTATTTGAACGCTATTTTTGGTCCCAATTTTCGAATTAATTTAATTATCTCCTCTATATGATAAACATATGTACATTCTGTACAACCCCGTTTATAAAACGAAGTACATGTTCTTATACACAAATAAAAACAAACATTTGATAAAAAAAGGATTTACATTCTATCGTTTTTTACGGCTTGATCACGTATGTGGATCGGTCATATAGCTTTACCCTTGTACGTCCGTCCAAACGTCCGAAACAAATTGGTTCATTACTCTGATACTAGATGTTGAGGGTCAATGATATTTCACCACTAGATAGGTCTTTGGTAGAGAAACACGACCCACTAGAAATTAGATCACTGTGACCTATATTTTATGCATGAACGGCTTTGGTTAAATTCATGGGTAGGGTAGATGTTGATACGAAGAAGAACAACAACAATTGGATAAAACGTATAGCCTGACAAAACTACATTTTACAATTATTTTGAGACTGCAGTCAGCCAAGCAAACTCACGACGAAATGATAGTGAGCACATTTGCTCCTGAAAGGTAAGCAATTTCTCCTGATTGCAACACCCCCCGTGGTCAATCTGGAGTAGGCCACATCTAGAATAGGGCAATAGGCACGAAACTTATATGAAAAACGACCATCTGCGGTTAGAATTGAGAATATGAGTTGTTCACAAGTGTCACAATAGCATGTACATGTACATGGAATTACAAAAAGGTCTCTATATTTAAATAGAAATCAAACTACATTATACGTTTCAATTAGCTGGAGTACGACTTCAGAAATGATGAGATCCAAATAAGTCTGCATGTAGTAAGTGCTGTAAGGGTAATGTAGAAACCTCAGTCTTGAAAAGACGGAGAGCGACAAATAAAAAAAGGTTAAAACAAGTGTGATTAAAAGATTTTTTTACTAACAATATACAAAATGTAAAACAACTATGTCAACAATAATAACTTTTTCATCACTTTAATATCTAAAAGTTTTGGCACTTAGGTTCTACAACATACACAAACGGGGTCATGTGATTCGGGTCATGTTTTTTCGAGCGCTCCATTTCCGCCTGAAAAATAAGATAACATTATACATGTAAAACATAATTATTTGATGCAATTAGAGATGAAAGATTATTAAATTATTTATTTGTGCTATAAAAAATATGGTCAATTTGGACGTGTTTATGTTATGAGCTCGTGACTTTATTGATCAACATATAGACGATATTCAGATGTGGAATAAGTGTATGCGACACAACAAACATAAACAAACAGCAATTCAAAAAATCACAACGGAAAACAGCAAGCACTCTTCAACATGACCATAGGTCACTGCTTACCGTCTTGCATTGGCCCAAGACTTAGTATACAATACAAAAGTTTCAAAACCAATCCCTAAATCATCAACGAAAGACCCAATTCTTGACATAAAACAGTTAACACAAAATGACAAGGACAAACAAAGGCTTTGGCAAAGTTTCCTGGCTTAGGACAGGCACATATAAAATGTGGCGGGGTTAAACTAGTTTTTTGGATCCAACCTTCCCCTTATTGATGAGCTTGCACAAAGCATACATATAAAACACACTGTAAAACTCAATCGACAATGTTCGTTTTTTATTTGCCTTTACGTGTTTATTTGCTCTTTGTTTGTTGGTGAATGAATACTTTTGAAACTACGGGTTGTTTCTTAAACCTCTGTAATGATATGATCATGATGAAAGTAACCTAAATCTCAAGACTTTTAATGTTACTAAGTAAAAGCTTTAACGAAAGAAGCAAAGGTGTACCAAAGGGGTAATCAAATGTCATTATACCGAAAAGAGAAAGACAAAACCGGCAGACAAAAAAAAAACATCACAACCACAGGTGTTTTGGTCCAGGGGCCAGGTTTTTGAAGGTATCTTACTACTACGACGTGTCGAAAGATGGTCTTACGGTACGTCGCAGTCTTAAACTGTGTTTTCGAAAGGATCGTAAATTGCGATGCATCGCAAAATTTGACAAAATCTTACTACTCCTACAGAGGTGTTGTAAGATGGTCGGACTGAGTTATGATGGTCACAAGTATAATTTTATTGTAAATGCAACGATCTAAAATGACTGCTGTTTACATAAAGACTACAGGGAAAGTTTATAGAACATATTTTAGAATGGAATGTTTACAGAACATATCTAACTAATTAAATTCAATAGCAAGTATTATTAAGGACCTTTCACTTGAAGAGGGCATGGTTTTTGCTAATATTTTTTTTTTATATCTGAGAAAAAAAGTATACCAATAAAAGGGGCATTTCAAAGTTAAAAGTCCAAGAGAGAGAAAGGTTAAACGAGCAAACACAAAGAAAACAGCACCAACAAACATTATTTTTGCATAACCCACAAACCACAACTGAACAGAGCTGACAATGCGAGCTCAAGTCGTAACGAGAATGAACTCATGTGCCCCGGAAGAGTAAGCAGTACTTGCCTATTGCAATACATCCGTCGCGCAGATATTTATAACGAAAAATATTTTAAAAGCAAAAGAAAACAAACCACCTTTAAATAAAATAATTATTTTTGGCGTCTGCATCGAAAAAGATTTTGGCCGGAAAATCCAAATTAAATGGTCGCCTCCTTCTAATTTCAACCTTTGCAATATGTTTGCACATACCCAATTATGTCCTACAAAAGTTTTCCCAGTCTCATCTAAAATAATGATCGACTCCGAGTTCTTTCAAATGGTTTAGGGAGCGACCATTTGATTTTTATGTGGGGGGCTATGGTGAAATTTGAAATAAAAAGGCAGGATGGTAATTTTGGCTGAAAAATTTATAGTCGCTTTTGAAAAAAAAAATTTGCGCGCACAAGCGCGCAAAAAAAATCCAGGCTCGACTTTTTCCGAAAACAAAAAGGCAGGACGAAGAAAATATCCATAGCCCCCCCCATAAAATCAAATGGTTGTTCCCTTATGAGGCACATTTCACAATTTCACAATATAAAATGCTAACTATTCTATTTTATATATTTATTTATCATTTAATTTTGAACCTTACCATTATGATTGTACAATTACATACAATATATACTATCCTTTAACATGTTTCAGGGACTTGTGATGGTCATAACATGATCACACTTATGATTGTGTTGCGACGGCTTTGTTTTATATGATACGATGAGTCGTTTGACCATCATAACATGGTTGTCACTTATGGCATGCGATATGTCTTACGACCAACTTTGTGATACTTTCGAAAACCTGGCCCCAGGATTTTATTTTTATGGCCCGACCACGTATGTGGATCGGTCATATAGTTTTACCCTTGTCCGTCCGTCCGCACGTACGTACGTCCCTACGTCCGTCCGTAACACTTTGGTTAAGTTCTTGGTTAAGGTCCATTACTCGGATACTAGATGTTGGGGGTCAATGATATTTAACCACCAGATGGGTCTTGGGTAGGGCTACACCACCCACTAGAAATTAGGTCACTGTGACCTATATTTTATGCATGAACGACTTCGGTTAAGTTCTTGGTCAAGGTCCATAACTTGGATACTAGATGTTGGGGGTCAATGATATTTCACTACTAGATGTGTCTTAGGTAAGGTGACACCACCCACTAGAAATTAGATCACTGTGACCTATATTTTACGCATGAATGACTTTGGTTAAGTTCTTGGTTAAGGTCCTTATCTCAGATACTACATGTGATGGTCAATGGTATTTCACCACTAGATGTGTCTTGGGTAACATGAAACCACCCAATAAAATAGGTCATTGTGCTCTATATTTTATGCATGAACGACTTCGGTTAAGTTCTTGGTTAAGGTCCATAACTTGGATACTAGATGTTGGGAGTCAATGATATTTCACTAGATGTGTCTTGGGTAAGGTGACACCATCCACTAGAAATGAGGTCACTGTGACCTATATTTTACGCATGAATGACTTTGGTTGAGTTCTTGGTTAAGGTCCATATCTTGAATACTACATGTTAGGGGTCAAAATATTTCACTACTCGATGAGTCTTGGTAACATGGCACCACCCACCAAAAATAAGGTCACAGCAACCTATATTTTACACATGAACACTTTTGATCAATTTCTTGGTAAAGGTCCATATCCCAGGTAATACACACTGGTGGTCAATGATATTTCAAGAACGGGAGGGCCATCATGTGGCTCATAGACACATTTTCTAGTTCTTACTGTGTGTATATTAAAAAAATCTGACCCTCGATATATTACTACATGTGGAAATAGTATACAGACGAGATGATTTTTTTTTTAAATACACGTTTTTATAATAAAAACAAGTAAATCCTGCATCCAAACGCCTGATATCACAACGAAAACAAACCACACAACATAAAAAAACACACACCTAACAAAAATTCACATTCAGCAATGAATAATGAATTAAGAATAAAAGGGATGAAACGTTTGTCTTTTTTAATAACATGAGCAAAAATACAGGATGAACTCTGCTAATCTTTACATGTGTACCTTCCAATATAACATCCGACACCAAAGATTACTGGAACTAACACTGCTGTCATAACAACGGGAATCACCCAGGAGTTGTTCTCATGATCTGGAAATGGAATAAATGAATGTTAAGTGAATTGAACAGAGAAGAATTTCAAAATCAGTTAATTTTCTTTCAAGATATCGATCGATGCAAATCCAACGTATGACTGATTGATATGTTTAAGAGCTGCCTTGTTGCTAAAACCTCTTGATAACAATCCGTCGTTATCGGGTTTACATCAATCAAAAATAAATACAACAAAAAAAATATTTCATTATTTTCTATATTTTAAGGGACATTATCTTTAATTTCGCATTCTGAATTATTTCCAGTACGTACCATTTGATTTAAAGCCGTTCTTGATTAAGATTTGCATGATTAAGTACAGTCATTATGTCATTTGAATAAAATTTTAATTTTGAAAATTAGGCACAAAATCAAAGCCAATCGCACTTTCTTTTCGCTTGATTTTTTTGGGTATACAATCTTGTACAAATAAATACTTAATATCTTGGATACGATACATGCGATATAAAGACTCCTTTGAATTGCAAACATTAGTATGCATGTTGAGTCTTTGGGGTTGAATATATGAATACGTACATAAGATACATGTACCTCGATATTTATAGATATCTTTTAAGCTGATATTTATCAATAAAAAGATTTACGTTTTTTATTTGACATTTCGACGGATATTTTCCCCCTCAAATTCAATGATCTTTTTTAAATCTTTATTTTGAAAACATATATTATGTACTTACAGTACAAAGTTTTACAATCTACTAGTATAAGGGAAAATATCCATATCAAAGGTTCCTGCATGGTTTTTGTAAAATTGTTATTAGTATGTTAATATGCATCGTCAAATAATTTATCAAATCGTAAGATAATAACCTGCTTAATAAACAATTTCTTAATAGGTTCTGTAACAAGATTTAACAAAAATAAAGGCAACAACAATACTACCGAAATTGGAATTCAATTTTACTTTATTTTTTCGATGAGAAATGGTTTATTAAACAAAAGAAAAGAAAAATGCAAAAAAAACAGAGTTATATTTTCAAAACTTAATAAAAACGCTGATTTATATCGAATGTATTATATGCATAAAACCTAGGACTACGACAAGGAAGAGAAGGTTCCGCCGGTCTGAATACAGCTTAGTACATGCTTTTTGACATACTATTCTTTTAATTTCAAAAAAACTCTCATGTATGGTTTTGTTTTTAAAAAAGCTTGATAACACAAAAGTAAAACTAAAGTAACCCGACAAGTCGTAACAAAGACATATACATAATACTAGCATGACTAGTAATGCCTCCAATGTTACACTAACGTATACGCATTATGCCATAGCTTATAATGTGCTGACGGACGATTGAAAAACTAAAATTTTATACTATGAAATCTTTTTTAATTAAATTTCAAAAATCTTCAACATTGCGAAAAGGCATTTTTAAAGATCTCTGATTACGACAAGCGCCGTTTTTAAATTTATAATTTCCCAGCTAATTCATATATGCTTCTTTGTTAACCAATCCGATTAGTTTTCTCCTCACTGTTAGTGGATCATACATGTTCATGTACATGTAACCACTGGGTTTGCACAAATGCAACTATTTTTTTTTATTTCGGCCTTTTGAAAGATTTTTATCTTCTACAGGTATGAGAAAATTATATAAAAAACTCATCTTCCTTACCTTCTATGAATGTTTTTGGTGATGTATTTGAGGTATCATTAGTAGCTGTAAAACAAATGAAGGACATAAAAAATCATTTTGTTTGATGTTTCAATTTCGGTTTTAAGGAAAACTTGACTGAATGCTGTTTTAATGTCAGGACATGTGCCGTGTATGGACAGTTATTGCTTAGTCAAAATTATAACACAGGGATTTCATAAACAGTGCTAGTAGCTTTTAAATAAATTCGCTCCATTGCATGTATAAAGTCTGAATAAATTAATTAAATAAATAAACGTTAACAAGACCAAAAGAAAATGTAACATTTTTGAACATATTTCTATAACCACAGTAAGTATCTTCATTTTTGCAATACTATTTTAGTTTATCTACATGTATGTGCCATACGAATGTGTGACACTTAACAAAGTTTTGAGCAATTAAAACGGTTCTATTCATAAAACGTTTTTACCTTCATAGCACCTGTAAAACCAGCCTGTTAATAAAACCAGAAAACATATCTTCACGTAAAATTTATCCATTTTTCATTTTCGTCTCTTAAAATGTAAATTTTGCCATTTTTTTTCAACTTTCGTTTTTAGCATTAGGTAATGACCGGTAATACTACCCAAAACAAACAATCAATGACATTGGGAAGTTCACATTAGAATTATGTATATTATGTTTTGTTTGATTATTGATTTTTCAGCTTGATCGATCTCAAAATTTGTATTCTTGTGTGATATTTAAATTAAGAAGACCCGCTTGTTATTTGTAAGATTAAGACACATTGCGTAACCTAAAAATGTGTCATGGTTTGGTGAGAAAGTAAAATAAAATTTTGGTTCAGAATATATGGAAAATACGTAGCTGTTCTTTAGAAAGTCAAATGTTTTGTTTGAAACGTTTGCCCAACATATTTATTACAACATGTGCATATCAGTTGACTTCAAATTAAATTCCAAACCATCAAACCCCTTTTCCAAACATTAGCAAAATTCTTATACATTAATGTGATTCCTTGAAAAAGATTGAAGAAATAATAGTACATAAGGAAAATTTTGTACTACAAGGTTTGATAATAAACAGTGTTACGTGTATAATGCGATACTTTAGGACCGACCGTTATATAAACTTGAAGGAAACCCTTTTACGATTTTTTTTCCATTCAATAGGAATTAATCCTCTTTGAGATTGCCGAGTACAATTGTATAAATTGGATAAAAAAATGTCCAAAAGACATAATTTCCCATCTTGCAACATTTGGGACAGACGATCAGATGCTACTTCCTTTTTAACGAAATCTGGCAATTTTGGACTTTGACTGACAAATTTTGTTAAACAGACAAGCACGTATAATTTACTTTCAAGGAAGTGATGTTATGTGGATTGTTGCTTTGAGTTTTTTCTGTGTGATGTTCCTTTTTTAAAATGTCCCCCCTCCTCATAAAATTACGTTAACATTTAAAAGTTATTTTAAAATAGTTGTGCCTGTGCTGTTTATAGATTTTATTCTAAGCTAAGTGTCAATTTTCTAGATAGTTTCTCTACGTCTCGTTTGTTTTTGTTGTCTTGCCTACTAAGGATTTTATCACGTGTTTTTTTTAATTTCCCCAAACGTTATTGATAGAGAAAATTTGGACGAATCATGGAGGGAAAGGTGGATGGAACAAAAATATACATTTAATTTAGTTAAACTCCTCAACATTTCATAGATACATATATTCATGTCCTAGGAATTTAAGCGTATGTTTGTATTTTTTGCCTTCATGCGAGATATTTTATGTCCGGAAAAGGAGTCTTACTTTGATAATTGTAAGACTGGTTTTTGAATCCTATGCATGACATGTATATCTTGTGACTTCAATGCGACGAGAAGCGACTAATGGCCACGTTGAATGCTGCCCGCTGTTTTTCATTGTGAATTAAGATTACTGCTGATTCACGTAGGTTGTGTCGTAGTGCATGTAGATTTTCATAAAATGTTAAATTTCTATTTTTGCGTGGTCTTTTGATGTCATGTTTGGTATCAAAATATATCATTTTTCATATAGAACTTTGATTTAATATTTTTACACGATTTTACTTTATTTTTATCAGCAACCGTCAAGTTTCATATATTTTTACTTTATTTGTTTGTATTTAATTGTTTTCACACATTTTTCCTGTATTTTATAAGATTCTACAAATTACAACAAAATCTTCGTTATGATAATTGGTGCAGAAGAGAGGCTGACCCGCGCTACCTCAAGCTGCCATGCGAGTTCCAGTTCCACAGGAGAAGATGACAAGAAGACGCCGTCCTGAACAACGGACTATACAAAAATTACATATAAGTTGTGTAGAAGAATGAAGTAAGACACTAAACGTTAAAAACCCACCCGTGTGAGTGTGCCCTATTGAGCTTATACAAACTTAGATGATGAAGAATATGTGAATTCGGATTTCCGTTTACCAGTATGTGTTGACCTTCCACTGGAATTATGATGCTTACAAAGGACATTCTTTGGAGTAGTGATTACTGGTATTCCAGAAGAGCTCACATTGATTGACTGTGTTTTGAATTTTTGAGTTTATTTAGATATTTTGCTTTTGATTAACTAATTTATTTTCAGATTAAGTTAGGGACCGACCATTTAACTTGAAGGGGGGGGGGCTTGATTTTTTCCTGAAAAAATATTCTGAAAATTATTTTTGATGAAAAAAATATTTTGGCAGCTGAGGGTAAGAAAAAAATATTCTGAAGAAGGATTTCTGCTATAAAAAATAATGTTGATAATGAAAAAAAATATTCTGTCGCGACGCCTTTGAAAATTGAATATTTTGTCCGCGCTCTGCGCGGAAAAAAATTTTCTGATCAAAACAAAAAACCAAGGCCCCCCTTCAAGTTAAATGGTCCGTCCCTTACCAACAGAGGTTTTTTTGTCTGATGTTTATAGTGCTAAAATTGGGGTCTGATCCACCACAATTCATATTTTTCTTTAAATTAGTTTTTCAAGACCACACATTCCATTTTCTTTTTGATTATTTAAGACGAGTATGTTTAACCATTTCACGCTTTATGAGATTTTTTTTATTCATAGAATTTTGGTAGCATATACCCGAAAGGGTCGACTAGCTATTGGAAGCTGAGATATGGCATGATAGCAGAAAAACTGAATGTTTTATTCTATGTTTAATAGGTCTTTCTTATTGCAACAAGGCAATTCTGTCCGTGTACGATCGAGTGTTAGATGTGTACCATATGGACCAAAGCCACGCATGTAGATTGATAATTATATTTTTAACACATAACTTGGTTATTTTTCGTGACATATATGGTTTTATCTATGGTTTTCATTTTTAAATATATTTTGTTTTTGAACAATTCGTCTTGTTTTTTTTTCTATAATTTTGATACTTTTAAATTTACAGCTTTGGGGTCCGAAGCTACTCGGGCGTGGGAAGAGGTGTCGTTGTGTGGATTTTCATAAAATGTTAAATTTCTATTTTTGCGTCTTTTGATGTCATGTTTTGTATCAAAATATATAATTTTTCATATAGAACTTTGATTTAATATTTTTACACGATTTTACTTTATTTTTATCAGCAACCGTCAAGTTTCATATATTTTTACTTTATTTGTTTGTATCAGTTTTCACTCATTCTTCCTGTATTTTATAGGATTAAGATTAAGACAAGCACGACAATAGAGTCAATTAGACAAACATGTCAAAAATAAGCAATTCATATCAATTTTTAATCCTTCTTTTCCTCTCTTTTGATCTTTCAATTTGTATCTCAATTTGTTTTTACGTCGCTAAGGCTTTTTAGTAAAAAGCGCTAACATAAGTTTTGAAATCAGTTTTTAAAAATCAGTTTTAGAATGTAGGGTTTGTGATCAGACGCCAAGATGTAGGCTCCGGGTGCGCACCGCTCCGTGAGCCCTTACATTTACTTTAGTATGAATATGTTACTGTGTTTATTATGTTTGCTGGACTTTATGAAGTAATAAAATATGTGAACGTTCATGTATCCAGGACTTTCATTTCAAACAGTTTATAATTAGTTGCAATCCAGGACTTATTCTAACAGTTTATCAGTTGCTATTATTTCCAAAGTTACCAAAGTAAAAGCTAAAGGGTCTCTGCATCCTCGATGCGGGACCCTAATTACAAAGGCATAATTTGATGAATGATAGCCTTTATTTTACCAGTTTTTTCCCTCATTTCAAAGGAAATAGTAGCACTTAATTGTACGACGTGTGTTTTTCTCAGTTCATGGAAAATTAATGTATTGCTGTGCGTGTATGGCTGATTTCTTGTCGTTCCTCTTTGATTTCGTGTCATATGATCAATCTGTAATGAAGAAAGGACAAATGATTGTACATGTTGCAGTAAATAAACGTATCAGGGATTACGTGTAATTCCTAAAAACCAGGGATTTCGTGTAATCACTGACTGGCTTAGTAATTACAGGTAATCCCTGAAAATGTCCAGGAATTTCATGAGAATCCCTGAAATTTTTCATCAAATTACACATATTCCTTGACTTGATTTTATATGTAAATAGATTCGAAAAAAACGAATAATAGGTTGCTAAAAGATAATCAATTTTATTATTTGCAATCTTATTTAGATTATAATAGGGCCCGACCATTTAACTTGAAAGGGGGGCATGGTTTTTTCCTTAAAAGTATTCTGAAAATTATTTTTGATGAAAAAAAATATTCTGGCAGCAGGGGGTAAGAAAAATAAACATTTAGCTCTACAAAAGCATTCATAGGGTTACAGCCCCTTAAAGGCGAAAAATTGGAGTTTGGCCTATAGAATGAAAACAATTGCAGATAGGGAAAAGCTGTTGCTGGCTTAAATGTTTAGCTTATTTAATTTAGCTCTACCAAAGTCTTTGTAGAGTAGAACTTGTCAGATGACCCCTTTTAGGGGTTACAGCCCCTTAAAGGTGAAAAATAGTGTTTTTGGCCTATAGCAGATAGAGAAAAGCTGTTGCTTGCTTAAATGTTCAGCTCATTCAGCCATAGGGTCGAAGTTGTCAGATGAACCCTAATAGGGATAACAGCCACTAAATTAACATATTTTTATATTTTTGACTAATATAATGAAAACTATTGCTGAAAGAGAAAAGCTGTTGCTTTCTTAAATGTTCAGATTATTTAGCTCTACAAAGTTCTTCATAGGGTTGACATCAAGACCAGGTGAGCGATTCAGGCTCCTGGGAGCCTCTTGTTTTACATTAAAAAGGCTGCAAGTTAGACCAGGTGAGCAATTCAGGCTCCTGGGAGCCTCTTGTTTTACATTAAAAAGACTGTAAGTTTTATAAGGGGTCATCTGGCAGCATTGATTAACTTAATGCATTAAAGTTTAGAGTTCAAGTAGTTTTATCAAAAAAGCAATCAAAAGCTTTATATTTTTCAACAGTTTGCCAGCTATAAGGCTTAAACAGTTATTGTGACAATTGAGGTTCCACAACTTTTATAAAGGGTCAATAAAAATTATCATCATATTGAATTTTTTTAGGGCTTAACTAACTAAAACAGAATTGTAACCTAAAGTTTTTCTCTATCTTAAACGAAAATGGACAATTTTGACTATCTAAGGGGAATAACGCCTAAAAATAAGGGTCCTACAACTTCGACCCTATTACAGATTTGCTGATCTTTATAGGCTTAATAATTATAATGTGCAATTAAAATTTCTCAAACATCTTTCATATTTTTCGAGATATTAAGCTTAATAAGTAAAAAATTCGATCAAAGTCTTGATATATGTCATCATTTTTGAGTTATTTGCAAAAAAAACCTGCAATTTGACCCATATGTTCTATTTTTAGCCACAGCGGCCATGTTTTTTTTTACAAATCAAAAATCCAAACGACTGTTTTGTTTCACTCATGCCAAGAAACAACTAAACTTAGTTTCGTAGCTATTAAAGTTATGTGATAGAGGAGTTAATGATTCAAGACAATGAATAAAGACTGCAAAAATGGTCAATTTTGACATTCTATGGGGAATAACTCCTAAAAGGAACGGTCCTTCAGCATTGACCGTATAACATTTTTTTTAATCTTGCTGTGCTGAACAATATGCAATTTAAAATTCTCAAACAACTGATTGTTGAAATACTTTGAACATTTCTACAACTGTCCATTAATTACAGCTGATCTCTCTCTTTGAATTGATCCAACCATATAACTCAAAAATCTAGATTTAAGTATAAAAATGAGCGTTTAAATCAAATATTAAGTCGACAAGAACATTAAGTATACACTTGACCTTGAAATAGTAATAAATTTAGCTACAGAAAAACATCGATCTTCCCGCAACTCTCCCAATTTTAAAACATATAACTATGGAATCTATGCTATAGATTGATAAGGATATTCAGCAACAAAAGAGCCAATTTGAATGTTTATATTGACATCATAATCTGTGGAACAAACACAAATCACACCTTGCAAAAGTAATTTAAAGCTGCAGTGAAGTCATCACAAACCATTTTGAAACAGAGTAAAATTTCAGTAATCTGTGCTATAAATTTGAATAAAAAATATCGAACAACAAAAGCTTTCATTTACATGGCAATCGGTAGATAAAGTGTTAACACAGGGATACTTTGCTCCCAGGTTGTTGTCATCACTCAAGAAATTTTACGGACGATATCATGTGCGTATAGACAAGTACGGAATTTCTATCTCTCAGATTAGCACAGATGTTGATTTGACATAGCGTTCGGTAATTTCATCCATTCTAGATTCAAACAACATTAAATCGATCTTTTGCAATGTGACAGGTGTGGTATTATAGCAAACAGGAACTGCTTACTATTCCGGAGTACCTGAGTTCACGTGCACGTTGCTGCATGCGGTTTGGTTGTTACATGTATGTGTTTGTTTTTTGTTGCTGTTGTTGTGTGATTTGTTTCGTTGTGATGATTTTTGTCTACCGATTTTGTCTTTGTCTTTTCGGTATAATGATGTTTGATTACCCCTTTGGTACACCTTTGCTTGTTTTAAGTTTTGTAAAAAAACATTAGCAGATCATGATCAGTGATACTTTTGAAAATATGAATAATTGATTATAAACTTTCTGGATCAAGCATATGATTCATCCTTTATCCTTTGTTTTAACAATATTACTAGGAAAAACCCGCGAATTCGCGGGAAAATCAATCCTTGGTTGCTTTACAAAATAAAACACAATAAAACATTGCATTTGCGTGACCTCATTACAATTCATTTTCAGATAAGAATAAACTGTTAAGTCAAATTTTAATCTCGGGTGTTTTTAAATGCCCGCTCGGACACTTCCTATCGCTTTTTAATATGACCGCTGGAGCGTAATTCCGGAACAAAGACGGCTTTACCGTTTCCGGATCAATTAATTAGGTTAATTAGCAAACTGCAGACATAAGTGCATATGTGTTAATGAAATTTTTAAAGGGCACAACCATCCCCTATTTTTGATATATGAAGCTTGGTCGTAGCATTTGTTGTTTAGGCTGCAACCCGGCTAACAAAAAGCGCTTCGTTATTTTAGTAGTATAGATGGGTCGCTGTCTGCAGAATAAAGGTTGCTAAGGCTATTGTCAGTTAAATTGTTAATTCAATATGCTGTATATGAATTTATAAAACGTAAGCTGTAAATAGCAGCATTTGATCCATTAAGTTTAAGTACCATGAAACAATTGAACCCTAGAAATTTGAATAAGAATCTGTTTCGATTCATGTGTATGTCTTATAGATGCCAGGGTGCTGCTAAATACTGTATGGCTATTTTAACCTTAAATTTAGAGAACGGCCGAGCGCTGGCCAATTGCTACGACCCCCGCCTCTTCTTCAGAACAGAGGGACCCTCTGCTAGCCTTGATTCAAAGGCAGGATTGCTACATTTTTTGTACCCTTGGCTTGCGAAGATGGTATAATTGCAGATTTGTAGATTAGACGTATTTGCAAGGTATGTTATATATGACGAAACTTAATTCAGTTTCTGTTTATTGTTTTTTAGGGGTTTTGTTTGTTTGTTTATCTTTCTGTTTTTTGTTTGGTTGTTGTTAAAAGATTAATGGGACTGAAGCTACAGAACCCATTTAAAACCAATCTCGCATTTAATTGAATGTTGTTTTATTTGAAATTTTAGTGTATGCGATCATTTTGTGTATTTCGAAGGGAAGGCTTTTTCTTTTTTTCTTTTATTAGATGTATTTTTGATACGACCGCATTTTTTTGCGATCGAATAATGTTATGCCGATGTCGTTGTCGTCGTCGTCTGTAGACATTTGGTTTCCGTGCGATAACTTGAGTAAATATTGACCGATTGTTATGAAATTTTGATATGATATGTGTTATCAGTTACCACTAAAGGAATGTTGGTATTGTATTTGGGTTTGTGGCCCCTACCATTTTAGAAAAAAAGGCCAAACGGGGCTAAAACGGGTGTATTGACAAAACTGTTGTAAAATGTTTATTATTCGTTCGATTTTGAAAATTCTTTTTTATTGAATTTCTCATTAAATTCTGTCTACTAAATGTGTCAATGGTTTTAATATATATTGCACCGTTACATTGCTACAGGGGGCCAAAAAGGGGCCACAACCCAAAAATCGACTTTTTTATTTGTGGTCCGATTTTGAAAATCTTTGTTTTTATTGGAATCCTTGTGAAAATCCCTGCCTGCGTTTTTCAATCAGATTTGCTATATTTCTAACCATATTTAAGAAATTAGGGGTCGATGGGGTAAAAAACGGCCAGTTTTATTTAAAGTTTCATTTAGCTGTAGTGGACAAGCCAATTGTTATGAAGTTTTAATATGATGGTTATATCCACTCAATGAAGATAAAGAAAGGTTGGTACTGTATTTGGGGTTTGTGGCCCCTACCGTTTTAGAAAAAAAAGACCAAAAGGGGCTTAAACGGGTGCATTGACAAAACTGTTGTAGAATGGTTATTATTCATTCGATTTTGAAAATTCTTCTTTCGTAGCATTGCTCATTGAATTCTGTCACCTAAATTTGTCCAGGGTTTGAAAATATATTGCACCTTTACATTTCTGCAGGGGGCCATAGACATGCCACACTTATAATATCAACTTTTTTGTGTCCGATTTTCAAAATCTTTTTTTCATTGGAACCAATGTGAAAATCCCTACCCATATTTTTCAATCAGATTTGCAATAATTTTTAACTTTTTTTGGGAAAAAAAATAGGTATCGAAAAGAACCAAACATGTCAATTAGTATAAGACTTTTTCCTATGAGATGTTAATGTAAATATATATGTGTAAAATATGCATTTTAAAGTCAACCACAGGGTGCATTTGTCAAAAAGCTTTATAAGTCCACCATGGGCTGCATGTGACCAAAGCAATAGGCTATCCATATCGGGCCTCCAACGCACAGGGTTCAACATGTTGCGGTCGTATCATGCTGCACTCGGCGTAAATTTTTATTTTTGCATGCAAAATGGGCTTTTGAAAAAAATCACAGGAAGAGGAAGACACAAACTGCAAATGTGTAACACCAGCCCGCTCGTCAGACATGTCTGACACGAATTTTATTATAAATAATCACTTAACGTTCCAATATTTTTCACCTAGGATTGTATTGGTGATAGTTGGGCTTTGTTTTTTTTCGAGTAAGTCCCTTAAAATTCCATTTTTGGCCGGATTTCACGGAGTGAAAAATCCGGGTTAAAAAATGGTGAATGTCGGGCGGGCGGGCGGGCGGCGTGCGGGCGGGGAAGAAATTTTCGTAACAATTTTCTCAGCAACTACTAATCACAGCCACTTGATATTTGGTATACAGCATCAGGGTGGGGTCCCATAACGTGGGATGCGATTTCATGTCTGTCGTTCACCTACTTCCTGTTTACCGACTTAGTTAATTTTTGACAATAATGTCCAATAGTAGAAAATTTTCGTAACAGTTTTCTCAGCAACTATGCATCACAGCCACTTGATATTTGGTATACAGCATCAGGGTGGGGTCCCATAACGTGGGATGTGATTTCATGTCTGTCGCTTACCTACTTCCTTTTTACCGACTTAGTTAATTTTTGACAATAATGTCCAATAGTAGAAAATTTTCGTAACAGTTTTCTCAGCAACTATAAATCACAGCCACTTGATATTTGGTATACAGTATCAGGGTGAGGTCCCATAAAGTGGGATGCGATTTCAGGTCTGTCCCTCATCTACTTCCTGTTTACCGACTTAGTTAATTTTGACAATAGTGTCCAATAGTAGAAAATTTTCGTAACAGTTTTCTTAGCAACTACTAATCACAGCCTCTTGATTTTTGGTATGCAGCATCAACATGGGCTCCCATAACGTGAGATGTGATTTCAGGTCTGTCGCTCACCTACTTCTTGTTAAACGAAATCCGGCCATTTCTGTCTTTGACCCATTTTTTACACCTTCCACGGTTTTTTTTTTACTTCAATGCTGTTAATGAGAGGTTATAATTTGAATTAAACTTAACAAACAAAATTTGAAATACCGTACTTTTTATTGACGCCCACCATATACATTGACTATGCACTTTCTGTTTTTATACCCCGCCACGACATTTCCATGATATCGGAAGCACTAAGTTTTACTCATATACATTACATCCGTCCGTTCGTACGAATTTCTGTCAAGCTTTTTCGACAAACCGTACATTTGAATAATTTGAAACTTTGTCGGATTGTTCGGTGTGACAAAATTAACGTCCATAGCAAACAATGCGACCTTTTGGAATTCTTTATTATTTTGGGGACAGGGCCCAAAACCTTTTGCAGTAGGTACTTATCCTTGCCGACCGAAAGTATTACCGGATAATCCCACTGCTGGATACTTTCATGAATTCGACAAGATTCTTGTCGAAAATTTCAATATTAATGAATTGTTGAAAAAAAATATATCACTGTTTATTAAAATACCAACTTTATGGCCCATAATTTTTTACTAAGCAAAATGGATAAGATTAGTTGTAAAACCGGTTCCAGCAAACACGCACTATTTTAAAGTGAATGATTACTAAGTGTATTTAGGCTATAGTATACCATAATCTACGTGGTTGTGTATTGCATTGTATTATAGTGAGTACTTTTCATGGTTTGTAACTAAGATAACTGGGGTCACAAGAGGTCATAAAAAGAAGTCCGGAAAGCCTGATGCAGTGATTAGTATTCGGACCGTGGGACGGGAAGTGGAACTGTGAGTTTGGACCGGGCCAGTATGCAAAAATTAAGTGAAAATCTCTGTCAACTTTTTCCCATGCAGAAACCGTATATCAAAAAGATTTGAAACTTGGTAGGATGATTAAGTTTGACCAACTATACCGTCCAAATCAATTTTCAGACATGTGGAACATCTACTTCCTGTTTAAAGCCTAACTGGGACATCATTGTCTCATGGACTCATTCCCATTTTAGCTCACTTGGCCAAAGGCCATGTGAGCTTATGACATCACTATGCGGTCGTCGTCGTCTGTCGTCAGTCGTCTGTCGTCTGTCGTCTGTCGTCTGTCGTCCGTCGTCGTCGTCCGTTAACAATTTCAAAAATCTTCTCCTCTAAAACCGCTAAACCAATTTAACTAAAACTTGGCAGGAATGATATATGACATGTTGGCTATAAACAATCCTAATTTAGAATTGGTCCAATTAAAAACATGGCCGTCATTGCTAAAAATAGAACGGGGTTAAAACAGCAGTTTTTTGCAAATAACCCAAAAACAGTGACAGATATCAAAATTCTGGCATAGGGTAAAAGTGATAAGCACGTTGAGATCTACCTACCTTGAAATTTTGAAGAAATTCCAACAAACCATGTGAGAGTTTTTGCCCCTTTTCTTGATTTTTTTCTGCACTTTGCACTTACTTTTTCTTATACCTCAAGAACCATATAAGATAATGAAGTTATTTCAATTGCATATTATTCAGCTAAGTGAGCTTGACAAAATTGTACATTGGGTAGAAATTGTCAGATTTCCCCTTATAGGAGTAACGGCCCCTTAAATGCCAAAAATAATGGTTTGAGCTTTATAGGTTGTGAACTATAGAAGATAGAGAAAAGGTTTAGCATGCTTTAATGTTCAGCTTATTGAGATCTACAAAAGTCTCTATAGGGTCAAAGTTGTCAGATGACTCCTTTTAGGGGTTACGGCCCCTTAAATGCCAAAAATAATGATTTTAGCTTATATAAATTGTGAACTATAGATGATCGAGAAAAGGTTGTGCTTGCTTAAATGTTCGGCTTATTGAAATATCTACAAAATAGTCCATTAGGAAAAAATTTAAGTTGACTCCTCATATGGGTTATGGCCCCTTAAATGCTAAAGATGGTGGTTTTAGCCTCATAGATTGTGAACTATAGTAGATAGAGAAAAGGTTTTGGTTGCTTAAATGTTGAGCTAATTGAGCTATTCAAAAGATGACTGTCTCTGAAGGGTCAAAGTTGTCAGATGACCCTTATTAGGGGTTACGGCCCCTAAATTAGCATTTTATCATGTTTGTTGCCTATAGAATGAAACTATAGTAGATAGAGAAAAGCTGATGCTTGCTCAATGTTCAGCTAATTGAGTTCTACAAAATTGTCCTTTGATCTAAATCAACAAAGACCCTTATAGGAGATATGGCCCGTTAAATGACTAAAAAAGTAGATTGAACGTGATATTTAGATTGTATTTCATAAACGATTGTGCCACCCATTTGCTTACATGCTTAGCTAAATAGAACTTTCCAATGGCTTCTTTGTCATTTTAGGGTGTTTGCAAAGTGAAATATTGTTACATTAAGTCATTGAAAAGAGGGAAGCGATTCAGGCTCCTGGGAGCCTCTTTTTAAATTTAAAATAATACTGTTTAGTGCTTATACAACATAATTTATTGGTTTGTTATGCACATAAATGTTTCATATAGAATTTTTATACAATCAATTACAACAAAAATGAAATTTGCACAAAATCCACAAACAAAATCAAATATCAAAAATCATAACTGCAGAGTTTGGTTACTTCTATCATTAAACACTACTGTCCAAGTCTGTCCCGGCTTTCTCTTAGATGGCAGTTTTTTACACCTGCTATTTAATTGAAATTGTTCGTGAACTCATCTTTTCCACAATCTCATCCATGTTGTTATTAAGAATCTTTAACATTTGTACCACCACTGCCAAAGACTGCACACAATTTAATTTAAAATTGAAAAATAAAATTTTGTGAAAAAAATTATATTTGTATTATTGATCAAAATTTTGTTATTTCAAATTATATTTCGTCCAAAATTTAATTGAATCCATACAAGTGTAGCGATGGAATAATATATTTTATCGTGAACGTTAAGCTTACTGTGGATGAATTTGAGGTAAACATTTTGTAAATACCCTTTTAAACTCTTGACGAATTTCTGGAACTCTCCAAGCTAATACACATGGATTAGATAATGAATTTAAGATGTAGGGTATTGCAAACATAAACTTTGTCTGGTTACTCATTCGGTTGTCTGAGAACACTTCATACCAAGATACAAAAATTCCAGGTATCGTCAGAGTCAGTGTCTGAACAGCCAGTATCAAACATGTAACAAAGACTTTCTGCTTCCAATTGCTCTTTACATTGTTATATTTACGATTGGTCGGTGTAATATTATTGCTTAAGTTCTGACTTTTACTCTTAGCATGAGATGTATCGTAGTCAACATCAGATTTTGTTGTTATAAAAAGGTTCATGGTCTCTGTCCCTTTTCTGTTGTTTGGTGTGATTGTGTTGGATGTTTTTTCCTCGTTAGATAGTATGCTAATGTCATCTTCATGAGCCGAGTTTACTGCTATCACATTAATTTCTGCTTCTTTAGACACTGGCCCAGTTTTCATAGTCGGGTGGACTGTGTTCACCCGTGCGTTAATTTCAGGTCTTGTCAGTGTGGAATACTCAGGACACACTTTTGTGAAATCCTTTTGTCTAGATTTTGAGAAATCCTCGGCGATTGTTTTTGTAGATAAATATACTTCGGGACTAACTCGTTTAGAAACCTCTGGGCTAATTCGCGTGGAAATACCAGGGCTATTTTGCTCGGATAATCCTGGACGATTGCATAGGGGAGTTTCATGGCGAAGTGTATGTTCTAACGTCTTCAGCTGCTCTGAAGTTTTTGGATTGTCGAATTGAGATGAGTGCAAATTGCTAGCAGATGCATTGTTTTCGTCGCCTTGGTGAACACGTGCCTCTTTTAGAACCTTTTTCCTTAAGATGCAACATGCATGCAGATATAATACACCTATCAAAATAGCCATAATGGACAATGGAACAGCACTAAAACCGGAAAAAAGACGGTAGTAACTGCCATATACAGTAGTATCACACGAATCAACAGCATTTCTCCATGGTATGGTCAAAGAAGTTAGCAACCGATATATCAAGATTAATAGCACTGCTCCAGTCACGATTTTGAATTTGTGTTTTTCCAGTTTGTTTCCCCAAAAATAAGTTCTCAAGAGTATATATCGATGAAAACATAGAAGGGTGATTATAGTATAGTTAAACAGTAAGCCAAACTGAAGCATAAACATTTGAAAAATACAAACAGCAACATTGTTACTCAGAGTCTGGTATAATGTTGAAGCAATCGCAAAACATAAAAAACTACCAAACACAATGTCACTTAAGCATAGTGTTAAAATCAATAAATTATGCAATGTCTTTTTCAAAGCTCTAAAACAGACAATAAAATAGGACAAACTGATAAGAATGGAAATACAAGTTGCCGACAAAAGCACTATTGAAAACGAAAACTTTATCATAGTTGTAGGCTCTTTTGTATCTGTTTCCTGCAAAGAAAAATATAAAGTACAATTATCAAGTGTTTTTGAAAAAATAATCTCAATCTATCTCTTTTAATTAAGCAAAAGAACCCCAAACAGATCGGTGTGTGGAAGCATACAAAGGCTGATTGTCCCAAGTCCAGTGCCCGTTGTGTTCTTTGGGTGTTGTCCTTCGAAGGTAAAAGATCAACCATTTGATTTTCAAGGGGGTGAAAATTGAAACTAAAAAAGCAGGGTGTCCGAAATAAATAAAAACAAACATAAAAGGCATGACAGTTTCAAATCAGAATAAAAAGGCAGAATAATGTTTTGAATGAACAAATAATAGTCAATCTTAAGATATAAAAATGGCAACAAAGTTCCAGACAAAAAAATTTGCTACGTTTGACCCGCGTTTCGTCTCTTCAAGACTCATCAGATGCGCTATACCAAAAATATTGAAAATGCCAAATACTATATGATTATGAAGAGCACAGAACAATAAAACCAAAAATACCAATCTGGGAAACCAATGATTGCTAAGATGATCAACATATGTCTGGGGTAGGAAGAACCTTAGGTTTTAGACAATTTTAAAATATAAACGTATAATTTAAAGCTTTGATGTGTTCTTCAACTCAAAAGTGTTGGTGCCGGAGCGGGCTAAATGAAACCGTTTATGCACAAATAAATACATGTACAGGCTCCGATTATTTCCAAAAAAACCAAAACAGGTGGGATGAAAAACAATATCCAAATCCACCCCATTAAAAATCAAATGGTTGCTCTCTGTGTTGTGTCGTAATTATGATGAATGTCTCATTATTTTTTCTTTGCTTTTATTTACTTTGAAATTTGATCGCCTCTCAAGTACAACTGATGTTCAACCTTTACATATTTTAATTAAAGTCACGACTATAAAAACCTAGCTAACAGTCAGGAAATTGTTTCGTGAGTTCCATCATAGACCTGTTTGTATACAGTCTGTGCTTATAAAAACAGAAAAAAAAAGAAATTAATCTTTTTTTCATTTTTTACGATATATAACTTACAACGAACAAAGATAACATGGTCAATTAAAATTGTTTTCAAAAACAGGTCGTTCTTTATTTCAATGCTCTAAATTAGCTCTGCCATTTAACGCTTTAGCGCGTTTATTAGTTTTTTAATTGTCCCTTTCCTTTAGGATTCCAGAGGTGACTTTTCTAGGCCCTTTTTACCCAACTTCTTGTTATTAAGATATAATTAAAACCCAAACACGAAGCCAGCTGGTGTTTGTGACCAATCTAATATGGAAAAAAAGAGTGAATATCTATATTTCGTAGAGTTTTTATAATTTCACACAGTCAGACTTATTTATTGTTTTCCTTATATAAACTCTTGATATATTAATTCATTGGTCAAAGGATTGTTATGTTTTCCTATCGATAATTAAACTGCTTTGATCAATATGATAAATTAATTTGTTTTTATTCATATCTTCAGGTTTCACAACTATAAGTGATGAGATACTGATTTTTATCACATCAACATATGTTGAAGTAGGAAAGAGCATTAGTGAGTTTACTTTGGTAATTATCTCACGAGCGTGATAAAAATCCGTATCTAGAATTCACACAACGCTGGCTTAAATGTGCCATTTTCTTGAACTCGGCTTTTGTTTGGCCCTTGTCTTGCTTGTTTAATTCTATGTTCAATTGTGGGTTTTCAAATTTTGTAAAAATTTAAGATTAATGTGTCGAGAGACAAAACTTTACTAAAACAGTTTTAGGGTGACGTTGTAAGTGATGGGGTTTTGAAATTTAAGCCTTAAATCATAAGGACATAATCTAAAATACTTTATAAGCGAAAAAAGTTGATAGTTTACCGTTTAAAAGTTAATGAGAATTTAAAATTTGGCGGGAAAGGTTTGCCCTGTTTTTGTGGATTTGTTTTCAAAGCGTTAAGATTAGCATATTTTACATTTAAAAGCTGTTGATAACTGTAAAAAAAGATATCAGAATTAAAAAAAAAAACTGTAAACAAAAATATTGATAATAAAGAAGGCCTTAAACGAAATAAAGTTGGAGAAACTGGGCTAAACTTTGTGCCTTATTTTGATGGAAAAAAAACTAAGGATTCCGTAAAAATTTTAAACGTCCTAAAAGCTAACATGTCAACATCCGTTAGAGAGTTTAACCCCGCCACATTGTCTTCAGCCAAGAATCTTAATCAAAGCTGATGTTTGTATTCGTCGAATTTATGTTATTTGTTTTTGTCAAGAAGAGGGTCTTTCATTGGCACTTTAGGGTGGGGCGTCAATCATAATTATGTAATTTATTTTCAACCCAGGGCCAAGTGCAAAACAGAGAGCAGCGACCGCTGATCACATTGAAGGCTGCTGGCTGTTTTCCGTTGTGGATTTTTTTTAAATTGTCGTTTATATTGTAGGTTGTAGTCCACATCTCATTATCATCTACATAATTATCTTACATTCATTGTGGTCTGGTCAATCAAATCTAGCCACTAGCAATGAAAATCGCTCATCTAAGCTTTAAATCTCTTTTTTCCTAAAATATAAAAGATCGACTTTATATCAGTGTAATAATGCATTCTATTTGTTCTATAGCTTTCTTGGCTGGACTAATTCAATCCTTTTTACTACACTCCATGAATCATACAACGTTCCCTTTTGGCGTGTACCATGTACCGTGTATCGTGTACCGTGACCGTTTACCGTTCATTTTGCTCACGTGCCATATGCTTGTACCTTCCCTGTACCATGTACCGCTCCGTGTATCTTGTAACTTAGGCTCTCTCTATAATAATTTATTTTATTTTTTGTTGTTTGGTATGAATTTTTCGTCGTATTTTTTATCAGTTTTAGTTATATTTTGTAATTTTGAACGCTAAAATAAAAAAAATTAAAACAAAAATTACCATCGCCTTGGTAGGTCACATTATCATTATCATTGACTCTGCTGGTTATCTCAGTACAAACGTACGCGACCAAATTTCAATTTCAAATCATTATTTTACCTTTTACTTGAATAGTAGCATAAAAGTCATGCGATTACGAAAGTCTCGTACTAATTTGCCTTTTATTTGATCTGTCGTTTTGAGGCTGTCAGTTGTACTAAAATGGTCAACTCACTATCACTTTTGTGTCTTAACCGCGTTATGTTTTGTGTTAATACCAAATCTTATAGGTAACTAGGAAAATCCCGCGAATTCGCGGGAAAATCAATAATTGTGTTGCTTTAAAGAATAGACCACACAATAAAAGCATTGAATTTGTATGACCTTAGTTTTACCTGGTTGTGCTAATCACAAATTAAAGGTTCTACGGTATATTCATCTCTAAGTAAGTTTTTAGTTTATTGTCTCGTCTGCGAAGCAGAATGAGACATAGGTGTTACTTTACCGGCGGCGTCGGCGTTAACTTTTTGGGTCAGGTTTTATGCGAGCACATCAATATCTCAAGAACTATAGGTCGTAGGTTGATATAACTTGGTGTGCATATGCCCTAGTGGTAGCTTAGCACCGTTGCATCCCCATCTTTTCACCTTGACCTTGATTTTCCGGTTGAGTAACTGACAATTTTCAATACATATAATAGCAAGGGTAAGGTTTTGCGACCTCCATATCTCAAGAACTATAAGTTTTAGGTTGATGAAACTCGGTATACATATGCCCCAGCAGTAGCCTAGCCCAGTTGCATCCCCAACTTTCGACTTAGACCTTGATTTTTTGGTTGATTTACTTTGATAATTTTTATTGCATATATTAGCAATGTTTAAGTTCTATAACATCTTTTGATTTGAGAACTGAAAATCCTTATAATTGCAAAGTGTAGTGGAAGTAAGATAGAATTATTTTTTCTGATGATGCCGACAGGCGAGACAAACTTTAGTGTTAGATCTTTTTATCTTGTATTGTTTGTTATCCCTTCTGTTAATTAAACAAATGTCTAGCGGCAGGGTATGTTTTTCAATCGCTTCGCAAGATTGTTATTATATTGACTGACTGATGGGTGTTTATAGTCGTGACTATAGGCTATAAGCCTCTGCAGCGACTCTTAACAGTTAATAACTGTTATAGACCCGCTATGTGCCATGGGTCGTCCAGCCAATGACACAACACTGCCAGTGTTAGCTGCTCCATAGTACCCTTTGTTATCGATGAGAAGGCCCGTCTTCCACCACGAGGCGGTACTGGTCGGAATTATGGAAGACTGTCTATTACATTGACTGATGGGTATTTATAGTCGTGACTAGGGGAAAGCCCCTCTGCATCGACTTATACCAACCGGTATAGACTCGCTATGTGCCATGGGTCGTCCAGCCCATGACACACCACCGCCAGTGTTAGCTGCTCCAGAGTATCCTTTGTTATCGCTGGAACAGTGCCCGTCTTGCACCACGGGGAGGTACTGGTCGGAATTTAAAAGACGTCTATTACATTGGCATTGTTGAGCCTCATTACAAACTTAGGGAAAAAAACTTCTATATGGTTTTTATTTTTCTATCAAGCTGCAATTTTTTACGATAAAGCATTTTTTTGCATGCATTTTTTTTTATTAAATTTACCAATATAACCTTTAATATAAAATCTTTTTAATATATAGCATAATTATATAAGGAAAAGTTTTGTGGGAATTTTTTTGTAATTGTCTGAAAACAGGGGAAATAATTTCCAACAGTCTATTAACGGTGGGTAATTCCGGAACGATGACGGCTATAGGTTTTCCGGATTAATACATTAGGTTAATTAGCAAACTGCAGACATAATTGCATATTTGCTTATGAAATTAGTCTCATTGACTGATGACGTAGGCGGAAGTTCATGTTACTCATTCTCATTATTTTAATATCCATGCTAGGGAACGGACGTGTCGAGTGCGACACGTCATACTGTAAGTATTCCATTTTATTTGCCTTGGTGGCTATGCATTTATATTTTATAGGTCTAGGTGGCCATGCACTGATAATTTATAGGCCTAGGTGGCCATGCACTGATAATTTTAAGGTCTAGGTGGCCATGCACTGATAATTTATAGGCCTAGGTGGCCATGCACTTTAAGGCCTAGGTGGCCATGATATAGACCTAGGTGGTCATGCACATATAGGCCTAGGTGGCCATGAACATATAGACCTAGGTGGTCAAGCACATATTGGCCTAGGTGGCTATGAAAAGATATTTCATGAAATAAATATTGAGTCACATGTGTGCACGTTTGTTGCGTAGAGAAAAGCTTAGAACATGTATAACTTTAAAGAAAATATATGCCAACAAATTTTAAGCAAGGATATGAATAATAGATAAATGCTTATTTTTGAACATAGTGTCATTGTGTATTTTCTATTTCAAGGACATATAACCTTGTTGTATTGAATGAAGTTCACGTGTCGTTTTATCGAGGACTGTTTTGATTTGGTAATTTGGTTGAGTAAATTTAAATAAACACCGAACATGTGCTTGATTATTAGTTAAAATTTACAAGTATTTATTTATTTCAGAGATGTATAAAGTGTTATAAAAGAAGAGGATTACTTTCTGTGGAAATACTGGAATTCAAATATATGATTGAGGTTAGTTAGTGCGTTTTATCCAACGAAATATTTATAATATTCAAATTATCTGATCTTTGCATTGTTTTTGAAAGATATCCGTAGTGTTAATGCATAATAAGCTTGTTCTGTTGGCCAATACATGTAGCAGTTTAGTCTTGTAAGTGCCGTCATGTAATTTCTTTTCGAAAACTGTTTCGTTAGTTGCTTAACATTATTATCAGAATTCATTAAGAAAAGAAGTAATAGTTATACAACGGACATATTTAATTATATAACATGTTATCTTAATAGGCTAAGCTTGTTAACAGTATACAGTATTGTTCCTTTCAGAGTAACATAAGGTACGGAATGGAAATGATCCCGTTACGCTGGAAAAGCATTAACCCAGAGATGGAAGACAGAAATGAAAGCCAAATTAGACAATGTGAATGATATAGCAATCTATTATAACAATAGACTTAAGGGATCGTTATTTCATGTTAAACGAATGTTCAAGGCAAATAAAATTAGATAATTAAAATGTGTACTTTGTTGACATGTTAAATGTTTTATACAAATTGCCCTAATTCTTGTTTGGTATTGCTTTCTTTGTGAATTTCCTTTCGTTAGCAATTCAAGGGACACTGATGCCCTAGTGGGTTCGCTCACGTGAGTTGCATACGAGGGGATTTTCTCCTTTAGGTGTTACAAAATTGGTATATACTAGTATTTGAATTAAACTGGTCTTTAGTAAATATGATTTTTATTCCATTTATTTTGCCTTTATGTTATAGTTACACACCGATATGATTTTCATCTAACTATATAATAATAGGGAATTTCAGGAACTTGTTTACACTTGAAGGAGAGATCCCTTCGTTTTGCAAACTCACGTGCAGATCGGAAAAGAAACTTGAAATAGTGGATGTATACCTTCGCATGTGTCAGACTTAGATTTGTGTTGGTGCTGAATACAAATGACAACAAAGTTCCAGACAATAAATTTTGCTTCGCCTGACGCGCGTTTCGTCTATTCAAGACTCATCAGAGGCGCTCTACCAAAATATTGAAAATACCAAACACTGTATGAATATGAAGAGCATAGAACAGTAAAACCAAAAATACCAAACTGGGGAACCAAATTATTACTAAGATATTCAACCTATGTCTGGGGTAGACATATGAGATTGTTGTATAATGATCGCAAAAGCCATTACAATCAGTTTGTAATACAGGTTTTATTAGATAAACCCTTGTCCTTGTCATATCGTGTTTATATGAGGTGTTTTATTTTATTTTTTGAGTTTTGGGAAGAGAGCTAAAGGTGGTTTATTGTCGTTTCGTTATGAAATTTGCATCTTGTAAGCTGTCGAGTTTTACTTCCCATAACTTAACATGAACTGAAAGCATAGAGATAGCAGACACTGAGGATATGGGTATAGTCTCATTGACTGATGACGTAGGCGGAAGTTCATGTTACTCATTCTCATTATTTTAATATCCATGCTTATGGATAGACAGTAGATGTGATGATTGTCATACACGTCAGTTACAGTGTCACTTAGCTTAGATATGAGGTGGTTTCCTTACCCACCCTTCCCGCCCTTTAAAACCAATAGATGGGTGTTTTAGACAGAGATACACCAAATGTGGACAATTTGTTAATATATTAGTAATATATACATATTTTGCATTGAAGACATTTTTTATTGACGGAAAAGTAAAATATATTACATCGAACAAGAATTGGTGTAAATTGTCCACATTTTGGTGTACGTATCTTTATGTTTTCAGTTCTACGCTTCGAGTTTTACTTCCCATAACTTAACATGAACTGAAAGCATAGAGATAGCAGACACTGAGGATATGGGTAGGTCAAAGGGCACAACCATCCCCTAGTTTTAATATATAAAAAGCTTAGCCTTAGCATATGTTGTTTAGGCTGCAACCCGGCTAACAAAAAAACGCTTCGTTATTTTAGTAGTATAGATAATGGAAGGAGAGGAATGATGCAATAAAACCTGGTTTAACCCACCATTTCTCTTGAAATGCCTATACCAAGTCAGGACTATTGTGATCATATCTTTATTTTGCTCTGTCTTTGCCTTTTGTTGCCTATTCGTCTTGAACACTTGAGATTGATAATCCAAGGTGGTAATTTTGTTTTTGCCTTTATTGTAGGTGTGGGCAAACATAATATTACAAATACCCCGTGATCTTGGTGTCTTCACATTTATCCAACTTTTTAAAAATAGGTATTCCCACTTACCCAACTATATATGATTTGCTCACCTGTTTGGTTGTTTGTTTAAACGATCGTAAGGTGCAATGAAGAAATTTTGACAGTACAAATGTATATATGTGTTCCAATTGGGCGCATTACATTTGGGTACATTCCATCCTACTGAAGGGGTAGCTTTACTTGTATTTTACCTGTATTTACCTGTCTAGTGTCCAATCTTTTAATCTTTAGCCCAATCGTAGTGCCAATTAGCCCAAATGTGGATCCCCCTTCCAAATTACGTGTAATTAGATGACAATAATATTTATAGATTAATTTTAGGGGAATGAAACAGAAAATTTGCCTTTTGTTTTTAAATATCTAACAGAATATTTGTTTTTGTATCAAGCATATATAACTTGGTTAAAGTAGGCAATATTTCCCTTGTGCTTTGATACATCAAACCCTTCCTTTACTCATACATGACATAAAAGCAAAACAAAGAGGACAAAAAGAAATGTGGATCCCCCTTCCAAATTACGTGTAGTTAGTAGATGACAATAATATTTATTGATAAATATTATGGGAATGAAACAGAAAATTTGCCTTTTGTTTTTTTAATATCTAAAAGAATATTTGTTTTTGTATCAAGCATATATACCTTGGTTAAAGTAGGCAATTTTTCCCCTGTGCTTTAATACATCAAACCCTTCCTTTACTCGTCCATGACATAAAAGCAAAACAAAGAGGACCAAAAGAATGTTATATAGATTTTTTTAGAAATGTTTATATGGAACCAAAACTAGTATAAATCCAGCTAATTACAATGTGGCTCATCCTTACAATGTAAGGGCTCCTGTATCCAATTTCTGTCCATGGGACATCCCACAGACAGATATGTACTATCATTTTTACCATTTTTTTTTAATTTGGATAAAAGTGAATGATTTCATTTTTTTAAAACAATTAAACATAAGTTTTAAACACACTGACGAAATCTTTAAAACATTTAAACATAATTTTTAAACACGTTAACACAATTTTTAAAGCAGTCCACTGAAGCTTAATTAAAAATATTGAAATTAGAATTTATCTACATAAATACAATGTTAGGTTCTTCCGGGGTATAAAACTGAGCACTTTGTAACAATTCTATCTGCATTTAAAGTCAAATGTATTTAAAAAGACATAGAACATTTCATTCTTTAATATAAATGAAACACATATAACATAAATATTTTAAAAGAAATTAAGAAACTTTATTTTGTTGGAGGGGAAATAATTGACGGGAAAATGTATGAATGCTTTTTTTTATAAAATGTTTAGGCAAAATAAGTAAACTTAAATGTGTCGAAAAGAAAATATGTGACCCCAATATTTTGCTTGTTTAGAAATGTCTATATGGTTTGTCATTTGTGAAATATAACCAAAAGAAGGGTTTCCATGTTACAGTGCAAGTTTAGGGATGCAAAGTCACTTTCCCTATAATCTATTGAAAAACAAAACTAACGTCATCAACTTGTGTTTTGTGTAACTATCGGACCCAAAGATTGCAATGGAAGGGGAGGTTCGGTGCGCCATACAATCTGGTTTAACCCACCATTTCTTTTGAAATGCCGCCATCGCCATCTTCAATCTTTCTTGTCTTGCCTTTTTGTTGGACATTTGAGATTGATCATCGAAGTTTGATAATTTTGTTATCACCTTTTTCCGCAATGCTAAGACCTCTATTTGTTGCACTGTTTTTCAAATTCTATATGTCAGAGTTTAATTGTACAAAGTTTAAGATAAATCTCATAGATTTTGTTTATACCCCTGAACCACCTTAAAAGTACACTTTTAAATCATTAAATATAATATAGAAATATACTTTGAAATGGAATAAAATAAAAAATATTGTAAATACCTTGATTTCTTCTTCTTCTATAGCCGTTTTAATTACTTTTGATCAGTCACGACCACGTTGTCTGATTTAAGCTTGGCCGTTCCATGACTCCACGAAGTTAACAACATCATGGCAAACATTTGTTTTGTATTTAAATGAACAAAATAAGGAAATCTATAATTAGTTTCTCAAAATGTGTTATTAAGAAAACACATACAGGTTCTCTTGATATAAGTGTCGTTAGAAGTGTAAATGACGTCAAGAGGATACAGTATATATACAGTAAGAAAAACAAATGATATAAAAAGTAGATTCGTTTTTAAAAGTACTATTAGTTAGAACAAATAAATAGTTATTACCTATTCATTAAGATTAATATGGGTCTTTCTTTTCTTATTTTTGAAACATTAAAAATTGACGCATTTTAAACAAAATGTTTAGACTTTACAAAGCAGAAATATGAAAAAGTGAAAACAGTGAAAAATTTCGGTAATGAACGTGCACGTTATCCCATGCAAATTAAATGGGCTTACGTTCACGTTAGGGCAACGCTCGCTTTATGAAACGGCGTCCAGGTTTACCTTCAGAGTGTTCCATAAAAAAAGTAAGAATAAGCTATGATCGTCTTTTATCCATATGTTTTATCACGGCTCTCATTCGTTATAGCGATTGTTTGCCACGTGAAAGAATCAGCAACAGCGGCAATGGATGGAAAGCTGCTCGTGGAAGGAAGCAGCAATGAGCTCTTGAGCTTTGACTATTGTTAACGAGAAATTTGGTATATTTTACTCATTATCAAAGCAAATACATATCATTAAAGAAAATAAAACTGTCTGTCAATATGAGTACTATTGTATTGTCGTGTGTAAAAAAAAAACTATAAGAAAAAGCTACACCAATTTCGAGAAAATTGTAAAGGCGACACTACACCAATTACTTTTCGTTAAATAAATGTGTCACTGTATTTAAAATGGTTTTTTTTATAAATTTGTTTTTATCAAATATAGCATAACCACAAACAGCTAATTTCAATTAAGAAGTAATTTGAGCTGAATGGGCCCTAGCGTTTGATTTCCTTGACAGAGCCTCACGTTTCACACGAAAATTGCTAACACAAGGTTATGTTGCTTCTAAGTTGCTGTCTTCCCATAATCTTTTTTACGGAATTCGAAGATATCATGCGTAAACAAATATGGGATTTCTATCTCACAGATGAGAGCGGATGCCGATTTTGTTCTGTTTTCTTTCATTCGATTTCGCACGCTAAATTGATAATTGGCAGGGGACGGGTGTGCTATAGCAGGCAGAAACTGTTTTACCCTTCCGGTGCACCTTAATGCACTCTCGTTATGACTTAAGTTCGCGTTGTTAATTTCTATCCAGTTGTTTTTGGTGTTTTTATGTTTTGTTTTTAGTTGCTTTTTTGTGCTGTTCTCGTTCATGCATACTGGGCAGTTTTTCGGACTTTTGACACCATTGGTGCTTTACTTTTTGCTTCTTCCTTGGTTTATATTTCTAAGATAATTCAAACTCTAAAAGTCAACCTTTTGGTTCAAATTCGGCATGGTTTATTTTCTATGCTCTGCATATTCTGCATTTTCAAAAATTTTCGTAAATTAATCGCCTTTGCTGAATCCTAAATCTATTGCCCAGCTGGAATTTTGTTGTAGTTTTTGATTGCGACATTTCTGAAAAAAAACTCCTTTAAGGTCACCGGTAAATTGATTAATCTATGTCACACTATGCCATGTTGTTCTCTATGAAATGTTATTTCCCGTGCCGGGTACTGTTATTTCCCCCAAATTGTGCATCACGTGGTTTTCTTATATTGATTACCGACAGCTAATTTTAAAGATTCTCAAGCAAAACGGTATTGCTAAGCTGTAAAATGGAAAGAATATTACTTCTATGAACATTTCAAGTCAAAACTTCAAAAAATTGAAAAGTAAACATGTTTGCGTAAACTTTTATTTCATATTTGCTGGAAAATTAGCACAAAAACTGAAATATTTGATTGATTGTCACTTTAAAACAAATAAAACAATGCCCATGTATTAAATCATGAATTAAACACTTTATAAAAATCATTTTTCTTTCTTTCTCATGTGGTTGGATACCGATATCAATATTATTTGTTGTGATTTTCATTGATTTGTTGCGGTTGGTAATTTTAAAATTGTACTGTGATTTCGCGTGGTAATTGTGGTATGGTACTGTTATTTCTGGTTAGAAAATTTACTATGGTACTGTTATTTTCTGTGAAAGGGAAACTATATTTTATGCCATCGCTTCATTATGGGGATTATATAGTGATAGAAGTGTACGTCCAATTACACTTTTATGTTAACTACTCAATTGGTTTACATGAAACATTTAAACAATCTTTGTGACAATATGTAGATGCGCATCTCCTTTTTGGTCTGAACTCAGGCGGATCAGGTCTCCATAGAACAAACTTGACCTAGAGAACCTCTGGTTTACTTTTTGAAAGTCAACTTCACTACATTTTGTTTCGGCTGCGATTCACAAAAAAATGGTCATGTGCATATGGATTGGCCTTTCACCTCACAAAATTTATATTAACGCTTTTGTAAATAATAAGCTGATCAAGTTTAAATTTTGTTTTGTTTCACTAACTGTTAACAGTGACTGAAATATGACGCCGCTGGGAGGACTATGTAATGTTTTGCAATACTCCCAAAATGCTTGTTCAGTTGTCAGTAACTAAAGTGTTCTCCAGAGAGTTCCTCTATGTCCCTTTTTGTTGTCTTTATGTCTCTAACCTAACTGTCAGTAACTTTACCATCAATTCTTGCAAAAAAATGAGCAAAGTTTGTGTCGTGCACTGCTTCTGATGAAAAGAAAAAGAAAGTAATACATGTATTTGGAAAATTAATGACCGCGAGCGCGACTTTACATTTTTACCTAATATCTTCTTATTTTGGTTTGATAGTTTGTCCCCTTTTCATACATCAATTACCAAATGCTTGTAACTAATATTTACCAAATGCTTGTAACTAATATTTATTGTGTATTAATGCATTGTAAAGCTTAAGCTTCTACAAGTCTACTCCTCGTTTTTTTTTTATATCGGAGCCTGTTAACACAGAACTGATCTGCAAATTTGAATTGCTAGGTTTACTTTTGAAAGCAAACCAAACCAAAACTCAGACCAGGTCTGCTCTATGTCTGGTTCCCTCAAAGCAAACCAGACCTGGGCTCTATGTTCACTAGCAGACAAGGCAAGAAACGTAGGGTTGGTCTGCTTAATTGTGGTGTAGTCTGGACTATTTTTCGAATTAAACCAATCAAGAAAAGATTAAAATATGAAGCGGGTAATTGGTAAAAGTATACAAAAGGGCTATTATTTTGTATATCATGTATCTTTATATGTTTTTAATAAACCTCTCATCAGCTTTGAATCAAAATAGTTGAAAGCCAAAATAATGCAAATAAAGCTACTTGTACCTAAAAAGTTCTAAAATGAAGCCATATCTAGAAAAAAGATATCGACCAGGTGTAGTACAAGAATTGAATTTGAATTTTAAATTTCTATTAGCTTTCAAAAAGTTACAGTCCGATTTCCACCGAAATTAAACTCTTCTATCAAACGAGGTAGAAAAGTGATATTGGGTTGTTAACGCTGTTGTCAAGAGCTTTAAAAAGTTATTAAACGACGCTTTTGGACAAAATTGTTGTTAAATGCGAATTTAACACTAATTTCTTTACTAACATGCGAAAATTTACCACCGAAAATGGTTTACGTTTAAAAATATTCTAGCTTTTATGTCAAATAGGGGGTGTTTTTATTAACTGCTACACGTTTTTGCCCTTAACAGGGAAAATCTCCAAAAAAACATCCAAATACAGATGAAGTATTTTCCAATAAATTGATGCTATATTCAAGGTGGCACCTAAAACTTTTAAAGAGATACGCAATTCTAAAGTTAGGTAATTTCTAGTGCCTTTGTTATAACTATTTGCCCAACACACACACCCGTCCTTGACATTGTGAAAAGTAACAAATGAAAATGCTATTTAATCATTTAAACCATTTTCTAAAATTTTATGAAAACTGTTTTCATTAAGTTTATATATAAAAACTAAAAGTTTTCATGAAAAAAAAATCGAAATGATATTTATCTATTTTTTCGGTGTCGAGGATATTACGTCAAACTTTCAACAAATAGTTTTTAAGAGTGTAAAAAAAATCGAAATGATATTTATCTATTTTTTTCAGTTGCGAGGATTTGACTTACTTAAATACAAATATAGATACATGGGCAGCTGATTATCATCACAAACTGTTGATATAAAATAAAGGTGAATAGAATATTTTTCTTTGTTCCAAAACCTTTTTTTTATATAATGCATCATGTATTGTAATTTCATAAATATCAATGAGTCTAAAAGTAAAAACAAATTTACAGAAGATCAAATAATCGACATGCTCAACTTTCTTATAGACAACATATTTGTTCAGTTTGGTGGACGTGTTTTTCAGCAAACAATAGGGATTCCAATGGGCACCAATTGTGCACCTTTGCTTGCTGATTTGTTTCTTCATTCATATGAAGCAGACTTCTTACAATCTCTTCTAGACAAAAAAGACCGTAGACTAGCTCTCTCTTTCAACCTCACGTTCCGTTATATTGATGATGTCCTTTCACTAAACAATTCTCGATTTGGTGACTTTCGTCATCTCATATATCCCCCGGGACTTGAGATAAAGGACACAACGGATTCTAGGAAGTCTGCTTCATATTTAGATCTACATCTCGAAATAGACTCTCAAGGAAAACTATCAACAAAGCTCTATGACAAACGTGATGACTTCAACTTCCCAATCGTCAACTTTCCCTTCGTGTGTAGCAACATTCCGTCCGCTCCAGCTTATGGAGTTTTCGTATCACAATTGATTCGTTACTCCAGAGCTTGTGGGAGTTACATCGATTTCCTTGGCAGAGCGTCACGTTTGACACAGAAATTGCTAACACAGGGTTATGTTGCTCCTCGGTTGCTGTCTTCACTTAAGAAATTTTACGGTAGACACCATGTACTCATAGATAAATATGGGATTTCTATCTCTCAGATGAGTGCAGACGTCGGTTTGTCATAGGGTTTTGTTTTGTCTTCCTTTACCGGATTTGACACACTGAATTGGAAATTGGCAGCGCGGCGGGTGTGCTATAGCAGGCAGGAACCGCTTACTCTTCCGGAGCACCCGAGTTCACTCTTGTTACGACTTGAGTTCGCGTTGTTGATTTCTGTTCGGTTGTTTTTATGTTTTGTGTTTCCTTGTGCTGTTCTTGTTCATGTTTACCGGTTTTGTCGTTGCCTTTTCGGACTTTTGACACTCGAATGCCCCTTTGGTGCCTCTGCTTATATATATGTTTGTTTATTTTAACGTATATAAACTGTAAAAAATACATATATTAAACACATTCCTTTTTTCAGAGACATTCCAGAACTTTCATGAAATTAAGCAATTACCTTTACATGGTATATATTTATTTCAACATATTCATAGTTAGTAGGTACAGTGAATATTGAATACCAATCGTATGCATTTAAATCTAAATAATATATAAGGGTATGGTAGTGGCGGATCAAGAAGGGGTATTTCGAGTGGTTTTTTATCCCCCATTTCGTTGGATATTGTTTTTTTTTGTGTGTGTGCAAATTTTGAGCAAAATTGACCCGTCACCCCACCTCCTTTCCTCAGTAGACTATTAGCGTGGTACCCCCTCCCCCCACCTAAAACCTTGAAATATCTCTTGATTCCTATCCAAATGGTGACGTCAAATTACAGTTTTATTACAATTAAACAATGCATGAATTGGAATTTAGATGGAGGTAGTCAGTTTGCATTTCAAAATTTTTTATATTCGTTATTTTTTATTGTGTAATGTTCCATCTCTATAAATACCTATCAAATGCACCCATTGTACTTGGTCGTATATAACATTAATTCCCCTGAAAATACTTGACTTATACGGGCTATTCAAAAGTGCTACACTTTTTTGCCCGTTGATATAGAATTTTTCCAATTAAGGTTCATCTTTACACTTCGGAAAAAATTACCGATATTTTACGTCTTTTTTCAGTCTATCTGGAGCTTAAACTACACATTCAATTGCTTAATAAGGCGTAGCAGCTTCTAGATAAATATTTTTTGCATAAACTTTTAGTATTTTGCACGTGTACACTTGATCCGTTTTGCCAGGGCATTTTCTTTGCGTTGTTCAGTTCACCCAAATATAGCCAAATATCAACAATGCCCTGTCATTTGGCCTCCACGTGCAAGGTAGTTTCATTATTGGTGTTATTAAATCTACTCACAATCGGTTTTATGGAAGGTTACTAAGGGGTAATTCATGCTTTATTTATGGGACAATTTGAACGGAAAGAAAATGAATAGAGAAAACAACAAGAGTAATCTTGTAAACTGGAAGAGAAAATGATCGGCGATTTTTAAATCTAGACGCTGCTACACTTTATTTTCTGTTTCTATGTGTCGTTTTAGTCGTACATAGACTAGGAAAATACGTGAAATATCTACCATTTTATTCGAAGTGTAACCATGAACCTTAAATGATTCGATGTATTTTTGTATCCGCAATTTCTAATATCCGAGTTTGTAGTTGGCACATGTGGAAATAAACACACGGGAATTTTTTAACAAAAACAGAGTATAAGTTCCGCGACGTGTTTGAGTTGAATCATTAGGCATGGTGTTCTAAATTGTATTGATAGAATCAGAAATATGTTAAGATCTTACCTTTTAAATTACAAGTCGCTTAATCCAACAATCGCACATTGTGTAAGAGTGCGTCTCACCTTAGCGTCATGTATTTTAAGGTACTATTTTTAGCCTCTTTACATGAGAGTAAAAAAATAGGGCAGATAATTTTTTAACGGTGGAATTCAAGCTGTTTGGGGGTAAAATGGTGTAATTAATTTGCTTATTCTGAATATGAGCTTAATATAAATACAATAACTAAATTTTTCACTGCTCTTTAAAAAGATTTGTTTTGCGAGTCATGTTTTATTTCATTATTTCATAAGGGACGGACCATTTAACTTGAAAGGGGGGGGGGGTTGTTTTGATCGGAAATTTTTTTTTTCGCGCAGAGCGCGGACAAAATTTTTATTTTTCGAAGGCGTCGCGACAGAATATTTTTTTTCATTATCAGCATTATTTTTATAGCTGAAATCCTTCTTCAGAATATTTTTTCTTACCCTCAGCTGCTAAAATATCTTTTCATCAAAAATAATTTTCAGAATATTTTTTTAGGAAAAAACCAAGGCCCACCCCTTCAAGTTAAATGGTTGGTCCCTAAACAGCCCTTGTTCGCGACCGTAGTTATTTTTACTCTCTCAAAAAACTATTTGTTAAAAGTTTGACGTAAACACTATCCTTAAAAGGTAGAATCTTCGATCTGTTAAAGGGTCATCTGATTATTTTGGACTAATGGACATTTCTGTAGTATTCAATTAGCTGAACATTTAAACAAGCAACAGCTTTTCCTTATCTGCAATAGTTTCGTTCTATAGGCAAAAAACATGATAAAATTCTGATTTAAGGGCCCTAACCCATAAAAGGGTGCATCTTACAACTTTGATCCTGTGGAGACTTTTGAAGAGCCCAATTAAAAGCAAGAAAAACCTTTTCTCTTTTTACTAACGTTCACAATCTAAAAGGCTTAAACAACCATTTTAGGCGTTTAAGGGGTCATAACCACTATAAGGGGTCATCTGACAATTTTGACCTAATGGACAGTTTTGTAGATCTCAATTAGCTGTGCATTTAAGCAAGCAAAACCTTTTCTCTATCTTTATAGTTCACTATCTATAAGACTAAAACCGCTATTTTTGGTGTTTTAATGGGGCAATAACCCCTATAAGGAATCTTTTAAAAATTTCAACCTAATGGACAATTATGAAGATCTCAATTAGCTTAACATTTAAGCAAGCAAAACCTTTTCTCTATCTTCTATAGTTCACAGTCAGTAAGTCTAAAACCATTATTTTTGGCGTTAGAGGCCATAACTCCTATATAGGGTCATCTGACAATTTCGACATTATGGACAATATTTTAGAGCTTAATTTGCCAAACAATATGCAATTGAAATTACTTAAATATTTTGTATAGTTCTTGAGATATAAGACAAAACAAGTGCAAAACGCAGAAAAAAAAATAGGAAAAGGGACAATAACTCCACCACGGTTTGTTGGAATTTATCCAAATTTTCGGAAAATGTAGATCTTGACATGTTGATCACTTTTACCCTAAACATATGCCAGAATTTTTATATTTATCACTGTTTTTGAGATTTGCAAAAAATCTACTGTCCCCCCCCTGTTCTATTTTTAGCAACAGCGACCATATTTTTTATTTGATCAATTGAAAATGAGGATTGTTTGTAGCCAACAATTTATATATCATTCCAACTAAATTTCAGTCAAATTGGTTAAGTAGTTTCAGAGCAGAAGATTTTTGAAATTGTTTACAGACGGGAACCATCATTTTTGGCGTTTAAGGGGCCGTAACTCCTATGAAGGGTCATCTGACAATTTCAACTCGATGGACAATTTTGTAGAGCTTACTATACATTGTAATTAACTAAACAATATGAAATTAAAATTACTTCAATATCTTATATTATTCTTGATATGTAAGACAAAATAAGTGCAAAAAGGAGAAAATTTAAGAAAAGGGGCAATAAGTCCCACACGGTTCGATGGAATTCCTTCAAAATTTCAGCGTAGGTAGATCTTAACGTGCTGATCACTTTTATCCTATGCCAGAATTGTAATATCTATCACCGTTTTTGAGTTATCTGCAAAAAACTGCTGTTTAATCCCCTGTTTTATTTTTAGCAAAGGCGGCCTTGTTTTTTTATCTGATCAATTCAAAATGAGGATTGATTTAGTTCCAAAATACATGAATCTTACCAATATATACTAAAACGCCGTTTTTTTAACGATACTTGCTCTTTTATATAAAAACTGACCTTTTTAAACTCATTTTTAAAACTTTTCAAAGAAAAAGAAATTTTTAGAAATTATTCCTTCATTATTAGCCACTGGTGAGAAAAAATCGAAAGTATGCTAGACGAAATTATTGTGATTGTTTTGATGAGTGTTTGGCTGGTTGTTGTGTACTGAGATAATCACTTTAATATTCCTAAAATGTCACAACGGTGCTTTGGTCTACACATGTACTACCGCACTCTAAAATCGCAACAGAAGAGGCAGGTTGCACGCTATAAAACCTGGTTTGACCAACCATATCTTTGTAATTGCCTATTCAAAGTTAGGACCATTGGCTTTTCTTTCTGGCCAGAATTTTTTTCCCCGCTAAGCGCGGAAAAATATTTATTTTTAAAAATAGTCACAACATATTATTTTTTTCAATATTAGCATGATTTTTTTATGGCAGAAATCCTTCTTTACAATATTTTTTTCTAAACTTCCCTACCAAAATATTTTTTTCATCAAAAATCAGATGCAGAATATTTTTTTTTGAAAAAAAACAAGCCCACCCCCCTACAAGTAAATGGTCGGTCCCTTTAGGCGAATATTGAAGATCATTTTTACAAAGTTTCAAAACTGATTGAACAAACAAAAAATAATTCTCATATTTTATTCACGAATTGGTTTTCATTCCTCCGTAATAGTCCTTCTTGTATGAAATCGTTCAAAACATTCCCCAACACACAGTCCTACACTGCAATGGCCGTCCGGACACCATGTTCGTACTTTGCTGCTACACACTGAACATACCTTCCTTTTTTTATCTGAAAAAAAATATGATACGTATTATTACCTGTAACTCGCTCTGAATAAAAAAGTCACACTTATGAAACGATGAAAGTAAATTGAAAATCCGTTTGCCTTCCGGCTAGTGCATTTTTACAATTATATTTTTGGTTTGATTTTGTTGTAACTGGTACAATACAGCATGCAATCCATGCACTCACATGTAGCTATAGTAATTAAAGTTATGGAACGGACATGCATTAATTCATTCTTGTAATATATACTCTTCAAAAAAAGTTACGCATAGATAGAAAATTGCCCGTAGGTTTAATGCAAATCAAAACAATTTCAAAACATTATTGCCGAGTTGTTCTGCAACCGATTTTCACGAAATAAAATCCAGTAAAAAGAAAACAAAATGAAGATTGTTCTTCACGGGCAATTTTCTATCTATGCGTAACTTTTTTTGAAGAGTAACTGTATATATATAAATTAACAGTTTAATTCATTTTAAATTCGATATCTTAGAACAATATTTAAAATACATATTTAACCCTCATTTATAAACACATTTCGCTGAAGAAATATTGACAGTTTACTAGTACATTACTTACTTAGGAGAGTACATAGTGGACAAAAAATTCACTGTCTTTCTGTCACCATATCTCAAGGCCATAATCTGTCCGGATTGTCTGACTACGCGTCTACCTTTTGCAACTTTCATGTTTCTGTTTTTGCTATGCCCGGGGTAAGTGATTGTTTACCAGTAATTCAACCTATTATTACGATGTTTAAGACAATAACAATAAAAGATAGAGCTTTAATTACAACACTGAATAGTTAAAAAGATGGTCTTACCTTAGGCTTAGCTGGGTGTAGGTAATCATCGAGTTTTAGTTCGAGTTCGAGTCAGAGTTAAAGTTCGAGTTACAATTCGAGTTCGAGTTAGAGTTCGAGTTAAAGTTCGAGTTATTTTTCGAGTTCGAGTTAAATTTTGAGATAACTCGAAACAGTAATTTTCATAGACATAGTCGAGTTACGACTCGAGTTAGAGTTCGAGTTGCAGGAATGTTAAGTTATAGTTGATTCGGAGTTAGAGGCAGGCACTTTATTCATGGACAATGTTGATGTTCTTTGATGATTAGGGGCACCATATGAAATTTGGTGTTGTACACGCGCGCGCGCGTTCATGCGTTCATGTTTGAAGGTTGTTGTCCTGTTGTTTTCCCTAAAATAGCAGATTTTAGGATGGAATAAATAGTAGTTTGGACAATGTTGTTGTTGATTAGGGGCACCATATGAGTTTTGGTGTAATACCCGCGCAAGCGTTCATAAAAAGTAGCTTAGAAGTTGTTGTCCTGTTGTTTTCCCTAAAATAGCAGATTTTAGGATGGAATAAATAGTAGTTTGGACAATGTTGTTGTTGATTAGGGGCACCATATGAGTTTTGGTGTAATACCCGCGCAAGCGTTCATAAAAAGTAGCTTAGAAGTTGTTGTCCTGTTGTTTTCCCTAAAATAGCAGATTTTAGGATGGAATAAATAGTAGTTTGGACAATGTTGTTGTTGATTAGGGGCACCATATGAGTTTTGGTGTAATACCCGCGCAAGCGTTCATAAATAGTAGCTTAGAAGTTGTTGTCCTGTTGTTTTCCCTAAAATAGCAGATTTTAGGATGAAATAAATAGTAGTTTGGACAATGTTGTTGTTGATTAGGGGCACCATATGAGTTTTGGTGTAATACCCGCGCAAGCGTTCATAAAAAGTAGCTTAGAAGTTGTTGTCCTGTTGTATTCCCTAAAATAGCAGATTTTAGGATGGAATAAATAGTAGTTTGGACAATGTTGTTGTTGATTAGGGGCACCATATGCGTTTTGGTGTAATACCCGCGCAAGCGTTCATAAATAGTAGCTTAGAAGTTGTTGTCCTGTTGTTTTCCCTAAAATAGCAGATTTTAGGATGAAATAAATAGTAGTTTGGACAATGTTGTTGTTGATTAGGGGCACCATTTGAGTTTTGGTGTAATACCCGCGCAAGCGTTCATAAAATAGTAGTTTGGACGAAGTTGTAGTCCTGTTGTTTCCCTAAAATGGCTGATTTTAGGAGGTAATATTTTGGGTGTCCATAAAGGTTGGTGTAATGCCCAGGTTTGTAGTATTTTAGTTGATGTTGTCCATGAGATGTTCCTATAACCATGATGAAACATGATTAGGTTTCCAAAAAGTTTGGTGTAATGCTCGTATATGAGTAAAGTGCTTGAAAGAAACCTCTGCTTGTAGCTTGAGTTTGTTAACTGATATTATCAATTACAATTTAACTTTTTTTTTGTTTGCCTGCATCTTGTAAAACATGAGTAATGCGAAAAATTAAATTTGACAATTTAATGGCTTTTAAGAATGTGATAATGTATGTATATGTAAAGATAAAAAAAAGTATTGTATTGCTACCTTGGAAAATTCAAAGCCACTGTTATACACTTAAAAAAAGCTAAGAATAACGTTAAACAATTATTTCTAATGTACATGTATTCAAGAGTTGCATATATTGTAAAGTATCAAGTTTATGTACGTAGTTTTAAAAATGTTTTTATTTCTCGTTTTAGGAATGATTTTGATGTTGTAATTTGCGAAAGGGATCAGAGCACAGGGGTCTACAATGCTTAAACGTTCCGATGACGGTTGGGGCACAGCCGAAGACACCGCTATACTTGATCAACGGCAGAATAAATCGATGTATCCTGTTTCGATGTGTCAGCGAATAGGTAACGGTCGGAATAACCAGATTGGTGACCGGACACGACCTGGAACGGATAGACGGAGATGCAGCACATGGAACTGGGTTCACATGGTAAGGGGCTACTATGGGGTAGCAGGTAGCCATGCCAGTTTCATTGCACAGCGGAGAAATAAACAGAATTGGAAAAACATTACCAGCCAGACCACGCTATTGGGATGCCGGAAGCGCTGACGAAGTGGACGGACGAGCCGTGGAAACAATGGCATAGCAGAGGCCGAGGAAACGGGGGAGGAGTTCGTTGTTGCCTTGGTGAGGTACTACCAATCTTCGAGGGAGTGAGCTGGGACGACGTCTACGGAGGAACATACCATCGTATTCGGAGTACTACCACAACCTTGGAGATAACGGATCGGATGCTCAGATGTCTACAACGGAGGCGTGGATGGTCAATTTCCCGACGACGGTTTTGCGTTACGGAGGACTATGAATTCGAAATTGTGAACACTATTTTTTTTGGGACATTTGTTTTTTGGCCGGTTGCAATGACCTTTGGAACGAATTTCACAGGGATTGAGTTGGACTATGACCCTCAGATTAACGTTATGTAAATTGTGTGCTCTCGATTGACTTTAAATTTTGTTTTATTTATTTTGATTGTTTTATTTTTATTTATTTGCTTTTATTTCTTCAACCAGAATGTCACTTGAAACATTGTGTTTTACAAACCACAAATAGAGTTTGTATCTTTGCGGAAAAGGCATGTGACATTATGGTTGAAATTTTATTAAGATATTTTTTAACATGTATGTTTTGTGCCTTGGGCCAAAGTGACCAGCAAATTAGAAACTGGTTACGTTAGCACAAGGATACGTATCATGACCATGGGTTAACCTTGTCTGAAGTTTGACCTGTGATTATGAAATCAGGAAGATTGGAATTATATATATTTGGGGAAATTGATATGTAGAATTAATGAGGGCAGACAGGATCAGATAGTTAGCAGTGTTTAAGTTGGAGCATTTACCATGTACAGATGTAAAGAATAAAATATTGGAACTTTACAGGCGTTATGCCACACGTTTTGGCATATAAAATGATAACTATTTCATATAGAGAATGGAGAAAATCGGTTGTTTACATAAATATTAGCTTAAGAAAAAAATCTCGGCCATACCATAATGTAGAAATTATCTCCTTTAATGTCAAACTTCGTTTACCACATATGAGATAAAAACAACTATTTCAGATGGAATAAAGGAGTTACTAGCTTAAATCTAAGTTTAAAAACTTCCACATTTCAAGGACCGCTTACTTATATAAATTTTAATAGGCACAGTTCGTCAGAAAGAACTAAGACACTGCATGGTATTACTATGCCCGAGTTACTATGATTACACTTTCCATTCGTGAGGTGAGTATAGTAAGAACCAAAAAATAATTAAGATAAGACCAATTAGTCGAAATTCCTAATCATGTATGTACAGTTAAGTGTCAGACAACCGACATCCCGTTATGAACTAGATGTGTGTTGACTTGTTATTTGTTTATACATGTATGAACCTCTTACAATATCACTACTAAACAAAAAGAACATATGCTTGTTCTATGCTGTTATCTCACCCTTTGCAATATTGACCATGTCTTTCGTGATCTTCAAATAAACAATTTTCCATTAGTTCCTTTCTTCATTCATTTCATCAAATTAAACTAGAAAAACTGTGAGCTGTAGCTCACAAATAAATACCCCCACCCCCCAAAAAAATTAATCAGATAAAATTCTAAAATAGGAGATGCACATCTACATTATGTCACAAAGATTGTGTGTAAGTTTCATGAAAATCCATCAAGGGGTTTAGGAGGAGTTGTGGATAAGAGATGGGCACCCCCATGTAGTCGAATGGCTGAGTCCATGTATTGCTATGTGAACCCCCAAAATCATTCTGATCAAACTTTGAAATAGTAGGTGCACATCTATATTATGTTACAAAGATTGTGTAAAAGTTTCATGAAAATCCATCAAGGGGTTTAGGAGCAGTTGTGGATAAGAGAAAGGCACCCCCATGTAGTCGAATGGCTAAGTCCATGTTTTGCTATGGGAAACCCTAAAAATCATTCTGATCAAATTTTAAAATAGTAGGTGCACATCTACATTATGTCACAAAGAATGGGTGTAAGTTTCATGAAAATCCACCAAGGGGTTTAGGAGGAGTTGCGGATAAGAGATGGGTACCCCCATGTAGCCGAATGGCTAAGTCCATGTTTTGCTATGGGAAACCCCAAAAATCATTCTGATCAAATTTTAAAATAGTAGGTGCACATCTACATTATGTCACAAAGATTGTGTGTAAGTTTCATGAAAATCCATCAAGGGGTTTAGGAGCAGTTGTGGATAAGAGATGGGTGCCCCCATGTAGTTGAATGGCTAAGTCCATGTTTTGCTATGAGAAACCCCAAAAATCATTGTGATCAAATTTTAAAATAGTAGGTGCATATCTACATTATGTCACAAAGATTGTGTGTAAGTTTCATGAAAATCCACCAAGGGGTTTAGGAGGAGTTGCGGATAAGAGATGGGTACCCCCATGTACCCGAATGGCTAAGTCCATGTTTTGCTATGGGAAACCCCAAAAATCATTCTGATCAAATTTAAAAATGTAGGTGCACATCTACATTATGTCACAAATATTGTGTGTAAGTGTGACAGCGGAAAAATGCGATAACTAAGTTTCATGTTTTTTGACATTGTTGGACAGTGGAATCTCTAGATTTAAGACTTATATAAATATTCAGTAAAATATTTGGACCTTTAAATTGATCAATTATTTTCCCATAGGATAGTGTGAAAACTCTATTTAAGGATTATCTTAAAATATTCTTATTGATTGAAATTGTCACTTTATCTTTTATTTAATCCGTCAGTTGCTTTTGTATTGTTTGAGACATATTTAAGTAATTCTTATTTTGTATCCGGTCTTGTTCAAACATAGACAAGTCTATAATCCTCTTTTGTCTGTTTAGTGCTATTTCTATGTTGATTAATTTATTGTCAAAATTCCGAAGTAATCGATGTTTTTAATGTTTAAGGGTAGTTGGAATCCGACATTGTAACTGTACGGACGTCGTACGTCTTATAGTCAATTTATAACTTGTTACGGAAAGCCGTCTTTCAAAATATATTGTATTGTTTTATGTGGATATTCCATATGTGTTTTATTAATAATTAACATTTGGAACTTTATTTTGTGTTTTATTACATTTGAAAAGTGAGCTAGTTTCCCCGAACTTTTGTATGACAGACCGGTGCGAACCGCTGTTATATTTTGGTGCTAGAACCCATGACAATTCGCCAAGTGGAACTTGTAAGCCGAATTGGTGCAAGACCGCCGTGTACGATGGATAACAGTTTTTATCGACTCAACTGGTGGTGTCCACCTGAATTTCGAATTCCTCAACATTGTAATTTCATACCGAAGATGAATTCATCTAGATGTTTCCGCTGTGGACAATTTGGACATTTAATCAAACAGTGCTCGACTGTCAACCCGAGGCCTAAGTCACAGAAAAGAATTCTTAGGGACAGTAAAAGAATGAATTCATTTATTCAGAAGAAAGTATGTGAAAGTTTTCCGTTTGCGGTCCTCGATGAACAAGAATTCAGAAAGACATGTAGGTCAAATTCAAATGCACACCTCGGAATAAAAGCAGCTCAGAAATTCGAGTGCCAGATTAACGTTTTATCGGTTCAAAACGACAAAATAACAAAGGAAAATTCACATTTGGAAAAAGTCATCGATGAAATTAAGAATCAATTGAAAGAAAAACGAAAAATGTGGAACGAAGAAAAGGAAAATCTGAAAAACGAAAACAAAAATCTAAAACGAAAACTACAAAAGAGCGTTGGCGGCCATAATGAAGCGAAAAACGAAATATTAACGCTAAGCAGGGAAAATGATAGTGCGAACAATTCCATAAAGAGGCTAAACAGAACTGTAGAAGAGCTAAGAGGAAAGAATGCCGCGGATGATAAAAATTTGGACACAGTCAAAAAGCTAAGGGCAACAATAAAAGAACTAGAAATTAGACAAGATGGCTTCCTATATGATCGAAGTCTAGTCGATTCTAGAATGGAAGATCTAAGGACCGTCATAGTTCGATCTGAAATAGATTACGAAAATAAAATCGAGGAGCTAGAGAAGAAACTAGAACAAGCTAAGCAGTTGAATGAGCGATCACAACAAATAGATCAATGTCAACAAGCCAGGAACCAACACCAACAAGAACAACAAAAACAACAGTTGAATCAAACACCCAACTATTACCCGCCTCAAAAAACACAACATTGGAACCAGCCTCAACAAACACCACATTGGAACCAGCCTCAAACAACACCACAGTGGCACCTGCCCCATCAACCATTGCAGTGGTACCAGCCACAACTTACACCACAGTTTAATACGTGTAACCAACCTCAACAAACTAAATACTTCGGTGGCAACAAGAAAAATCGAGGAAGACCGAGGAAATTTTAGTGTTTCGTTTTTATTACGACTCTGGGGACAGAGTCTCGTTTGTACCGGGAGGGAAATGTGACAGCGGAAAAATGCGATAACTAGGTTTCATGTTTTTTTACATTGTTGGACAGTGGAATCTCTAGATTTAAGACTTATATAAATATTCAGTAAAATATTTGGACCTTTAAATTGATCAATTATTTTCCCATAGGATAGTGTGAAAACTCTATTTAAGGATTATCTTAAAATATTCTTATTGATTGAAATTGTCACTTTATCTTTTATTTAATCCGTCAGTTGCTTTTGTATTGTTTGAGACATATTTAAGTAATTCTTATTTTGTATCCGGTCTTGTTCAAACATAGACAAGTCTATAATCCTCTTTTGTCTATTTAGTGCTATTTCTATGTTGATTAATTTATTGTCAAAATTCCGAAGTAATCGATGTTTTTAATGTTTAAGGGTTACAAATACCAAAACGCGGGTATAAACGGTTAATTTGGATATGCTATATATCGATATTTCAAGGAGTAACCTCTCATCAGTAGCATTTAAACCAAAACATTGGAAGATCAAATTCCAAAACAGTTGAAAACGAAAAGTACTCAAAACCAAAACGTTCGAACAAGGAAGCCAAATCCAGCACCGAGGATATCGACCATGTGCATTACAAGGAAAGAAACCTGGTGTTTTCATCAATTTTGAATTTAACAATCGGAAATTTCAGCGACAATATATTAGAAATTTTATGGTAATTCGTGTCAGACAAGTCTGACTACCAGGCTTGTGATTACCCTCGGGGACCTCTGGTCCACCAGCAGCGGTTATCGCCCAGTGGTTTCAAAATTACAAATACCAAAACGCGGGTATAAACGGTTAATTTGGATATGCTATATATCGATATTTCAAGGAGTAACCTCTCATCAGTAGCATAGTTGGAATCCGACATTGTAACTGTACGGACGTCGTACGTCTTATAGTCAATTTATAACTTGTTACGGAAAGCCGTCTTTCAAAATATATTGTATTGTTTTATGTGGATATTCCATATGTGTTTTATTAATAATTAACATTTGGAACTTTATTTTGTGTTTTATTACATTTGAAAAGTGAGCTAGTTTCCCCGAACTTTTGTATAACAGACCGGTGCGAACCGCTGTTATATAAGTTTCATGAAAATCCATCAAGGGGTTTAGGAGCAGTTGCGGATAAGAGATGGGTGCCCCCATGTAGTTGAATGGCTAAGTCCATGTTTTGCTCTGGGAAACCCCAAAAATCACTCTGATCAAATTTTAAATTAGTAGGTGCACAATTACATTGTGTCACAAAGATTTTGTGTAAGTTTCATGAAAATCCACCAAGGGGTTTAGGAGGAGTTGCGTATAAAAGAGATGGGTACCCCCATGTAACCGAATGGCTAAGTCCATGTTTTGCTATGGGAAACCCTAAAAATCATTCTGATCAAATTTTGAAATAGTAGGTGCACATTTACATTGTGTCACAAAGATTGTGTGTAAGTTTCATGAAAATCCATCAAGGGGTTTAGGAGCAGTTGCGGATAAGAGATGGGTGCCCCATGTAGTTGAATGGCTAAGTCCATGTTTTGCTATGGGAAACCCTAAAAATCATTCTGATCAAATTTTAAAATAGTAGGTGCACATCTACATTATGTCACAAAGATTGGGTGTAAGTTTCATGAAAATCCACCAAGGGGTTTAGGAAGAGTTGCGGATAAGAGATGGGTACCCCCATGTAGCCGAATGGCTAAGTCCATGTTTTGCTATGGGAAACCCCAAAAATCATTCTGATAAAATTTTAAAATAGTAGGTGCACATCTACATTATGTCACAAAGATTGTGTGTAAGTTTCATGAAAATCCATCAAGGGGTTTAGGAGCAGTTGTGGATAAGAGATGGGTGCCCCCATGTAGTTGAATGGCTAAGTCCATGTTTTGCTATGGGAAACCCCAAAAATCATTGTGATCAAATTTTAAAATAATAGGTGCATATCTACATTATGTCACAAAGGTTGTGTGTAAGTTTCATGAAAATCCACCAAGGGGTTTAGGAGGAGTTGCGGATAAGAGATGGGTACCCTGAAGGGTAACGGAAGGAAGGACGGACGGAAGGACGGACGGACGGACGGACCGACACCCCTATCACTATATACCCCCCACTTTTGAAGTGGGGGTATAAAAAAGAGATTTAATTCATTACAGAATCCCGCATTCGAATTTACATCCAGAAATTGACACTTAAAAATGACTTTGTATAAAGCTTTATGAAAAACGTGATGAATTAAACTCCCTCGATAGCAAAATTCAAATTAATGTCCTGATTCTGTTTCAGAACCGGGGTTTGTGTTTCCGAACCTTAATAGCTCAATCGAAAAGGAAGGTTTGTAACAATAAAATCTAGTTTAACTCATCATCTTTTAAGAAATGCATGCACCAAGTCACCCGGAGTGTACTTTGGTTTGATTTTCTCTCCGACTTTTAAGATTGATCGTCCCCAAGTTTGGTTACTACCCTTATTGATCGATTTCCAAATTTTGTAAAGCAACTGTCTCCTCACTCTATGAAGTTTTCATATTGCAACTGATCAAGAGTTTAATAGAGATCTTAATATTGACACAATAATTGCTAACATGTGGTTTTGTGTTGATCACAGAATGTCGCTCGAAAAAAAATATATTTATAAAGTTAGTTCGAAAAAAGAATTGAATTTCTTTATCTTGGATGAATGCGGAAGCGCCTTTCGTACTGTGTCCGCATTGTCGTCCTTTCGCACGTGACATGCGTATGAATCTACTCTTTTAAAAACGGCACGACGATTGCAACAAGCAGTTTCAGCTAACAATTACCACCTAAGTTCAATCTTTTTACGAAATGATTTTGAATTTCTGAATGCAGTTTGGTGGTTTTGTTATTCGTTTTGTTGTTTGTTTTTATATTTGTATTTCTGTCAACCGATTTTGTCTTCTTTTCGTTCGTACAACTTCGAATGCCTAATTGTTACCTCTTTGCATTTTGATGACCCCTTCATCTTGTAAAACACGTTTTGTCTGTATAACTATCTTATGTTAATTAAAGAAAATGTTCTCTTTATGAATCGATCACCATGACTGTTCCAAAATGGGTTAAATAAAACATAACAGATTCATCCAATAGGTCATGTATGAAAATGACATGGTCTAGCAGATATCAGTTTATTAATGCAAACATGTCCCAATTAGGGATAACAGCATACATTTACAATACAAACATAAATACAGAGTTGAAACATACAATGTACAACATGAACAACAACAGAAAATACAGTAAATTATCTATAGAGTATCCTCTCTCCCCAGTATCCTCTCTCCCCAGTTCTAATGACTGTATAATAAAAGAATAAACTATGGAGATTTGATCCAGTGTTGATGGGGTTAAGAGCCATTTCAATTTATTTATTTCATTTAAAGATTCAAAATTACAATCTATTAATTTCAATTTTTCAAACATTATATTACGAAGCGCCTGGTTTTTTTACAATGAAAAAAAGAAATGATTCTCATCTTCTACTTTATTACAGAAATTGCACAATCTTTTATCTCTTGGTATCTTATTATACCTTCCAATTTCAATTTGAAGTTTGTGGTCACATATTCTAAGTTTTGTGAAAGTTTATCTGTATTTGAAATTAGGATGGGAGAGATAATATTCATCCTCATCCTCATTTTTGAAGTATTTATATAAATAGGCCTTATTATTTTCATCAAATTTATTTACCTTATCAAGTGTGATATCTTTATTATATAATTTATTTACATTATTTTTACCATTATTTGTAAGTTTACTAAGAATTTTAGAATTAGTACAATTAATAAAATCTTCTATGTCCATATGAATATCTTAAGTTAAAGTTTTGGCATATGAATACCATGTGTAAGTTCCTTCTGAATCTAACTGTTTTGTTAACTCAAAAGCTTCTTTAAGTAAAGGGTTAAGCTCTTGATAATTTAACCTTGCTAGGTATTTTAAAGTTTGAATGTTTATGAAGCATTCTAATGGATTTCTATTTAGTTCAGCTCTGTTGACAACATTTGTTGAGCATTTGTTTGCTCCTAATGTACCTTTACAGGAGAGTAAATGTACTTTTTCTAGGTGTGTTTTATCTATAAAATTAAAAATATCTAAATTCTTGTGCGTTTTACTGGCACATTCTTTTGCTCTATAGTATTTTAGATAAATATCCATATAGTAAATTTCTGAATTATAACATAATATAGGTTTTACCAGTGTATCAAAGAGATAACATGATACTTTAACTGGTAAATCTTTGAGTAATGAAGTATATGATTTGATAGAGAATAAAACTTTGCGTGCTTATTTTGATAAATGGTCACCGTTAGGTTGCAGTGTTCCATTTGATTTTATTATGGTTCCAAGATATTTAAACTCGTGGACATTTCCGATGTCATTACTTTTATACTTTAGAAAACTGTTTGGTATGTTACGTGGGTTATTCTGAATAATCATTGATTAAGATTTATTGACATTCACTGTCAGTTGCCAATTACTAGTATCACAATATGTTGACAGGTTTATTAAACTATTTTGTAAACCAGAACTACTCTCAGATAATAATATGAGATCATCTGTAAATAGTAGACTATTTATACTACAGTACTATCCATAATTTTGGATGCACCACACTTGTTAGATTCTAAAAATTTAGTTATATCATTAACAAATATATTGAACAGAGTAGGACTTATCGATCTCCTTGTCAAACACCCTTTTCTATTCCAAAAAATTCGAATGTTTACCATCAAATTTGAATGCTCCTTCAGTATTATTAAACTGACTTTTCAAAAGCTTATACAATAATCCATTTCTCCAAAGTGAATCAAAAGCTTTTTTTAGGTCAACAAAGCAGACAAACAGTTTTTATTTTTGTTTTTATGTATATATTTATTGATAAGGGATTTTAGTATAAAAAGGCTGTCAGAAGTTCTGTGATTAATTTTTATTGGACAACAACGTGTCACAAATGATTTATTTCCCCCTACTAAAGATTATTGCTTCTTTAATAGTTAAATGGTTCAAAACCAAAGTAAACTATTCAAGAACCCTAACATCAAAACGCTTGCATATAGGCATATTTCATTTGTAATAATAAACCAAAAATAATAACACGTTCCATTTTATAATATACATTAGTTAAACCAGAGAACTCGTCTATCTTAAATCCATTAAAACTAAAAATATTTAATAGAAATTCATCTGTCTTTCCAAAAAAAATCCCCCAAATTTAGCTCAGAATGTATTTAGTCAATTTTTTAAGGAGTGAGACCTAATATAGAGTTAAACATAAAGTGGGCAATTTTCAAGGTTGGAAAAAAAACATTGGTTGAAACAGTGCGAAAATCATTGAACTCCATTCGCCTGTTTTAGGAGTGTTTAATACATACATATATCAATACATAAGACATCACAAAAATCAAAACTTCACAATTAAATTAAATATGAAGAAAAGATTATATTTACATGATCTGTTGACTTTTTAAATACAAATCAGGCATTGTATAGTATGTTTTCAGTCCATTTTTATTAATAACTGGAACACGCCGAGCTGTTCCGTCTTCTTTTGTTTCATAGCCCTAACATTATAATGATTTAACAAGTGGTTAGGAAAGTATCTGAATAATTTGATTTATAGAAACGGCGTCTTGCATTCGCCAATAACAATTACAAGGTTCATTTCCTCCGACTGGATTTTTTCCTAAGTAGAGCTCGACCTGAAAGGGAACAGGTTGTCTCATGTAACCAATTATTTCCCTTTTCGTTACCTGTTTTAATTTTTTACCTCTTTAACATTTATTAAACCGTTATTCACCCCTCCCCCCCCCCAAAAAAAAACCCACAGAAAACGGGTTTCTTAGTACATAGTTTGAAAACTTATTGAACTTTACAGCTAGAACCGAGCTAATGCACCATTCCGAAGGAAAAGAGTCCATACTTAGTATACGGAAAATGCAAATCAAAAGAGTTAAGATTTTATACTTTAAAATTAGAATCTGACGATGAAATTCACTTTACCATGAATGTATGGCGTGTACATAAGAAGCAGAGGTACCAAAGGGGAATCCGAATGTCACAAAAGTCCGAAAGGGCAGAGACAAAACCAGTCAACACGAACAAGAACGGGACAAAAACAGACAACATGTAAAACATTAAGGTATAATTTAATTTAATTCCTGTTTGCAAATGTTGTCACAGCGATGAACGATATAATGTTTTGAGTATAAACATTTTTTTATTCATCAAGCTAAACTAGTACTATACACAATATATAAACTGTTACATTAATGTCTTTACCAAGGTACAAATGTAGGATGGGTTGCTGCTTCTGATGGTTTATCATCAGCCGGTGTTTTCTGAAATGTAATTTTACTGAATAATCACTGGACAGGTACAAATGTACGATCGGATGGTTATATATACAAATTGGCAAATCAATCTACAGAAAGGTTTCACGAGATACGTATTTTTTATCACATCGAGTTAAATATATGTCAAATTAGGAAACGAGCAGTTGCGAGTTTCCTTTGACAAATAGCAAACGATTGTGATGAAGATCTGTTTCTCATCACTTGTTGTTGTGAAACCTTTTTCACCAATTTTCTAACGTTAAAGTATAGGCTCAAAAATAATTTTAATTACTAATTTAAAAATAACTCATTGGAAAATAATACGATATGTACCTTGTTCAGTAAACATGTGAAAAAAAGTATTCAAATATTAAAGTATCACCTTTTAATCATAAATTTTAATTAATTAACTTTATAACATAAAAAACGTTTTTGTGCATTTTTGGATAAAAAATTTGTTTGTATTTTTAATCAAGCGAGATCAACATTGTTCAAACAATCCACGAGATGGGTATCGCACTGCGGAGTCTCGTGCGGACACCCAAGCAAATCTTGAAATTGAATATCACATCGTGTGGAGTGTAATACGCATAGTAGTCTCATCTCGCAAGAACTATATAGATAACATTGCACAACAGTTAGGGACTGTTCAATATTTATCAAAATACTGGGTTGGTGCATTTGTATAATGGGTACGTAGTTTTTTTTGCACATTACAAATGCTTGGCGAATAGATTTTTATAAAAAATACTTCCGCTGGGCGACTACTTTTTTAGGGTGATAAAATGTAAAAAAATGCTGGCATTGTAAATCATATAACGATAAAGTAGAAGATGAAGTTCATTTTCTTATTAATTGCCCAATTTATAATTCTTTAAGAGAGAATTTTTTTTTCTCTTTTTACAAAGATACATATCCCTATGAAATTTCAATTCATTCAGTCAATCGCCTCCTGAACCCTTGTTCTATATAAAATCTAAAAAGCATTTGCTTATATCTCAGAGAGTCATTTTTTTTAAATTCGTAGGATCTAAATAAGTAATTATTTCTATATATAAAAACAAAAGATGCTAAAAGATGCTTTACAATAATGAAATTGTTGCATTTTTTTATGTGATGACTCCCATTCATATATATTATCATATTTATGTATGAATGTCTAGAATATAATCAAACAATGTTACTGTAATTTCAACCCTGAAAATCATCTGACAAACAGATTTTGATTTTTGAGTGCCCTCAGCGAGGATCGAACTCACAACATTTGGGACATTTACGGCGTATGCGCCTAGCTAACAGAACAGAGGTTGTAACCACTACACCACCCTAGGCTCCTCAAAAGAAGAGCTTTCGTTTGGGTAGTGTTACTTTTCAAAATCAAAATCTGTTTGTCAGATGATTTTCAGGGTTGAAATTACAGTAACATTGTTTGATTATATTCTAGACATTCATATATATTATCAAATTCGAATAATCTTGCATTCTGCAGTTTCTGTGGAATCCAATGGAGCATGAACATAAACACGTTAGAGATAGCTATAAATAGACCATGCATAAATATCACAAGGCTATGGAATTTATCAAAAACTCTGATGAATTCGTGTGTATATTCAATTCAATAGCTCTGTAATTAAACACCTTGCGACGCTTCATACATTGTGTTAGCAGAATAAGTTGTAGGTTATAACTGCGCAAATGCTAACAATGCATTTTTCCATAGGGGGTACCCTTGTATTCAATTTTTTTAAAAATAGTTATTGACCGATTTTCACTTTCTATGGGTCAAAATCTTTCAGTTAACATCCAAACGTTTATTTTTAGCCAATAAAAAACCTATGTCTATGCGGCGTTAATGAACGTAATTTTAGGTTGAAAAAAGGGGGGTGATTTTTCGATTTTATTTTCAAAACCCAAATTTTCAAAGATGCGAGCGCCCTGTAGACACAAGATTGGCACCAGAATTTCTTTGTCAATCACGTTGCTGTCTGTATTTTATTCCACGCTTTATCTTAGGGTAAAAAAATTACCGGTGGCAGAGGTTTGCATTTGCGCAGTTGTAACCTATACTTTTTGCATAAAAATCAGAAGGACACTTTTCTTTTATCAAAAGTATATTTAATATATCTAGACTTTATATAACTAGTGAGAAAAAATAATCTTTTTGTTAAAGCCCTGGAGAGCTGATTTTAAAAAGCCCCCCTCTTGCAAGAAAATTCTAAATTTTTAAGTGGTTGTTAGAGGAAATACGGTATTCTACCAGAACGTTCTTTACAAGCTTAAGATTTCCCCCATATTTTATACAAGACATATGTATTATCTACAGATGAGATTGACTTTCGATATACCTTTGGCCTATTTGGACCAAAATATGGGTCTAAATATAAAGATATTGTAAATTTTTGGAAAATAGAAAAATTGCGGCATTTTGAAACAGACTATAACCTTCTTGTAGCACAAAGCGTTTGAGTTTTTGTGTGCAATGTGTTACATCTGCATCTATACATAAATTTTATAATAGTTTTAAGCAGAGAATCATTTCTTTAGGTGTTTCAAATTAACAATTTTAATGCACCCCCATTGTGGACAAATGGACACAATTTTCGCTTGGGGCGTTTTAAAAATTTTGTTCTGGTTTGAAGCATTTTTGTGTACTTACTGGCGTTCAAAAATTACCTATGCATCTAAGCAAAATAAAAAATTGCAAACAACCAATATTTGATTAATAATAACAACAAAATTATTTTTTTATGAGTCCCTACGTCTATATTCTCCTTTTTCCTATTACAGAATTAAGAAACAGACTATAGACCGGTTTTTGCAATCTAAATATAGACCAAATGTCATTATTTGTATTTACACGTCGATATTTCACATTCCATTCAAATAAAGCTTTATAACAACCAATGCAACGTAAAAAGAGACAGTTTCTATAGGTTATAACTGCGCAAATGCTAACAATGCATTTTTCCATAGGGGGTACCCTTGTATTCAATTTTTTTAAAAATAGTTATTGACCGATTTTCACTTTCTATGGGTCAAAATCTTTCAGTTAACATCCAAACGTTTATTTTTAGCCAATAAAAAACCTATGTCTATGCGGCGTTAATGAACGTAATTTTAGGTTGAAAAAAGGGGGGTGATTTTTCGATTTTATTTTCAAAACCCAAATTTTCAAAGATGCGAGCGCCCTGTAGACACAAGATTGGCACCAGAATTTCTTTGTCAATCACGTTGCTGTCTGTATTTTATTCCACGCTTTATCTTAGGGTAAAAAAATTACCGGTGGCAGAGGTTTGCATTTGCGCAGTTGTAACCTATACTTTTTGCATAAAAATCAGAAGGACACTTTTCTTTTATCAAAAGTATATTTAATATATCTAGACTTTATATAACTAGTGAGAAAAAATAATCTTTTTGTTAAAGCCCTGGAGAGCTGATTTTAAAAAGCCCCCCTCTTGCAAGAAAATTCTAAATTTTTAAGTGGTTGTTAGAGGAAATACGGTATTCTACCAGAACGTTCTTTACAAGCTTAAGATTTCCCCCATATTTTATACAAGACATATGTATTATCTACAGATGAGATTGACTTTCGATATACCTTTGGCCTATTTGGACCAAAATATGGGTCTAAATATAAAGATATTGTAAATTTTTGGAAAATAGAAAAATTGCGGCATTTTGAAACAGACTATAACCTTCTTGTAGCACAAAGCGTTTGAGTTTTTGTGTGCAATGTGTTACATCTGCATCTATACATAAATTTTATAATAGTTTTAAGCAGAGAATCATTTCTTTAGGTGTTTCAAATTAACAATTTTAATGCACCCCCATTGTGGACAAATGGACACAATTTTCGCTTGGGGCGTTTTAAAAATTTTGTTCTGGTTTGAAGCATTTTTGTGTACTTACTGGCGTTCAAAAATTACCTATGCATCTAAGCAAAATAAAAAATTGCAAACAACCAATATTTGATTAATAATAACAACAAAATTATTTTTTTATGAGTCCCTACGTCTATATTCTCCTTTTTCCTATTACAGAATTAAGAAACAGACTATAGACCGGTTTTTGCAATCTAAATATAGACCAAATGTCATTATTTGTATTTACACGTCGATATTTCACATTCCATTCAAATAAAGCTTTATAACAACCAATGCAACGTAAAAAGAGACAGTTTCTATAGGTTATAACTGCGCAAATGCTAACAATGCATTTTTCCATAGGGGGTACCCTTGTATTCAATTTTTTTAAAAATAGTTATTGACCGATTTTCACTTTCTATGGGTCAAAATCTTTCAGTTAACATCCAAACGTTTATTTTTAGCCAATAAAAAACCTATGTCTATGCGGCGTTAATGAACGTAATTTTAGGTTGAAAAAAGGGGGGTGATTTTTCGATTTTATTTTCAAAACCCAAATTTTCAAAGATGCGAGCGCCCTGTAGACACAAGATTGGCACCAGAATTTCTTTGTCAATCACGTTGCTGTCTGTATTTTATTCCACGCTTTATCTTAGGGTAAAAAAATTACCGGTGGCAGAGGTTTGCATTTGCGCAGTTGTAACCTATACTTTTTGCATAAAAATCAGAAGGACACTTTTCTTTTATCAAAAGTATATTTAATATATCTAGACTTTATATAACTAGTGAGAAAAAATAATCTTTTTGTTAAAGCCCTGGAGAGCTGATTTTAAAAAGCCCCCCTCTTGCAAGAAAATTCTAAATTTTTAAGTGGTTGTTAGAGGAAATACGGTATTCTACCAGAACGTTCTTTACAAGCTTAAGATTTCCCCCATATTTTATACAAGACATATGTATTATCTACAGATGAGATTGACTTTCGATATACCTTTGGCCTATTTGGACCAAAATATGGGTCTAAATATAAAGATATTGTAAATTTTTGGAAAATAGAAAAATTGCGGCATTTTGAAACAGACTATAACCTTCTTGTAGCACAAAGCGTTTGAGTTTTTGTGTGCAATGTGTTACATCTGCATCTATACATAAATTTTATAATAGTTTTAAGCAGAGAATCATTTCTTTAGGTGTTTCAAATTAACAATTTTAATGCACCCCCATTGTGGACAAATGGACACAATTTTCGCTTGGGGCGTTTTAAAAATTTTGTTCTGGTTTGAAGCATTTTTGTGTACTTACTGGCGTTCAAAAATTACCTATGCATCTAAGCAAAATAAAAAATTGCAAACAACCAATATTTGATTAATAATAACAACAAAATTATTTTTTTATGAGTCCCTACGTCTATATTCTCCTTTTTCCTATTACAGAATTAAGAAACAGACTATAGACCGGTTTTTGCAATCTAAATATAGACCAAATGTCATTATTTGTATTTACACGTCGATATTTCACATTCCATTCAAATAAAGCTTTATAACAACCAATGCAACGTAAAAAGAGACAGTTTCTATAGGTTATAACTGCGCAAATGCTAACAATGCATTTTTCCATAGGGGGTACCCTTGTATTCAATTTTTTTAAAAATAGTTATTGACCGATTTTCACTTTCTATGGGTCAAAATCTTTCAGTTAACATCCAAACGTTTATTTTTAGCCAATAAAAAACCTATGTCTATGCGGCGTTAATGAACGTAATTTTAGGTTGAAAAAAGGGGGGTGATTTTTCGATTTTATTTTCAAAACCCAAATTTTCAAAGATGCGAGCGCCCTGTAGACACAAGATTGGCACCAGAATTTCTTTGTCAATATTTAACAGAAGTTTATTCATTCATCTATCTAAATATTATTTTATATCAACCAATCACGTTGCTGTCTGTATTTTATTCCACGCTTTATCTTAGGGTAAAAAAATTACCGGTGGCAGAGGTTTGCATTTGCGCAGTTGTAACCTGTAATTGTACTTCGCAGGGAAAAGTAACTCTACCCAAACGAAAGCTCTTCTTTTGAGGAGCCTAGGATGGTGTAGTGGTTACAACCTCTGTTCTGTTAGCTAGGCGCATACGCAGTAGATGTCCCAAATGTTGTGAGTTCGATCCTAGCTGAGGGCACTCAAAAATCAAAATCTGTTTGTCAGATGATTTTCAGGGTTGAAATTACAGCAACATTGTTTGATTATATTCTAGACATTCATATATATTATCAAATATCTTGCATCATATTTATGTACATGTACATTTATTGATGTTTGTGCTGTATTCGATTACATAATTTATAACATTATGTAACTGTGTTTGTATTCATGACTTGTAATTGACTATGCTTTATCCAATAGAATATTTGAATTTGAATTTGAAAAGGCTCTTGATAGGCTATTTAGCTGTTACTTTTTGTTATTAAAATACGGTAAGAATATTGCTGGGCAACAAGATTTTTTTACTGTAAAAAGACTTTTTTCTTGATTAGGCTTTGCTGGGCAAATAGAAATTTTGACGATGAAAAAGAATTTGCACCGGCCCATTATTTTGATAAATATTGAACAGTCCCTTAGAGAAATGTAGATAAAGGTCAAAATACGCGTAAATGACCCTTACCGTTTCAGGATATTAGAGAAAAATAAAGTCATGAAAGTACTACACAATCTTTAATTGCAATGTAAAACATTCATTTTTTTTATAACATGCCACATTTAATCCTGTATTAAGCCATTTAAGTAACTGCCGTGTTCGTTTGTCTTACGTGGGATTGTTTTACTACAGTCTTTGACTAAAAAGGTAAAAATGAGATATTAGAATTTCTTTGAATATTAATTAAAAAAATATTCAATTGTTTTGTTTGATGGTCCAAGAGGATTAAGCTGTATAATCCATTTGAGTTCTATAAATCAACGAAAATTCTTTTAAATTTTTTTGTTCTCAAATAAAATTATTTTTTTAAAACACAAATAAACTTTTTATTAGTATACGAACTCTGATAACAAAAAACCAAGATGTTATCTTCTAAAACAAAAAAGTTTTCCATATGGTCTAATGCTAAATATTTCACCAATTTTAATAATACCTGAAATGGTGTGTTTATCTGACGGAACAGCCAGGTGTTGGGCCCACCTGAACATAATTGAAAGGACTAACAATAGGAGATTATATGACCAATTAGCTACACAAAGGGTTTTTAAAGGTATATGGAGCAAATGCTGTTCCTGGTCACTAGGTTGTACTCCCATGGATTTCTATGAATTTTTGGTCCATTTTTACTATTAAGGTCTATGGAAAACATTTTTATTAATCATGCAAAAATTTTGATTTTTTTTTTGCCTGAGTTCGTATTCCATTAAAAGGTCATGACATGTTAAAATATTTTAAATATTTTGCAAGACGTAAATTTACAAGCCATTTTTCGTTGATTTATAAAACTCAAACGGACTATACCTATTTTGTCCCATGGGATAATTTTCTCCCAATAATTTTTATTTCTTTCGTTGGATACCTTTATTCCTTTTGAATAAATCTTTTCCTAATGAAATTTTGTGGTGCTTTAGGTTTAAGGTGTCATTCATTTTCACTTGGAAGTCAAGGACTTCAAAAGTATAGTAATGATTTCGGAAATCAATCCGCGTCTCGTTTTTCCCGAGACCGACGTACAACCTATCCGATTGTACATTCGCTCTCCGGTAGAAGTGTGTTTATTCTTTTTGGTAAACAAGCTTTCTAATCTATTTTTTATAGCCCCTACAGATTACCTGGTGTGTTTTTATATTTCATTTTAAATGATGATATAGCATTTTCGATATTTTTCATAACCTTTTTAAAAATACATTTCCGTTGTGTATCACGTGACTTTAGTCACCTGTGCGATGGGGAAATACAATTTGGCGGGAATATACAAATTATAGAAATTAAAACCATTAATGCTTCATATAAAAGCTGAGATAATTTAACTTATGATTTTCTCAGATAAAAGTTACCGGAAAATAAATGTATTTATATCGATTTTAAATCGTTGTAAGAAGGCTTGGTTCATACATAAATAAAGATATTTTTAAATTCAGTAATTGCCTTCTTCTGTCGAAATCAAAACGGGTACCATCGTTCAAATGTGACTTCCAAGTACACGGTACCAACGGTACTTTTTTTTATTTTAGCACTAAAGCCGGACGAAACAGAGAGCTGAAACGTTTAGATAATGAGCTCAAACGTTAATGTAAGTTCGCGTTGTTGATTGTTGTTCAGTTGTTTTCTTTTTTGTGTGTGTGTGTGTGTTTGTGTTTCTTCGTTTTGTTCTTGTCCGTGTTTACTAATTTTGTAGTTGACCTTTCGGACTTTTAACCATTGGTGCCTCTTTGCTTCTTTCACTCAGGTGATGCACAAGTAAATTTGCGTCACCCGGGAGAGTTTAACATGAAACGAATCAAATCAAATTCACCTAGATCGAGCTTATACTGAAAAATCACAGGAAAAGTTCACCTCTACTTCATTTTTTATTTTTGTGAATCTCTCGCAAGTTTCACATGAAAATCTTGTGAATATCTCATGAAATTCACATGAATTACATCTGAAGTACAATTGGTTTGTCAGTGCAATTAAATTTTGGTTTAAATTATAGGCTTCATCCCGTTCGGCAGTTTTGTTTATACTTATGTAGCATATACAGCAAAACCAACTTTACTGTTTTATATCCGTTTTGGTAATTGTGTTCTAGTGGAGGTCAAGGTTAATGATTCGTTTCAGGTATCGACGATAATTATTTTCCGGATAATCGGCAGATCTTTTCCTTGGCTGATATTCATATACCACTGATTTTGTGAGGAACACATGAGCATTTCCCCAATTTTGTTTTTCTTTTTTGATTGATTGAAAGTCAACTCAGTATAAAGACAACCATATAGTAGCTGTCTCGTATCATCATATTTGATAAAGTTCTAAACGGTTTTTATTCTAAGGCACCGACCATTTGTGTTTTGTTTTTTTTTGGGGGGGGGGGGTGTTCTGGGATTTAAAAAAAAATATTCTGGCTCTGATTTTTGGCGAAAAAAAATTGTCTGGCCAGCTTATAGGTCGAAAAAATTAATATGACCCTCATTTTGCGCATGAGAAAAAAGAGATTTTCTGAACAAAATCTTCTATCATTGAGTGTATGAGAAAAAAAGTAAGCCGGCCCGCGCAGCGGTCGAAAAAAAATCCCGGCTCTGGTGAAAATCCCAGCCCCCCCCCCCAGAAAATCAAATGGTTGGTGCCTAATTCAGTGACTTTTCTGGTCGCATGAGAATGAACATACTTTCATTTCAATTGTGTACGTACCATTCTACTTCGTTTTTAAAACAACTTTTCCATCTTCCGTGGAACGAAGCCTAAAAATAAGACACATTTTGTTATAAATGAAAAGCAGTAAAACCTAGAATAGAAAGAAAGTGTGTTGACAATAATTGTAATACTCATAACATAATCTTCATTTGACTCGCTTGAACATTATCAGATGATATAATGGGCCTTTTGTTTGGTCAGTGTATGCTTGTTAGTTGGCATGGTAAAGACCTCAGCTCGTGAATAAGGTGGTATTTAATGTTAATTCGTATTAGTGTACATGTAGCAAGTTCACATTCTATTTAGTATAGCAATTATTTCAAAAGCTGCTTTGTGACCCAACGGATCTCAAATCTTGAAAAGTAAGGTACAACATGTAACCTTTGAGACAACTTTCATGTAACTAGAGAAGTCATTGGTTTAAACACATACTATTGTGATAATTGTACACTTCCAAACAACGAAGAGCCGGTGGTGTAGTGGTTAAAGCGTCGGCCTACTAACACCGAGGTTCGTGGTTCGTTCCTCGTCAGGGGTGAAAATTTCCGACTCTCTCTTGACACCATTTGCGAGGGTGGCCTCCAGGATCGATGCTTCTCCTTCGGAAGAGACGAAAAATGTTGTCCCGTGTATATGGAGAGCAATACCTCATGCACTTTATAGACCCCTTTGTGGAGTTCGATAAGAGTAGGGTCAATGAGGGTGCTACAAATGCCACACTCGCAAACTGTCAGCTGGAGAGGGATTTACATAAGCATAAAGCTTGTTTCTCAATCCAGGATAAACAAATATGTTTAAAGTAAGGCTCTCGTTAACATATACATGGTGCAAAAATAGGCACGGACCATTTGATTTTCTGGGGGGGGGGGGGTCCTGGGATTTTTTTGATAAAAAATTCCCGGCCCTGATTTTTGTAAAAAAAAATAATCTGGCCAGCACCTAGGTTGAAAAAAATAATCTGGTTTCAATCTTGCCAATTGAAAAAAAAAATCTTGACAACAAAATTTCCTTGCTTAATATGTGCGTGAAAAAAATAATGTGTCCCGGCTCAAGGTAAAATCCCAGGCTCCGGTAAAATCCCAGGCTCCCACCCCCCTCCGCCACCCAGAAAATCATATAGTCCGTGCCTTACTCAGAAAAAAAATTTTATGATTTAGAATCCTAAGATTCAATAATGAAACAAGGTTTACAAATCTGTGTGAATAATTTGGAAAAATAAACAATCAATAGTTAAAAAATCATCAAAAGTAAACAACTAGTAATAGTTCTTAAACAAAAAAACATACAAACCTCAATTTGAACTCATCCAAAAGTGATTCAATAAAATCGCCCAAAAATTGTTTTTCGTCAAATGGTTCCACTCTGGTTACCCTTTGGTAGTTGGCAATGACGCTAAGATCGACTATTTCCTGTTTCAGTACATTGTACGTTGTATAAAATGTGACGTCATGCTTTTCGTCTATCAATCTTTCAATGCTTTGGCAAACAGAAAATTGGTTGTCATAGGTCTTCTTCATTTCATTCAAGCTGTAATTAATTTCTTCTAATTGTAGTACGTTTGCGTCCTCTGTTATATTCATTTTGACGCGTTCCCTTTGCTGTAGAACTTTGGCGATTCTTTCAACAGCTGTTTTAATCTGGTCTGTAACATGGCTTGCGTTATCTTTTGCTTCAAAAAGAACGGTTTTACTAAGAATAGTAATCTGCGAGTTGATCTCTTGGAGTTGTGATTTTAATTTCGATACCTGCTTTTTTGCATTTTTTCTAGCACTTGAAACTATTACCGACACTTTGCCGATTTTATGTCTAATATGTGTTGTTGTTACGCACATAGAGCATATCAAGACATTGCAGTCCAAGCATGAGAAACTATACTCTTCATTATGGTCTCGACATTTGATCTTCGGACGTTTCATTGTGGGATCAAAATTCTTGACATTCTCAACAAAGTGCTCTTTAGTTACAGCCAATTTATCATGTCGTTTTTCTCTGCATTCTTTACAAAATGCCGATTCGCAATCATGACAGTAGTAAATGGCATTCTTAGGACAAAAGGCACAGTTGGACACAGCAACTTGAGGCTAAAACAAAGTAAAGAATAACATTATATTTTAAAGTTTTCAAGACATTCTTTTAAGGTTGATTGCTGGTCAAGTTTTGAGATTTCTGTCAGATTGCTAGAATCCTCTCGATTCTACCATTTAAATAAGGATAATATTTTTGCCCTTCAACCCGCTAATTTCTTTTCATAATAAGGTTTCTTGTGTCATTAAGAGCTAATTAACAAAGTTTTGAAATTTTCTTGAACTTTCTTCATAGGTTTTTACACTAAAACAAGTCTAATGCTAAACCTATGAAAAGGTCAGAGAAAGCCTTTTCCCGCCAAATGTTGAACGCTTATTTTCTCGAAAACGAGTTCAGCAACCAATGAATTTTTTAAGCTTATTTTGTACCTTCACCAATGGTCTTTCCATCAAATATAAAAATTTATATACCTTGTTATTTTCAAACTGACCAGCGAACATCCTTAACTTACTCAACTTTAACTTTTAAAATTGTATGTACAATAGTATTTGACCAGATACCACCAATAACACTTAAAAACGGAGGCGTACGGAATCAAAGTTCACCATCTAGGTTTTCCTTTTCTAATCATCGTTTTAAGTTTGGGTATTTTCTTTTCTAACCTTTCTACATTAACATGTATATATAAACTCGAGACAGTTAAAACGCTGGGGTTATACTTTAAAGATATGCATGACAGCTACCTATAACACTTCTTTATAATACAAAACAAAAAGCGGTAAAAACAGTTTATTTTGCTTTTGCTCTATATGCATATTTCAAGGAGTAACCTTCTTCAGCAGCATTAGAACCAAAACATTGAAATTCGAAAACCAAATGATTTGAAGGAAAAGAACAAAAAGCAAAACGTTCGAACAGGGAACCCAAAGCCAGCATCTAGCCTATGATACTTGGATATCGATCATGTGTAATACATGGAAAAAACTTGCGGTCGTATCAAAATAATATAAGGATACCAAATTTCTCACTGGGAATGCCCAACATTCAAGATTTAGCGCCATTATGTTTTTAGCCTTTAGGGGCAATGAGCCTCAAAACCCTGCCCAAAATTATTTTGCCTTGCTACGCTCGGCAAACCCTTTTTCCTTTTATTATTTAGACCCAGGCTATGACCATGTAAGTATAAAGATCAACAAATGGAAGATAAAATCTGAATGACAATAGAATATGGAAAGAGACTACCGTAAGGCAAAACTGGGAAGTACAATAAGAATGACAGATGAATGTTCAAAGATGGGGAAAGAATTAAGACCAGAAACACTTATTCTGAGTCACAAAGTCAATATTACAGCAAAATTTAACAGTGGAAAATGCATTGCAAGGTCAAATAGTTGAATAAATAATAAAAACGGCTAAGCAGATTTACAATGTAGAGTGAAACTAGGGAAATATACCAACAGGAAGACAAATTGTACGAATAAAGTAAAGATACTATGTTAAATTTTAATTGATCGACATGCATACAAGCAAAACCCAGGCAATAGCTGGCACATGACAAATTTTGTTTTTCAAAAAATTTTCATTGATTTCACATCAAGTTAACATCCCTTTCCCAAAACAAATGCAGTTTTTTGGTTTATTAAAGTGATAACTAAGATGTAATTTATATAGAATACAATGAACATATGCAGAAAAGGGGAGATAACTCTTGCATATTTGCAAAATTTTATTGGTTTGTTAATGAACTCTAAGGCTGATTCACAAGTCATCCATGTTGCTTTCAAACGAATCCTGGTGATTTTTTTTTTTGTTTTACTTGTAAGTCAAACAATATATTATAACAATTAATTTGCTGGGATAAAATTATTCGTGTGAAATATTTTGTAGGCTATTGCCTGATTTCTACATAGACAGCCTCTTAACAAATAAAATGAATGTTCATAGTGCTTAATATTTTTTTTAATATTCTGAATGAGTTGGAAAAAAATGATCCGATTTTGCTTTTGTCAACAAAAAATATGATCAGGTTGGAAAATCTATGATCCCCTCCAAATAAAGATGGTTGTTGCCTTAGAGGAAAACCTGCACATGTATAGGTAAATTCATACCACTGAAACAAGAAACCTACCTGTGCATCAATGATAGCTACTTTTTCGATCACCAATGGCTGATGTCCAAAACGTACAGCTCCTCTTAGAACAGCTGATCCCGCGTTCTCTTTCACAATTAGCTTCCGTGGTGCTTTGATTATTTTTCCTATTTCTGATTGAATCAATTGACATTCGGCAAATTCACCAACCATGTAAATAGAGTTTGTGTCTTTTAGCTTTGGATCCCTTAACATTTTTTTTATCAGGCTAACAACTCCATTGGTAGTTTTGTCAAAAAGTCCCTTAAAGACATCTGGGTCAATAAAGAGTTTTTGTCTAGCATACTTTACTTTGGAACTGAAAATTGAGTTTTCAATTACATATTCACATTTCTCATGATTCTCCATAAGTAAACCAGTAAGAGATATTGGCAGCGTTATAGTGATATTTTTGGTTCGCTCTATTGTTATTGATCTAATTTTGATCTCGATTTCTCTAGATAAATCCATGTACTCTTCGTGATAGTTTTCTTTAAGACTCTCTATTACACCATGGCCTAATAATTCGTTGAGAAAGTCAAAGATATCTGCAAAGACAGATTTTCTTCCCAAACTAACACCCCAAGGGGTGATCAATTCTTTGATAAGTCCCTTTTCCTTTTTGTAAACCGCTATATCTGTTGTTTCGTCTAAAAAAGAATAAGATTTTTTAGATCTTTTAGATCCAAACCTCTTTAATTAAGTCTAAGATCCGTTCCACTAAGTGCATTTAACAAAACCAAACTAAGTTTAAGTGCATGTATGAGAGCAAATCATGCAATTTTGTCCTAACGAAATATTTCTATAGCTTTAAAAGAGATGGTATTGCTGAAAGCACTCCATAGCAGACTTTTATGCGAATTTTTTTCGGGATATATTTCTATATCTTTAAAAGAGATAGTATTCCTAAACATGCTAAAATGCACTTTTAAGCAAACTTTTATGCGGTTTTTTTCGGGAAATCAAAAATGGCCGGATTGTGGACCTTGACCAGCAAAACTGTATTTCATAGCCGAATCAGCTTCACTTAGGAACAGACCATTGACTGAAAGTTTTTTTTTTTTTTTTTTCCCCTAAAATATATTCTCAATCAGTTTTGTGATGAAAAACATATTTGGGCAGAGGTCAGGGGAAAAATATTATCAAGAAGAATTTCTGCCATATACAAAATGTTATTAATAAAGAACATTATTTGGAGATGGCGCCATAGAAATATAAATATCCTTCTGACCAGATATAAAATACAAAGGCCCTCCTTCAGATTCAATGGTCAATCCCTAAAAACATATACCTTTAAGCTTCATTAAAAGTTTTTTTTTCCTTAACCACTTTTACATAAAGTTGATAAAAAAGGGGCTCTACGTCCAATGTCCCAAGAAAGCCATAGAACTTCAAAAGTTTTAATTGAATGCCTATCTCTGGGTCATGAAAAAATTAACAAGCAAATTTGAAAACATCATTTTTCAGAGACAAACGGGATTCTTTTGGATAAATTATCACCACAGTTGATTTGATTTTTAATGGATCCGTTTTTATCATATAGAATAAGCAATTTCTCAACTTTTTAATAAAAAATATTCTCATTTCTAATAATTAAATAATAAATTAGGTAAAATAAACCTTAAAATAGATTAAGTTTTAAGAACATCTGATTTTGACAAAAAAATGCAGTAATAATGGTTAAGGGCCGTAGGTCGGCCATCTCTTATTTCTAATAAAAAAATGTTTCTCAAAAGAAGTTTGTAATGAATGGTTCTATAGATATTCAAAAATTAGTTCTGGCCTTGGCACCAGAAAACACGAAAAATTACTAAAGGCTGAGAATATTCTCAACTCATTGGACAAAATTGAGACCCGTTCTTTAATTTAAGTATTGTCACGTGTAAACTTAGTCTGTTTTGCCGAAGCATTTTCTTTCCGTTTTCCAAATCACCAATAAACATTGACAAATATTAACTGTTCCTTGCCATTAAATTCGTCTCCATGTACAAAGTGATTCAACAATTGTTGTAATGACTCTACGCATTTACGTTTATTCGAAATATTATTTAGGAGTAATTCATGCTCTAATTGATGTACAACTTCAACGGAAAGAAAATGAAAAGAGAAAACTAAAACATTGTAAAAGGCAATCTTGAATAACACAAGATAAAAGAATCAATTTTATATCTTGACGCTACTTTACCTTAGTTTTCGTTTCGATGTGCAGTTTCAGCTGTGAACTGTTAGCAAATTAGTTTAAAAACCACATTATTCTTTGTGTAAGCATGAACCATAAATATAAACACATACAATATATGTACATAAAGCCTGCATTTATAACAAAAGATGGGTTGCGATAACACACCTTTTCAGGACACCACAGATGTAAAAAAAAATGTAAATTTTATCACAATTTTGTTTGAGAGGTTAATGTTTGTATATTTCGAAAATTTGTAATATATATAAGTTATTTTGGTGAAGCACCGCAAATGATGCTGTTTACGTTTATGCTGCATTGGATTCCACAGAAACTGCAGAATGCAAAATTATTCAATTTTTATAATATATATGAATATCAAGTATATAATCAAACAATGTTACTATAATTTCAACCTTGAAAATCACCTGACAAACAGATTTCGATTTTTTTAGTGCCCTCAGCGAGGATCGAACGAACTCACAACATTTGGGACATCAACGGCGTACGCGCCTAGCTAACAGAACAGAGGTTGTATATATATAAGGAACTTTTAATGGAATTATAAAACTCTGTCTTCAAGTATATAAGCATTTTTTAAAACTTTATGAAGGTCTACCTAAATTTTTCTTAAAATAAAGATGCGATTTTCTTTTTAAAAAGGTATATTTTGAACACGATTTTCCATTTTGGTCTTATGCAAAATTATTAAATAGTTTAAAGACATAGAACCTATCATGTTCGCAATTTTTAAAAAAATAATGAAATTCACAGTATTTGAAGAATATAGTGTAAAACCTTTAAAGACACTATTAGTTTTAAAAAAAAACTACCAGAAAATGCTCTTTTTGAGAGAAAACTGCATAAAAATACACAGTGTCAAAAAAGAGGACAAACTAATTATAAAATGTAAACACTTGCGTGCGGTAAATTGAGAAACAAATATTAACCAAAACGGAACGGAGCGAAAACAAAATCGATAAAGTAAGAAACGAAAATAGTAAATTAAGCAACCGAAATCTGTACAAATAGGAAACAAAATCGAGCGAAACCGGAAAAAAAGAAAATTGAATCGATTTTACCCGATATCAGTCGTTTTCTTTATTAACCGATTTCGTTTTGTTTTCGTCTTGTTTTGGTTTCATTTCGTTTCGCAGTTTACCAGTACCCAGTAAAGGTCACGTGAATAACGGTTTACCAAAAGTAAATATTTATGTTGGACAATACTTAATATTAAAAAAAGATAATTTCATAGAAAGCTGCAAAAAAATGAGTTTTTATGTCGGTAAAGATAAGTTTTAGAATGTTTACTTTTGATATATGTTCTTTTTATTCAATGTGAAAAAAATACGAAATTGATAGGTTCTATGTCTTTAATGATTCTTTTATAGCGGTAGAAATAAGGTATGCAGTAACAGTCTTTGAAATATTTTATATGTTTCGCCCTTCGATGAGCCAAAAATAATACTTATCGCAACCCGTACTTTCCTAGCTAGATTAATTTAAAAAGTTGTAAAAATGAATGGCCATGACAGCATTTTAATTTTTTTCCTAAGAAGCATTCAACAACTTTTGTATGCATTTACATTTATGGTAATTTAAATGTATCACTATATACAGACCGCTAAGATGAATGACCATGAATTCTGTTCCGTCATAATCTGTTGATTGTTCATTTTGACAAAATACGGCCGCCGCTTCCAAATTCGATATTATTGATACAGTTTGCTTTTGGAATCCAGCCTAAAATAGAACGAAAAAGATATGTTATGTCCAGCAATTGTTGTATTGTCACGAGAGTTGTGATTGAACACGTACCACTATTTCAGGGCTAGATTAGAATTTTATGCATTTTATTTAGACTATGGGCCAAAATTGTAGCTCCTACTGGCCTCGTTTAAGGCTGCTTGTGGTTGTACGATGTGGTTTTTATAAATTGCCGCTTGTTATGTGAGCTGTGTTGCATACACTTATTCCACATCTCATTAATATTGCACTTATTCCACATCTCATTAATATTTTCTACTTAAAAAAAACATATATCATTTGAAAAAGTTAACAAATATCCGCACGTCACAACATTCATTGGTTATTTTTAAATATGGAATCTTTATTAGATTTAAATCCCCGCTTACCTCTTTGGGTCGAACGATTAAAGTGTTTATCCGTAGACTAAGATGATGTGTGGAATTTAACAGCAAGACAAAATATTGCCATGATTGTGTTTTTAGACATTTTTCTTTGATAACTCATATCAATTGACACATAGTTTATAGTTCAGGAAGTACAGCACTCAAATTTCAAAAACAAAGCAGCTTTATTACATGGTATAAAAACTTTTCGGTTTTGTACGCGGGCACACGTGCTGTTTTTTAGCGCACCATTTTTATACTGCCATAAAAAAATTGCCGACGTATAATTGTATGATGCTGTCGTCGTCGTCTGCGTTGTCTATTAACTTTAGTGTTTCCATAATAACTTTAGTTCTAGTTATCCAATTGCTTTGAAATTTGACAATGATATTCCTTACCATAACAGGATGGATGGAATAGATTTTGGGGTCCCTTTTTTGAAATTAGGTCCAAATAAGACGCAAAATGTTACTTTTTTGTTTGTTCAATAGTGTTAGGCTTGGAAATCTGTGCTCGAACCAACAGGTTACGGAGACTATTGGGTTGCTTGAATGCAACAACGGGAGGCTCTGGAAAGATTCTGGATAATTTGGGATTTTTTTCTATAGATTGCCAATGCTCACGAATGGTACTGAATGTGCTCTTGAGAGATGGATGATAAGGGAGCACACAAGGGGTACGTTTGCATTTCATTTTTCATTTTTATTTTTAAACCCTCTTCTTTTCAGATGAGTGTGCAGCTTGCCTAGTCTCATTTTGAAAGTATCATTGGATGAACAAATGCGACGAATTCTAAGAGCCTAACTTAATGGAATGCTCTTAGACACGTGAGGTGGATGGCAGCTACTAGGTAAAAGGTACTGTTGGTTTTGTGTATAAATCGGTGGACAATTCTCCTTCTTGTGATAATGAGCTGGTGGTATCAAGGAAGGAAATATTTGTTTTAGATGTTTCGTGGGTAAATTTAATTGACAGATGCATATTGTTAGCACGTGAGATGAAGATGTCGAGTTCGTCATTACCGTGAGTCCACTTCATATCAACATCATCGATGAATCTGTACCAGGAGAGTGGTTTTTCGACTGACGACTGGAGATGTTTTTCCAATTTACCCATGAAGATGTTGGCATAAGATGGTGCCATTTTAGTGCCCATAGCTGTTCCGTTAACTTGTAAATAATGTTCATCATTAAACATAAAGTTGTTTTTCTTCAGGACCAGTGTGAGTAATGTAAAAACAATCAGTTGGAGTATTTTTGATGGAGCGAGTATCCCAAACTTCTCTACATGCTTCGATGCCGTCAGCGTGAGGAATGTTAGTATAGAGTGAGGTGACATCCATAGTAACTGACTATTTACAAAAAATGTCCGCACTCAATCCCCTCCCTCCTAATACGACTATAGTTCAATCTTTGGGTAGAGCCTTTTAAATACAGCATAACCAAGTTAACCGTTTTTACACAGGTCTCGTTATTGTATTTTGAAATCACATGGATCGATAACTGCTGCTGGTGGACCAGATGTCCCCGAGGGTAATCACAAGCCTGGCATCAGACCTGTTTGACACGAATTTACCATAAATTTCTATTTTTCGTTATTGCAATTCCCGATTGTTAAATTCTAAATTGTTTAAAACACCAGGTTGTTTCCTTGTACTGCACGTGATCGATATCCTCGGTGCTGGATTTGGCTTCCCTGTACTGACGATCATTTTTTTTGCTTTGAGTACTTTTCATCCAATACTTTTGGCTTTTGACCTTCCAATGTTTTGATTCAAATGCTGCTGCTGACATGTTACTCCTTGAAATATCAATATACTGCATAACCAAATTAACCGTTTTTATACCTGTTTTGATATTGTATTATGAACATAAAACGATGATGACAAATATAGGGAAGGGGTGGGAAACAATGAAACAGTAAATGTTGATACCACCAGAAAAGGGGAGAGGTGGGTAGAAGCGGATAATTTAACCCATGCAGTGAACTGTGCATTACCTGTCAGTCCTAAAAGAAATATTTTACGTGCAAGCAGCATGGTACTCTCCTAGTACAGAGACAAAAAAATGTTATTTGCTATATCAAGTATTTCAGTGATTAATCCAAATAATTTTACAACTAATAAGTCTATCACTTACTACTGCAGCTGCCTCGAGTATGAGTTCTTTAGCATCATCATTCCAAAAAGAAGGTACAGCTAGGACAAAGCTGAAATCATCACTGATTAATGGGTATTGACATTCTTTAATAAGTTTATCCTTTAAAAATCCCATAACTATGCTGACAACTTTTAAAGCCTTCATGCTTTTTCCAGAGGCTTCCACCATCTTGGTATCTTTAGTGACTTTCTGAAATTATATTATAAAAGAGGTACATGACTCATGGAACATTCAAATGTCGTACACATGTCTGAAAAGGCTGAGACAAACCAGTTCAAGCAAATGACTACACGAAAAAGAAACATAACACAACAAGCATACACACAAAACAACCAAACTGCGAACCGAGTGAAAACCAGTCCCTGATTGTTTTACAAACTCTCAAGTAGCCAACGATCAATTTATTGGTAAATGACGACCATACTAATCAAAAGCAGCTGTACCCTACCATATCCATTATTTATTTCATACTAATCAAAGTACCGAAGTTACTGAGGATGAATAGCGTGCACATTCGAGTTAGAAATATAAACAAGAACGTAGGTCATCGGAAATAGTAGACATAAAAGACAAATGTACACATGTACAAATGTTCAGCGATTTGAATAGCTTTAAAACATTTTATTGGGGTTACATATCTATATGCTTAAGAAAGTGAAATTGTAGAGAAGGGGCGTTACCCTCTATGACAGTGGTACGGCACATGATAAAATTGTATTTATTGAGGAATACTGAAATTATGTACATGTATAACATATATTATTAAATATATAAGATATCATATGAAATTAATTAGATATCTGATATACATTAATGAATATATCTGAATGTTTATAAGATATCTTATAAAAAATAATCATAAAATCAGATATTTTATATATTTATCAGATTTCTTCTAAAATTAATTCATAAGATTACTGATAAAATATCTAAAATATCTCATTTATTTTTTTATCTCGTGTACTTTCTAAGATATCTTATATATGAACCCCCAATCATATGAGATATCTTATAAAAATGATTTATAGGATATAAAATATATAAGATATCTTATTTCATATTTATAAGATATCTTATAACTTTATAAGATATCTTATTTCATATTTATAAGATATCTTATAACTTTATAAGATATCTTAAATCTTAAATATTTTATAAGATGTCTTATAAAGTAAGTTTATAAGATAAGATAACCCTTTTAACAATTAACAATCTTTTATAAGATATCTCATATACTTTATATGATATCTTTTGAAAGGTATAAGATATCTGACTTATAAGTTATTTTCAAAGATATCTCATATCTATTTTTAGACCCTTGTTCATAAAAATATAATAATACATATTTTTGAAAGATATATTCTTTATATAAAATATATATGATATCATATAAACTTTAGGATATATCTGATTATGTATATGAGATATCTTATAATAATGTTTATAAGATATCTCTTATTATACATTGGATGCTATTTTCGAGTTTTATTGGTGTGTAAAAGCGTGGACCTAAGCACATTTTTTAATGAAGCGCTACGGCGCTTTATGTTGAAAATGTGCGCAAAGATCCATGCTTTTACACACCAATAAAACTCAAAACTATTGCATTCAATGTATATATCAATTACATTCCGATAAAATATATTAAATGTTTGCGCAGAAAATTGCACGAAATTCATGGTTTATCTTTTTTAAATTACTCCGCGCAAGTTGTTGTTAAGGTGGCACGTGCTAGAAATAAAACTGTATTATTAACCAATCGGAATTGTCATTATAAATAAGAATGTAATTATATATAGAATATTATGTACTTTCCTTTGTGATACTATCTATATCTAGAAGCAGAGGTACCAATGGAGTATCCGAATATCAAAAGTCCGAAAGGGCAGAGACAAAACCAGTAAACACCAACAGGAACGGGACAAAAACAGACATGTAAAACATGGAAACACAAAATAACTGAATATCAATCAACAACGCGAACTCCAGTCGAAACAAGAGTGAACTCAGGTGCTCCGGAAGAGTAAGCAGTTCCTGCTTGCTATAGCACACCCGTCGCGTTGCCAATAGTCCATTCAGCGTGTCAAATCCGGTAAAGGAAGGCAAAACAACGCCCTATGACAAACCAACATCTGCACTCATCTGAGAGATCGAAATCCCATATTTGTCTCTAAGTGCATGATGTCTTCCGTAAAATTTCTTGAGTGAAGACAGCAACCGAGGAGCAAAATAACCCTGTGTGAGCATTTTTTGTGTCAGACGTGTCGCTCTGCTAAGGAAATCGATGTAAGTCCCGCACGCTCTGGAGTAACGAATCAATTGAGATACGTAAACTCCATAAGCTGGAGCGGACGGAATGTTGCTACACAAAAAGGGAAAGTTGACGATTGGAAAGTTGAAGTCATCACGTTTGTCATAGAGCCTTGTTGAAAGTCTTCCTTGTGAGTCAATTTCTAGATGTAGATCTAAATATGAAGCAGACTTCCTAGAATCCGTTGTGTCCTTTATCTCAAGCTCCTGGGGATATATGAGATGGAGAAAGTCACCAAATCGAGAATTGTTTAGTGAAAGGACATCATCAATATAACGGAACGTGAGGTGAGTATAAGACGAGTCTGATACGAGACTAGATGTAGATAGTATCAAAAAGGAAAGTATATAATATTCTTTTTATCGGTAATTAAAAAATACACACATTTAACAAGTTTTCAGTACAAAAATGTCATACGCATGACGAAGTCACAAATTACGTCTCATTTCATCACATGACGTCACAATTATCAAGTGCTCCCACCTGATATTTTCTTGTATCACGGACTGTTCATAATACTGAAAAATATCAGGCAGATGAGATCAAAGGGAAAAGCCGCTAATTACCGATAAAAATAAATATCATTTATAAAATTAAACAAGTATGTCGTTTTCTTAACAGAAACTTAAATGCGCCTTGCTAACTGACAGATCATTAAGCTATGTCACTTCTATTTGCGCTTAACACCTCATATGAACTTAGGGACGGACCATTTAACTTGAAGGGGGGCCTTGGTTTTTTTGTTTTGATCAGAATCTTACCCTCAGCTGCCAAAATACTTTTTTCATCAAAAATAATTTTCAGAATATTTTTTTAGGAAAAAAATCAAGCCCCCTCCTTCAAGTTAAATGGTCGGTCCCTTATCAATTTCAATTTTTAAGAATGTTTAGTTTACCTGTTCATCCAACTTGTGAAATTCATTGAAATAGTAATATTCATCCTGCTCCTCATCTGCGAGCAATTCGGCATACTGAATCTCTGCTTCGTAGCCAAATGCCACAAATGTTTGGTTTTCATCCAGAAGTAAAGCTGTTGGGACTTTATAACTCAAATGTGGGCATTCTTTCCAAAAAGTAGTAAAAACATTCTGAGGCTTGTTTCTGTATGAATAGCCATATCCAGTAGTCCTCCCAAACTCGATTCCAACGGAAATAAGACTATTCCTAGAATCATTCATTTTTGGTAAACCTCACCTATTTTGAAAAAAAAGAATCGAGCCAGGTTATTTCAACAGTGATTTTTTAAAGTTATATACAACCTCTACGGTTGGACAATGTGCATTCTCGCTCATACAAGTAATTTAACAGTCAATCTATAATTGGTTTTCGCATAAATACCCGAGGTTATTCAGTCGATTTGTGCACTTTTTGGAAAATTTCTCAAAATATGGTAAACGCTAAACAATCTTAGCCATATATGAACCTAATTCGAAAACTCAAAATGTGGCCGTTCGGAATATGAAATTAAGAAATAAATCTAATAAAAAATAATGAAAAATTGTAGTTTGAAGCTATCAGCACAAAATTTCAAATCTAAGCAGTTAAAAGTACTATAATCAATATAATATGAGATTGTCTCCCTAAAATAGAAAACGCAATAATCATACAAATGGGAGAATATTACTAATTGAGTATGGGAATTACAAATTAAAGCTATATACATCGAGATTTAAATACCAAGAAGTAGGACTGCTTCGTCCTCAGTCGATATACGGTACTTTTTTATTGAGTCGATAAAGCATTTATTTTATGACTCAAATTCAACATTATTTGATCGGCCCAAGATATCGTGAAAAGTATGGTTACCTCAAAGTAATCAAAATAGACTGATAAAAAGGTTTGACTTTTGAGTCACTAAAAAAAGAATATTTATCACTTTTCAGTCGTTCAAAATAAAATCTTGACTGTGACGTCATAGAATGAACTTGTGACCTTAATTTATCAGTGTAAAATTGCATATGTTTTTATATGGTTTGATTTTGACTTAAATCAAGGTTGCTTTCCATTATGCGGTTCATACCGGTTTATTTAGTGTTGTCAGTTCGTTTGGGTCGTCTTTTGATGCAAACCGCTTGTGCCAAATCAGGTAATGGAAAACGAATCTAAGGTTCAACTGGTGCAAACCGTATAATGGAAAGCGCCCCTAGATTCCACTCTAAAACATTTCATTAAATTTGTGTACAAATTCGGTTTTTAGAAAAAAAAGTGTTTGTTCAGTACTAATATGTGAAGGGCTTTCGTTTACTTCTTTATTTTTTTCTCGAGGTGAATTTTTTTTTCACTTGTTTTTTATAGTCATATAATAAAACATTGATTTCATAGACTTTGAATTCAGTAAGTACCGGTTTTATCAACCCTAAAAAAATAATATCTACCTCGCCGTTTGCTCAGTGAATATAACCGGTTGATAAAACCTAGTATTCACCTCTATCAAAGTCAATAAATGTATAGCATCGACCTCACCAAAAGACTATAATTGTATAATATACTTTCAGCCGGAAAAGGTATTTTCTTTTCGGATGACCAGGTTGGGATAAGAGCACGTGCAGCGATCTTAAAAACCAATAATAACCGCTGGTACTTATATTGATCGATAAAGTCGACCAATAAAATACAATGTTATTTAAACCTTTTGGTTTTTAGAAAGCAGTCACCTTATGTTTCAGAATATAAAAATTTAATTTCTGACGGAAGAAATAGGCACTTACACGCGTTCTTGGAAAACCGGCAATGATCTTGCACTCTTGATAGAATTTTTTTAGTCTTTTGACTCGTTCTGCTGCACTCCACTCGGAAAAAAGACTGCAAAATTCTATCACTCGTGAAAGATCAGCCGGTCTTTTCCAAGAACTTATGTAAGAACCTATAAATTTGTTTTTCAATACCTTCTATCCACGTGTTGAAAAGGAGTACGATGAATTGACTGACTTAGCTCTTTTGCAGGATAAAGCTTCTTATTAGAATTTCAAATGTAAAAAAGACATGATGATAGACACTGTATGGAAAGAGCGAAAGGGAAAAACGGTTGATTTCTGTGCCCCGGTGTAGTTTCCTCCTGTGTCATTGTTGTATTGTGGGTAAAACAGACGATTGTAAACATCAGGAAGACGAAAAATGTCATTTAAGTAAGAAAAATAGATATACTAGTGTTGTTAAGGTTCATTTGTAGTTTCTTACTTGTCACTCTATTGTTTTCTAACCAGTTTTAAATCAATAGATAAATAATGTAAGAAATATCGCAATGAAAAAACGAAAAGTTAAAATGTTGAAAATCGCATAATTCTTTGGTACATCTTAAAGCAATTAGTAAGTGTAAATATACTTTATAATACTTTAGATCATATTCTACTGTCGAAGATTAGTAATTGTCTTCTAAAATGATGTTACAGTTGTGTTTAACTTATGAGGCGAATGTTTATTGTGAGCCCTGCTGCTGTTAAGTTCTGTGCACGCTGTAGTTTATTTGAGAGCAGTTTTTAAAGTAGCGAAAGTTTATTTATGTGTTCTGGTAAAACTTATCAGAATACAAAAAGCCTTTTATTCATAGAAAAACTCAGTAGCAGTTTGCGTTTTTAATCTTTATTTGATGGAATATCTTATGAAAGGTTAACGAAAAACCTACAATAAGTAACTGATTTGTTGTTTTGTAAACACTCAATAAAAAGGGTTGATAAAAAGCTGTCGATAATTTCCGAGTTTACGAATGTTGATTTCTGTGCAGCAAAAATTGTTGTAGTTTATTTCTGTGCTATTTATTTTTATTATAACTAATTTTCATTGTTTGATGTTATAACATGAATGTGCTTTAAATAAAGGCTAGAGGCACTGATGGAAATATAATATACATTTTTTTCAATTTCAGAAATTTAATATGGATAATTAAAATGCGAATATTTGTGATTTTTTTTCTGGCATATTCAACGATACAATTTTGCATTTTGTCCATAACCATCCCAAGGAAAAAGTAAATATCAAAATTAGAGTGGATGAGAAAAAGAACAAGTTTAAACATTTTAAATTTGATTTGAAACCAGAAGATGACATTTTAAATGAAAAAAAATATTGTACCAGATGAATAAAAAACTTACAATGACCGTTGTTGACTTTGATGATGTTTTGGAACCCCCATTGTCTATTGAAGTTGGGTATAAAACTGTTAGTTTTATTGTTCGGAAATGTTATTTTGAAATGTTATCATAAACAAATCGAATACTGTATAGCAGGAAATTATCGAGACAGTTTTATTTTGCGATTTTCGCACTGACATTGCGGCACCTAAATTGAAAAAATACACGGCGCGATATGTGTCCTCCATTTTAGTCAATGGACAATGCGATTACGGTGCAAACTTAAGACTGTGTGAACTAAAACTCAGTAGTTCTTCTAAAAAAGCAAAGACGGTGCGAAAAAAAATCCCAGGTGTAGTGTTTGGGGTTAATGGCCTGATATAACTGTATTATCAAGACTACACATTTACTAAAAACTAATGACTCAGATACAGGATACAGAGGTACAGATTATCCAATGCTATAGACAGAGAATGCAGATACTACACCAGGTTTATAGCCTACAAATTAACTCAAAACAAGTATAAATATAGATTTTATCACCAATAAATTTTGTCGTGCTTTTTTTAAAAGAGCTTTATATTTTATTTTTGTAATTTATAGGATAAGTAAAACATTAGATGGTTTAGACAGGAATTGTAAATGAACACTTGTTTTAAAATTATCCTGGGGCCGTGTTAACGAAGGTGTCCTAGGATTAGGACATGTCTAAGGATGATCTTTGGACATGTCTTGGTCCTAAGTCGTGTTATTTAAGGCATCCTAAAAAAGGGCATGTCCTAAATCTGGTCCTTAATTAAGGATGTGAAAATTGTTGTCCTAGGACCATTCTTGTGACCTTAAACTTTAAAAAAGTGTCTGAAATAGGTTTTATCCCCTTGAATTGGGGTTGTATGTGGCCTAACTCTCGTTTTTTGATATTTTACTTTCTACATTTAGCAAACTAAGATATTATTGCCATTGATGAAATTTTCCCAATAGTGACCCATATATTGGCGTTTTACCAGTTACATTTTGACGATATTCTTATATATGGAGTACTAGACTTTTGAAATTAACATTTAACAGTTCACGTGGATATTTGCTTACCAAACCTAGGGATTTTCTTTTGGTATTAGTGATAAGTGCAACGCGCAGAAAAAAAATGAATGAAGAAATGCGATGATATTGCAATAAATTATTTTTATTCTCCTAAAAAAAACCAAAGGCATCGCAATAAAAATGCTTAAATCTATTTTACATTTGAAAATGTAAAACAAAAAACTTTTTTTTCAAACGCCTTTATATCGGCAAAAATGCATGACATATGGCTATCTAGGATTATCCTAAATTCGTATAAGGATGGTCCTATTTGTGGTTATCCTAAGATGGTTTCGTTTTACATTCTTGGACGCGTTTATGGATGAACCTTTCTACATCCATTTTAAGTCCTAAGACATTGTTTAGGACAGAGCTCAGGACAGCTTCATTAACCTGTCCCCTGGTTTAGAGTTAGAACTAAAGTTATATTTCCATTATTTGATCTGATTTTATATGGCAAAGTATTTATAACTCAGAACAAAACATTCGCAACCACACAAATAAACTTCCGCGGGCTCTGAAATATACATTCGCATGTAGAAAATCAGCACAGAAATATACATTCGCGTCGCAAATTTTAACACCTATTCTTATTTCATCGATCTGTCTTGAACCTTTGCATAATTAAACTTTATTTATCAACAATAAAATTCTATATATACTTAAATACACGATGAACAGTTTTTGTTCACTTTATTTTCATCTGCAAGTGTTTTATTTATGTAAGTTGTCAAAACACGTGTTTTTTTATAAATTGATGACTTTTGTGATCAAAAATAGCTTATGACATAAAAATGCAAGTAAAACTTGAATAAATAAATCGTAGCTATCTAATGTTGAAATCACCGATAATGCAGGATATGTAGTTATTCAATAATTAAGTAAATAGGCAGAAAAAACAGACGACTTCATTTTGAGCACAGCAATAAACTACATCGGGGCACAGAAATCAACCGTTTTTCCCTTTCACTCTTTCCATACAGTGATAGATGCCAGGTAAACCGTAAGATGGCGTAAGAAGACTAAAGATTCTACTATTGCTTTCTTGGCCAACAACCAAATAAAGTTCTTAGATGTGAGCATGTTCAAAGTCAATGGACCCCGTTTCACAAAGACGTGAACCTATCGGAACAAAACAAGTACATGTATATATGCCTTCATGAATTCTCAAAATATGCAAGTTAATTTTCATTTGACCATTCAATGGTTTTAAACCAACACGGCGTATGGCATTGTGTATAAAGTTAAGTCTGTAAAAACATTTAGAAGAATTATAAACTGGTTCTAAATCAGTGTCTTCCCATTTATCCAACTTTTTTAAAAATAGGTATTCCCATCTATCCAACTTTGATTTTGTTCACCTGTTGGGTTGTTTATTTAAGAGATTATAAGGTGACATGAAAAAAAAATATGACAGTAAATTTGTTCCAAATTACTTGTAAATAGTAGATGAAAGTGTGCAGTGCTTGTTGATCAGTTTTATGATATTGAAACAGGAAAATTTTATGGGATTGAAATAGAAAACTTGCATTTCTTACTTAATTTTATTTTAAAAATTCAACAAAATAATTTTCATATCTCTGTGTCTCTTTGTTGTTTTTTTTTTTCAAAGTAAAACAATGAGAAAAAACTTCATTATATTTTTAAATTAATTTCTTTTTTTATTGTGCATCTGTACTTGGTTAAAATAGAAATGTTTACCCTGTGACTGGATGTACATCAAATCCTACACTCATCCATACAATAAAAGCAAAAAAATAAATAGAAATACAAATGACAACAAAGTTCCAGACAATTAATTTTGCTACGCCTGACGCTCGTTTCGTCTATTCAAGACTCATCAGAGGCGCTCTACCAAAAATATTGAAAATGCCAAACACTATATGATGATGAAGAGCATAGAATTATAGTAAAACCAAAAATATTAAACTGTGGGACCAAATTATTAATAAGAAGATCAACCTATGTCTGGGGTAGGAAGAAGGGTTTAGACATTTTTGAAATTAAGACGGATAATTTAAAGCTTTGATGTGTTCTCCAACACAAAAGTGTTGGTGCCGGAGCGGGTTAACCTCAGTCCGCGGGGAAATAAAACTCCACCAGCAGTGCTTACCTTCACGGGTGTTCGAAATACAAATGACAACAAAGTTCCAGACAATTAATTTTGCTACGCCTGACGTGCGTTTCGTCTATTCAAGACTCACCAGAGGCGCTCTACCAAAAATAATGAAAATGCCAAACACTATATGATGATGAAAAACATAGAATAGTAAAACCAAAAATATTAAACTGGGGGACCAAATTATTACTTAGATGATGTACCTATGTCTGGGGTAGGAAGAACCTTAGGGTTTAGACAATTTTGAAATTTTAACGGATAATTTAAAACTTTGATGTGTTCTCCAACACAAAAGTGTTGGTGCCGGAGCGGGTTAACCTCGGGGAATTAAAACTCCACCAGCAGTGCTAACCTTCACGGGTGTTCGAAAACAAATGACAACAAAGTTCCAGACAATTAATTTTGCTAGGCCTGACGCGCGTTTCGTCTATTCAAGACTCATCATAGGCGCTCTACCAAAAATATTGAAAATGCCAAACACTATACGATGATGAAAAGCAAAGAATAGTAAAACCAAAAATATTAAACTGGGGGACCAAATTATTACTTAGATGATCAACCTATGTCTGGGGTAGGAAGAACCTTGTGGTTTAGACAATTTTGAAATTTAAACGTATAATTTAAAGCTTTGATGTGGTCTCCAACACAAAAGTGTTGGTGCCGGAGCGGGTTAATGTAGGTAATAACAAAACAACCGACCTTGAATAATCAATCTCATAGTCCAGAGAAAATGACAAAAACGAATCAGTCTTACCGGAGAATGGGTGAATCGCAATGGTCCTGACTTGGTACAGGCATTCAAACAAAATGGTGGGTTCAACCAGGTTTTAGTGCGCCAAACCTCCATTGCGATCTTCAAGTCCATAATATATATAGTTGCATAGAATAGTATGACACTGTAAACCTCTGGTAATTAAAACTCCACCAGCAGTGCTAACCTTCACGGGTGTTCGAAAAACAAATGACAACAAAGTTCCAGACAATTAATTTTGCTACGCCTGACGCGCGTTTCGTCTATTCAAGACTCATCAGAGGCGCTCTACCAAAAATATTGAAAATGCCAAACACTAAATGATGATGAAGAGCATAGAATAGTAAAACCGAAAATATTAAACTGGGGGACCAAATTATTACTAAGATGATCAACCTATGTCTGGGGTAGGAAGAACCTTAGGGTTTAGACAATTTTGAAATTTAAACGGATAATTTAAAGTATTGATGCGTTCTCCAACACAAAAGTGTTGGTGCCGGAGCAGGTTAACCTCGGGGAATTAAAACTCCACCAGCAGTGCTAACCTTCACGGGTGTTCGAAATACAAATGACAACAAAGTTCCAGACAATTAAGAAGTTCTTTTGATTTTAAGAAAAAATATTTGTATGGAATTCGTTAAAATTTCAAATACCAAAACTGGTATACAAACAGTAAGAATAATTCAATTTTTAGCACTTGCTGAATATGACAAGTATCTTTACAGTTGTATAGATAAATTTGAGAAAATTATTAATTGCATTTGCATTGAAAAAAATGGGTTTATTTTGTTGTAAACTTTAAAAATGAACGAAAGAATATGGTTAGATTAAGGACATTTAAAGCACGCATATTATCGTAAGGAAACTTTAATTAAATCCAGCTTAAACCGGAATGCAGCAATGAATATCATATACTTTGCATTTGCACGGACTCCACGTGCAATGTGACTGACAGGTGTAAATATTAATACGCTGAATAAATTAACAGACTTTTAATATTTTCATGGAAAATAATATATATTTAACCAAATTTTCGCACCGAATCTAACAATAAATTTATTAATAAGTATTAACTGTAATAATAGTTTGGTTAATAGAAGCAATAAACTAAATTTTCCATGGTGCATATTTTACATAAGCCGGATTATTCAATGTGCACCATGAAAAAATTAGCTTATGGTTCAATAAACCAAACAATTATTACAGTTAATTCTTAATTGTGTTTAAAATATAATTTTGAAAATTTTTAATGTCAAAAACTTTGTAAATACTATAAAAATATTAAAAATTGAACTTTTTAACATCAAAAAATTATTTTCAAAATTTAGATCATGTAATATTATTTTTTTCATTGAGACTGGCAGGTGCAAAATTACTCCTCAATAAGATAGAATAAGATAGAATTTGTTCATTATGCAAATGAAGGACTATTAGGAGATGGCTTTCTTTTTGTTTGAAAAAATGAAAGAATTTAATATTATCGTCATATATAAATAGAACTATTACCTTTTTATCCATCCGTACAAAAATTTCAAGGAATGTTTTCACTGTGTAATACTAAGTAACTACATAAAATTTCACTCTTTTTGAAAAAAAATATCTCGCGACTATTATAACTTTATCTTTGTGTGTTGTAACCTAGTATATGTTGTGTTGTTTTGTATTTTTTTTTCATCATCAATAAACAGATTGATTGAGAACTTCCACGTGTCTCTACTTGTATCCAAAACTGATCTTGATAGATTCAATAATAGCTTTTTTTTTTAAATTTTACTTAGCCAATTTTAAACAGTAAACTTTTAATAAGCAATGAAATGCATTTCAAAAAATTATTCTATTTTGACATAAGAAAAGGGATCAAATTCCAAAACTAAAATGTCTTCTCTGAAGTAAGAGTGTCCTATAAAATAGAAGTACAATGTCAATTTTAATAGTTCACCAAATATTTCCAAATGCATTGCCAATTTTATAATTATGTTCTTATTGTAACATTGACAAAATTTTCTGTCACAGTTCAACCCTTCACACAATTCAATCTCTCATTAATCTTTCTTTGTTCTTAATTGCCTTTGATCCCATTAATCCAACTTTTAATTTTTTACCTAAAATTTCTTTTAGGTTTAAAGTCTTTTTCTACGCTAGGCATATTCAAACGACTTTACACTTTAACCCCCGATCACTGAATTGCAAGTCGGCTGTTAACATACGGCGCCCAAAGCAGCCACAGCACATTGGCTTACAACCCTCACAGGAACTCATTCACAGCTGAGTGAACTGGAACAAGTGAAGTAAATTATCTTGCCCAAGGATACACCACAATAACACGAATAGTGACGGAAGTCGAACTCACAACCCTTTGGCCGCGAGGCCGGCACCTTAACCACTCGGCCACGGTATCTTTGTATAGCTAAATGAGCTGAAAGTTTAAGCAAGAAAAAGCTTTTCTCTTTCTTCAATAGTTTTCATTCTGTAGGCCAAAAACACTATTTTTTGCCTTGAAGGGTCTGTAACCCCTATAAGGGGTCATCTGACTTCACACCTATGGAGATTTTTGTAGGGCTTAATGAGCTTAACATTTAAGCAAGCAACAGCTTTTCTCTATCTGCAATAGTTTTCATTCTATAGGCTAAAAACACTATTTTTCGCCTTTAAGGGGCTGTAACCCCTATAAGGGGTTATCTGACAACTTTGACCCTATGGAGACTTTTGTAGAGCTAAATGAGCTGAACATTTAAGCAAGCAACAGCTTTTCTCTATCTGCAATAGTTTTCATTCTATTGGCCAAAAACACTATTTTTCGCCTTGAAGGGGCTGTAACCCCTATAAGGGGTCATCTGACTTCACACCTATGGAGATTTTTGTAGGGCTTAATGAGCTGAACATTTAAGCAAGCAACAGCTTTTCTCTATCTGCAATAGTTTTCATTCTATAGGCTAAAAACACTATTTTTCGCCTTGAAGGGGCTGTAACCCCTATAAGGGGTCATCTGACAACTTCGACCCTATGGAGACTTTTGTAGAGCTAAATGAGCTGAACATTTAAGCAAGCAACAGCTTTTCTCTATCTGCAATAGTATCATTCTATAGGCCAAAACACTATTTTTGCCTTTAAGGGGCCGTAACCCCTATAAGGGGTCATCTGACAACTTCGACCTTATGGAGACTGTTGCAGAGCTAAATCAGCTGAACATTTAAGCAAGCAACAGCTTTTCTCTATCTGCAATAGTTTTCATTCTATAGGCCAATAACACTATTTTTCGCCTTTAAGGGGCCGTAACCCTTATAAGGGGTCATCTGACAACTTTGACCCTATGGAGACTTTTGTAGAGGTAAATGACCTGAACATTTAAGCAAGCAACAGCTTTTCTCTATCTGCAATAGTTTTCATTCTATAGGCCAATAACACTATTTTTCGCCTTTAAGGGGCCGTAACCCTTATAAGGGGTCATCTGACAACTTTGACCCTATGGAGACTTTTGTAGAGGTAAATGACCTGAACATTTAAGCAAGCAACAGCTTTTCTCTATCTGCAATAGTTTTCATTCTATAGGCCAAAAACATTATTTTTCGCCTTTAAGGGGCCGTAACCCCTATAAGGGGTCATCTGACAACTTTGACCTTATGGAGACTTTTGTAGAGCTAAAAGAGCTGAACATTTAAGCAAGCAACAGCTTTTCTCTATCTGCAATAGTTTTCATTCTATTGGCCAAAAACACTATTTTTCGCCTTGAAGGGGCTGTAACCCCTATAAGGGGTCATCTGACTTCACACCTATGGAGATTTTTGTAGGGCTTAATGAGCTGAACATTTAAGCAAGCAACAGCTTTTCTCTATCTGCAATAGTTTTCATTCTATAGGCTAAAAACACTATTTTTCGCCTTGAAGGGGCTGTAACCCCTATAAGGGGTCATCTGACAACTTCGACCCTATGGAGACTTTTGTAGAGCTAAATGAGCTGAACATTTAAGCAAGCAACAGCTTTTCTCTATCTGCAATAGTATCATTCTATAGGCCAAAACACTATTTTTGCCTTTAAGGGGCCGTAACCCCTATAAGGGGTCATCTGACAACTTCGACCTTATGGAGACTGTTGTAGAGCTAAATCAGCTGAACATTTAAGCAAGCAACAGCTTTTCTCTATCTGCAATAGTTTTCATTCTATAGGCCAATAACACTATTTTTCGCCTTTAAGGGGCCGTAACCCTTATAAGGGGTCATCTGACAACTTTGACCCTATGGAGACTTTTGTAGAGGTAAATGACCTGAACATTTAAGCAAGCAACAGCTTTTCTCTGTCTGCAATAGTTTTCATTCTATAGGCCAATAACACTATTTTTCGCCTTTAAGGGGCCGTAACCCTTATAAGGGGTCATCTGACAACTTTGACCCTATGGAGACTTTTGTAGAGGTAAATGACCTGAACATTTAAGCAAGCAACAGCTTTTCTCTATCTGCAATAGTTTTCATTCTATAGGCCAAAAACATTATTTTTCGCCTTTAAGGGGCCGTAACCCCTATAAGGGGTCATCTGACAACTTTGACCTTATGGAGACTTTTGTAGAGCTAAAAGAGCTGAACATTTAAGCAAGCAACAGCTTTTCTCTATCTGCAATAGTTTTCATTCTATAAGCCAAAAACATGAAAAAACGCAATTTTTCACCTTTAAGGGGCTGTAACCCCTATAAGGGATCATCTGACAACTTCGACCGAAGAGACACAATAGTAGAACTTTTGATGCTGAAGCAGTAGGGTGGCATCAGATTTCATCTATCTCTTATACCCTTTGATTTACAAGCCAAAAACAGTAGTCTGACCCCCCTGGTCTATTTTTAGTAACAGTGGCCATGTTTTTTGACGGATCAAAAATTGAAACACAAGTTTGGTGCAGGACACCCTAGGGACCACTCACACCAAGTTTCATTAAATTCTGTTCAGTAGTATCAGAGGAGAAGATTTTTGTAAAATGTTAACAGACGACGACAAACGACAGACGACGACAGACGACGACGGACGCCAAGTGATGGCAATAGCTCACCTGGACAACTTGGATAAATGAGAATGAACCTCTAAATCCCCTTGAGTAATTTTAATTCGACAAATAAATTTATAAATATCCTAAAAAGTTTATTTATTTGTTCAGGACACATTCTAGGTGGAAAGTTTTAATAATGTGACAAACATTTACACGTAATAAAAAAGTTTAGCGTACTTACTAGGTGTCTTACATTGGAATGAAAATGTAAATATAGGGATTCGGTCAGCCAACAATCCCATGCCAAGAAGAACTATGAAAAACCTGCATGCACACTGAGATCAAGACATTTGAATGTTTTTCATTCGAAAAAGAGCTAGAAAATGTTTTTTTTTTCCCTTACAATAAATTAAATGCAATATAAATCTAAAAACATAGTTGAATAAATGAAAGTTTTTTAATGGACTTAATTAATTTTACCCATATACAGTCAGACAGGTGGTGACAAAATATTATCTCCCTTGTAAATAATTTGTATGTCTAACGGATTCGAAAAACACATCATTTTGAATGACGCGATGAGCTGAAATCACCAACTTAATCTTTTGATTAATAAAAAGTAGGTCATGGTTATTTTCAAGTTCGGGTACAAGTGAATGGACAAAATATTGTTATTTTTTCTTAGATAGGATGTTTTACGCATAGAATAATAATTTGTGACAAAAAAGGAATTTATTATCTCTAAGGAATAACCGGAACTCTATAAAGGTGATAAACATGTTGAATTTAAAAAATAATGGTAAGTGCGACGGGTTACATACTTTAACAGATGACGACCAATCTTATGCTTGTTTTGTTGACAAAATTTTAGGGAAATCGGAGAAAAATGTTTTTTTTGTCACAAGCAAGTCTAAAACGTTGCTAGGCAAATGAAGGGAGACGATTACAGTTTTACAAATCGAACAAACCTCACTTAATAGAATCCCCCCTTCTAAAACGTCATTTTACATTTGCTTATTTTCATTTTATTACAAAGACATGCATTATATTAATAAAAAGTAACATTTAAACAGTTTCACCAGTTAAGGCCTTACATATTGCAGAATTAAAGAAAAAATATTTTAGGAAGTCGAGTAGACCATTGCTATTTTTAGCTGGGTATGAGATACTCTCAATGTTTAATTATTTTATGAATGAAATTTCTATATTTAGAAAGGGGGATTCACGAATAACTTATGAAATTAGGACAACTTTGACAATCATTTTTATCAATACCGCTATAGCGACGGGTTCAGGAATTTTTTATCAGAAAGAATGGAGTCTTATCTGTTGGATATATTTTTTTCAGATTTTTTGGAGCATGATGTTTTATTTGTCACAAAGGAAATCAGACCCCATAATATCACTTAACATGAGAAATGTGCTCTTTTCACGCTGTAAATTTAATAAACCAAGGCAAATTCTGTGTTGTTTACTTTCATTTTACATATTTTATATCACATTTTATTTTAAAAGTTGCTCTAATAAACTTTTTAATGCCCATAGTTACTACGTAAACACCCCGAATCAAATTCTACCTTATTTACTAAAGAGCGCATATTCTTTTGTCTCGTTCTGACCACCTTTCTGACTGTATATAACTTAAGGCTCAATGTTTTTGAGTTTATTTTTAAAAGTTCGATAAGATTACAAGAGGTCCTTTACGTTCATCGACATTTCTGCACGTTAGTAATAATCAACCAAGGTTCGGTCTTAGATCGCACGTTAAACGTTCGGTGAGTCGGTGCGTAAAGAGTAAAAGTCTAAATTTTGTACAAAACACAGTTTTAACAAAATATATGGATTCTTTGAAAAAAAATAAATGCATCTATCCAACCCGTGGCTATTCCTTAAGGAGGTTTGCTCCTCATATTTTGAGATTTTTGTCAGATTTTCGAGATCCTCAGGGTTTGTCCATCTATTATGCTTGAAATTTTTGGCCCATGAACCCCCTATTTTCTTTTTTTTATTCAAAAATATGTCTATTCAATATGAAGTTCACAATTTTTTATGAAATTTTATTTACTCTGTCATACATTTTAAAAGGTTTAAAGATGTCAATCTGCGGCAATGCAAAAGTAATGAAAGGTCTAGAGAGAACTTATTTCCCGCCAAAATTATAAATGCTTATAGCATAAAAACGAACACATGGACCTACATTTTTTTCTTGCTTATTTTGATCATATGTCCATATTCTATAAAACAAATGCAATTTTATTCATTTTTATTTACTTTAAGACAGAGGAGCAAACCCCCTTAAGCCAGTGGTGTAAATAAGATGTTTCATAAAAAAAACGAAAGACGAGTTGTTACAATCATTTTTTTATAATGCATCAACTTGGAAAATATTAAACTTTAGACCTTATTTTACAGATAACAATAATTTTCTGAGTTGTTCACGATTGCAAAAGATCAACGCACCATATTGAGTAAAAAATATGGGTAACATGCATATTTTTACGTCAAACATGTGATTTTTGTCCATTGTTAAGCCAATATTGCCCGTTAATGAGTTCATTCGGCGTTTTAAACTAGTTAAAGAGTAGCCGAACATTTTATAATGATCGAATACAATATGTTTTTAGTTGATTGACGCCATACATACATGTTAACATCACGCATTTTCAAATCATTTAAGCATTTAAACTATTGTTGATGACTTTATTGAATGTTATTCTGTCGCTTTATGGTGTAAATCAATTATAACCACAAATGAAATAATAATAAGATAATCATCATGTTTACCCCCCACAATTTTAATTTGAAATCCGCATGTATAATATAATTTCGTTTTGCAAAGTTGATTAATTTTTTTTTCGAGAATGCTAAACGTTATTGAAGACGATTATGCTAAGATAATTTTCGTCGAGTCCAGTAAAACTTAGTAATATACAGAAGGGCAAATTATCGAAATGCCTAACTTTCCTATAGAAAATATATGTTTACCATTTGATTTAGTATTTTCAGCATTTAATCGGCATCCAATGGGCAAGAATTGCATTTTAAAATATCCATATGTAGTAGACCTTTTACAATCATCTTTCGTTTTACACCGGGTATAAGCGTTACCGCGGGAGAGTCGCTAAAACGTAGGGGAGAGTCGCTTTGAACGTAGGGGAGAGTCGATATTTGACCTAAATCGAAGCACACCAGGTATGTAAATGATAAAATCATATATTTTCATTGATCAAATGTTACAAATAAATATTGCACGGAACATTAGAATTATTTAAGAATGTGTACACGCTAAAATTACCTCCCAGAACCTTCCATTTCATACCAAACACCTCGAACTTTTCCGGGCGGTCAGTGTAAATTTGGTGACATCGCATCTTAAAATCTGATTTTCTCCACAATAAATACATTATATGACAATTGCATGCACTCAGTATATGCACAAGATTGATATCTAAAAGAGATACTTCACCGTTACCCTTTACAAAGTCATAATACAATTTTATTCGTTAATTTTTCAACAACAACGTAAGTGCCGTAGGGGAGAGTCGATTCGAATTGTCTTGAACGTAGGGGAGAGTCGATTCGGATTGTTGTGAACATAGAAGAGAGTTGCATTATATTGGCTTTCAATCAAGTTTACAAAACCAAACGTTGCAAAATCTTGAAAAAAAATACTCATAAGATTAGGTTATGTTTTATTGTACGTGTTGATACCAAAAACGTTAACAGCATACTTGTAGGTCTAAGATTAAGGACTCCCACCACTTCCCAACCCTTGCTCAAACTTCCATCACCTAGTCGTTCGTGAAATATATACAGCCCTCATTGATCCTGATCCGCAGATAAACGGATAAATACGTTGCAAAACCTTGAAAAATATTACAAGCTGTATTATCAACTGTGACAGCTTGATACATGTATTGACGGTAGAAGGTGTCAGTTATTTCTAAACCCCAACCTTTAACCTTTAATCACATTGCCTATATCCCTTTGATATTTTTCCTGTCCATGCATTGTCGGGCCGAAGAGCAAATAAATATACGCATCCTTCGGGCTTCTGCCCCCTATCCAGTTGGTCTCCGGATGTCTACTGCACCCACTCAAAATCCCGAGTTTTCACCTGCGTTTGTCATTCCTTGCATCTGATTGCCACCACTTGTATGCACAAGGATATCTGTAAATTTCCCGGTCCTTGCCTGACACCCCCCACTTATATACGTAGTTGTCATTTCTTGTTCCATGGCACCGCCTTTAGAATACATGGCCTTCTGTTCATTTGTAATTCCTTGTGTCATATGAACTCCCACTTTTTCTATTGCATATTGTTTTAGATTGTCGTTAAAAAAGTTAGGTTGATCTAATTATCTGTTATACTTATTTTTGCATGTTATGAAATTATTATGTTTTTTCCAAGACTAAAGTATGATAGTTATGGTTTTTATTGTCTCGCCTGCGAAGCAGAGCGGGACATAGGTGTTACTTTACCGGCGGCGGCGGCGACGGCGGCGGCGGCGGCGGCGACGACGGCGGCGACGGCGGCGTTAACTTTTTGGAAAAGTTTTATGAGCACCTCCATATCTCAAGAACTATAGGTCCTGGGTTGATGAAACTTGGTATGCATATGCCCCAGTAGTAGCTTAGCACAGTTGCATCCCCATCTTTTGACCTTGACCTTGATTTTCCGGTTGAATGACTTTGACAATTTTCAATACATATAATAGCAATGAAAAAGTTTTGCGAGCACCTCCATATCTCAAGAACTATAGGTCCTAGGTTGATGAAACTTGGTATGCATATGCCCCAGTAGTAGCTTAGCTCAGTTGCATCCCCATCTTTTGACATTGACCTTGATTTTCCGGTTGAGTGACTTTGACAATTTTCAATACATATAATAGCAATGGAAAAGTTTTGCGAGCACCTCCATATCTCAAGAACTATAGATCCTAGGTTGATGAAACTTGGTATGCATATGCCCCAGTAGTAGCTTACCACAGTTGCATCCCCATCTTTTGACCTTGGCCTTGATTTTTTGGTTGAGTGACTTTGACAATTTTCAATACATATAATAGCAATTGAAAAGTTTTGCGAGCACATCCATATCTCAAGAACTATAGGTCCTAGGTTGATAAAACTTGGTATACATATGCCCCAGTAGTAGCTTAGCACAGTTGCATCCCCATCTTTTGACCTTGACCTTGATTTTCCGGTTGAGTGACTTTGATTATTTTTATTGCGTATATTTGCAATGTTTAAGTTCTATAAACATCTTTTGATCTCAGGAACTGAAAATCCATGTAAATTCAAAATATAGTAGAAGTAAGAAAGAATAATTGTTTCTGATGGTGCCGGCAGGCGAGACATACTTTAGTGTTAACTCTTGTTTTTTTCAGAAATAATTCGTTTGCTAAAGTAAAAAAAAGCTGCGAAGGAGAAGAATATCAAATTTGGAAGTACATTTGTATCAAAGCCGATTGAACCTTCCAGTTGGATTGCCATTTCGACAAAGCCATAAAAAAGATGAAATAAACATTCTACTATAAAAGACTATTGATGTTTGATGAGTAGTGTCTTGTGTGCGGAAGATGTTTAAATTTTATTAAAATTGTATAAATATAAATTAATTTTAATGTCGCTCATTGGTGTTCAGTTTTGAGACAGAATTGTAGGAACAGTTTTTTTTTAGCTCACCTGGAACCACAAAATAGAAAATAATGAGATATGGAATAGGTGTACGCGACACAGTTCACATAACAAGCGACAATTTAGAATAACCACAATGGACAACCGCCAGCAGCTTTCAACGAGGCCAGTAGGTGCTGCTCGTGGTTCTGCAATTGGTCCATGGACTAAATGAAATGCACATAATTCAAATCCAGTCCTGAAATAGTCATAGATAGACCCCATTCTAAACAATGATAAGTCCATGTGACCGATTACCATCAATTGGTCGTCGTGGGTCGTCGTCCGTTAACATTCTAAAAATAATTTCTTCATTGAAACTTCTAAACAGAATTCAATGAAACTTGGTATGATATGTTCTTTGGGTGTCCTGCTGCATAACAGTTGAGTTCTGATTTTGATACACTGAAAACACATGGCCGTCGTTGGTATAAATTAACTCGGAGAGTCAGATTTCTGTTTTGGCTTGTAAATAAAAAAAACACCTATAAAACATAGAAATAACCTGATGCAACCTACCTTCTTCAGTCTCATCAGATCTACAAAAGTCTCTCGTTGGTCGAATGTTTCAAATGACTTCTTATAGGGGTTAAGGTCCTTTTAAAGGTAAAAAATAACAGATTTTCGCGTTTTTACCCTACAGAATAAAATATATTGCAGATCGAGAAAGCTCTTCAAAAGTCTGCATTGGTTCGATCTTGTCAGATGACCCCTAATAGGGGTTAAGATCGAGGAAAGTGTTTTTTTTTTTATGTTTTTTTGTCATTAAGATTGACAAGTATTGCAGAACCTGTTTAACCCTTCATCTCATTTAGCTTTTCAAAAGTCCCCTTTCAATGGACCCTTATTAGGGTAATTGCTCATAAAAAGAGAACCAGGTGATCGATTCAGGCTTCTGTGAGCCCCTCTTTCAGTAAAGAGTAAATGTAGTAACTGTATGTCCCACCTACAAAAGAGGTTCATATATATGGTCCTAGTCTATTTGTCCGTCCGCCAGTCCCAAATCAGACTTACGGCCTTCTAGTTATAAATACAATACCAAAAACGGGTATAAAACGGTTAATTTGGATATGCTGTTTGGTTAATTTGGTTATGCTAGTTAAAATGGTTTTCCATGTAAGAACTACGAGATCATCATAAAACTTTATACACGTATGCATCATAATATGAACAAACAAAAGTCACCATAAATTATTCCCTACCTATGTAGTGCATCATGCCTGTCCTGTCTGTCTTTCGAGGTTTCCAGATAATAATGTTTTACGTGTTTGAAAAAAATATTTGGCCATTCTTGTTTAGTACAAAATGAATTATTTTGATTTCGAGCAGAATTGGAACTAAGATGAGATGAGACTGCTGTCTACCCATTTCTTCTATTTTAAAAGTCAAGCACAGGTAAATGTTTTGAACTATCCCCAGTTTGCCATTTCTCTGCACATCTATATACCCATAAACGAAAATTTAAGAAGTAAAAAAATGACGTTTTTTTTATAAAACATTTATTTTATGCATCAATTACACAAATATTTTGGAAGTTTGCTCAGTCATTTAAAATGGAACACCAAATAACAACCATTAAGTATAGTCCTTTCCACTTTATGATGTCCACCATCCACATAATTCAGTCCTTATACAGAATACAGTCACCACCATACAACTGTTGGAAAATCCGAACGGAACGGTAGTCGGGAAGTTTTTAAGCTCCTCATGAACTAATAAGTATGATTTACCAAATTCTATTTTACCGTCACCTAAGGGCCGTCACATATATTTGTAAGCTGAAATAAAATAAAATAAAAACAGGTACGTTAAACTTTGTTTTACGAATTAAAAAAGAAAAGGTCCAACGGATGATTCGCAACAGAGAGGGGGGGGGGGCAAGGAAGATTGCAATCTTAGCCCGAAATCAGATAAGAAAAGGAGAAGCTCACTTTGATTTAAAAAAAATTCAATCTCAAAATCATAAGATATTCGTCGGGAAAATTTTCCATAATCAATGTTGGTCTATCTGTTTCTGGGGATCGGGATCAAATAGGGCGTTATACATTGCATGAAGAACTAGGTGTAGAAAAATTGAGCAAGGGGTTGGAAGTGGTGGGAGCCTTTGCTATCAGACCTAGATAATTATATACTATTAACATTGATAATATCTGACAACACTTACAGTAAAACCCTAACATAATCCCATGATACCTTTTTCAAGGTTTTGCAACGTTTGTTGTAAAAAAAAAAGTGATTGAAAGCAAATAATGCAACTCTCTTCTATGTTCACAACAATCCGAATCGACTCTCCCCTACGTTCAAGACAATTCGAATCGACTCTCCCCTACGGCACTTACGTTGTTATTGAAAAATTAACGAATAAAATTGTATTATGACTTTGTAAAGGGTAACGGTGAAGTATCTCTTTTAGATATCAATCTTGTGCATATACTGAGTGCATGCAATTGTCATATAATGTATTTATTGTGGAGAAAATCAGATTTTAAGATGCGATGTCACCAAATTTACACTGACCGCCCGGAAAAGTTCGAGGTGTTTGGTATGAAATGGAAGGTTCTGGGAGGTAATTTTAGCGTGTACACATTCTTGAATAATTCTAATGTTCCGTGCAATATTTATATGTTACATTTGATCAATGAAAATAGATGATTTTATCATTTACATACCTGGTGTGCTTCGATCTAGGACAAATATCGACTCTCCCCTACGTTCAAAGCGACTCTCCCCTACGTTTTAGCGACTCTCCCGCGGTAACGCTTATACCCGGTGGTTTTATAAATCATGTCCTTTGACTAAACAATGATGAATCATCGACTTGGTACAATACAAATTGTCTGAAACGGACTTTTTATATCATCAATAAGTTTTAAAATGCATCTGACAAAAATTTTAAGGAGGTACATGCAACATGCACCACTTTTTTCCTGTCCATGAATTTTCTTTAAAAAAATTTATTAAATGCGCTATGACATGCTCTTAGTAAATTCAACCTGAAAAGGGCATGCTTCCAACTTGGTTCTTGATATAAATTACTCCAAGGTTTGTTTAATTTTCATTGAAATATTAAAAAAAGTTTCCAATTTCGAAGGAATATCATGTCTGTATAAAAATTTTGTAAATAAAGGTAATAACAAAACTTCCAAACTTGAATGATCAATCTCATAGTCCAGAGAAAATGACAAAAACGAATCAGTCATACCGGAAAATTGGATCGCAATGGTCCTGACTTGGTACAGGCATTTCAAACGAAATGGTGGGTTAAACCAGGCTTTATGGCGCCAAACCTCCCTCTTCCACTGTGATCTTCGAGTACATAGTATATATAGTTACATAGATTAGTGTGACACTGTAAAATTTGCTTTACCCATAATACATATTTACGTAAAATAGTGTGACACTGTAAAATTTTCTTGGAATTAGGTTTTATAAATCAACATAATAGGACATGTAGGGTATGAAAATTATCATGAACAAAATACAGAAGCTTTTATGGAACTTTGTTGTAATTTTTATTTGAGAGAAACACAAAACCAGAGGAAATAAAGATCGCAATGGTCCTGACTTGGTACAGGCACTTCCCAAGAAGTAGGTGGTTAAACCAGGTTTTATGGCGCCAAACCTCAATCAAAAAATGATTTTTTGTATTTTTTTTATAATATATCTAGGGCTTGTATAATGCATTAGAAAAATGAAAAGAAAAAAAAGGTGCTTCCCATTGCGTTTTTCTGATATAGAAAAAAGTATGCCAAAACATGACCCAAAATGGCATATTTTGACACAGATTATCTACCTTTGCAAAAGGGCAGAAAACACCACTTTACTTCGTTTTATGATATTTATTATTAAAATAAAACAAAGCTTTACTTAAACATATTGTTAACATAATTTTAAAAATCAAACTCAAAGTCTAAAGAATGCAATAAAGGACATTTTAGAAAAATTGTGGTCGTGGGGTTTATGGGGTGGGGTGGTGTGGGGTATTTTTTATTGAATATTAAAGTATATTTCAAAATTAAAAATTTTTTAAGACTGACAGGTAAGTGCGGAGCTTTAACCAGCTGTTTTCTGTTTATGAGCACGTCAATATGTACAAGCAAATGCTTACAATTTGAAAAGTGCTTACTTTCCTCTGATGAGTCTTGAATAGACGAAACGCGCGTCAGGCGTAGCAAAACTTATTTGTCTGAAACTTTTTGTAATTTATATTTCTTACATCCGTGATGGTTAGTGCTGCTGGTGGAGTTTTAATTCCCCGAGGTTAGCCCGCTCCGGCATCAACACTTTTGTGTTGACAAACTCATCAAAACTATAAATTATCCGTTTAAAATATTAAAAATTGTCAAAACCCTAAGTTTCCTTCTACCCCAGACATAGGTTGGTCTTAGTCATAATTTGGTTTCTAGTTTTCGGCATTTTTGGGTATAATTGTTCTATGCTCTTCATATTCATATAGTGTTTGGCATTTTAAAATTTTTTGGCAGTTCTGGTGAGTCTTGAATAGACGAAACCCGCGTCAGGCGTAGCAAAATTTATTTGTCTGAAACTTTGTTGTAATTTATATTTCTTACATCCGTGATGGTTAGCGCTGCTGGTAGAGTTTTAATTCCCCGAGGTTAGCCCGCTCCAGCATCAACACTTTTGTGTTGACAAACACATCAAAGCTATAAATTATCCGTTTAAATCTTAAAATTGTCAAAACCCTAAGTTTCCTTCTACCCCATACATATGTGATGAAGGAAATTGTTCATGTTCTGGAGACAAAGGGGGGAGAGACGTCGCGTCATTGTGTTGTCTCCCCTTTCCCCCCAAAACGAAAGGAAAATGTTTTTATTATCCGAACTACATTTCTAACTGTTTTGCTTAAGTCCATTTCCCATTAAAATGGGTTTCACACTGGCTTCTTCTGAGGACTACATTTTGATGGTAATTGAGGACTGACTAGGAAAACTGCGTGGTTTGCGGTGGCGGTCTTTCGAGGCGTGGCCCTGGTAAATAAAATAAAATATGGTTTTGGTCTTTATTCTCCGCAATCCAAAAGTAAAGTCAAATAAAACATATATATACAAGGTGTACAGATAATGCATCATGTCTCGTTTTATTAAATACTATTTTTATTTACTAAATTTATCATTTTCAATTATTCAAACTGTTTTAAAATACTTTCTAAAATAATTAAAGTTCTTTAAACTAAGTTAAGAATAAAGTTTCTTTTTTAAAATAGTTATCATCAAAGATACACACCTGGTAAAGAAATAAATATGGTGGGAAAGGGGAGACAACACAATGAAGCGACGTCTCTCCCCCCTTTGTCTCCAGAACAGCAACAACTCCCTTCATCACAGATGGCGGAGACGGAGGAGAAGATTTCGGTACCATCGCAAAACAGGCATAGCGAGTTTCCCCACATACCATTCGAATACCGAGAAGAAATTCATAAACGCTTTAGACTTGATAGATATCCACGTTAAAAGTATGCGGACTGTTTGGACTACACAAATTTATGGAACGACATCCCTACCAAAAATTAAGAATGTTTTAGATTGGAATCAACCTCAACTGACGAAAGTTGAGCTCTTTGGAGAAATTCAAGATGATAAACTTTTGCAGAAGAGTTTTTACCGCGCTGTAGTGAAGAAGTGGACTTAAATTTAAAATATTCAAATGGACTTGTGTATTCAAATTTTCACTCGGACTTTCAAAATTTTCTTATTTGTATATATGTTTTTGTTGTTTGATTTTTGTACAGTTTGTATCATTGTCTCAATTCTCGTAAGTAACGCTTAAACTTAATTTTCTGAAAATAAGTTAAACACGATAAAAATAATCAATCTCAGTTTCATTGAATAGCAAAAATTTCTAACGTTAAATTTAAGTTAAAAGTTTTTTTTAAGTAACGAAGGGCTCAAATAAGTTAAAAAAAAATGTAAAAAAAAAATCACTAAGTTGCCTATATTCATTAATAAATTAACTTAACTTAAAGTAAATCAAAATGATAAAACGTTTATGTGAAAATAATATACATTAATAAATCGAATTCCCAAAATTGAGGTAACGCTATAAGTAAGAAACCATCATGAAAAGAGTCAAAACATCTAAAAATAACAACCTGCAAAAGTGTATGATTAAGGTGTTGTTCAAATTCCTTAAACTTAAGAGCAGAAACTTGACAAAGTTATTTTGCATTAATTCTTTTGTTTTAAGAGAGAACTTGTAACGAAAGTTACAATCCTTAAACGTCATTCAATTGTAATGTAGAAATTTGGTTATATTTATAAATAAGTGAGATAAATAAATTAAATAGCCGATGAGCTAAAATATATTGAGTAGCCGATAAGCTAAAATGGATCCAAATAAGCAGATAACTTTTACAGGGTCAAATTAGGTTTAGTTTAGACAAATCTAGATACCTGAAAAGATTAAGCTGTGATTTAAAGTAAAATTAGATAAATAAACGAAAAGATAGAAAATAGTGCACTTTAAAGTTATGTGTTGCAGTTTCGTCAGCTTTGTTTTCTTTAAGCGATTACTATAATTGTTGAGTAAAATTTGAGATATAAATTTCCCCTTAAAAGATAAGAAGTTTGATTAAACCATAAGAATTTTTTTGAGGTCTTGAGAAATGATCAGCTCAAGATTTTTATAATAAAAATTAGTGCTAAGTGTGGAGATGCATCCCACACATACCGTGGTGTAATGAAATAAAATATAGTCTTTTAATGATTAATTTGTTCTTAAAAAAGAGGCTTAATAAGTAATCAAATGCTTTAGAAACTATGCATTGTCTGTAAAACTTGCCGAGCACATTAACAAAATAAAAATAAAAAGTAAGAAAATGAAGATATGATAAACGGAGGAATTGCTCCAAAAATGCGGCACGGGCGAACATTGCACTCGGCCGTGGCCCAAAGATGAGGGTGACACGTAACCGTAAGTTCGTTCGGAGATCGTATAATGATAATACATACAAAATTAAATGAATATACCATATTTCACTACATTTACTTAATTGCAGAATTTTAATAAGTCATAAACCAAGAAAAATCATAAAAATAAAACATCATAGCGTGGCAGTTTGCCGGCTAAAAAAAATAAATAAAAGAGTGCAAATTGCAGGAGCAATTTTAAATAAACTACGGGGATATGTAATGACGATATGGTTAGCAATAAAGGTAAAAATAGGAAGTTTGAATTGTAAAATAATATAAAAATCAGTTTAATAAGAAAGTTGATTTACTAAGGGAAAAAGAAATGAATAGGTTATTAAAATAAATGTTTATTATTATTTTAAGTTTAGAAGTTTGATTCAAGAAACAAAATGAATGTCACACAAAAGTTACATAAGATTATAGGGAAGAATTAAAGATAAAAAGAAATAAATCCATAAGTGTTATTTTCCATTAAAAGATTATTTTGGCATGTTTGAGTTTTACAAGTTAGTGTAAACCCCTAATGGGGATGAACTAATTAGAAAAGAAGAAATGTAATTCCAAACAAAAAATTTTTCATTCCGTTTTGGAGGGAAAGGGGAGACAACACAATGAAGCGACGTCTCTCCCCCCTTTGTCTCCAGAACAGCAACAACTCCCTTCATCACACATAGGTTGGTCTTAGTCATAATTTGGTTTCTAGTTTTCGGCATTTTTGGGTATAATTGTTCTATGCTCTTCATATTCATATAGTGCTTGGCATTTTAAAATTTTTGGTAGAGCACTTCTGGTAAGTCTTGAATAGACGAAACGCGCGTCAGGCGTAGCAAAATTTATTTGTCTGGAACTTTGTTGTAATTCATATTTCCTAGGAATAAGATTTTCTTTCATAATCTATTTTCAAAAAAAATATCTTTAGGTGGTAATACCGTTACATTTCCATGTGTTTTCATAGTATACTTTTATTATGCAGTTTTAAAGCAAGACAAATCTTATAAGTTATGTCTAAATATTCACATGCATAGAACAAACAGCTCTTTAATCTTGGTTTGTAGTTTTTTAAAAGCTTTTGCATAAAGGTCGTGGAACAGCTAAGTCCATGTTTTGCTATGGGAAACCCCAAAAATCATTCTGATCAAATTTAAAAAAGAGGTGTACATCTACCTTATGTCACAAAGGGTTTTATGAGGAGTAGTGGATAAGAGATGGAAACTCTGTGGTTTAACGGAAAGACAGACAGACAGACGGATGCACGGACAGACGGAGACCCCTATCACCATATATCCCACTTTTCAATCGGCGGATAAAATAATGTTACTGACTGCTTACCATCTTATATTGGTATTTGACATAGCCATAAATTTAGCCCAACCACCTTAAAACAATTAGGCACCTAACTGATCACACTTTGAAATACATGTATTATATTTGTACTTTTTCCACGTATCTACTTGGGTCACTGTACAATTTTTGATTTGCGCTGTGCATTGACAATTCTCATTTTTCATTTCTTTTAACTTCCTCATAATGGATAACATTATTTCTATGCCCCATCTACAAAAAGTTCATATATATAGTGTTCGGGTCTGTTCGTCGGTCCATTTGTCCCAAACGCCAAACATGCCGTAAGATGGCATCAGAAGGCAACATATTCTACTATGTGTTGCTTGGCCAACAACCAATAAAGTTCTAAGATGTGAGCATGTTCAAAGTCAATGAATCTGTTTTACAAAGACGTGAACGCATTGGAACAGAACAAATCTATGGCTTTTAACATTCTAAAAAAAGTGCAAGTTAATGTTCATTGTCATGATCGACATTGACCAATCAATGGATTTAAACCAACAGTGAGTATGGCATTTTATTAAGTCTGTAAAAACAGCATGAAAGAATAATAAACTGGAACTAAATCCCCTTAAGGAAAGAATAAGTCTATACAGCGTTCTAACAAGTTGAAACCTGTTGCAACACATATTTACTGAGCTATAAAAAAACTGGGATTTGAATGAAAACAAGCCCTAGTTAAGAAACGTTAGTTGAACATTGTGACCATTATAAAGACATACACCATGCATGTCAAGGTAGCTAAAGATGTAAATAAGATAAGAATTATCAGTCATCAAGGAGATTTGTTACATCTCCTACTGCAGAAAAAAAATTCTTTTTGGATAACTTGAATTCAACAAATTGATTTATAAATATTCAAACGATTATGTGCTTGGTCGTGACACGTTTTATGTGGAAATTAAGTTTAAATACTGTAACAAATATGTTTATGTATCAAAATAAAAATTTTGTTTTTGGGATAAACAATGTATTTGTAGAGCGTACTTATAGGTTTCTTACACAAGAATGAAATTGTAGATAGGGACGTAAACTTTTATTTTGGGTCAGCCAACCATCGCATGCCAAAAAAGAACTATAAAAGACTACCATGCACATTAAAATACTCAATTCGATAAAGATATTTGAAAGCTGTTTTCAGTCGTAAAAGAGAAAGAATTTTTTTTTCTTAACAATATATTGAAGTGAGTACAAACCTTTTTTTTCATGTCCCAAATGAAAAACAAATAATGACAGTCATTCATAATCATATAGATTTGGCATTTTCAATATTTTTGGTAGAGCGCCTCTGATGAGTCTTGAATAGACGAAACCCGCGTCAGGCGTAGCAAAATTAATTGTCTGGAACTTTGTTGTAATTTTTATTTCGAGCACCCGTGGAGGTTAGCACTGCTGTTGGAGTTTTAATTCCCCGAGGTTAGCCCGCTCCGGCACCAACACTGTCGAGTTGGAGAACACATCAAAGTTTTAAATTATCCGTTTTAATTTCAAAATTGTCTAAACCCTAAGGTTCTTTCTACCCTAGACATAGGTTGATCATCTTAGTAATGATTTGGTTTCCAAGTTTGATATTTTTGGTTGTATTGTTCTATGCTCTTCATAGTCATATAGTGTTTGGCATTTTCAATATTTTTGGTAGAGCGCCTCTGATGAGTCGTGAATAGACAAAACGGGCGTCAGGCGAAGCAAAATTTATTGTCTGGAACTTTGTTGTACTTTTTATTCCTTATAAATAAATTTTTAAAACGATTTAAAAACATGAAAATCTTTACTCATAAAAGAACTAAAATGGTGGCACTTCCTGTAAAAAATGGACGTTTCCCAATAATCTTTTTTATTGGGATATGAAAAAAAATATCGTCCAATCAAATTGCAGTATTTTAATCAAATTTATTTATTGCAATATAAATCTAAAAAAATATTTGGATCGAATAAATGAAAGTTTCTTAATGGACTTAATTGATTTTACCCATGTGTATTTGTTTTGATTAAGCTCCATGTTTCCTCTCAGCGCAGCCAACATTACTAAGGACGCTTATTCATACTGATAACTGAGCGGATCAAAATAACATCGTTTATCGAATTCAAAGGGTACTCAAAAGGGAACTGGTCAATATACACACAAAAAGTTTGTATATTTATATACAATACTTTTGAGTATTTACTCCTGTAGAAATTCTCAATTTGATTGTGATAAAGAAAGACTCGAGGTTATTCGAAAGTTTTAACCATTTGTAAAATATTTAAACATTCTTTATTCTACCCACACATCTAATATTCTACATGTACATACACGTCAGTCTCAGAAACCTAGCGGTTCTTCTCTCGGTTATTCATTCAATTCATTACTGAGTAAGCGATAGAAGAAGTTGAACCCCTGAGTTCCGAGGATGCATACACATATTTTCTTTATTAACTTTACAAAACTCCAGATACATCTCTTTCATAAAACCCCGGCATAAAACTCCGACTAGTTTTACTATATCTTACAAAAGCACCATTTGCGCTTATTTTAAAAAGTTCGATAAGATTATACTCCACCTAATTTCCTTACATGTATACAGGTTTTATTGCTATACCACTTGGTTAATTTTGTGGGTCATGTCCGGACTTTAAAATTAAAACGAAAGTTGACATTTCAAAAAAAAAATATCATTGATGATTTAACGGGAATTCGTATTAATGTTTGTAAACAAAATCATGAAATATTAGATAAAACACCTCTAGATATAAAGAAATGATATTTAAATATTATATTTCAAAACTTTGTATAAATAGTTACAATTTCATTGTCCAGAACCTTCAATACATCTGAAAATGAAATGATACAATTTCTTATTATATTTGAATAAAAACAAACTTTACCTCGATTATATCTGCTCTTGAAAAACCAAAGAATTTAATACAATTTTTAGCACAAAATATGCTTATAAAATCAACAGAAATGTCGTACGTAGCAACGCCATCTTTATCTGCATACATGCATCAACAAGGAAGTGATATATATCTGGCTAAAATAGCAGTGGGAACGTTTTTTTTTAAATATGCAAAAATCAAATTTGTTCTTACAGGTTGTTGATGGTCATGCTAAATACTAGTATATGCCTTGAAAAAAAAAACATTATTGCACGTTTCACGGAACGGCAACGACATGAATAGGAAAGAATTTAATTCGATTATCATCTGGTACGATTGTTAAATTTATTAACAAAGGGGCTCCTCATGGGGGGTACCAGGAATCAAGTAATCAACATGTTTTGCCAAAGTAATCAAATAATCATATATTTTATAGAAATGTAATCAAAAACCTGGTAATTTCGGTAATCAAATAATCAATAATTCAAACCTTGGTAATCAAATAAACATTAATTATTGGCTCTTGTAATCAAGTAATCACCTTTAAAATGGCCTGGGAATCATGTAATCTAAAACCCCATGAGAAGGCAAAACAAAATAAGTATTTCTGTGATTTTCAAACGGGAGGGCACGTAAAAAAACATTCTGGGACCTCTTGTTTCATACAGTTCCTAACCAAATCTTAAGACTGAAAACCCAAGGAACATAAATCAACTAACTACTGGCATACTTTCAAACAAACCTGGAAAATAGCATCAAATGCAACATCTCTCTTTAAACAGCTAAAAATAAAAACGGGCCATCCATGGATTAAAGAAGAGAAATAGGGAAAAAAAACAGGAAGAAAAAACTGGAAACAAACAAATCATTCAGTAAAAGATAAATATTAAGCACTGAAATATGAAACATAGAGACAACTGAGAAAGGCTTTTTGGAAGTGTGTTGATAGTACTAGTATTGCTTATACTCCACAGGCAAACAGCAAGTTCGAATATGGTAACTGCATGAAAAGTTTTTGGGCATACATCAAACACTACAAATCGAATAGCAGCACCATTTCCCCACTCAAACCAGATGGCATCTTACTCCAGGGTCCGAAAGAAAAGGCGGAATTACTGAATTAACAATTCCAAATGGCGTTGTCATCAAAGTCAGAAACAACTCAGAGAGATGACTTCCAGATCAAATGTACAATGGAACCATGAAAGAAATCAACACCACAGAAAAGGGCATCACAAACTGTAAAAGAGCCTAATTCCTCATTAAGCACATGGACCATATAATTAATTCAAAGAATTCCCCGAAGAAAACTCCAATTCTATCAATAATATTTAAAGAATCATATAAAACTGTAGAGAAGTACCAAATACATGTATCTGGAAACTGCTTTTTGTCTGTCCTATCAGAAAGGAAATGAAAGAACCTTAGTGAGCACGCTCACATACCCCACGCGTCCACATTATGGACAGAGATTATCTATTTCGAGTTAGGAAGGAAAAAAGTCACAGTTGTTGTCTTTCCAGGTCGTCTCGTTAAACAGGAAGTAAAAAAGTGACAGACCTGAAAATGTATCCCTCCATATGGGACTCCTAAAGCTACGTGCAAAATATCAAAGGACTATGATTAATAGTTGCTAAGAAATCTGTGACGAAAATTTTCAACCCTGAAAATTTAGTGAAAAAATTCTAAGTCAGCTCGTTAAACAGGAAGTAGATGACCGACAGACTTGAAAACAAATCCCACCATATGGGACCCCTACCTGAAGCTACATACTAAATATCAAATACCTACAATTAATAGTTGCTGAGAAATCTGTCACGAAAATTTTCAACCCTGAAAATTTAGTGAAAAAGTCTCGTTAAACAGGAAGTAGATGATCGACAGACCTGAAAACGTATCCAACCATATGGGATCCCCATTTAAAGCTACTTACCAAATATCAAAAGCCTACAATTAATAATAGCTGAGATATCTGTTACGAAAATTTTGATCACAAACAGACTAACAGACTGACGGACGGACCAGTCAAAAACATTATAACCTTCGCAACTTCGTTGCGTGGGGTTTAATTAAGACGAATAGAAAATAATGAGATGTGGAATAAGTGTACGCGACAAGGCCCACAATCAAGCGACAATTCAGAAAAACACAATGGACAACCGCCAGCAGCCTTCAACGAGGCCAGTAGGCGCTGCTCGCGGTTCTGCAAATGGCCCATGGTCTATAGAAATGCATACAATTCAAATCCAGCCCGAAAATAGTCACAGATAGACCTCTTCTTAAACAAGGAACAGAAAACATCAAAAAGACAAGTACAAACAAAAGCTTTGTCAAAGATTCATGACTTAGGACAGACACATATAATATGTGGCGGGATTAAAGTAGTTTTTTGGGCCCAACCTCCCCTAGACAAAGCACAAAAACTAAACACACAATAAAAATCAAAGCCTTAAACAACAGTCCAGTGTCACTCACATCTGATGGAGCACATGTGTTATGCTGACCAGCATATAGTACACCCTCCCCAACATTATTGCCCTATAAGTCTACCCGCGACACTCAACGTGACAATTTTTAGACCATCGAACTTACTAGAAACCTGCACCGTGGACAGCAGGTGGACTTCCTGTCTGATATTTGACTTCAACAAAGCGTATGATTAATTCTGTCATAGCATGCTACTCAACAAACTAGATCATTTTGGGAAAAAAGAAAATATTCGAGCTTTATATCAAAAGAATCAGGTGTACCCCAAGTATCAGTGCTAAGCCCTAGCTTACTCCTCTAATATATACTAGATAAATGACTTGAAAGAAAAAAAAAGATAAAAAACAAGACTATTTACTGGTGACATGATCGCCTATTTGACAATAACATCAAATATCGATGCTACTTATCTCTGTGACGCCCTGGCCCCGGCACCACAAAAACTTTAAAAAAAAATATGGCCTACAATATATTCAACTCAATGTATTCTAATATGGGGGTTTAGAACTTTCTCAGACTTTAGTAATTTTTTTAAGTTTTGTGGCGCCGGGGCCAGGGAAAAACTTGCACAATGGGAACATGCTTGGAAAACAACATCAGATATGAAATGGAACCAACACGTCTCAAACATTTGCAAGAAAGCAAATTGAACCTTTAGATTTTAAAATACACAACCTCAACACCAGGAATACAAATGTTAAGGAGAAGATACTGGTAAGACCTAGGTACTCTAGAGTGTGCATGCCGGGCTTCTGGCATCGATGTCGAGGCATATTTTTCAATGTTCAAATATCAAAAAGCGCCGAAGACGTCTCATGTTATAATACTACACCCCAATCCACTTCTTCTCTTTTCCAGTTGTCTTTGGACATGCGCGTGTAATGGAGTGGTAGTGTTTAAGTCCTAGCACCAAATCGGGGATTTTTGCTGGATAACAGTATTGTTGAGTAACAAGGCTATATACATTGATAATATTACTACAGAGTACCTTTAATCAGTGACTTTTTGTCATTTTCTTAAATTATTCGAGACAAATAACCTATAGTTGAAGTGGTCCCATGTCCCAAGGTCAATCCTTAATGGCGTCCACCACGGAAGATAAACAAACGTCTTCATCACAACACATCCAACCTTCCATTGATCCTCTGATATCGACTAGCACTCCAAAGTTTAAAACTAGTGGGAAAAGACCGGCTGATAGTCCCGATGATCCTAATGGGTCCCTTAAACAAAACAGGAAACAGATTCGTAGAAGGTCAGAATCCACTGGAGATCTTAGTGCCATCACGACTAAGAAGGGCACATCACTAAGAAAAAATATAGCAGACCAACTCATTGATGCTCTGACCAGTGAAGAAGTCCTCAATGCTATCATTCCAGCAATCACTGATAAAATAGGGGACATAATTGAAACCCAGATACAAGAGGTTGTTGAAAATGAGATAAACCCCCTCAAAGCTGAAGTAGACAAACTAAATGTAACTGTCAACAATCTAAGTCAAAGATTATGTAAAAGTATGATAACAACAGAGAGACTAGAACACTATGTCCAAGACATGCAGTTGCAAATCAAGGAAAGAGACCAAGAGTTAGAATCACTTCACTCTAAAAATCACCACCTAGAAGTTAGAACTGAGAACCTTGAACAGTATTCCAGGAGGACCAGCCTCAGAATTCACAATGTTCCTGTGCCTATAGATGACTTTGGTCGTGTAATCTATCCTGTTGACACAGACAAAATGGCTCTAGATATTTTCAATAATAAACTTGGTCTTGAAATCAATGCTGAAGATTTAAGCAGGTCACATTTGATAGGTAAAACCCACCATGGCAAATCACAAATAACAGTCAGGTTTATCTCCTACAAGAAAAGGCAGATGGTGTACTCAAATAAAAAAAAGCTAAAAGATGACCCAGAGGGTATTTTTATCACAGAAAACTTAACAGAGTTCAGGTCCAGCCTAACCAAGAGGCTAGCTAAGTTCAAAAGAGACAAGGACATTGAAGCATACTGGACTCTCGATGGTAGAATCTTCGTTAAGATGACAGCCACATCCTCTCGCATGCTTATAACAGAACATCATGACATTGACATCATAGAGCGTGGAATACTAGCCAAACGACGCCAAGCAGAGACAATGCCTAGAATCTCAACATCTGAAACCGATTCAGTGGACATAAATGATATAGCTTCATAATGAAACAACCGAATTCAATGAGATTCGTATAAAACTATAGATGTAAATAAATGTTATATAGAGTTTATTGTCCTTTATTGTAAATACCCCCTCAAATACTGGTTTGAAAGTTTTGACCTTTAGTTGTTTGTTGTTCTTTTTTTCCCTTTGTATCTTATTTATTAATTTTATGTTTCCAACTCACAGTATTTTTCTCCTAGAAGCAGCAACTCATTATAAAAACAAGTTGATACTGACATTTATTTATTTATTTATTTATTTTATTGCTTATCATACAAAAACTTTACAAAGTTCAAAACATCTAAAAATCAAAATGTATAAAACTCTAAATATAAGATTAAATATAGCAAAAAAAAAATTCTAGAGTGAATCTGTTCCCTTTTTATTCTATTATATCAACAATTAACTATAGAGTTTGAACCCCCCCTCTTTTTGCTTCTTTCATGAAACATTGAATCGTTCTACATTGTCAACCCGTTTACCCCACTATAGATGTGTGTAATATTGTTTAACCAACCGTGAAAGTTATTTGTCCAACGGTATAAATGTTTTCCCGGTCTACCCAATACACAAACATCCAGGTGATATATGATCAGATATTCGAATTATTAAATAGACCTAATTTGTGAAATATAATTTTTTTTGATTCAAAAAATAAATACCCTGGATGACTCATTTACAAGTGCATTGGTTTCACCGGACCGTTGAAACTATAATCATATGGTATTAATTCTAAATCGAATGTCTATAAAATGCAAACGGTATAAATGTGAACCCGGTTCACTTGGTGGCTAAAGTCTATACAACTTTATTCTATAACCAAACATGTTTATTGTCTTTCTTCGACTGTTTAATTTGTATCAAAGGTAATAAACTTATTTTCATATTCATAAATTCAGTCTTCATCCCTAAAGAAAATTTAGATCAAAACTTAAAAAAAATGAAATATAATCCAAACTAATGCATTATTGTAGTTGACTTGTAGACATGCCACTCTATTGAACCGGACCGTTTATTGTAAAATAAAATATCATACTCGTTTAGGATCTTTTGTTTTTTGTTGTTTTGTTTTTTCAAATTCATATTAAGAGGTGTAACATTTTATACATAACCCACGATTAAAGCCGCAAATAAGATTTAGTATCCCATATTTGGTGTGAGAAATTCAACAATGACAGCTCATGTAATTTTACTTTTGCTGAGTTTTCTAAGCTTCCATTACATTTTCTCAACTTCCTTTTTTACTTGTCATGTTGAATGCGTTGTGTGTTGTGTGTGTAATAACCGTGCAAGCCCCTTATTTAGGCCATCCCACTTACCATCGCGTTTAGTACCCAATGGGTAATGACTTGGTTTTGTACAGGGCTGCAATAGGTTTGTTCAATATCTCTCGGGGATCACTTCGAATAAAATATGTTATTAAACCTAAACATGAAAGTTTTAAAACAATACTACTTACAAACTTATGTTGTTCACTTCTCGTTGTCCAATTATCAGTGCTACAGAGTGTTGTAAAAAACTCAAATGCGGCATTTTTGTTGTTCGTTTTGCATTTTATTTTACTTATAGGCAACGTTGAACAAAATCCCGGTCCAGAATCTACTAGTTCGTTAGATAAATCCATGTCAATATGTAATATAAACATCAGAAGCATAAGAAATAAATTGGACTTCTTGCACAATTTCACGGAAGAATTTGACATCGTCACAATAACTGAAACACATTTAGATCCAACTTTTTGTAATGATATCCTCAAAATGGACACTTTTTCTAATTTCGTTCGTAAAGATCGTAACAATTTCGGCGGCGGTCTACTAATGTATTTCAAAGACACAATTTCCATTACACGACTTAATCAATTAGAAAATGATATTGACGAAACTATTTGGGTAGAAGCACGTGGAAACGGTCTTAAATTTTTACTGTGTTGTACCTATAGGTCAGATTGGTCGGACAATGATTATTGGACACGACTTTCTCATGCAGTGGACACTGCTAAACAAATAAATGAAAGTATTGTAATTACGGGTGATCTTAACTCGGACTTATTTGTGACACACAATAACAAGCTTAATGATCTAATGAACCTCTATGATCTCAACAACGTCATTAAAAAAGCTACTCGAGTCACGGAACATTCTGAAACACTTCTTGACCCAATAATAACAAGCAATACTATAAATTGTCAATTATGGGACGTCCTACAAGTACCGGGATCAATAAGTGATCACCGTGCGTCGATAATGTTTTTTGAATGTCCCATCTTCAAAGATCCGCCATTTAAACGCAAAGTTTGGGCCTATGATAAAATTGACTATAACAAATTTAGCACTCTCATGGACTCAATAGATTGGGTTAGTCTTCTTAATCATTTACAAGATGTTGACGAAATGTGCTATTTGTTTAATGAGAAATTCAATTCTATTATTGAAGAATGTGTACCATCAAAGTTAGTTACTATAAGGTCAAATGACAAACTATGGATGAATAACGAACTGAGAAAAGAAATTCGTACAAGGGATAGAATTCGTAAAAAAGCTATAAAAAGTAAGAGACAATGCGATATTGAAAAGTACAAACGTCAACGAAATAAAGTCAATAACTTGAAGAAGAATGCAAAACAACAATTTGAAAAAAACTTAGATACCTTTATATTAGAAAACATCTCCAATTCCAAAGTATACTGGAAAATTATGAAAATGCTTATTAAATCAGACAAAGGAACATATAATATACCACCCCTGAAAAACATCATAAATGATCCAACGCTTAGTGAAACTGTTTATGACGACAACGAGAAGTGCTCACTGCTCAATAAATATTTCTGCTCAGTTTCGGATTTAGAAAATGAAAACCAAGATCTTCCACACTTCGAATTAAAGACCGACAAGTCAATTAATAGATTAACTATAGAACTTAGTGAAATAGTCGATATTATAAAAGTTTTAGATCCTAACAAAGCATCAGGACCCGATAGTGTCAGTCATAAAATGCTTAAAATAAATCCTGAAAAAGTTGCCGTTCCCCTTCAAATCATATTTAATAAATCACTTCAATCTTGCAAATTTCCTTCAGGTTGGAAAACTGCCAATGTGATACCAATTTTTAAGAAAGGCGAAGCAGATTTACCATCCAATTACAGACCCATATCACTTATAAGTTGTATTGGAAAAGTCATGGAGCGTATAGTCTACAAACATGTCTTTAATCATCTATCTAGCAATAATCTGATATACGAATATCAATCAGGCTTCCTACCCGGGTTTTCTACTGTACACCAACTATTAGAGCTATACAGTAGTATACTTGATGGCCTTGAAAAAAAAGAAACTAGCTGTTTTGTATTCTGTGATTTCTCTAAGGCCTTTGACAAGGTCTGGCACAAAGGTCTATTGCATAAAATGAAGGGATATGGAATAAATGGTGATCTGTTATCATGGTTTTCTAACTATTTGTCGGATCGCAGACAAAATGTTATGATAAAGAACTCAATGTCACCACTATGTGGTATTAAGGCTGGGGTACCACAGGGTTCTGTTCTGGGACCTTTACTATTCATAATATATATAAATGATATTTCTGATAAACTAACCTCACTCGCAAGATTGTTTGCTGATGATACATCATTTGGATTTTCAGGCAATGATAATGAACATATAAAGGCCGTAATCGAACACGATTTAAACGAATTAGACCTATGGGCGAAAAAGTGGCTTATGAGTTTTAATCCAAATAAAACAGAGGTCTTATTAATCTCGAACATTGAAGCTCCCGCTCTGAGCTTTGATTTAAATGGTCAAAGAATTCCAAATGTCACATTCCATAAGCATTTAGGGGTTACGTTCAATAACGATGGTAAATGGAATAAACATATTGATAACTTAATAACAAGTGCAATGAAGCATGTCAATGTCTTGCGTAAGCTTAAATACAAGTTGTCAAGGTCTACCTTGGAAAAACTATATATTGTCTATATAAGACCAATATTAGAATACTCTTGTGAGCTATGGGATAATTGTGGCATAGTCTACTCAAACAAACTCGAAAGTGTACAATTAGAAGCAGCAAGAATTGTAACAGGTGTGCCTATTTTTACGAACAAAGAACAGATCTATCGTGAAGTAGGATGGGAAACCCTGAAAGCCAGGCGCGACCGGAGAAAATTACAAGTGATGTATACTATGGTGAACAATCTTGCTCCCCCATTTCTCTGTAGACTGGCTCCCCCAAGTATAAGTAGCTTATCAGACTATCCGTTAAGAAATAGAGATGATCTTGTTATTCCTTTTTGTAGATTATCGTTAACTACGGAATCATTTGTTCCCTCAACTATTAGATTATGGAACAAATTAGAGCCCACTATCAGAAACCTACCTAATCTTAACTCAAATGAGATGTGGCGCCACCTTTCTTAATTATGACCTAAGCAGAGTAGGCATCATACAAGATCCCTCATGTAGATGTGGGTATCAGCAAGAAACCCTTTTACATTTCTTTTTTGAATGCCCTCTATATGCGATAATAAGGCAAACGTTAATTGAAAACCTATCGTTCCTGTCCCCTCAAATTCCACGCAACATATCATTATTTCTTATAGGTGATAGGCATCTTTCCGAACAAGATAACTTGAAAGTACTTGATCATGTGTTTGAATTCATCCTACACTCGAAACGGTTCCTTATTTAGTTAAGATCAGACAAACACAAACACACACACACAACGCATGACTCGTGATTTTTTTTTTACCTTTTTACTTTAATTCTTAATTATTTTTGTTGCTATTACTTTATCACAATCATATTTATATTTGAACGTGCATGTCCATAGCTATTTCTGTATTGTATTGTTATCGGGAGAGGACTTCATAAATACTTTGTACTTGTGTCCGATTCCCTTTTGAAATTGTTTCAAATAAAATATGTTTAAACTAATCCAGTTGTCTTCAAAATTAACTGTCCCTTTGTCTCCAATCCCATCCTATATTTCTCATCATCAGTTCACACTGGTTCACATTCCTGTCAGGAGAAGGATAAACAAAAACAGGAAATTGTAGAGCGATGTACGGCTAGATATGCGACAGATCGATACTAAAACGCATCCATTAATTAATGATCATTTGTATCGGATTTATGCTTTACCATCTCAATTGAAAAACAGTGGAAGAGAGACACAAGAGGGCAAGGCTGCCACTTATGTAAAGGACAAGATGTGCCAAGATCACTAACAATCTGGTCGAAATTACATGTAATACAACTGACAGGCTTTTGCCGCCAACCAAAATGACTCGTAACATGTCGACAAATGACCTTCCATGTGACATCCTGTAACATTATGGTTCTATCCAATCATAAAAATATAACCCATGTCTTTGATTCAATTGAATGTTCTGCCTACTGATTAAATTAATCAAGCTGATCTCTAATTGGTTTCAGTTTAACTTCGTGATATATGGTCAATATTTCCTGCTTTGAGATTTACTAAGCATTTACAAAATTTTTTTCTTCCAAAAATAATCTTAGCTCATGTGTTTTGTTTTGATGTTTGGATGGAAGCTGCTGCACGTTTATGTGTTCACGTGACCACTTATTTATACCAGGTTGCCAAATGCCAAATGTCAGGTTGTTTAAGATTAATTAGTAATTAATAAGAATTATGACATCTTACCAAATTTAGAAAACATTTTACGAGATTACGAAATCGGAATAGAATGGATTTAAAGATTTAAAGATTATTTGTTTTCAAATTGGAAGGTTGTTAATAGTTAAACAACCGTTATTGAATCAATGAAATTAAATACAGATTTAAAAACTGCCATAAATAAATACTTAATACGTTGTTTGTTTCATATTTGAATGGAATAATTTTTTTTTACATAATAATTAAACCCCCAATAGTAAAATTATTTCAATTCTGCTCTTTAGTGTCTAGGCAATTCCCAAAGAGATTAACACATAGTACAATAATCCACAAAAAGGACGATTTGCCAATATTGTTTGTGCAAAACTTATTAGGAAACTCATGAAACCTTAATTGTGGCTTATCTTGATAGAGACAGAAATACTGAGGAAAGGATTGCATTTTGTAGACGGACTTTAATGGTAGGATATTCTTTGACAGGTTGTGGTTTTGGTTTTTAAAATAAGGTAAGACCAATTTGATTTTAATTTAAGAAAGGATTATTTGAAGATGATGTTTTTAAATTGTTCTTAAAAATTGAAAATTTTTATTACGAAATTATATTTTAATTGAAAAAAAAGAAAGAAGTCCTAATTTTATGCTTACTTTGAATTGTTCTTATTTATATATAATTTTATAACAATGAATGAAGACAAATGGTTGTAACTAAGTAACGAATCTAGTGAAAGTTTATTATGAAAAAGGCTAAAGAAATTTTATGATACAATTAAGAAGCATATGGATCCATAGGAAATCAACCATTAACTTGTAGAGAGAAAAAAATATGCCAAAAAAATATTTATATGCACAGTGGATTTGCAGATACGTGTATTTGTTTCCTTCTCGGTGTCTCCATGTTAAAAAAATTTGATACTTTTTACGAATTAAAAACCAAAACAAAAAAAGCCATTCTTCTCCAAAACCAAAACCTAGAAGACATTAAACAGAATTTTTGACGCACGGGAAAGCAAAACTGTAAATAATCTTGTTTGGTTTTTTATTGTACTTTCATGTACTTTCCCTTTTTTATAGAATCACCAGAACGTGCTATGGCAGCCGCCATTTTAAAGGTCAGTTTATATTTTAGCAAATAAATTTATTTTACCTATAAATAAAAATTGCACAGAAAGGTTGGGTTGCGATAAGGCTCTATTTTGGCCCATCTAGAGGCCAAATTTAAAAAGTATTTCCACACCTGTTACTTTATACCTTATTTTGTAGCCAAATGATTTGTACTTTTATAAAAGATTACTCATAAATACTTTTGCATACACACAAGTTGGAAAATCGTGTTCAAAATGACCTTTTTGAATGAAAATTTCAACTTGATGTAAAGAGATTTTAAGGTAGACCCTCATTTCATTCAAAACTTGAAGACAGTGTTTTCTTCCGTAAATGACTCTTTTCAGTGTGAGATGACCAGGTTGAGATGCGAGCACGTGCAGCGATCTCACACTGGTCAATTAACCAATTATAACCGCCGGTACTGATATTGATCGATGATGTCGACCAATGAAATGCAATGTTATTTTAAACTCTCGGTTTTTAGAATGATGTCACCTAAGGTTTCAGAATATAAAAATTTGATTTTTACGGAAGAAATAGGTACTTACACGCGTTCTTGGAAAACCGTCAATGATCTTTCACTCGTGATATAATTTTTTGGGTCTTTTGACTCGTTCCGCTGCGCTCCACTCGCATAAAGACTGAAAAATTCTATCACTCGTGAAAGATCAGCCGGTCTTTTCCAAGAACTTATGTAAGAACCTATAATGCTTATTCTTTTGAAGATTCCTCATATAGATACATTACTTTGAACAACAAATTTGAATTTAAAATAATCAACGAGGAAAATGCAGATATTTTTCATCTTTTTATACTACTGGCTACATTCATGACATTTGTACGATGTTAAAAATTATAGTCTTTCTTAATTTTTCAGTACGTCTTGCACGCAGAACCAGTTTGAAACTTTCACAAAACATGTGTTTTAGCTTATTTTTGAACAAAATATGGAGCTGGTTCCGCGTGCAAGGATATACTTCCGGGATTGATATATATCACTCAAAATTCGGCCACTTTTCCATAGGCACACTGTTAAAATCATTTGCAGTGGTTCATTTCAAGCAACATTTACTTAAAATAAAATAAAAATGTTTTATACAACAGACGTTTATATGTATACATGTATTGAAGTCTCTAGGACTCCGTACGGCAACCCCGCGGCCGCCTAGCATTAGCGATTATACTATACATGTATATATCAGAACTTATGTGATTTTACCTATTTTATTTTTGACTTTAGTGGTGGGCTGAGAAGGGTTTTATCGCAACGCATCCTTTATTCATTCAATTCGGCAAACCAGTACATGTACATGAATATACTAAAAAAGCTATTTGTGTTTACTAATATACACTAAGGTTAAAATATAAGACAGCTAAGATTGTGTCTGTATGTGAAAAAAATAAGATTAATATGAATATTTTCTGTTCAATGGATATTGGATAAAAAATTTAAAATAGCTAGTCCGGGTATCCTAAAGTAGAGACATCTTTTGTATTAATAAAACCAAAAATGATATGACATCGATCAGAACAAAAGCAACACACACATAAACACACACAACAAAATCAATAGAAAAACTTAACAAAAAAAAGCACACACACACAACAAAAACCAAAGAAAACTTAACAAAAAACACACCCACACACACAACAAAAACCAAAGAAAACTTAACAAAACACACACCCACACGCACACGCTCAAAAAATCACCCACTGAGTTTTAACTTTTCCTAGCAACTCTTATTTCTACATATTTATTAGAATACATGGATTGATATGTTATTTTTTTTTTTATAAAAAAACGTTGATAATTTTTATAGGATTGATTTTAAACCAAAGATGCACTTTTTTCTGGTCTTGTCCAGATGCAAGTCAACGGACAGTAGACACACTAGTGACAATGAAGGGTGTTTTCGGCCATGCCTTCGATTGTATATAAATTATTTAAATTGCTGCTTATTTGTGGAGATAAAGTCCCATACACTTACTTTACGTTTTATTATTATCTTTAACTTGACGATTTTTTTTCAGCCTGGTGGTGAACAAGATGGAAGTTCATCTGGTATTGCCGGGAAAATGCGAAAGATGTCGTTTGCTTCCAGTAAAACATCCATGGCAACTGAAGACTGCAGTGGAGGGGAACCAAAATCTCCCGTGGCAATGCTCAGAAGAAGGTCTACATTCAAAAGTATAGCAACAGGACTATTGGGCATGCGAAGACTGACATTGCATACGCTAAAGGCGGTAGAGGAAACCAAACCGAAAGTGAAACTAGAAAACACTTACAAGACAGAACCAGACCAAGGGACTGTATTTAAATCCAAAAATGTAGAAAAATTCGTCGAAAACATTTTAGAGGAAAAATTACGTAATGAAAAGTACAATCGGGAACGATGTAAAGACTTGACATGTGACCTATCAGTTCTGATTAAAAATCGGGTCAAGAATATGGGTTTCCCGCGCTACAAAATAATTTGTAATGTTGTGATTGGCCAATGTATGGAACAAGGCGTTGAAATGGCCAGTCAATCAATATGGTCACCAAGTACAGACAATTTTTCATGTTCCTCATACAGAAATGGTTCCTTGTTTGCAGTTGCGCTCGTTCATGGTGTATATTATGAATAAAACCTTTTAGCATAAAAGTGTTCGTTAATTCTAACTTTAAGATATAAGATTGTTTTTCAATCTTTTGCAGGACAATGTAGCATGACAACAACTTCTAGCAACGGCCATTGGTCACATAGAAGGCGATTGGCTGTCATTAAACTTTTTTTTCATTTCCGCTTATCTTTTGAGGTTTTGACACACACCCTTATTTCCTATCTCTTAATTACTGGTATCTTTTGAAACATGCCTGTACTTGCACTTTTCAGTGCGATTGAAACGACCGCTTTTTTGTGTTGAAAGGCTGCTCAGTTGCTCTTTATTTATTTTTGCTGTTGTTATTCAGGTTTTATCACGTTTAATTGGATAGTAACTCTTAAACATTAATCTTTTACCTTTTGACTATTGTATTGATTTTAAGCATTAGAGCGATCAAATATGTCGGTTTTGTGTGATGATATAATACTAAATCATCAGTTGTTTGAATTTGTTATGATGGATTAAGAATTAGTTTAATTTTTTTTTTACGTCAGTCGATAAATGCTTCTTAGCTAGCTTTCACTAACTGCGTGTGTTCTCAAGAGAGTTCCTTCACGTCTCGCTGTTCTCGTATAGTACTCATGTCTCAGTTTCTCCTCTTGGTGAATTGAACTTTTATCGACTTGTTTTTTTTAAAAGTGTGTTATTTTTGTACTTTGTACAAGATTAACAATAGGGGGAGGTCACGGTCGTTATACTTGTCCTGCGACAACATGTTTTCTACCGATGTTTCTGCTCGTTTTCTACCGATGTCCTAGATTTCTACCGATGTGGTGATAAAAAACAACCCTGGCAGACGATTTTTTTCCAAACTATGATACCCGGCTATTATGGCACTTATAAACAAATAAGTTCAATTGACATTATTTTGTTTTAAGTATGCACATAAAATTACAGTAAGGGTATTGTTTATTTTTTCCAGCAAGAGACAATTTCCCTTTTTTCAGATAATCATTTATATCTGTTTTAAATTACCATTCACTGGGCTGAAAATTATGCTCCATGTTCTAAATAGTCGGACATTTTTAAAGACATATCACTTTCCATTACAAATGGCGTATTTTTGATTTTTCGATCATTTTAAAAAAAAAATATGGTCCTGGTTTTCTATAGATGTGTCCTGGTTTTCTACCGATGGTCCTGGCATTCTACCGATGTGATAATGTGATATGTTAAATGACATTTCATGACAAATTTTAAAACTGTATATTTTATTGAACACATAATATTGACGATAAAAAGAAAAAGGAGGTTCATGAGCAAAAACACCAAGAACACTTTTACAAAATTAAAATAAATGTGTATTTTCTCAAAAGCTGGCTTATCAGAAAATGATAGTATATCAACATTTTTTCCACTTATATTAGATTTGTGAAGTGCTTTATATGCGAGCGAAGCGAAGCTCACTATTGTAGAGAGTCTGCCAAATTCCGCGAGACTCAAAATACGATGGTTGAAAATAAATTCTGTCATCATTTGGAAGGCATTGGACCTTTTCGAAAATACCGGGTCTCGCGTGAGCGAGACCCTTTATTTTGGCTTATTTATTTACAAACGGTAACAAAACAAAACCTTTTCTTGTTGTTAATGACAATAACTTTCTCAATAAATAATAACTATCTAACGAATGAACACTAGTTGTTTTGTTTTTACACAAATATGGCTTTCTCTCACGAGAATTCGATACTGTAGTGACCTTTTACCCATAGTGCATAGTCATGCGCAGAAAAATGGTGGGAAATATCATCATATCGTCCCTAATAAGTTCTGTCAATCAATTTTCGGAACTTTTTATAACACAGGTTCATTAAAATAAAGTGATCAGCAATTGTTTTTCTCAAATGGGGGGGGGGGGGGGGGGGCACATATGTATGATAATTTGGTCCTACCTGATCTGAAAATAAAATCCTAATCCATCCTTATCCTATGTGGTCCCTCAAACAGACAAAGTTAAATGATCATTTGGATACGTCGTCATTTTCCACCAGGTTTCTTAATGAATCTTTTGCAGCCAGTACTTGGCAATTATAGATACGGGTATACAAAAAATATAACAAAACCTGGCAGAAGAGCGGTGACATTTTGATGTATTCATGTTTACAGTCTGCTTGTCGAATGATATGACGTCACTAAAGGATCGATTAAGTTATGGATGATGTTGTCCCGGCCACAAACCATATTTTGGCGGATAATACGGATAATATTTTTTTTTTCAAATAAATTATTACATTTTTATCCAAAAGTGGACCCTCTTAGCTATTGATCCAGCCGAGAAAATGTTGACATTTTTTCAGATGCAATTAAGGTTAAACCCAGTTTTGGTTGCACCTATTATCATATTGATTTTGTATCTTCGCGAGCTTTTAGGGCAGAGCCATTATCATATTATATAATGGGAAATAATCCTCCGTATACCAGATTTCACTTTTATATCTAGTAATGCTGAGGCTTAGACATGAATTTCTCGGGCTGAAATTGATCTGTACATATACAACAGTATGGCACGTCATTTTTACCAAAAACCATCGAAACTATAGGATACCTCAGATAACTTGGGGTTTACTGGCAGCTATCTGGGGGTTTTCAGAGCGAAACTCTTAATTACATCAGGTATTTAGAGTTATTTCAGGTAACTGAGGGTTTCCTATCAGCTATCCCATGGATACCACAAAAACTCCTGCTATTAAGAGTTTTCAAAAATAATTTATTGGAAGCTGAGCTTTGTATTAGTTTTTGAGGAATTGATAGTTTTCAGCTTTACATTGATAAATTCTGCTTTCAAAGAGTTAAATAGTATGAACTTACAATATCTGTGAGTGAGTGAGCTGGTGTTGTACGCCCGTGCAACGCTAAATAGGTTATAACATGAAAAGGATGATAAAATGAACATGAAATGAGGATGATAAGTGAAACATGGTGTTGGGGTGGGAAACAAAGGAGTTGCAAATTTTTTTTTGAAGAACCACAGGAAAAGGGGAGAGGTGGGTAGGGACTGGAAATTTAGCCTATGTGGTGCACTACTTGGCGGTCCGCAAAGGGGTCTTTTACGTGCATGAAGCGTGGCACTCTCCTCACACGTTGGCCCACTATGGTCGGCCGTCAGGGTTTCCGTATTATATACCTGACAATCCCTGCGGACGAGGGCCACACAAATAAGCCACTTAGGGTACACACTTGGTCGCTCTGTGGGCTGAGCACTGACCCGACGTCAGAATCCCAATACCCTTAGCCGCCTCTTACGACAAGCTAGGCTCTGCTGCTGGCCTATTCGCCACTCGGGCCCCGCACGGGACTACAATATCTGTAGGTTGAAGGGGGTTTAATTAGGTATCTATGTGAAAGCTGATAGCAAACACCCCAGTTACCAAGATATCTCTTAATACCTGATGTAATTGAGAGTTTCGTCCAGAAAACCCCCAGATAGCTGCCAGTAAAACCCCAGTTATCTGAGGTATCCTATAGATACCAAGGTTTTGATTAAAATGGCGTTACATACAACAGTATGATGAAGCTTCACTGTACAACACAAGCATTTACGGTGTATGTATGCCTTTAGAAACAACCAAAATGTGTAGTTATATGAAATTAGATCATCGGTAGAAATCAAGGACTCATCTGTAGAAAACACAGTAAAGAACATACCTAATCGGTAGAAAACCAGGACATATCAAATTTCTTAAACCTGTTAGTTATATGAAAAAGCAAATTGCTCTTATACAAATAAACGATCATCTATTGCATTTTCTCCCAAAGGATGTATTAAAATGTTAGAAATAAGCGTCATTTTTCATATTTCTAAAAAAACAATCGGTAGAAAACAAGGATCATCGGTAGAAAACATGTTGTCGCAGGACAAGTATAACGACCGTGGGGGTTGGGCAAAAAAAACTAGTTTAACTCCGCCACATATTACATGTGCCCGCCCTGTCAACTATCTTGTCGTTGAGAATCTAGGGATTTGTTTGAATCTTATGTATTGTATTTTAAGTCTTGGGCCAATGCAAGACAACGAGCAGTGACCTCTGGTCATGTTGAAGACTGCTAGCTGTTTTCCATTGTGATTTTTTAAATTGCCGTTTCTTGAATGTTGGTTGTGTCGCGTACACTTATTCCACATCTCTTTATCGTATATATTATTCACATCTAATTTATGTTTTCTTTCGTCTGATTTGTAAAGGGTTAACTATTGAATAGATATAATAACAAAACTGCCAACTCCATTGGATGCTTGGATTGGATGATCAATCTCGTATGTACAAGAAGAAAAGAAAACAAATATAGCGGAGAAATTCGAAATGGTTCAGACTTGTACAAAAGTTGAAAAGTGGAGTTATTCATTTGTTTTACTAAAGATCGAGCCATCATGCTTTGTGTAATGGAATCATCGCTTGAAAACTGGAAAAATCTTACCTAAAACCAGGGGCGGATCCAGAGGTCCGTGAAAGGGTCCGAGAAAGTAAATGCTAAAAATGTCAGATTTTGATGAAAATTTGAAGTTGCTTGGTCAATTTTATACAGAAAAAAAATAAATTCTCAATTAAAGGGACGTACATCCCCTCCACCCCTCTGAAAGTTGTCACAAAAGAAGGCAGTAGCTGGAAGAAGTTACACTAAAAGGCAATAACTGAAAGTAATCACAAGCTAAGGAAGTAACTTAAAGTATTCAAAAGCAAAAACAGTAACTGAAAGAAATCACAAGTTAAGGTAGTAACTTAAAGTATTCAAAAGCAAAAAAAGTAACTTAAAGCATTCAAAAGCAAAAACAGTAACTGAAAGAAATCACAAGTTAAGGTAGTAACTTAAAGTATTCAAAAGCAAAAACGGTAACTGAAAGAAATCACAAGTTAAGGTAGTAAATTAAAGTATTCGAAAGCAAAAACAGTAACTGAAAGTAATCACAAGATGAGGTTGTAACTTAAAGTATTCAAAAACAAAAACAGTAACTGAAAGAAATCACAAGTTTAGGTAGTAACTTAAGGTATTCAAAAGCAAAAAACATTAACTAAAAGAAATCACAAGATAAGGTAGCAACTTAAAGTATTCAAAAGCGAAAACAGTAACTGAAAGTAATCACAAGTTAAGGTAGTAACTTAAAGTTAATCAAAAGCAAAAACAGTAACTTAAAGCATTCAAAAGCAAAAACAGTAACTGAAAGAAATCACAAGTTAAGGTATAACTTAAAGTATTCAAAAGCAAAAACAGTAACTGAATGAAATCACAAGTTAAGGTAATAACTTAAAGTATTCAAAAGCAAAAAACAGTAACTGAAAGAAATCACAAGTTAAGGTAGTAAATTAAAGTATTCGAAAGCAAAAACAGTAACTGAAAGTAATCACAAGATGAGGTTGTAACTTAAAGTATTCAAAAACAAAAACAGTAACTGAAAGAAATCACAAGTTAAGGTAGTAACTTAAAGTATTCAAAAGCAAAAAACATTAACTGAAAGAAATCACAAGATAAGGTAGCAACTTAAAGTATTCAAAAGCGAAAACAGTAACTGAAAGTAATCACAAGTTAAGGTAGTAACTTAAAGTATTCAAAAGCAAAAACAGTAACTGAAAGAAATCACAAGTTAAGGTAGTAACTTAAAGTATTCAAAAGCAAAAAAATATTAACTGAAAGAAATCACAAGATAAGGTAGCAACTTAAAGTATTCAAAAGCGAAAACAGTAACTGAAAGTAATCACAAGAGATGGTAGCAACTTAAAGTATTTAAAAGCAAAAACAGTAACTGAAAGTAATTACAAGATTAGGTAGTAACCTAAAGTATTCAAAAGCAAAAACAGTAACTGAAAGAAATCACAAGATAAGGTAGCAACTTAAAGTATTCAAAAGCAAAAACAGTAACTGAAAGTAATCACAATATAAGATAGTAACTTAAAGTATTCAAAAGCCAAAACAGTAACTGAAAGTTATCACAAGAAAAGGTAGTAACGTAAAGTATTCAAAAACAAAAACAGTAACTAAAGTAATTACAAGATAAGGTAGTAACTTAAAGTTTTCAAATACAAAGACTGTAACTGAAAGTAATCACAAGAGAAGCCAATAATTGGAAGCAGTAAAAAAATAAGGTAGTAACTGCAAGTTATCACAAGAGAAGGTAGTAACTTGAAGTATTCAAAAGGAAAACAGTAACTGAAAGAAATCACAAGAGAAGGTAGTAACTTGAAGTATTCAAAAGGAAAACAGTAACTGAAAGTAATCACAAGAGAAGGTAGTAACTTGAAGTATTCAAATACAAAGACAGTAACTGAAAGTAATCACAAGAGAAGTCAGTAACTGGAAGTAATCAAAAGATAAGGTAGTAACTGCAAGTAATCACAATAGAAGGCAGTAACTTAAAGTTATCACAAGAAAAATAGTAACTGAAAGTAATCACAAGATAATTAAGGCAGAAACTGCAAGTAATCACAAATGAAAATTATCAAAAGACAAGGCAGTAATTGAAAGGCATCGAGTAAAGGCAATTACAATACGAGGAAGTTACTGAAAAATAAATCACGACAAAGAAGCTCCTGGATGTAATAAAAAACAATGGAGTCACAGAAGGTAATAAAGGCACAATTAATACCTATGGCAAGCATTCACTGAAGGTGATTCAATTAAACAATGAAATCTCTGTAATTAATACAAGAATGAAGGTAATCAATCTAGGGAATCACTGAAAAGCATCTTAAACCTAAATGTCATTTGAAGTATCAATAAATAACTCACTCAATTAGCATGCAAACATAAGACAAGAAAATCACCACTAAAGACAATCAAGAGGAAATAAGACACCATAAGGTAACACCAAGACATGTTCACTGACGGGTTCTCTTATTATGATAACAAAACAAAGATGGCGCGAAAAAATCACACCACAACGATGTAATCAAAGTGTCAATACGCTCATGTAAATTAAATAATTCAGGGATAACACAAGATAATAGAGTCACTGTTCAAGTTTGTTGAATGAAGATAATTACAAAATTACCGAACTTGGAGGATCAGTCTCAATGTCCAAGACAAAACATGGAAGACATAAAAATTATGCCTCTGAGGTTAAGCGAAAGTCTGTAAAATCGCAAAAGACTATAATACAAGTTTATCCTGAAGCGTGATCACCGTGCATTTATGTTCCTCTTATGAATCACATATAATAATCAAAGCGCTAAAGCGTTTAAAGGCAGAGCTAAATTTAGCTAAGCACTAAATATAAAGAACGATCTGTGTTTCATAAACTTGAAACATAGCACATCAGTTTTGTTTGTTTTATCCGCACGAAATCTGTAATTAAGCTCCGCCCACTTGATCAAAGGTCAAAGGTCAAAAATGCTTAAGTGTCGACGAGTATTAATACACGATATGTAGTCCACATTTATATCGCATTTATGCTGGGGATATAAATATGTACCTCCTATTTTAGACAATACGTATAACATTTAAAATACAATACACGAACAATGTTCTGTAATAGATCCTCTGGTAGCAATATTGACTGACCGATTTACCCTGTCTAGACGGAAAAAAAAACGCGAAAATCAGATAGCTTTATGACGCTATAAGGCTCTGCCTAAAAATCACTTCGGTAAATCACAAATCTATTAAGAATTCTAACACACTAGGATTCTAACAAGACATGTTGTCACTTAGGGTATTACACATCAATCAAGGCAATTGGTGTTCCTTGAGGTATTCGCAAGTCAATAACTCCAGTAAAGATTAACTACAAGAATATTCCTGAGGGTAATCACCAGTCTGTATTGCCTCCAAGGTTTATCATCAGATGATGAGGAGTTCACTGAGGGTTGTTCCCAGGCAAAGATGTCACTGAGGGTAATAACAAGGTATGGATAGAAGATAATGAGATGTGGAATTAGTGTATGCCACCATCAGACATAATCAAACGGCGATTTAAAAAAAACACAAAATGAAAGCCGGCCAGCAGTCTTCAACGTGACCAGCGGTCGCTGCTTGCCGTCTTGCATTGGCACAATAGTCAATAACTTCACTAAAACTAGATAATATTCCTGAGAGAGGCAATAATGTGTCCGAGGTTAATCATCAGAAAAGAATGTCACTGAGGGTAGTTCCAACTCAAGGGAAAGGATATCACTGAGTGTTATTACATTTCAGGGATGCCATTGAAAGTAATCGTCTTGCCACGATCGATGTCACTGAGGATAATGACAGGGTATGGATCACAAGAGGCTCCCAGGAGCCTAAATCGCTCACCTGGTCTTAATGTCAACCCTATATTTTGTAGAGCTAAATGAGCTGAACATTTAAGCAAGCAACACTTTTTCTTTATCTACTATAGTTTTCATTCTATAGGCCAAAGACACAAAAAAAACCCGTTATTTTAGGGGCCATAACCCCTATAAGGAGTCATCTGACAACTTCGACTCTATCGAGACTTTTGTAGAGCATTATGCACTGAACATTTAAGCAAGCAACAGCTTTTCTCTATCTGCTATAGTTTTCATTCTAAAGGCCAAAAACATGAAAAAGGTTATTTTAGGGGCCGTAACCCCTATTAAGGGTCATCTGACAACTTTGATCCTATTGAGACTTTGGTAGAGCTAAATAAACTGAACATTTAAGCAAGCAACAGCTTTTCTCTATCTGCTATAGTTTTCATTCTATAGGCTAAAAACATGAAAAAGGTTATTTTAGGGGCTGTAACCCCTATTAAGGGTCATCTGACAACTTCGATCCTATTGAAACTTTTGTAGAGCTAAATGAATTGAACATTTAAGCAAGCAACAGCTTTTCTCTATCTGCTATAGTTTTCTTTCTATAGGCCAAAAACATGAAAAAACATTATATAAGGGGCCGTAACCCCTATTAGGGGTCATCTGACAACTTCGACCCTATGGAAACTTTTGTACAGCTAAATTAGCTGAACATTTAAGCAAGCAACAGCTTCTCTCTATCTGCAATAGTTTTCATTCCATAGGCCAAAAACATGAAAAAACATTATTTCAGGGGCCGTAACTCCTATAAGGGGTCATCTGACAACTTCGACCCTATGGAGACTTTTGTAGAGCAAAATGAGCTGAACATTTAAGCAAGCAACAGCTTTTCTCTATCTACAATAGTTTTCATTCTATAGGCCAAAAACATGCAAAAACGCTATTTTTCACCTTTAAGGGGCTGTAACCCCTATAAGGGATCATCTGACAACTTGGACCAAATGGAGACTTTTGTAGAACTTTTGATGCTGAAGCAGTAGGGTGGCATCAGATTTCATCTATCTCTTATACTTTTTGATTTACAAGCCAAAAACACCCCCCCGGTCTATTTTTAGCAACGGCGGCCATGTTTTTCGACGAATCAAAAATCCCCACATCAGTTCTGTGGGGGATACCCTAAAGTACCACCAGACCAAATTTGGTTTGAATCTGTGCAGCGGTTTCAGAGGAGAAGAAGTTTGAAGAAAAGTTAACGACGACGACGACGGACGACGACGACGGACGCCAAGTGATGGCAATAGCTCACATGGCCTTTGGCCAGGTGAGCTAACAAGGTATAGATTTCACGGAGGACAATCATAAGACAAGGATGTCACTGATGGTAATGATTATAAGATCATAAGACAATGATGCCATTGAGGGCAACCGCCAGGCAAGGATGTCACTGACATGAAAATGAATGAAAGATGTTAAATGTACTTAGAGTGATACAAGGCAAACATGTCACTGAGGGTAATCACAAGGAAAGAATGTCACAGAGGTCGTCAATCACAAGGCAAGAATGTACCGAAGTGTAATCACAATGCAACAAATGTCACTGACGATAACCACAATACAAGAATGTAACTGAGAGTAATCACAAGGAAAGAATTTCACCGAGGGTAATCAAAAGGAAAAATGTCACTGAGGGTTATTGTCTCACCTGCGAAGCAGAGCGGGACATAGGTGTTACTTTACCGGCGGCGGCGACAACGGCAGCATTAACTTTTTGGAAAAGTTTTATGAGCACTTCCATATCTCAAGAACCATAGGTCCTGGGTTGATGAAACTTGGTATGCATATGCCCCAGTAGTAGCTTAGCACAGTTGCATCCCCATCTTTTGACCTTGACCTTGATTTTCCGGTTGAATGACTTTGACAATTTTCAATACAAATAATAGCAATGAAAAAGTTTTGCGAGCACCTCCATATCTCAAGAACTATAGGTCCTAGGTTGATGAAACTTGGTATGCATATGCCCCAGTAGTAGCTTAGCTCAGTTACATCCCCATCTTTTGACCTTGACCTTGATTTTCCGGTTGAGTGACTTTGACAATTTTCAATACATATAATAGCAATGGAAAAGTTCTGCGAGCACCTCCATATCTCAAGAACTATAGGTCCTAGGTTGATGAAACTTGGTATGCATATGCCCCAGTAGTAGCTTAGCACAGTTGCATCCCCATCTTTTGACCTTGACCTTGATTTTTTGGTTGAGTGACTTTGACAATTTTCAATACATATAATAGCAATGGAATGTGTAAAGATACGGGCAACGAATGGCCCGCTCCATCTTGAAATATCACTGACCCTAACCATGTACCGTTACTACCTGAGATATGGACCTTAACGAAGAATTTAAACAAAGTATGCGTACAATTTAAGTCCCACAGACAGAGAAGGGTAAAACTATATGTCTGACCCACATACATTGGCAGGCCATAAATATAACCAACAACACAAATTTGTGGCAAAACAAGAGGAATACTAGCAGCTAAGCAGTACAAGGCAGAACTAATTATAGATGTTATTTTATTAAATATATAAATCAAAACAATAAAAGAAGAATAAATTCATATCACATTTCAATATAAATAGAACATTGACAAACATTGAAAAACATGTCTATATATTTAAAACAGGACGGAATGTTGATGTCACAAAAGCTTTACATAAATTCATATCTTATGACAACTAAATTAATAAACTGATGATATGCCAGGCTCTCCATTTCATGTATTCTTTTCCTTAAATTCAAGTACAATAGCTGATCAAAAAATTTGAGTTCTTACTTTTAAAAATAGACAAGATATCAGTTAGAACTAGTAATAGGACTGCTAGTCAGGTCTATGAGGACCCCCCCCCCACTACATTCAGGGGCAGATCCAAGGTCAAAAGAGGGTGAAATGGGTAAAAATTGGCAGAATTGCAATAATATTTCAGTCTCTTTTGCAAAAAAGCAAGAATTTTCTACTAAAATTTAAGAATTTTCAAGATTTACAGGCGGTGGTGGGGGTAGTTGGGGTAGTGGTAGGGGGAAGGGCAAATGTATAGTGACATTTATGGAGTAAAATTAATTCAAATTACCTCCCCTGATTGATATTAGCCTGGGGTAAAATTTTTATTCACGTCACTACATGGTACATGTATACCTTTAAAGAGAAGTTGCACTTAAACAAGAGTTAACACTAAAGTATGTCTCGCCTGCCGGCACCATCAGAAACAATTATTCTTTCTTACTTCCATTATATTTTGAATTTACATGGATTTTCAGTTTCTGAGATCAAAAGATGTTTATAGAACTTAAACATTGCAAATATATGCAATAAAAATAACCAAAGTCACTCAACCGGAAAATCAAGGTCAAGGTCAAAAGATGGGGATGCAACTGGGCTAAGCTACTACTGGGGCATATGCATACCAAGTTTCATCAACCTAGGACCTATAGTTCTTGAGATATGGAGGTGCTCTCAAAACTTTTCCATTGCTATTATATGTATTGAATATTGTCAAAGTCACTCAACCGGAAAATCAAGGTCAAGGTCAAAAGATGGGGATGCAACTGGGCTAAGCAACTACTGGGGCATATGCATACCAAGTTTCATCAAACTAGGACCTATAGTTCTTGAGATATGGAGGTGCTCGCAAAACTTTTCCATTGCTATTATATGTATTGAAAATTGTCAAAGTCACTCAACCAGAAAATCAAGGTCAAGGTCAAAAGATGGGGATGCAACTGTGCTAAGCTACTACTGGGGCATATGCATACCAAGTTTCATCAACCTAGGACCTATAGTTCTTGAGATATGGAGGTGCTCGCAAAACTTTTCCATTGCTATTATATGTATTGAAAATTGTCAAAGTCACTCAACCATAAAATCAAGGTCAAGGTCAAAAGATGGGGATGCAACTGTGCTAAGCTACTACTGGGGCATATGCATACCAAGTTTCATCAACCTAGGACTTATAGTTCTTGAGATATGGAGGTGCTCATAAAACTTTTCCAAAAAGTTAACGCCGCCGTCGCCGCCGCCGTCGCCGCCGCCGGTAAAGTAACACCTATGTCCCGCTCTGCTTCGCAGGCGAGACAAAAATGACAGACACACAAAATTATTCCTAAATACCTCCAGAAATCAAGTTTCCTAGAGTAATAACATTTTTTTATTTAGTTCAAGCCTCCTAAATGCATTTTATACTTCTTGTCAACTTTTCACATAAATAATATATTTTTTTTAAAGTGTATAAATATATCACAGTCAAAATCTTTAGTCTAAAGTTCTAGACTCGGCTTTTACAAAATTCTTGGTCAAATTGTATCATTTTTTCAATCCTAGTGCTTTTTGGTCTAAGCAGTCCTCTTGTTTCTACAGCTGTTGATACTGAGCTGCTTCTGGTGAATCTGCCCTCAGTAGTCTTCCAGGATTGTGTATTAGGTCCACGACAAATGTCCTAGGTGGGAATTTAGGAGATCCAGGCTGGAAATAAATTAAAAGAATACTTGATGTTATACAGATTTATAAGAGGAAGGCAAAATACCTGAAGAAAAACTGGTTGAAAGGGTGACATAAAAAAAAACTTGACACAACTTTACTCATAGTACATAGTGGTAGTTAATATTTTTGTGGCTTTAAGATTGTATCATAATGTATCTTTACATCATTTTCTACAAATTTCAACAGTAATAACTTATGTTTATGGTTAGTACTGGTTATAGTATAATTGATGAATTTGGAGCAGTATATGTACAACCATAATAATTCCTATGCCTATAGACTTCTACAAAGTAACTTGATCTTTTTTGTTTTGCTCAATTTGCTTAATATTGTACAAAAACTAAGTCACAATATCTGAATGACCACCTGTCCTGAAAATCAGATTTTTACTTAGCCAGGCAGTTGTTTTTACATCACTTGAGAAATTGAGGTCAAAATCTAATTTTCAACAATGCAAAAAGAGAATAAAAAATTTCTTTTATCTGAAAGCTCTTTTTAAATGGTCTGACTATCAGACAGGCAGAAATTTCCAACTTTTGCAATGTCATTATAGGAGAAAGAGCAAGTCATGCATTGTAATAAAATTCTTCAAGACATATATAGCTATTCTTACTGTGTCATCAGAGTCTGGTAACAAGACTTCATTCCAAGCCAGGTTATACTCCCCTCTGTTTAATGTACTCCCTACAGCAATCCTGTCTGCAAGGACCTTTAAAACAAAATAACAAAACTTTAACCTCTAATGCACAATTAGGGGACCAAAAGATTTACATTAATATTGATCTTATATATTTCTCTAAACATAAAAGTGTCTTGAAGATTCTGCTGACTTGTTTGACACATCTTTTGTTGAAATCACAATATTTTTGCCTTGACATAAACATAAGTACAAATATTAATGAATATCCTAATTAAAGTTTTCAAGAAATCAACAAAATGAAGAGATAAACTTTAGGTAGGACAGACAGACAGACCAAATACTATCAGGCCCACATTTTTTGTTGGTATAAAGCTTACTTTGAACAACAATGCTCTGTGTATATGTACACCTGTTTTAATCTTGCCGATAGGTACCACATTAGATTTCATTTCATATCTGATCTGACTGATTGGCAATTCCCAGCTGAAGTTAGCTAGCTCACTCTTGTCTACTGGTCCTCCCATATGGTCACATACATATCTGTAAGAAATAAAATATGAACTCTCAAAGTTAAAAAAAAAAAAAACACCCGACCTGTCAAGTATGATAGGACTAGTGTGAGACTCACACATCTGGCTCCTGATTTGGAGGCATATTACTTTGAACTTTCAATTTTTTCTTTTGATCTTTCGATTCTTTGGCAAATCTCACATGAACCCCTTATTAAAACTTAACAGCCCTGAAACAGAGACAAAATCAAGGATCTTGAAGACGTATGCATTACAAAGCCAAACAGAGGTGTTATCCGCAACACAAACTGGCATAAAATTAAGACTGATTACAGGTGCTCAGTAAAAAAGCAGTTCATGGAAAACAATTTCAAACAGGGTTCAGCACATTTTGATGGAAAACTGTTTCTTATTCTGCATACGTGTACACAGTTTCATGAAATTCAAACTTAAAATTCTTGCAATTTACCAGAAATGTAGATTTTATTCAAAACATGTGCCTAGTCATTTAAGAAATTTTTAAGATTCCTTTAATGTTTGCCAACAAAGAAGCTAAGTGTTATGAATTTTCTATGCTTTTCTTTACAGGATAATCACAGGTGGATCCAGGGGGGCCTGGGGGCCCCCCCTTTTGGCGGATTGGATGAATATATAGGAACTCATTGAAGCTTGACCAAAGCTGGCCCCCTCTTTGGCGAGTCAGAGGGCCCACTCTTTTCAGAATTTCTGGATCTGCCACTGATAGTTGACTTTTAACTTGTTTTTTAATGAATGATGTCCCTAAAAAGACACTCCACAGTTCTCTTCATAAATGAATGGACTAATTTTTTTTTATAAATAGCAACTTATTAAATCAAGTAATTTGAACACATACTGGGCCAAAGCAACAACTTGTTCTCTAGATGTCAGTAAAGGCTGTATCTTTTCTGTCACTTCCTCTACGTATTTACACAGATTTGAGTCGCATGGCATCTCGAACGGTTTATTGTCTTGGACAGACTGGTTTTCAGCTTCCCGCTGTAGCTGGGCCTGTAGCTCTTCTTCCCGTTGTTTTTCTTCTTTTTCCTTTTGAGCCTTAGATTTTCTGAAAAGGGTCAAATATCATACATTTTTTGGCAATAAGTTTTAGCCTTATTTATCATCACCTGTTTATTACTGACACTTGTCACTTTGTTAAGCTTGTTTGAGTAACATAAATGAAGATGTTAAAATTCTGTATCAATAATCTAAATTCTATATTTAAAACACACCAAACATTTTAATTTTCAAATTGTTAGCTGTTTGCTGAGCATCATTTTCATTAAATAAACATAAGTTTATAACGGTTAGATATCCATAAATTTGCATTTTTGAAAAAAATGTAAAAAAATAAAATAAAAAGAAGCTCTTTGTTTATAGCATATATTTTATAACTGTACAGCTTAAAATTCTTGCCAAAATCAATTCACACTAGGCCTGGCAGTTATTTATCATATTCTTACAATGTAAGTCCCAGCATTCATATCATCTGATATTCTTATTCTCAGAGTCTTCTGCTAGGGGATAGCAGGTATGTAGATTTTTTTCATATCATACATGTAAGTTAATTTTATGTTTTAATATTTTTTAATTCTGTCATCCTATAATGTTCTTTAAAAGCATAATTAAGGTATTATGAAGCTAGCTTTTCAAAAATAAATTAAAGCACCAAAATAAAATAAAAATAGCACAAATAATTTTAAAATATTGTTTGAACAGAAAAATAAAATATTAGTGTATCAGATATTTAACAAAATCTATAAGAGTTTACACTTTCTAGGAACCTATAATAAATAGTGCTTGGAAAACATTTGAAAAAAATATGAATTGAAAAGCCTGATTGGTTTATAAATTAGTTTCCAATAATAATTTTTCTTGGACAAAAAAGTTGCCTTGATTACTTCAAATGACCCTTTTGGCCTAAAATTTTTAAGGTGCAACATATTACCAAATACGATGTACAAAAGGATTTTGTAAAAGAACAGGAATTTGAGATTGGAATGTGTGAAAAGGATTCCATACACCCATGAAGAACAGAACATCGATATTGTGTTCATATATTTTGAGATATAATAAAGATTATACTGTCCCAATATATCCACTGAAAATATAGTTTTGTACATAGATTTGAGAAGATTTTATAACAGTCCTGAAACCCTTGCAGATTGAACATAAATGTATATAGGTTTTAATTGAATAAAACACATCTTTCATAAAAATAGGCCCAACTCAGAAAAAAAGCAACCAATGTCATGCTTATCTTTTTTAATAAAAAAAAAACCACAGTTTATCCTACTGTGTAGGGGTAGAATGTCAAAATTCTATTTATTAGTATATACTTATTCGATTTTCTGATCATTTTAAGAAAAACTGAGGTATAGGTCCATCAGCGACATGGCTGTTGCCTTATAGAGAACCTGGGCCAAAAAAATGAAAAGAGAAATCTAACAAATCTAACCCTGACAAGTCATTTCAAGGTTAATTGAAAAAGATAAGCATGACACTAATAAACATTGTCTGAGCTAGACTGAACAATAAGAAGAGGGTATAAAAATTCTCTCATTTTGCAGAGTAAACTCATAGTTTTGGGCATAAAACAAGCTAAAAAACAAAATATCATACAACATCAAGCCATGCATACATCAGATAAGTCATGTGAGAATATTCAAAGCTGTATACTTACGGAGGTGATGGACTGCAAAAAGGGGAAATAACTCTGTAGTTAGTAGAATACAAACAAAGGGAAACAATTCTGTAACTAGCAAGGTGCCAAAAGGGGATAACTCCATAGTAACAGAAAATAAGTTTGCAACTACATCTCTCAGAAGCTAAAAAGCTTGAGTTAGTAATAAATATAATAACTTGTCAAAAGTATATATATAAACTGAGAACTTATTTTCGAATTTTTTTTCTGAAAAAGTAAAAGGTTATAATTGGTTAAGCTTTCAACACTTTTACAACATTTAAAATCTGCTTTCAATGCTATAGAAAATAGTCTTATACAGAGAGAAAAGCAAAAACTAGCAGCGTGGATAATTCTGTCATTAATACTTCATAAAGCTATATACCTTCTATTGTTTATAAGTCTGGGGATAAAAAGTGCTGGTTATTGTTTGTGGGTAAATACATGTATGTAGCTCATTCAAAAATCTTATCCAGAACCAATTGATTCAATTTTCTCAAAATTATTTACTATTGACTTTTTTCTTGTATCTTATTTTTACCTATTCTTGTCAGCATACAAAGTACTAGTGTAGGTGCAGATTCAGGGAAAGGTGTACCAGGTGTATGCTACCCCAAAATGTGCACAAAATCCACTTAAAAAACACCAACAAATTTCCAAATTTGTTTGTCATTCAACAAGCTTTGCACCCCTCAACTAAACTCCTACAACAGCCCAATTAGTGTAGTCACTGTTGTCAATCTTCGACAGAAATAAGACAATGAAAAGAAAGAAGGCTGGAATTTATTTTCTTTTGAGGATCAACATGCTGATCGAATGTGATAGAATTAAAAAGAAAATTAGCTTTAATAAAAATGGTTCTGAATAAGATTCTCAAATAGGCTTTAGTGCATGAATATACAAATATATAAGACCTAGACAATTACAGTTAATGTTTGACTTCTAAAAGGTTAATTATTCAGTACCTTTCCCCTGATCCTTTACGTCTGTAGTAAACATAGTGTGCATATAAAAGTAATGTGGAGGCAAGAGGGTGGGAATATAAATATACAGAGGAATAAATCTTATCTGGTCCATTTAAAATAAATTCATCTGGTAAAAATCTAGAGTTCAAGGTTAATAGTAAAGCCATAAAATATTGAAATTTTGGAGAAAACTGAATAAAAGTAAGCTCAGAAATTTATTAAATTCAACATCTGTTAGTTGTACCCCAAACCGTTTTCAAACAAATAGAAAAACATCGTGCCTGCATAAAGCCCAAAAGGTACTTTAATGCAATACTTGATACAGTTTTAATGTTCAGGTTTTCATTTTGTTGTTTCAGTTAATAAAAATAACGAGATTTTTATTATTCTGATTATTTAGAATTGACACAAACTATGTGGTTATACATAAATTGATCAGCCGCCTAAACAAAAATTATTTTTAAATTTTCCTTCTGGCATGTATACTGTAAGAAGATGGCAAAATATTTAACAATTGTACTGTGAAAGCATACTATGCTATGTGAAGGGACGTGCAATTTCCAAATAAATAATCATCTTTATAAAAAGATAAAAAAAATATATTCAGTGTGATCATAGAAAGCGCTAATTATCTAATGTACAAATCTAAAATTTCATGCAAGTTTTCACCAATTATTTTCTAATTACATATTATCCAATTATAAGTACATGTAATAAATCTATAAATAGATACATACGCTTTTCCCTCTCGCCCTGTCCTGGATGACTTCCCAGAGACGCTTGTCTTTGAACTGTCCTTGGCTGCTTCAACCTCAGCAGTAGATTGTGATTCTTTGACAACAGATCTGAAAAGAACAAGAATATGCCCGATAGACATAACGCCCAACTATAAACATTTTAGACGGACAGATAAACAAATCCAAACACCATATGACCCCTACTTTTGTAGATGGGGCCAAAAAAAAATCTAAATTATTGTGGTGTTTTTCTAAAAGGAAAACACAAATTGTCACTGTCTAATAAAGTCAGTTCAACATAAGCTTTACATATCAAATGAAATTTAGAGTAATTCTTAAAGAGCTCTGTACACAAATTGATATACTGAGAATTCATTTATTTACTTGGGTATCAATTTTCGCGGCTTGATGATAAAAGATAAGATCGTGGATTCTTAAATTCGTGGTTCTGAAATCTTCAGCGTAAAAATCAATGTTAAATTCCCTTATCGGTGGATATCAAATTTCGTGGATTAAGACCACTAATGAAAACCACAAAAATTGATACCCGACGAATAATTATGAAACCACAGTAATAGACAGACAGGAAGACAGACAAACAAACAGACAGAGGCAGGGAGCTTAGGTTCATTTACTGACCTTATAGAGTTCCTGGTTTGAAAAATATTGATCAAGTGACATTTTGGTATTTAAAAAAATCAGGACTCCTTTACTTGGGCTTTTCAAGCATAAAAACATGTATATAAAATTAGTCTATTGTTATTCTTTTGTACAGTTATCTTTGAAACTATACAAAGTATGTGAAATTTACTGATTGGAGAATAAGGTTATAAGTTTTGCAGACTTATTTGTCAGTTCTTTTGCAATAAACAACCAATCTTACTCAGGTTTAACATTGACTAGCAGTACTGGTCTCTTGTCATGTAGAACCTTGTTACAGAAATCTTTGAATTCTGTTACAAATGTCAAAAATTAAATGATGGGGATTGTTTTGTCTTGCAAGGTTATGTGTAAAACCTTATAAAGGACAAGATATGATACGGGCCCAATTTTGCCCCCAATTTTGAAATTATTAAAATGAGCTAAAAGTATGTGATATATACTTTAAGTTAGTTAAACTTTAATATATCAGCATTATTTTGTATAAAGTGATCCATTATGGTGTTGAAATAATTACCCAAAGTGGCTTAAATATCATGATTTGGTGAAAAACTGTAAAAAACCTGCAATTTTGAAGTGGTTTTCAGCAAATTTAACTATGAGCCACACAGAGTACCACTACAATAATTTAAGTTGATAATTATTTTTAATATAGAAACAGACCACAAAAATATCTTTGTGGTACTCCGTGTGGCTCATAGTTAAATATGCCAAAAACTACTCAAAATTTGCATGATTTTTACACTTTTTCACAAAAATGCAATTTTCACATAATTTGATGACGTCACTGTGACATAATAAACAAGATTTAGCTAAAATTAATGTTATTTTACTATACCTTGTTCATCTAAGAACTGATCTAGAATAATTTAACTTCAGTTCAATTATCTATAAAAAATGGTAAATTAGGGGGCCAAATTTAGCATTTATCATATCTTGTCCTTTATGACCAATCTTACTCAGGTTTAACATTGACTAGCAGTACTGGTCTCTTGTCATGTAGTTCCTGTTTACAGTAATCTTCTAGTGATAAGAATTTACTTCCTGGTCTCATTTGTCCAGCATCATAGAATCCATCCTGGATGATGTTGGTTGATGCTAAAAATAGAATAAACATTTGGCTAAAAATAGAATAAAAGAATACTTGAATTAGAATAAAGTTTTTAAAGCTAAATTGTTTATTAAAGTCATTGTATAGAAAATGGTGGAATGGGTCATTTGAGTATAATATCTTTTAAAACAAAAATTAAGTACATATGCAGTCAGTTAATTTGTGGTTTCATTATCATTTGTGGGGTATTATTTTCGTGGTTTTCATGGGTGGCCTTGACCCACAAATTTTGACACCAAATAAAAAGTAAATATAATATGGATCTCCATGCTACAGACCTCAGAACCACAATTTTAAGACTCCTTTGAACTTATTATTATTTGTCATCAAACCACCAAAACAAATGAATCCTCAGTACTTAAATTGAGAAGTGAAAAAGTGTTTAGATGTTGTGTCATGCACACCTCATCATAACGTATTCTTATCTGTAACTTTTATTTGTTTTTTTAAAGCCTAAGTAGTAATTTCAGATCACATTCTGTAGAAACTGTTATAAAAGATTCATTGATCTGTAATTGCTCTTGAACATCACTTTTTATTCAAATTGGATTTATTTATTTTTTTTTGTTTCTATGGTCTCCAGAGCCAATACCTTCCCAAGATGGTTGTTATGATGTTAAAACTATTGTTAAACTCAACTTACACAACAATCCAGTGAGTGAATATTTGGCAGAGAGGTTACTGTTGAGCAAGTTCTGGAGAGCAACATCAGCGAATGGATTTCTCCTGGTTCCTGATATCTGGATCTCTTGTAAAATAGACATGCCTCTGAAATACAAAGTCAAAATCTTAAGGACGTAAATGAGCGACAGACCTTAAATTGAACCCCACTGTATGGGACCCCATGCTAATGCTACATACCAAATATCAAGAGGCTGTGATTGCTAGTTGCTGAGAAAACTGATACAAAAATTATTTCCCCACCCACCTGTTGCCTGTCATTCATCATCTTATAACTTGGATTTTTTACGCTGTGAAATTCATCCAAAAATTTGTCAAAGTAAAAAATGGCCGGATTTTGTTAAACAGGAAGTAGGTGAGCGACAGACCTTAAATCAAATCCCACGTTATGGGACCCCACCCTGATGCTGTATACCAAATATCAAGTAGCTGTGATAAGTATTTGCTGAGAAAACTTTTACGAACAATTTTTCCCCCCCACCGGCCCCACATTCACCATTTTATAACCCGGATTTTTCACTCCGTGAAATCTGGCCAAAAATTAGAAAAATGTGTTTTATAAAAGAAATATCAGGCATATGGGTTGTTTATTTACTTGCTGTGTGTGCAAAAGTGTTTTCTGTTAAAATTTCCAAAAAATGAATATGGATAATTTCCCTTCTTAAAAGTGAATATGGACAAAATGCAAATTCATATTAATAATATAATATTAATGCAAAATGTGTATGATTAAATTATGGCAGACAAAAATCTTTTTAAATAACTTAATATTATTTCAACACCTACCCTAATCTACAAACTTCTGATGCAGTTTGTTCATCTACAGCACAGACAGCTACAGCCCAGGAAGAATTTCTCCTGACCTCATCGTTACCAGAATGGAGCAGGGTTATGAGATAGTCCAATCCACTAGCATTTCTAAACTGTAAAAATATACTTTCAATAAATATGAGGAAAATTAGATTTTGTATGATAGGCATTATTGAGATTAGAAAAAGACACATTTATATGGTATGAATAGGAAAATTTAAATTTTCATGAATATTTTGAAAAAATGAAAGGTTACCCTATGTTGTTTTTGGGTAAAATTTTAATAGCTTAAGAAAAGGGACTTCCCTTCAGCATTCAGATTTTGAGCTTATTCTATAGTAGGAATTCTTCTTAAGATGCCTTTATAGCTTTTTCTCCCTACATATTCTATATGAAAATATTAAAACTTTGCTATTTTAGACAGCTGATAGAGCTCTAAAATGAATGGTGACCCCCTCTTTTATTTGATTTTTTTATCTATACATTAAGGTCTATCAATGTGCCAAAAATGAGAAAAATCTATGGTAGAATTCTAATAGCCCTGAGACACCTTAAAAAAGTCTACAAAGAGCAGTTAACTAAGGTATGAGCTTGTGATAAATTGTAATTCAAAGTTTGAGTGGTACAAAACATTTAGTTAAAACTTATTAATTTTTCCTGGAGTCGGATTCCATTGTATTGTTTTGGTTACCCATGACAACTTACGTCTGCTCTGGAGTCAGAATCACAAACAAAAGCAGCAATGGCCAATGAACACTTTGACTGGACATTGGTGTTCCTGAAAGTAAATAAATCATACCAGTATAGAGCATATGGATTCACTTTCATTTTTACAGGATGTTGCAATGCTGATTAAAGTTTAAATGTGGTTTATGTTTTCCTTCCCATCTACTAAAGTAAAGGGGCATATAGTGTTTGGGTCTGTCTGTTTGCCCAAGATGTTGGGAGAAGGGGTGTCATGTCTTTCCATTATATTCTTGTTTGAATGTTTTTGGTAAATGTTTTTGGTGTATCCTAGGTTTGTTTTTGTATTTGTGCATTTGATAATTTTCGCTACATTCATACAAAATATATATATCTGATAACTGAACAAACAAAAAGGACTTTTGACTATAAAGAATATAGATCATTCATCACATGAACTGTTTACAAATTGAGAACAAAAAGATCATTGTTTGTAAAAAATTAATCAAAGGTAATGGCTTTATTGAATGTAATTCATGTTTACACCAAACAACCTTTTAAGACTACATACTTTGATTTCAGAGGCTCTATTAGCTTGGTGACCACACCCTTGCTTTGAGCATCAGCTCTCAGATTTTCTTCAGTGGCCATGTTCGTAAGACAACATGCTGCATTAGCCACAGCCTCCTCTCTAGCATCAGATAGTGTGTTGATGAGGGCATCAATACCATTCATTTTACTGATTTCCCTAAAAAAAGTAAGTTTGGATAAAAATATTGGTTGCACAAATTACATTGCTCAGAGTTAATCATTTTGACATGTGGACAGACAAAAAATTTTGAAGATTTTTCAAGAAAAAATGTTTTTTTATTCTACTTCAATTAGTACTCACAGAAAAATTGACACAATTTTGTTTTTAAACAGACAATAAAAACTTGCCATCCTTTAAAAAATATTTTAAAAAAAAAGACAGTGTCTCCTATTTTTGGCTTTGTTACAAGGACTTTGAAATTTGAATACCCCTTTTAAGTTTTATTACTTCTTTCATGAATGAGAAGTGGGTTCTAAAAGTCCCATGAGAATACAAATCACACATAATCATCTCTATTGGTACTTACTGACAATTTGTACTATTACTAGCTGTCAGATTAGCCAGAGCTAGAGTGGCAGCTTCCTTTACATCACCATTATCTGAGTTCAGTAACTTGACTAATGGCTGAATTCCCTCTGAAAAATATAAATACTTTCTTCTTATAAATACAACAAGACTTAAACATAAGCATATGATAGACTTACAAGTGAAGTTTGAGAACTTGCACTGTTGGGGTTTCAGTTTGTTGTATTGATATGTGTTGCTATCTTTGTAATTTGTTTTATATATCTAGGAACGTTACGTTGAAATTTGTTCAGCAGTATTTATTTCACCTTTTCTGGTCAAACAAGCAGCACTAATTTGTTGATACTTATAGGGAAAGCTGAAGTGAAAATCTAGTCCAAACTTCATCCACTATATAGAAGTTGAAAATCATGGAAAAAAAAAAACATTGAAAAAAATATTTTGTGTTTGAACATATCTCAACAACTTGACCAATTCATTTGTGTCTTTACTCACCCCACTCTCTGATTGAGTCTTTACTCAGTAGGTTTTCAGACATGGTCCCCAGGGCTTGAGCAGCCGCTGCCTGGACTTCTGCAGACTCATGGGACAATAAGACAATTAACATCTTCTCAGCTTCTTGTTCATGTAAAATCTTCCTGTTCTCAGCTGTCAAAGAAAAGACCATAGGGTTACGTGATATATAAAAGTGAGGTTGTATAATAACAAGGAATCATCCCAAAAAGTGTTATATTTTATGCATGTGCAAAACTGGTCTTTAATTTACCAGTAAAGATGACTCAGTAAGGGGTCGTATATTAATTCTCTGCAGGATCCTCCCAGCAAACTGGCAGTATACTGCAAGCATCCTGGTAATATAATGGCCATAAAATCACCACAGGATAAACATTTAAAAACTAATTAATGTCAATCACTTTTGTCTAAGCTCTTGTAAGCTTTTAGGAGCAAGATGCTATATATTGTTGTTGGGAATGTCAATATCTTCATTTTGTTTTTTTAATGGGATGCTTATTTGTTGTAAAGAACAATTCATAGGTTTGTTATAAGGAAGAAAGTCTGCAAAGCTTTTTATCTCCTTATTGTTTAAAAATGTAAACCTCTTGTCTCCCCCTATTATTTCATTTTAGTTATGAAATATTAAAAATATATCTTAGAAGGCTTTTTTGTTCATCAACTTAGTAGTTATCTATGACTAAATGACTGTTAATAAATTGGTTAAACTTTGACCAATAAAAACATAACACAGACATAATGTACATGTGTCATTTGTGTACAATATCTTTAGTATTAGTACATTTGTAATATGCAAGTACACACCAAGAATCCTGAATAAAGCTTGTGAATAAGGCTTCTTCATAGAGAGAATGATTATAATAGCAGCATGTTGTTTAATGGTTGAACATCCTTTGCTGCTAATTCTCAAAGATTTTCCCCGTGACTTCTTTGCCCTTTAAAAAACTGTAATTGTTTTTTTTTTAAATGCTGTAAATTAATGCATGCTTTTCACAGTAAACTATAAACAATAAAGACAGACTTTTACCAGATAAAGCAGGCTTCAAGATGCATGGTTTAGTTGAATTCTTGAAAACAATTATGCTGGGGTTAAATCACTTAAATTATAAATACATATTTGTTATTTAAATTTTGAAGCCTGTGTTTCGTAATTAAGTGTGTTCTATTGAAGAGAGCTTGCTTTAAGCCATCAGACTTTGAAGATCTTGCACTATGTTTTGACTAAACCTCGTGTACAATAATATAATTAAGATTTCAAAACAATGGTAACAATTGGCTATTTTTTTATCATTCATTTATGATCTTGAATTTCTCAAACAGTCAACTATGCATAATGTACTAGGAACAAAGAAATAAACTTCAAAAAAAATGATACATGATCACAAATTCACAAACAAGATACTAAACATGTAGTATGCATGAGATTATCTCTTTAAGTCTGCAGAAAAAAAGTCTTATTTTGGTGACCAAGAAACTATAAAAAGATAAAATAATTTAGTTTTGCACGCGTGTACGATTCTTTATAGATCTAAAAAAATCCTCTTGAAGGCTTGTAAAATCCTGGCCTATTTCTAATGACAGAATGAAACCTTAATAGTAGTGTTGCGAATTGTAGCAATAAGTATGCTGTATTATGCTTTAAATTCTGTTTAAAAAAATCACAAATTCGTTTTCTAGTTCATATCTTGAGAACAGATGGTGCATCGAACTATTATATCAAAGCGGACTTTAATTGGGTCACTTCACTTGCAAATCAATTTGAGAGTTGTATATTCCCCTTGGGAAGCGTTACCTTCAAGTTTTAGTTCTCCAAGGTTTATTCTGGATGATTGTAGAAGTAACATTTTCACCAGCATAGTTTTAGGTCAGATTCAGGTTAAACAAGATCATTGCAATTTACTCTTTCAATTCTAATAGATAGGCTTTATTTTGAAGTTTGGTATATGACTTTTTTGGTTGTTACAGTATGAAGTGTGGCCACTTTCACATAAGAAGTGTGGCATCCTAGATTGCAAATATAAAAAGTAAGAAAAAAAAACAATATGTGATCATGAGCTGTAAAAATAAAATAAATTAAATGTAGAAAAAAAACAGTTCAAGCAACTTGATAATCTAAATTCATGTATAATAATACATAATGTAACAAATCCATAAAAGACATTAGAATAAAAAAAAGTGTACACATGAAATTATCTCTTGAAAAACTTTAGAAAGTAGTCTTGTATTGGTGATCTAGAGACTATTTATTATAAAGGAAGACAGTTTTGCAGAATTTTACAGAAGTCAAAAGCATCCTCTAACAGGCTTATAAATTCTTAAATGATTTTCTGAGTACAAATAGAGATCAAGTGTTGAAAATTATATTAATCATTATGCTGTATTATACTTTAAAATCCTTGTTTACAAAATGGTTTCTTCTTTAAGATGAATTTTCAAGTTCTATGTTAAGAATTGATATATGATATTTGGTCAAAGTAAAAGCTATCTAGGTCACCATCAAAGGGAAATTATCATGAAATAAATTTTAGACTAGTTGTTTCCCTTTGGGAAACCTTGCGTTCAAGTTTTAGAAATTCAAGCTTGATTTGGAATTTGGTATATTAATTTTTTTAGCTGTTACAGTATGAATTGTGGCAAATTTCACACACCATTTTAGTTTGCAAGGATAAAAAGTAAAGAAAAAAATAATGCATCATGTAACACATCCATTAAAGACATTTAGATAAAAAGAATGTACATGTCTGCACAAAATTATCTCTTGGAAATCTTAAGAATATAGTCTTGTATTGGTGATCTAGAGACTAATATAATTGAAGACAGTTTTGAAGAATTTGACAGAAATCAAAAGCATCCTCTGCAAAGCTTGTAAAAGCCTGATTATCTAAGTACAAACAGAGACCTAGTGTTGAAAATAAAGTATCAATCAGTATGCTGTATTATGCTTCAAAATTCTTGTCTACAAAATTGTCACTTAATCTTTAAAATAAATTCTAGACTGTTTTCCTTTTGGAAGCTTCAAGTTTTAATAATACAAATGACAACAAAGTTCCAGACTTTAATTTAAAGTTATAATTTGGATGCTTGTTAATATAATATGAACATGCATATCAAGAATTTGGAAAGTATATGTCACCCTGGCTCTTAGATTTTATTGCTGTTTTATACTTTTATACACATATCTGTACTCTGAAAGGCTTGTAAAAGCTCTATTACTTATAAAAGTGAGAGATCAGGTCCTCATTTTACTAAAGGTCATAATACTAGGTTAAACTTTTAAACATGTCTGCTTGTAGGTTGTAGGTTGATAATTCTTTAGTAAAATAACAGGGGTTGCAATTATTTAAAACCTTAAACAACCTTTTATAGCCAAATACAACACACATGTTATTTATTTGTTTCTTTGGTTTTTTTTTGTGCAGACACACTTTTTCTAGGTATTTGTGCATAAAACCAAATGCATTTCCGAGTTCATATTTTATATGGATGACTGGAATATCAAAATATCTTGCTAAAAAGGCAATCATTAGCTTTTATAGAATCATTTAAGAGGCTTTTAAAAACTCTATCTAAAATGAGAGACACATATCAATATGCTGCATAATGCTTTCACCTGAACAAATTGATGATTAAGACATAACAATAGGACAATGAATTTCCATTTGGGAACTTATTATAATAATGTATCAACAACATTTTAAAAAAAATTCTTAGACATATTGTAAAATGTCGGGAAGCAATCTCAACCAAAAAAGGAAAACACCAGTTTAATTTTATGCTATGCTTATTATTACAATGGAAATGTACCCAAGAGATAAGACTATTATCAATCGTTTTAATAGATTTTTGTAAAGGCTTTTGAATATACATGTATAAAAAACATTGTGAAATTAACAGTAAATATCAAATATGGTGTTTAAACTAAGCCTGTCTAAAGAAAAAAAAAAGAAGTAAAAAAAAAAGTTTTCCTTACCCTTATGCAATATTTATAGTTCCAGCAAACACATTTCTTAGTTATTCTTCAAATTCCCTATAATTGATATATTAAGCAGCTTCTCCCTAAAAGCTTGCAAAAGCTGAGACAAAAGTGATTGACATTAATTAGTTTTTAAATGATTATCCTGTGGTGATTTTATGGCCATTATATTACCAAGATGCTTGCAGTATACTGCCAGTATGCTGGGAGGATCCTGCAGAGAATTAATATACGTCCCCTAAAGATAAGGTTGCACTTGCTATTCTTACTTTATCCTAATCAGATTGCTAAAATACTTGTTAAGGAATGTCTATCTACTCTTCTAAGCTCATAATCCATCCTAAACATGTACATTTTTTTTCTTTTTCAGAAGCAAACCTCTTCTAGCTGACCTTGCTATCATGTGTGTTTGCTTGTATGTTAGTGTTTAACACCGGACACATCTGGGTCATATAGGGCCATCAGTTTTAAAGGTGGAGGAAACCAGAGTACCTGCAGAATCTGGCTTATCATAGAATAAAAAAAATATCAAAGTGAGTTCTAATTATTAACCACGGACTCCACTATTTGATGGTGACTAATATATGTATACAAATATTGGACTTTTGTGTTGACTTTTCGGAACAATATAAAATCTAGCTGATCTATGCATTATACTAAAATCATACGTTTGTCTTGTACATTTTAGTATTCGTATTTTTTCCTTTGTTTTCTTGCTTATTGAATTGACAGAGTGTGTGGGTGTGTGTGTTTGGTGTTTAATGCCCTTTATGGACGCACCTGGGCATGTAAAGCCGTCAGTTTTAATGGTTGAGGTAACCAGAATAGTCGAAGGAAACCACCGAACTTGCTTATTTTGAAACCTACCACTTCTAGCTGATCTGGCTATTGCTTTAGCTGCACACATCTTGACATCAGGGAGTGTTGGGATGATTGCTTCCCCTGGAAGAGACTCTTCTTTTTCTTCTGTTGATTTCTTTCCTGAATTACAAAAATATGTTGATAACTAATTCAACAGAAAGGTTGTGCTACAGCAAGACACTAACATTCGTCATACTTGAAGTGTGATCTTATTATGCTTGGAAAATGTACTGATCAGTCATTTATGGTACGTTTTTTTGAAATTTTTAAAAAAATAGTCTGAATTCAGCTTCTATTTGAGAACAATGATCAAGATTTCTTAACAACATTTTCTGCACCTTTCTTTGTAGGTCTGTTTTAGTCACAAATGCAAACAAATATCAAATAATGAAAAATGTTTTTTTTTTTTTTTATATGAAGCTGAACTTTAATATTGCTATAATTTTTACAGTCGATTATTTTTAATCTTAACTAAGGATGATTTAAGAGAAATTCACAGTCTAATTAAAATTAGCCCATACTTTGGTTCTAGCCCTGTAAGCTTACAGGGCTTTGACCAACGTATGGGCTAATTTTAATAAAACTGAAGAAGTTCAGAAAAGTGAGTTGTACTATAACAACCAAATTTAATTTCGAATTTTGTTATGTACCTATTTTTTTCTGCCAAATATGGCCTATGCTTTAAGAAATTAAGTGTCCAAGACAATAAAATATTTTTCCTTAATAATTATAGTGAATTAGAAAATTATTAAATATGTAGCATTAATTGAAACCATAAAAAACTAAAATTTAATGCAACAAAACATAAAGCTTCCACTGTTCAAGCATCTGTGCGCTAACTCATTAACAAATCAATCAAAAATGTGCAACTATTTACTCCTGGCAAAACCAGTGATTGGCATATCTAAATTTGAAGAAAAAAATGTCTCTTTGAATGTTTTTTTTTGTGGTATTTTCTTTGACAAATATTTTTTAAGCAGAAATCTACACAACAACTTTTTGAAGAACTTCTATTGAACAATTCTACATTACATTTCTTGGGCTGTTGGTGTTGTTTTCACATTTACAATATATTTATCAACTAATACTGTGGTTTCATTTGTTTTCCTGGGTATCAATTTTGGGCGTTTACCGAAACAAGACATTTTGTTGGATTCTTAATTTCATGGTTTGTTTATGTTGCTTATAGGAATCAATGTAATAATTATAGGATAATTAATTGGGTCGAGTGAATAACTAAAATATGATCATGAGTCGGTGAATGCACACAGATTTAAACATGCACGAGTTAAATCTCAGTGCGTTCCCGCACGAGTGATCATATTTTGGTTATTCATGAGACCTAATTGATTATCGTATTTATTACATAGATAAAATACCGCTATTTAATGGTTTTTAATTAATATATTTGAATGTCGTATGAATTTAGACCGCAGGAGTCATGCCGACAACGCAATACAATTCACAACGTCATAATTGAGTTTGACCGGAAAGGACGCAAGAGTGATTGATTGATTGATTGATTGTTGTTTGCTTAATGTCCCGTCGGCGATATTTCAGCCATTATCGGGACATAAACAGGTTGTGCGCAAGAGTGAAAATATTTTTGTTATTTCACACTGTGAATTTACCAGATTTTATTTCACTGGGAAAAATCGGTATTTCAAATACATCTATGTTATAATAACACTTTGTTGGACTGTTATTTTCGTGGTTGACTGTTACCCACAAAAACCATGAAAATTGATACCCCACTAACAATAATAAAACCACAGTATTTTTTTTTCAAAATTTTGGGTTTTTTTCATTACAGCAACAAAATGCACTTAGTCTTTTAATACTCTGAAAACTATGTTTTATAAACTGATATATAAATAATAAATACACTTTTTTAGAATAACAGTAATGCCCAATGCATGCTTTAGATGGGCCTAAAAATGTGCAATACTAGTATGTATAAATAAATAAATGGTGTAAAAAGGTAAAAAGTTAAGTCTAAAATGCTTAATAGTAAGGTACTTTAAATGTAAAAGTGTGCTAAGTATAATTTATCAATCTATAATATGCATGCAAGGTGAAATAAAGATAAAAAAGAAATGTGTCTTTTTTTACAACATTGATGTCTATACATTTGATATAATTATGCAATACCTTCATAACAAAGCAATTTTGTAACCAATTGGTAAGGATAAAGCCATATTTTCCTGATTTTTTGTTTTGCAGACTCATTAACGTTACCAACTTCTCCATTTAGAAAAGGTAATAAAATTTATAAAGTAAAACAATTTTTTTTTAACAATGATTGTTGGACAAAAATATTTTGAAAAACAGGTTTTTCTTCTTTCACATTTAAATAACTCCCCTTTTTTCAAAAAATTTAGATTCATAAAGCAGGAAGTAGGTAAGCCTAAGATTTAAATTTACATTGATATTGGACCCCAATAACAAAAAAAAATCTGTCAAAGTCAAAAATGGCCGCAATTTGTTAAACAGGCAGAAGTTGAGCGACAGACCTGAAATCAAATCCAAAATTATGGGACCCCACCCTGATGCTGTATACCAAATATCAAGTGGCTGTGACTTGTAGTTGCTGAGAAAATTGAAACGAATATTTCTTCCCCGTCCATCTGCCTGCAGCCCGATGCCGGACATTCGCTATTTTATAACACAGATTTTTCACACCTTGAAATACTACCAATAGCTCTAGTAAACCTGAGAGTCAAATATACAGACAGACAAAAAATAAGTTTCTCTTTAAATCCTTTTAAACTATTTTCCAGTTTTCTTATTGTTCGTTTTAATGTATGAAGAAAAAAGTTAAAGGTATAAGGCATCTAAGTGTCAATAAGGCATAACTGATTGCAAAATATATAATGTTTAACAAGCATTGGTGCCATATCTTGTTTACAAACTAGAATTATCGTTTTTACCTTTTTGTTTACCTTAAGAGTGAAAATAAAACACATTTCAACACAAAACATTCACAAAACTAATTTGGTGCAGGATTATTGGTTAAAATTAAATGTTGATGAACAAATATTTGGCTGCATTGCTGTTTCAATAAAAATTAAAATGCATGCAAAACCATGCAGCTCAGTGCTGTACAATAACAAATAAATGTATTTTATGTATTAAACTCAACATTCATTTTGGCAAAAACATGCATATTCAAAATATCATAAATACTTATTAGCATAATGAATGCATGCACATTCAACATGACATTTTGTTTAGCACATAAACATATAACATGCAACACTGAAACACTTTTTTTTGGACCTAAAGATATTTAGACCAAGAACATGTCAAAAAGAAATGAAGCCCAGCCTCGCAACATTTCCACTTTTCCTCATCAATTGAAGGATCATAGAAATGATATTATGGTACAATATTTATGTTGACTTTTGTTTGTTCATATCCTGGTGCATTATGTGTATAAAGTACCATCATAATGATAGCATGTTTACTTTTATATTGAAAACTAATTTAAACCTGAAGGTAAACTTGAAATACAGACAGTCTGACAAACAGACCTGAACACTTTCAATGGTAGAGCAGCATAAAACTGATGCAAATCAATAAGATATATTAGACGTTAAAAAGCAATCATACCATCTTTAGCACTCTTTTTAGCGGCCCTGGAGCCACTTTTTTCTTTACCACCTTTAGCTCCACCTCCTTTTGCCTCTTCGTCAGGTGGGGGTTGGTCTGTGATCAGGGCTACAAGTCTCTTTAGAGTCCCTGTCTCTTTAACGAGCTGTCAATTAAAAAAAAAAATCATACTATGTTGTGTCATGACTATTAAAATGAAACTTTTAAAGTACTGTGAATGTGGGTTATTAATTTTTGTGGTTTTCGTGAGTTAGGTAGTACTCCACAATTAGGATTTTTTCACAGTATTGTTTTCGTATGTGGCCCCTGTGAACTTTTTTGTTAAATGAAAATATTGATTCGTTTTGGTCTTAAAACAAGACAAATAAAAAATCTGGGCCCGTTATATAAAAATTACGATCCACGGTTATTGTTTTAAAGAACAATTTCGAAAAAATCAATACCAATGATCATAAAGCGTCGCTTCCGGCTGTGCATGGTGACCAGCGGATGGGCTTAAATTTAAATGTGCTATTTTTAGATTTTTAAGTTTGAACAATTTTAGCGGAAAAAAGAGCCGAAGTCGGATAGGTTTATTTGGTCTTAAAAGAAAGGACTGTTTTCGGGCTTTCATTTCATACATGTTACGTTTCACCTGAACCGAAAGCTCGACTACTGGCAACGTTCAAAAAAAGGACAAAACCCCGATTTTTGCGTATTTTTGTCCCCAAATTTTTGACAAATGTTAAGAGTTGCTAGGGGCAACGAGTACAACAAAGAAATCAAATACGGCACTAAACACGACTAAACATGCCCGGAGTTTGGAACACCACCTAGTTTGAAGTGCAAATAGCAGTTAAAGCGATTACAAGAACCCGGGACAAAATAGTCAACATCGAGCACATGCAAAAATGAGCTAAATAAATTAATTGTGTAGTACTACCATATGGCATAATTCTCATTAAAATTTTGGGAGTATATCTTGATTTTAGTCCTTGGTTTCATTGTTGAAAATAAAGCTAATATATTTGAGAATTACTTGTTTAAAAAAATTTGGGAAAAATATCAGTTATTAAGCATTAATGCCCATAGCAACCAAACATGCTTATTTTTGAAAATATCGTCAATAACGTTATATTTTGTACAGCTGGTTATGCTGTATGTAACGCTAACAACGTTAATAATTTCCCCGGAAGAAATAAAAATTACACAATAAAGTATATTTCCCCGTATGTAAATCATAAAATTGTAATTTTTAGTCGGTTTTAATAGAAACGCAAGGCATTATAGCTTGCTATGCAAATGTTAAGCAAATTTTGATGATGTGTTTCCATGGACACCATTATTGCAGATTTTTTCACGGAAATCTTCCAAATTTTCACAAATATGTTTGAATTAGGCTAGAAAATGACTTAAGCACAACAGAATACCAATTTTGTTACGAAAACCAAAAATTTGATTCAAAACAAACGGGGAAAGAATCTAACGTTATTGCAGGAAAATGTCAAAAAAAGAGCTTGATCAGAAAAGGGCTTCCGTCTTTGAGCGTGCGTTACTATGGTAAAACATTAAAAAAAATCATAATATCCGGTATTCCTCGAGTGGATACATACTCAAGATGAGAAAAATGCAACTCATGTTAAATTTTCAAAAAATGCAAAAGCATTATGGTAGTACTCCACAATTAGGATTTTTTCACAGTATTGTTTTCGTATGTGGCCCCTGTGAACTTTTTGTTAAATGAAAATATTGATTCGTTTTGGTCTTAAAACAAGACAAATAAAAAATCTGGGCCCGTTATATAAAAATTACGATCCACGGTTATTGTTTTAAAGAACAATTTCGAAAAAATCAATACCAATGATCATAAAGCGTCGCTTCCGGCTGTGCATGGTGACCAGCGGATGGGCTTAAATTTAAATGTGCTATTTTTAGATTTTTAAGTTTGAACAATTTTAGCGGAAAAAAGAGCCGAAGTCGGATAGGTTTATTTGGTCTTAAAAGAAAGGACTGTTTTCGGGCTTTCATTTCATACATGTTACGTTTCACCTGAACCGAAAGCTCGACTACTGGCAACGTTCAAAAAAAGGACAAAACCCCGATTTTTGCGTATTTTTGTCCCCAAATTTTTGACAAATGTTAAGAGTTGCTAGGGGCAACGAGTACAACAAAGAAATCAAATACGGCACTAAACACGACTAAACATGCCCGGAGTTTGGAACACCACCTAGTTTGAAGTGCAAATAGCAGTTAAAGCGATTACAAGAACCCGGGACAAAATAGTCAACATCGAGCACATGCAAAAATGAGCTAAATAAATTAATTGTGTAGTACTACCTTAATCAAACCATGAGCTTGGTTACCAACAAAAGGGTCAGGTAAACATTCCATTGATATTATGATACAGTAGAGTTGTCTGATACCCCGTTCACACTTCAAATACTTAACTGGGGCGAACCCGGGTTAATTAATCCGGATTAGTTACCTCGGTTCACACTACAAATAATTTAGTTCACTTTGGGATTTTCCCATTTCAAAAATAGCGTTGTGTTACTAACAAGAGGCTCCCAGGAGCCTGAATCGCTCACCTGGTCTTGATGTTGACCCTATACTTTTGTAGAGCTAAATGAGCTGAACATTTAAGCAAGCAACAGCTTTTCTCTACCTGCAATAGTTTTCATTCTATAGGCCAAAAACACCATTTTTCACCTATAAGGGGCCATAACCCCTATAAGGAGTTACTGACAACTTCGACCCTATGGAGACTTTTGTAGAGTTAAATGAGCTGAACATTTAAGCAAGCAACAGCTAATCTCTATCTGCAATAGTTTTCATTCTGTAGGCCAAAAACATGAAAAATCGCTTTTTTCAAAGGCCGTAACCCCTGTAAGGAGTCACCTGACAACTTCTACCCTATGGAGAATTTTGTAGAGCTAAATGAGCTGAACATCTAAGCAAGCAACAGCTAATCTCTATCTGCAATAGTTTTCATTCTGTAGGACAAAAACATGAAAAACGCTATTTTTCAGGGACCGTAACCCCTATAAGGGGTTATCTGACAACTTCGACCCTATGGAGACTTTTGTAGAGCTAAATGAGCTAAACATTTAAGCAAGCAACAGCTAATCTCTATCTGCAATAGTTTTCATTTTATAAGACAAAAACATGAAAAATCGCTATTTTTCACCTTTAAGGGGCCGTAACCCCTATAAGGGGTCATCTGACAACTTCGACCCTATGGAGAATTTTGTAGAGTTAAATGAGCTGAACATTTAAGCAAGCAACAGCTAATCTCTATCTGCAATAGTTTTCATTCTGTAGGCCAAAAACATGAAAAAATGCTATTTTTCACCTTCAAGGGGCCGTAACCCCTATAAGGGGTCATCTGACAACTTTGACCAAATGGAGACTTTTGTAGAGCTTTTGATGCTGAATCAGTAGCGTGGCCTCAGATTTCCTCTATCTCTTATACTTTTTGATTTATAAGCCAAAAACAGTAGTCTGACCCCCCTAGTCTATTTTTAGTAACGGCGGCCATGTTTTTTAACGGATCAAAAATCAAAACACAAGTTTGGTGCAGGACACCCTAAGGATCATTCATACCAAGTTTCATTAAATTCTGTTTGGTAGTTTCAGAGGAGAAGATTTTTGAAAAATTGTTAACAGACGACGACGACAGACGACGACGACAGACGACGACGACGACGACGACGGACGCCAAGTGATGGTAATAGCTCACATGGACCTTCGGTCCAGGTGAGCTAAAAATGAAACACATGCGCATAGCGCAAGATTTCGCATTCATTAGCTTTGACATTTTCTTTCTCGGTTTTCTAAAGAAACATCAACAAAAAGTAAACAAAATTCGAATACGACATGATGTAGCCAGACAGAATTAATTAAGAAAGCTCTTTCACGTTTGTGTATATAATTTCTCATTGTTGACGTCATAAAACGTAACGCGTTGCGATGGTAACAACCTCGGATCTACTCCACTTGCGTTCACATTACATTCCGAGGCAACTAACCCGGGTTCGCCTCACATTAACTCCACCTCAAATAGGGGGTAATTTTAACCCGGGTTCGACCCGGATTAAAGCGTTCACACTGTAAAAATCTAATCCGGGTTAATTAACCCGGGTCGAATCCGGATTAATTGAGCATAGTGTGAACGGGGTATGAATTATCGGTAATAAGCGGATTTTTCCTTTGATCTCATCTGCCTGATATTTTTTTGTATCATGGACAGTCTGTGATACAAGAAAATATCAGGTGGGAGCACTTGATAACTGTGACGTCATTACCGATAAAAAGAATATTATATACTTTCCTTTTTGAAACTATCTACATCTAGTCTCGTATCAGACTCGTCCTACTGGACTCGTCTGATACTCACCTAGATATAGATAGTATCAAAAAGGAAAGTACATAATATTCTATATATATCAGCTAATGAATCAACTAATATCAGCTAATGAATGAACTAATTGATTCATCCGAATCCATGATAATTGATACCCACTACAAAAACACTCATCAGGGGAGGATCCAGGATTTTAGTTTACAGGGGGCATGAACCTTTTTTACCGCCAAACGTAGCAAGGCGCAATTTTTTTTTAGTGTGTTTTACATCGATTTTATGCATAAAAACATTATTTTTGCCAGTTTTAGGGGGGGGGCACATGCCCCTCACGCCCCCCTCTGAATCTGCCCCTGCTCATTTCTAAGTTAACAGCAGGTAAAAATAACTTTTTGTTTTTGTGAAAAGCTGTAATTCAAGTCGATCACTAAGTAATTTTTTTCTGAAAATTTTCTGAAAAAAAAGATAAGTCGTTAAAATTTCCAAAGATACTGTCAACCTTCTTTCATTTTTTTATCCCACTAACCCTGTAAATCATATCCTGTATTGTCTATACAGCTAATTATATAACATTAGAACACATCCTTACAGCTGGGAGATTTTTTAAATATTTTACTATCAAGACAAAAGGATAAAAAATGATCTGACAAGTCTGCAGATAGTGTCAAACATTACTCAAAGAATAAAAGATAATATGGTTCAAAGGGGGACATAACTCTATACAAATAAATTAATCATTTGATTTGGGTTTTCAATGTTGTACATGAAGAAAGTCACATATGATTGCTTCAATTTGTATTTATTTCTACTGAAGGATTCTGAATGTTTTTTAATGAAAAGACAGGTCTTTAATTTCAAGAAGCAAGAAATTTGAAAGGAAATATAACAGAAATCATGTTTTTTTTTTTTAATTGTTCTGTCTTTAAAAACGGTTTTCAATCCTTTAATCTCAGGCCGGAACCTGGAATCTCGTCTCTTTTATCCTGTTATCTGGATGCAGTGGATAGGAACCCCTCTTTAAAAAATCTGGGTTTCCCCTGATCTATATTTAAAATCTCACTTCCAGACTTTCACTGTCTTCCAGTAGGTTTGCTAGCACCATTACAGCCATAACATGTAAATCATTCCATTCTGGATGTGCTACAAAATCTACCAACTTTGACATAGCTTCCAAGTCCCTTAAGGCACCCCTGTTGTCAGCTAAAAATAGATCATATTTGCACTTTAAATTAAAGGTCACATGCACTTTTTTTTTTGTTATGTGATTTTTTTGGAGATCAAAGATAATTCTGTATTTTTCAGATTTTATTCAAATAAAATTAATGTTACTGCCACTTTTTCTTAACTTTTTACCCACTTTGACTGGCAGTTATATGACAACAATTGCAACAAATCATGCAATATAGTCACTTTAACCTTTACCATCAAGTAAGAAAACCAAAAGATAACTTCGAACACATTTATGCACTTATTAATTTTCAAAGTAGTAATAAAGACTCAACACCAAGATTACACCGTTAGGTAAAATACGTTTATTAGGTCGACATGTTTCGCCCAGAGACGGGCGTCATCAGGACAGAGAAATATAAAAATAACGTTACTTAAGTACATTTGTTGCGGTTAACCGGAAGAATACAAAAGACCGGAAGCGGTTGAAAAGAAGAGTAAATGGCGAGTAATGTAAATTAAATTAAATAAATATACATGAAAATAATATAATAAATGTTAATAAAAATGTTTTTAGATCGAAAAAGTGTCCTTTTTACTGGTTTTATAGCTGTATATGATGTGGTTTGGGTCGTATCCAACGTTCTCCGTGAATGGCGGTGCTCCGGGGATATTCTGGAAAATTTCTAGGCCTTGGTAGGCAGCATATGGGCGGTAACCCATTGCTTGTTTGAAAGTCATAGACCAGATCCTGGGTTGAATAGGGAAGGGGTTGTTCAAAGGGGTGTTGTCCATATCTCTAATTCTGTACGTGGGTTCATCCTGTAGAGGTGTATGTGGACGTGGGGGTAGTTCTATCTGTTGTTCCATCGTTGTGGGATCATCTGATTCTTCATCTGAGCTGATGGCTAGATCTTGTAATAAATCGACCGGGGAGTTTTCAATATGGGTCCTCGTTGATATTGGTTTAATGTCCGCTTTAGCAATAATCCGAAATTTTGGTGGAGTGGTCCATTCTTTTAGAGGTGTAGCCTCGAATGGCTTTTTCCACGGTTGAACTGGTTTGGCGGCTTTTCTAGGGGCGAACTTTTCTGTAATAATGGCATTGAAGTTATCGGAGAATTCGTCATGGTCCTTGCGGATGTGTCTTGTTAGACTGTCTTTCCTGACGTAGATTCTGTCACATATTTCGCATATGTATTGCTTTACTGTGGCTGTGTGACTGTTGTTGAAATGTCTTTTCAATGCTTGCAGGGTAGCGTATTGCTTTGAACATCTTGTGCATGATATTTTGTTTCTGGTGGCCATTTCAAACCCTCAGGTTTAGGCCCCACGGCGATTGTGTATTTAGGTAACTAATGACGGCTTCTTCTGTGCGTAATCTAACGTTACTGTTAGATACGTTGGTCATAATACCAGTAATTGTAACGTCATTTAGATCATGACCTGCGGAGGTGAAATGAATTGAGACTGGTTTGTGTTGGTTGCGGGTTCTAATGTCATTAAAGTGTCCATAGAATCTTTCTGCAATTGTATTGCCGGTTTGGCCTATGTATTGTTTACCACATTTTGAACATTGTATGATGTAAATAGCATGGTGGCTTGTACATGTAATTGCTTGTTTTATTGAGATTGTTTTATCGTTTGTCTTACTACGAATGGTCCCGGTATTGATCATGAATTTGCATATGTGGCAACCTCTTCCACACGGTTTATTACCGCATGGCGGTTTGGGTTTAATGTCGGTGTTGACTAGTAATCTCCTTAAGTTCGGGGATCCTCTTTTAATTGTCATGAAGTTTTTATGGCTAATGTGTATCGTTTCCGGAGATCTTTCTAGGATTTCTAGACGTTTTGAAATTATTTCTTGTATTGGGGGGTTGTGCGGGTTTTGATTGACAATGAATGTGACTGTATTTCCTTCTTGTTTCTTTGGCGTGCTTGCAAGTAGTGTGTTGCGGTCAAGGGCTTTGGCTTTATTTATGGCGTTATCCAGGATATCTTCAGGGTAGCCTCTTCTTTTGAAGTTTTCTTTCATCTTGTCGACGTGGATTTTAAATTCATCGGTGGTGGAACAAATTCTTCTGATGCGGACGGCTTGGCTGTATGGTATACTTTTTTTCTGCGCTAATGGGTGGCTAGATTTATAATGAAGGTAAAGGTGGGCATCCGTAGGTTTGGTGTAGAGGGTGGTGGATAGGTTTCCTAGTGCATCTTTAATTACCCCCATTCCCGCGAGGCGCTTAATGCCTTCATGACGGACCTAAACGCTTACCACTCGTCTATCAAATTTACATTCGAAATTAGCGAAACTTCGATCCCGTTTCTAGACACCAGAGTAATTAAAGATGCACTAGGAAACCTATCCACCACCCTCTACACCAAACCTACGGATGCCCACCTTTACCTTCATTATAAATCTAGCCACCCATTAGCGCAGAAAAAAAGTATACCATACAGCCAAGCCGTCCGCATCAGAAGAATTTGTTCCACCACCGATGAATTTAAAATCCACGTCGACAAGATGAAAGAAAACTTCAAAAGAAGAGGCTACCCTGAAGATATCCTGGATAACGCCATAAATAAAGCCAAAGCCCTTGACCGCAACACACTACTTGCAAGCACGCCAAAGAAACAAGAAGGAAATACAGTCACATTCATTGTCAATCAAAACCCGCACAACCCCCCAATACAAGAAATAATTTCAAAACGTCTAGAAATCCTAGAAAGATCTCCGGAAACGATACACATTAGCCATAAAAACTTCATGACAATTAAAAGAGGATCCCCGAACTTAAGGAGATTACTAGTCAACACCGACATTAAACCCAAACCGCCATGCGGTAATAAACCGTGTGGAAGAGGTTGCCACATATGCAAATTCATGATCAATACCGGGACCATTCGTAGTAAGACAAACGATAAAACAATCTCAATAAAACAAGCAATTACATGTACAAGCCACCATGCTATTTACATCATACAATGTTCAAAATGTGGTAAACAATACATAGGCCAAACCGGCAATACAATTGCAGAAAGATTCTATGGACACTTTAATGACATTAGAACCCGCAACCAACACAAACCAGTCTCAATTCATTTCACCTCCGCAGGTCATGATCTAAATGACGTTACAATTACTGGTATTATGACCAACGTATCTAACAGTAACGTTAGATTACGCACAGAAGAAGCCGTCATTAGTTACCTAAATACACAATCGCCGTGGGGCCTAAACCTGAGGGTTTGAAATGGCCACCAGAAACAAAATATCATGCACAAGATGTTCAAAGCAATACGCTACCCTGCAAGCATTGAAAAGACATTTCAACAACAGTCACACAGCCACAGTAAAGCAATACATATGCGAAATATGTGACAGAATCTACGTCAGGAAAGACAGTCTAACAAGACACATCCGCAAGGACCATGACGAATTCTCCGATAACTTCAATGCCATTATTACAGAAAAGTTCGCCCCTAGAAAAGCCGCCAAACCAGTTCAACCGTGGAAAAAGCCATTCGAGGCTACACCTCTAAAAGAATGGACCACTCCACCAAAATTTCGGATTATTGCTAAAGCGGACATTAAACCAATATCAACGAGGACCCATATTGAAAACTCCCCGGTCGATTTATTACAAGATCTAGCCATCAGCTCAGATGAAGAATCAGATGATCCCACAACGATGGAACAACAGATAGAACTACCCCCACGTCCACATACACCTCTACAGGATGAACCCACGTACAGAATTAGAGATATGGACAACACCCCTTTGAACAACCCCTTCCCTATTCAACCCAGGATCTGGTCTATGACTTTCAAACAAGCAATGGGTTACCGCCCATATGCTGCCTACCAAGGCCTAGAAATTTTCCAGAATATCCCCGGAGCACCGCCATTCACGGAGAACGTTGGATACGACCCAAACCACATCATATACAGCTATAAAACCAGTAAAAAGGACACTTTTTCGATCTAAAAACATTTTTATTAACATTTATTATATTATTTTCATGTATATTTATTTAATTTAATTTACATTACTCGCCATTTACTCTTCTTTTCAACCGCTTCCGGTCTTTTGTATTCTTCCGGTTAACCGCAACAAATGTACTTAAGTAACGTTATTTTTATATTTCTCTGTCCTGATGACGCCCGTCTCTGGGCGAAACATGTCGACCTAATAAACGTATTTTACCTAACGGTGTAATCTTGGTGTTGAGTCTTTATTACTACTTTGAGTTTACATGCGGCTTAAAGACTCTGTTGAATACCATTAGGTATCCACCCTAACCTCACCTACACCCGCCGTCCTTCCACTTCACGGTGTTGGTTCACCTTCTTGTTTGCACTTATTAATTTTGTTTGAAAATGTTTCCCTCATTCAGGCAAAACCAAATCTTGAATGTCACAGTAAACAACAGGTGCCAAATTGCTTTTTGGCTCCTACTCAAATGTTATGTAACAAACCAGACAAAAAAGGTTGAAGACCTCATTTTGTGACTTTTTTTTTCTTTTAAGTCTAGCCTGTATAATTGTGAGACAACCGGTAAAATTTAATCAGGTATAATGAACTGGAAAAATAGTACAGCTCTAAATAAAAAACAGGTATTTTATTGTACTTGCGACAGCTGTGCAAAATATCATTCAAATCTCTTCACCTATTTTCAAGTTATCATTCAGAAACTTTCAGGGGGACGGACAGACGGACGGACAGACACCAAAAGAAACTGATGGTATAACATAATACCTCACCACTTCGTGTGTCCAGGTATAAAAATACAGCATATTATCGAACCCAAGGTTAAAAGTCTTATTTTTTTTTTTAACTCAAATAGGTCTTCCTACATTTTGTAATTTGTGAAAAGAAATTTATAAAAGGTTATAAAAAATAGGTTTGAGTTTATTGTTTTGTTTTAAATTCAAAGCATTTTTTTAGACTAAGTATGGTTATTTTTTGCCAATTCCAAACTGTCCAAGCCAAGTTTTTCACTATGCCAAGAACACAAAGAATATTTTAAGAGAAAATCAGATGCTTAGTTATTTTTTTCACATAATTTAAGCTTTAGTGGTTGTAAACAAGACTGCTAAGCTCATTATAACATGGGAAGCTGACAAATTTAATTAATTTCACAAAAGAAGTTGCATAATTTGTACTTTATTACCAAGACAATTGAGTTTTCATATGTTCAACATGGAATTAACACATTGCATGATTTTGACAAATATCATTAGATAAAACAACTAAATATAAATATGCTTAGAATAGAAAATATATATTTTCGGGATAGGAAATTCAAAGCTTTTGTTTGTAGGGTACTTGGTTTCATGTTTTTGTGGGTGAGCTCATCCGCATATTTCAGAACTTTACCATAAAAATCTGAAATTCACGCTCTAAAGAATCAGTCTAAATCAAGGAAAACTTATTCCTTTGTTCTTGACTATAAAATCTCACCATCTTGAGATGCTCTATCGAGAGCCAGAAGAGCTAGTTTCTGTATGATGGCAAACTCAGATTTGAGTAGCTCTAACATAGGAGCCAATCCTTCAGCATCCTTCACTGCAGATCGTGTTTTGTAGTCCTTAAATAAACAGAAGTTTTAATGTCATTTGATTTAACTAGATACCAGGGAGATGATAGCCATCTCCAAGGGCCCCGCTCCCATAAAAAATTGTGGACCGGCATTTAACTCAAACTTGATCGGTAAACTCACATACCGAAAATCAGTTCATTATCTATAAGCGTTTAGAAAAAAGTGCGGAAAACTGAAATTTTAGTGAATTTTCAAAGTTCAAAGGGCCATAACTCCCTTAAAAATTTGTGGACCGGCACGAAACTCAAACTTGATCTGTAACTCATCAAGCTAAACTCACATACCAAAAATCAGTTCATTATCTATAAGCGTTTAGAAAAAAAGGTGCGGAAAACTGAAATTTTAGTGAATTTTCAAAGTTCAAAGGGCCATAACTCCAATAAAAATTTGTGGACCGGCACGAAACTCAAACTTGATCTGTAACTCATCAAGGTTAACTCACATACCAAAAATCAGTTCATTATCTATAAGCGTTTAGAAAAAAAGTGCGGAAAACTGAAATTTTAGTGAATTTTCAAAGTTCAAAGGGCCATAACTCCCATAAAAATTTGTGGACCGGCACAAAACTCAAACTTGATCTGTAACTCATCAAGGTTAACTCACATACCAAAAATCAGTTCATTATCTATAAGGGTTTAGAAAAAAAGTGCGGAAAACTGAAATTTTAGTGAATTTTCAAAGTTCAAAGGGCCATAACTCCCATAAAAATTTGTGGACCGGCACGAAACTCAAACTTGATCTGTAACTCATCAAGATAAACTCACATACCAAAAATCAGTTCATTATCTATAAGCGTTTAGAAAAAAAGTGCGGAAAACTGAATTTGTTACGGACGGACGCACGGACGGACGGACAGACTGATTACTATAGGGCGTCCGCAACTTTGTTGCGGGGCCCTAATTAACAGGAAAAATATTGAAATTGAAAAAAAATTGTATTGATAAAAAAAAAACCTTCTAAACTGATGCAAAACCCCATAAAGGGTATATATGAGCTATATTCACATGGCAAACTGCATTCATACAAGTGTGCAAGTCCTGTTTTTGTATCTGCATCTGTTATAAGTGTTAGTAAAGTTCACAACTTGCGTTAATTAGACTGTTTGCAGACATAAATTATTGGGAAGGAAGCTTTATTGAAAAGTACATGTATATGTACCATTTAAAGGCTAACCATATAATTTATTTAAACCTTTCACTTGTATAAACTTGAGCGATTTTAACCTGCTCACAAAAAACCATGAAAGTTTATATCACACTAAACTTTATTGGTTTACAGTGAGCAATTAGAGTGGTTTTTGATTTAAAAAAAATAAGTAATAATAAATGTTTTAGTCAATGTTCACAAGTTCAACTAACCAGAAGAAGCTGAGCTATTGTCTCTATGGAATTTTTCTGTACATCAGGATCAGACGAACTAAGACATTTGACCAATGCCTCAATTCCATTGTTTTCGTAGATCACAGCCTTGCTAGTAAACTCTATCGCCATCTGGGATAAACCAAGAGCGCTGAACTCATGTACAACTGTATCCTCTGTTTAAAGAATAATATCATAAATTGCACTACATGTATTACAAAGAAGATGAATAAAATTCCAAGTCAAATAGATGTACATGGTAAGGAATTTAATAGAACACAAATTTATTGAATACTGAACTTAACCACAGTTTGAAGATGACTAAAACTTTCTAGGTTTTTTATACAATTCATACAATGGTTGCTGTTTTCGAATAAGATTCATAAACATTTTTAGGTAAGGAAATTCGTCATCACAAAAGTTGAAAATTTCTGCCTGTTGCTTGGTCAGATATTTAAAAAGTTTGTTTTTTTTAACTGAAAAAACTTTTGCAGGATTTACATTTATTTTGCTTCTACTTTTTCGCCTATTGTTGGTCCTGTTATGTAAAAACAACTGTCTGACCAAATGAAAATTTACAAGGACGGGTGGTCAGGCAGATTTGTAAAGACAACCAAAAAATGCAAGAAATAATGTCAGTGTCTTTGATACCAAAATAAAAGATAATTGAAAACAAGAGTTAACACTAAAGTATGTCTCGCCTGCCGGCACCATCAGAAACAATTATTCTTTCTTACTTCCACTATATTTTGAATTTACATGGATTTTCAGTTTCTGAGATCAAAAGATGTTTATAGAACTTAAACATTGCAAATATATGCAATAAAAATAATCAAAGTCACTCAACAGGAAAATCAAGGTCAAGGTCAAAAGATGGGGATGCAACTGTGCTAAGCTACTACTGGGGCATATGCATAACAAGTTTCATCAACCTAGGACCTATAGTTCTTGAGATATGGAGCTGCTCGCAAAACTTTTCCATTGCTATTATATGTATTGAAATGTCAAAGTCACTCAACCGAAAAATCAAGGTCAAGGTCAAAAGATGGGGATGCAACTGTACTAAGCTACTACTGGGGCATATGCATACCAAGTATCATCAACCTAGGACCTATAGTTCTTGAGATATGAAGCTGCTCGCAAAACTTTTCCATTGCTATTATATGTATTGAAAATTGTCAAAGTCACTCAACCGGAAAATCAAGGTCAAGGTCAAAAGATGGGGATGCAACTGTGCTAAGCTACTACTGGGGCATATGCATACCAAGTTTCATCAACCTAGGACCTATAGTTCTTGAGATATGAAGCTGCTCGCAAAACTTTTCCATTGCTATTATAGTGAGCATAGCTCGCAAGCTGGCACGAAGTGCCCGCTCGAGCGGAGAGCTCTACGGTATTTGTTTCCGCGAGAAATTTGCTAATGCTGATTTAGATTTTTTATGGTCCGGAAAGGGTTATTATTTTTACAGGGCCGGAGTGAATGTTAAAATAATTTATAAGAAAAGAAATAATGCTTAAAAAAATAATAAATTGCGCTTTTTACAAGAAAATAATTTTCTTAAAATAATAAATACACATAAGCTGCTCGTCTTGGTTACATGCACGTACGAAACTAACGCGTCTCGAAGCTTAATCGCCCCATACCATCTCGCCCCAAAATAAGCAAATGGAAATACTGGAAATTAAATGATAGCGATAGCCCTGAATGTTGACATTTAGAACAAAATATGAACAAAAAAATATGTATGAAAAAGATTGTTAGAAATGGAAACACTTGTTTACCAAATAAACTTATGAATTTTGTCATTTAACACATTTTTATTTTTTCACATATTTTCAGGCTATGCTCGCATTTAGGCAATGCCTACTCCATATTATGTATTGAAAATTGTCAAAGTTACTCAACCGAAAAATCAAGGTCAAGGTCAAAAGATGGGGATGCAACTGTGCTAAGCTACTACTGGGGCATATGCATACCAAGTTTCATCAACCTAGGACTTATAGTTCTTGAGATATGGAGGTGCTCATAAAACTTTTCCAAAAAGTTAACGCCGCCGTCGCCATCGGTAAAGTAACACCTATGTCCCGCTCTGCTTCGCAGGCGAGACAAAAAAAATCAATGTAATTATGTATATTTGGAATTCTACAAAGTAAATAAATTGTCCCAAACCTTCTGGGGCTAGAAGTGTAATCAATGCTGGGATGGCTTCTTCCTTCTTTCTCAAACATTTTCTTACTTCAGCTGAAAAAAAGAGACAATTTGTAATTGATTAATAATTCCTGGTCTATCATATAGGAGAATAAGTAATCATGGCAATGATGGGTGGTAAAATTGTTTTTGAGAATTAATATATAATTTTGAGCATAGAACTGTGTTATAAGGGATAAGATGCATGAAAATAATAAACACTATGCAAACTAGCTAGATGATGCCAATACAAGAAGAGATTTAGCATCAGAATTATTTTCTACTTACGATGAGCTGCCATGACACTGACAGCCATACAGGAGTTACGTCTAACAATTCTATCTTCACTAGATAGAAGAGGAAGTAGAGAATCGATGGCACCAAGATCTAAGAGCTGCTTCTTATTCTCATCACCTAAAAAAAAAACAAACAACTTACAAGTAAGTTTTCAGATTGTCCCAAAACAACTCACTAAAATTGCTCACATCTCAAAATTTTTATTGCCAAGGGCAAAAAGAAACTTAATTTATTATAAATTTTCATGATTACACATTCAAGCATTCACAAAAAATTCTTAAATTGTGCTTTTTACAAAAGAAAATAATTATTTTACCTACCAAATTGTTGGGTAAGGGAACAGCAAACAAATATATTTTTAAGGCTGACCTTAAATCATGTGCAATATATAATATTTTTATTAGGAACCAAATTGCAAGAAATTAAGGGGTGACACCTGGTCCATTAGTTGAAGATTGCTGACAGTTTACCCTTGCATATTTTCAAATTGTTGTAGCTTTGTGATGTTTGATAGAGTACACACATTCCACTTTTGAAATCTTTTAACAAATTTGTCTCCTGAGCTTTGAGGATCAAACTTTTATTGGAAAACAATGCATTTTTCCTGTCAATTTTTCATTCTCCATGCTACTTACATTTATCAACATATCTATAAATAGCTTCACATGCTTTTGATTGGACATCTTCTTCTGGACTGCTTAACATCAACACAACAGTGCCAGCCTGTCTGCTTTCCACAGATAAAGGGTCAAACTGAAGAAAAGAAATATACATGTATTTATCATAAAAAACCTGGTTCTGGCCAGGATAATTTTATCATCTTGAAATTTCAATATTTATTCATTGATATAACAAAGTAAAAGTGTATAACTTCCATGTTGTGTGTCTATTAAGTTATTTATTTATGTGACACTTACATACCTTAAAATGGACAAATTTTGAATAGTATGTCTGCATCTATTAAGTGCTACTTTTTCTAGGAATCAGGCAGATACTGTTTATAGGGTGGCACATTGATGAAAAATACACAAAATAATTTTGACAGAATTAGGTAAATCAACCCCCCAAAAATTTGTTTTGACCTCTATATTTTTAAGTCAGTCTTGGAGATATAACCAGTCAAAGTTTAGTTACATTGTACAGTAAAAAGTATGGGAAAATTTCCTGCCATAATTTCTTCCTATATAACCAGTCAAAAAATATCTATAGACACAACCTAAAAACTGCATTGGGTTTGTTTTTAAGATGAAATGAATGCATCTTACCCCAAAATCTGAAATCAGAAATTATCAATGTGCCACCCCCTGCCTGATCCTTATGTGGAATAGTACCTAAGACCACATTTAGGTACAATGTATATGACTGTCACAAATTGGTATACCATGCTGTCGTGAAACCCTGCCTTCCATATTTTTTTCCCATTTTGTTACAGAAAGGTAGGGAATTTTTATTGGAATAATTAATTATTAGAAAAGGCATGTCATAATTACCACATCATCTGGTGGAGGTTTCTCATCCTTCTTCACTTTCTTACCCATGTCTGTAAAAAAACGGAAATCAACATAGTTTAAGTACTGTGGCTTCATTATTATTCATAAACTATCAATTTTTATGTTTTATGTGGGTGGCTTGACTTAGGAATGTGATTCCTCACAAAAAGAAACTATTACATTGATCTTTATGTTACAGACTTCAGAAACAAGAATTTAAGAATCCACAAACTGATCCTTTACCATCAAGTCACTCAAATTGGTACCCATGAAAATAAATGAATCCACATACCACAGTATCAAAAAAAACTTTATTACCAGTTATAAACATATAAGAAAGGTTTGAAGAAAGGGTCTAAGCATGCTAAGATAATAATTGCAACGTTAAGTAATTACTGTCCATATAATCATTACATCTCATTCTGTTGAGCTTATTAAATGGAGAAGATGCTACGTTTTTGTGCAAAATAAAACTTCAAAGATAGATTTTTACAACTTTTGTCCTTCAACTTCCACCTCTGAAAATGTATCTACATGATGTAAATTGTCTAATCAATAAATTATGATAAAATCCCAAACTTCCACTACATTACATTATGTATATATACATCTAAAAGAAGAACATTTTTTCCTATGATACTTGTCACCTGTAAATTTATACATGTATATCTTAAAATCTTACCACAACAGGCAATACAATAAGTAGTCTATACAGTATTACATGTATGCTGAAGTCCTCGGCTAACAAGTGAATTTATTTGAGCATCACCCTGGTACTGTACAACATGTACCTTACTTGTTTTAAGATCAATCTATTGCATTGTTGATAATTTACTCTGTAATGATTTGATTTCTTGAGTTATTTGTATTCAAGAAGAGGGGAAACAACCAAAAAGGGAAAGCACAAACACCATTAAATAAGAAAAGATCAACATAATTGAAAAAAAATATAAATCTACAGCCAGCCCTTGCATAGACCTGATCCTCTTGAAGATCGATTGGCTTCTCTTGAGTTTATTTTAGATCGCTCCCTTGAGCTCAGTTGGACTCGTATAACATCTTGATGTTTTCTGCTGTCAGTATATGTATCAGCCATGTGAAATATAGATGCCTAATCAAAATATTCAAAAACTTTCAAAATGAATCTATGGTGACAAGTTAAATTGTACATGTATCTTTAAGAAAACTGTCACTTAATTGGTCAATATAGTATTAAAAAAAGAGAAAGTGCTGCAGCAAACAAGTGATGAATCAGTTATGTTCTTCGCTAGAAATCTAATTTCCACATGCAGATCATGATATGCTGGAAAAGTTATATATAACAAAATATTGTAATTCTATGTATTAAATTGCTCTGAAATACAAGCACTTGTTCCTTGTAGGTAGCACTGTAGACTATCATAACATGAAATAAATCTCTCAAATCCTTTCAAGACAGTCTGAAAGACTTTGAAAGAAGCAAAGAGGCACCAATGGGACATTCCTGAGCCTCAAAAGTCTGAACAGACAACGCAAAACCAGTTAACATGAACAAGAACAGCATAATCTACCGAACAGAAACCAACAACCTGAACTCAAATCAATTGAGTTCAGGTTAACTTTGGCACCAAAGTAGTGTACTTCAACATAGAGTAAAGTATACAGTAACACAAAACCCTCCCCCCTTTCTTCTTCCGAGGGTGCTTGGTCTCGTTGGTTCACCATTTGATTTTCGTCTTATCATATTCCCCTCTCTGCAGGGGATACCAACAGTACCATTTGTTGTACCCTTGCCACCCTGTAACTCAGGACCAGCACAGTCACACTAAAACGGCCTCTCAGTGAGGTCACGGCAACGTTTATTGTAACGTCATTCATTTTCTTGCGAAGGCATAATTTTGGAAAAATTGACCAACTTTAAAACACTCGAAAATTGTCAAAATGAATTATTTATGAGTGAAAATTAATATGGTGTGAAAATTCAAACCTTTATCTATCTAAATATATGAGTTTTATACTTGTACAACTATTTTTGATACAATTACAAGCGTTTGAAGTGGAGATGTTTTGTAAAAAATGGCCGACAAAAAAACTGTGTGTCAACAATCATCGAGTTTTCAAAATTAATTCCGCAAGCTATTTCTGGACGGATTTTCTTCATTTATGGCTCATAATTTGAGAAATTTTCTCAAGTTTTAAAATCCGATTGATAAAAATTTGTACAGTATAATAAAAAATGTACAATTTTATTTTTTTTGAAAAAAATACTACGAAAAATTGGTTTTTGGGTAGGTGGAAATTTTTATCAATCGGAAATAGAAATTCCAGACCTTCTTCTTTCTATTGGTGACCTTGGTTTCCTCAAAAAAACAATAATAGCTTGCGGAATTGATTGGATATTTGGGTGGTCTAGGCGTGGTTTGAGCCAAAAAAGTTCGGGAAAAGGTTATCGTTCTTGCCGGAACGTCATCATTCACCGGACGTATCCGTTTGGATTTTATTTATGTCTGATACAAAATTGATTGATATTTACATTTTATTTATGGATAACTGACATAAAACTTTAGACAACGATGGAAAATGGCCAAGGAGGCCAATCGATTAAGGTAAGACATTTTCTTTCTTTCTTTTTTCTGCAAATGAAGAACTTTGCCTACAGGTCAAATTCGTATGACCTTTAAATTTTAAAATTCTTATAATGAATTGATATTTTGTTAAAGAATGTATTGTTTTGGCATAGTGTGCAATAAAATGATAAAAAATAAATATTCAAACTACTTTTCTGTCAGTATTACTTAATTATCGTATCAAACTAGATCCATGAATATTTAATAAGATAAATTCTCCCTAATGTTTATCGGAACTTTTCTAGACTTTATCAATTCGAAAAACCGGAAGTCTCGGGTCTTTTCCTTACTTCTATTGTAAACGTCCTGCAAGCATCATAGAATACATAAGAGAAAGCAATGGTACAGGTTATGTCGTAGAAGAACTTATGAAGGTATTCAATAGAACTAAGGATGGAAAAATTGGAAAACTACACAAATACACCATAAGTATGTACAATACCAAATCAAAAATACTAGTAAATGGCAAAGAGTCAACAACTACATTCTTAGATAACCATTTACCGCAACTGAAACATCTTGTTAACTGTGATAGATCAACACTTGACATTATAAACAATGAGATATATGAATCGCTAAATGCATATAGAAGTACAATGGATCCTGGGAAAGGAACAAATCACTCTAGTAATGAACGAGGAAATCGCACAAACCATCTAAGTATTGATTCTATGACCACCCAAGGAAACAATGTCAATAAAGCTGAAGATGATATCATAAATAAAACAACACAGCTAGCTGCCTGTATGAACAATTCAGACATACAAACCAATGTCATAACACAAAATGCGGATGACCAAACATCCAATCTACCAGTGTCCAGATCTGCAAACGATAAGTTAGCAATCAACCATACAACTACCACACTTAGAGTATCAGACAATACAGCAGTGAAAGTTGGTCCCTCAATAGGCTCAGATGACAAGGAAATAACATCACAAAAAACTGTTAATGGAGTGCAGGAGGGAGCTCAAGTTAATCAAGCAAATATCCTCAATACAACTGTTGCTACCATAAATAATAATACAGAAAGAACAAAGAAAAACGACCACCCTACTTATATCTCCATATGTACAGTCTGTTATGACGAAGTTAAATTGGAAGATAAAGGCATAGAATGTAATACTTGCTCAAATTGGTATCACTACGTATGCGAAAAGATGACCACAGAAGAAATCCACAGACAAGAGAATGACCAATCACTTCCCTATCTATGTTCAGGATGTAAATGGGACAAAAACCAATCTATGATGAACGGTAATACAGCACAAAAAACTATTGTACCAGTTACTGAGTCTGAAATTCACACACATAACTCAAGACAAACTGATAGTTCTTCTCCAGTCATGCCAGGTGATATCAGTAATATGCTAGAAGAGCAAAAGATGAAACTTGCAAATAAAGAAAAGCAAATAGCAAAGAAAGAAAAGGAACTAAAGAAAATGGAAATCGAGATAAACGACAAAATTCAGCGCCTAGCGTCAAGTAAAGCTTATATTGCGACATTAGAAGCTAAAATAAAAGAGCTAAACCAATCAAACCATCTTATGAAAATGCAAATAGCTGCATCAGAATGCCTGCCAACCAACAATATGCAGGATAAAAGTAATAATATAGCAACATGTCAGAATTGCACCAAGGATAGCAATCGATTGCATGAAAGATGTCTGGGAGACCAAAACCAACTTATGTTCATAAATAAATTGACTTTACTGGAAAGCAAACTAGAAATCATAGAGAGAACTCACAAAATAGAAATGGACAATCTGAAAGATCGGTTCCATGGTTTAGAAACCTGCCTATCAACACATGAATCAGATCATAATACCACCATAAGAAGTCAGCCTAAGTATAGATCATATTGGAAAAAACCTAGACAAGAATCACAACCAAAAACATCCGATCCCAAACAAAGTCAAGAGCCCCAGAGTTATGGTAGACCTAATACTCGAAGCCATAATAATCATCATCACGGAACTATTCAACTGGGTGCTGAATCACACATGAGAGAAAAGCTAGTGGAATCACCTAAGTCCATGTACAATATAGAACAACATGTACATCATGCCATGCAAGGTCAAAATCTGATTGATGAGCTACTAGAAATAGAAACTAGAGAGGCAGACAAGGTCACCGACTCAGTTGATGCAAGAAACATAGAAACAGATACCAGAAACCATGACAATGAAAGAGAGAAATCAGAGATGCATAAAAATCAGGATAAAAAGAATGAACCTACTCATGATCTAAACACCGAAAGATCTGTACCCAAATCTGCATCAGAGCAAAATAGGATGCCAAATGTGTCTAACACCGAGAACCAGTTTTTTTTAGGACATACGAGCCTGAAACACTCGAAAATGAAACAAACATCACAAAAAGCGTTCATCAGCAAAAACCAGATACCTCCTCCTCACAGGCATCATCTACCTATTGCTCCACAGAACTTTCAAATAGTTCCAACAAGCATTCAACCGATATTCCACCCAGTCATGGTCCCACACTACCCTCCACAACTAAGAATACTCAGACAATAGATATTGCTACTATAAACATTAAGAATTTTCATGCTAATAGCGTATATTTATTGGACCTACAAAAACATTTTCAGGTTATCTGTATTCAAGAACATTGGCTATTCTCATTTGAAAAACAGGCTCTAGAGAAACCAGGATTTTCATCAATAATTAAATGTGTAGATGATGACGACCCGATATCACCATACCAACGTATCCGAGGTTATGGAGGATGTGCGCTACTATGGAATAGCAAACTTGACAAAATTATTAGACCTATCAAGGACGGTGGAAATAGGATATGTGCTATAATAATGGAACAATATGACGCCAAACCAATATGCATCATCACTGCATATATGCCACCCAAAGGAAGCAAGAAATACAATCAAGAGTATGGCGAAACACTGCAGCAAATAGAAGAAATTATGATAAAATACCAAGATAACCATATTATATTTTGTGGAGATATGAATGCTAGCCTACACAGCTGTCATCCCGATGAAAGAGACAATATCTTTGCACGGTTCTGTGACAACGCCAATTTGTTGCTTCACAAGGAGTACCCAATAGGCCCAACATATATTCATGAAAATGGTGCTAAATCATCACAGATTGATTACATTCTTTCCTCGAAGTCACTCATTGAGCAATGCCAAAAAGTTTCTATTATCAGTGACGCACCAACGAATACCTCAGACCATAAAGCTGTAACTATGTCGATAAATACTCAAGTAACGCATGTCAACGACAGAATAAACAAAAGAAAGACACAACCAGAAATGAGTTCGGATATCACACCTCGTGTGAAATGGGACAAAGTCAATTTACAAGAGTATGAGGACTATCTTGATGAGAATCTAGGAAGTGCATTCTCAGACATAAACAACACCAAAATGGACGTTATTGACTCTATACAAAAACTTTGCACCATTCTGAAGCAAGCAGTTGTACATGCCTCTGAAAATATACCACAAAGAAAGAAATCAAAAGGAGGGATCAAACAACTAACACCAGATATCAAGGAGTGTGTTGATAAGAGCAAGTCTGCACACTGGCAGTGGAAACAAGCAGGTAGACCAGGAAAAGAGCACCCTTTGAGCAAAGAAAAACGTGATCAAAAACGTAACCTTCGAAAAGCTCAACGATTACAGGTAGCTAATCAGCGTCAGCAAGTATACACTGAAATCATGGAAGCCTCAAAAGAAGACTCGAAAACATTCTATAAACTGATAAACAATCAGAGACGTACAAACAACACAATGGCTAGTGAGATTCAATATAATGATGAAATCTTTTCATCACCATCTGAGATCTGCAACGGATTTTACCAATATTTTCAAGAACTTGCTATTCCCAAAGACGACCCTTCATTTGATGCTGATCATAAGAAAAATGTTGATTTGGACTTTCTTATCATTGAACTCTGTACGAAACAGATCGATAATGAACATCAGAGCACTTTAATCACTGAAGAAGAGGTTGAAAATGCTATCAAGGATCTCAATTCGGGCAAAGCATCAGACATGTTTGGCATATCAGCAGAACACTTGAAGTTTGGAGGTCAGGCAGTTGTTAATTTTCTACTGGATATATTCAATGAAATGATGAAGATGAAGTTCGTGCCAGATGATATTAAAGCTGGGCTTTTAACACCGATATTGAAAAAGAACAAAAGTCCAACCAACCCAACTAGTTATAGAGGAATCACAGTTCTAGTAACTATTGAAAAGATATTTGAGAAGATCTGGTTAACAAAGTGCAAACCTATCCTCGATGAAAAGCAAAACAAGATGCAACGTGGATTCACAGAGGGAACATCTTGTATAAACACTGCACTGTTAGTAACAGAATTTAAGAGTGAATCAAAAATCAATAAATCACCAGTTTATATGGCTACTCTAGATGGTCAACGTGCTTTTGATGAAGTGTGGATAAATTCTCTATTGAGGAAAGTATTTTTTTCTGACATCCCGTACCACTACTGGGACGT